>CM076582.1:727677978-728363036 GCA_034641835.2 Pinus albicaulis | reverse complement strand
ATAACCACAAAGTAACCTCAATTTTATGTTGGAAATGTTGTCATTGATGGCAAAAGAATTGGCAAAGAAGGAGCATTTGAAACTGTAACCATGAAAAGAGGAAAATAAGAGTGCATAATTGAAGCAGAATTGTCTAGAGACAGAGTAAGAGAAAAAGGCCATCGAATAGAAAAGAATAACTGAATGTTCTAGTAAATGATAATTCACCCTGATGGAATCCGTGATAAGTAAGAAATCCATTGAAGGAATTAATGGTTGTGGAGATATGATGGTGTTGCTTGGATAATCAAGAACATGAATATACATTTAGAAGTAGAACTGTGATAGGATAGAACTTTGAACATGCAATGGAAGGTTGATATATTATAGCAGAATTGAAGATAGAATGACATTGAATTGTCTCGAGTTGATGTTTGTGAGGAAATCCTGTCAGAAGAGAACTACATTTGTTCATTGTTTATTGGAAATCTTACCGAAGATAGACCAGAGTTAACTAAGTAAGAATGATAGCGCAAACCCAGACTAACCCTTTGTAATCATGAACGGAACCTGAAAGAAAAGAGGTAGAACGTAACAAAAGGAAGTGCGACAGAACCCTACGTGGAAGAGCGGAACCGTGACCGAGTGAACAGTGAAGGCGGTTTATGGTTTTCATCGCACCACCTATGTGGATTGAGCGGTATTTGAGGAGTTGGGAGCGATTCCATAAATCATTCAACACGTGGCAAGGAGGACCCACGCAAAACCACTTGTCAACGTGCGCCATCGCGCGTTATAGTTCGACCCAGGATGCCCAGCGATATTTTTGTGCACCGTTGATCTGGAGGGAAGCCATCGGATGGTGGTCGTGTGAGGAAAATTCACGAAGATTAACCAAAGTACGGCAGGCCATCGCACGTTAACGTTTAGCATAGGAGGTCGAGCGATATGCATATATGCCATTGATATGGAAGCTTGCTATCTAACGGTGATTGGACGTTGGACTTGCGCGAAGTTTACTTATGGTACCATGCGTGTATTTGATTGACTATTGAATATATATGTGGGCCCGGGGTCAAAGGCTTATCATAAGGTTAATTGTTTGAAAGCGTTGGATATTTCTCTAAAGTGTGAAGGGTTGTAACTTTAATCCTAAAGTTTAGTTCAAAGTTGTAAATATATTTATTTGTCAATTTCTTCAAATTGATAAATAAATTAAAAAGAAATCAAAGAGGCACATGGGGTAAACTAAACGAAATATTGTCAAAGGAATACCATTAGCGGTTGAATGGTTTTTACTCATGGTATTAATAAAGGTTAAACTATATAAGGTGAAGAGGATGATAGTACGAAGTGTGCAAATATAAGGGTGGTGAATGAATAAATTTCTCTAAGGAATATCTGCATGGACGAACTCTATTCTTAATTTATAAATCTGAATCTATGATGCACCCATGGATATAATGATCTGACGATGATGAATCTCTAGTTTGATCGACTGATGAAATCATGAAGAATTGGTGCGAGTTTACTGAAGAAAATGAATAAATCCGATGGCCTGCAAGGTATGTTGTGTGGAAACTGGTGGATCCAGTATGAAAATTGATGGAACATGGTCCGCAGTGGTGCTGAGGGTCGAAGCCTTCAGTGAGGAGGTTGTAGCTCCCTTCCAGTGGTAGCTGGTAAATGAGAGAAGGTTGTAGCCTTTCTACAGGTAGGTGCCTGCGTGATGGTATAAGTCTGCGCCAACATAAATTGTAAGAAGTTTTCTTTATAATAAATATTGAAGACTGAGATAACAGCAGCGGTGGTTTTCTCCCAAATTGGGTTTCCAACTTAAAAACTGGTGTTCATATGTGTGACTTATGTTTGATAGTTTGTTCTGTTATTTCTCTTCATACTTACTGCCTACTAAACATCTGATGAATGAATGATGCAATGATCTAAGTAAATACATAATAAGATCTCTGGACATACACGTTGGATTTTGTAAAATAGCATATGGTTTTAAGAGAAAGAAAAAGTAAAAAAATTTCATCCCTAAATACTGATTCACCCCCCCTCTCAGTATTTTTTTCCCAACAATTGGTATCAGAGCAGGTCCTTCAAAAAAAGCTTAGCCGCTAGAAGGAAGATCAAGCAAGATGAGAAATCAAGATGGAACAACATCTATCAAGCCTCCGCTTTTTAACGGAAACAATTTAATCTTCTGGAAAACAAGGATGAGATCCTATCTTCAGTCTCTGGGAGCAGATGTATGGGAAATTGTTGAAGGAGGATATCAATATCTAGCTGTAGTACCAACATATTCGACGGAAAGAAAGAATTATGAAACCAATGCAAAGGCGGTCAATGATCTATTGGGAAGTCTAACTGAATCAGAATTTGTCAAAGTCATGCAGCCGAATACAACAAAGGAAATATGGGACAAAATCAGTCTAAGTTATGAAGGTGATGCAAAGGTAAAAAGTGTTAAACTCCAAACTCTCAGAATTCAATATGAGAATCTAAAAATGGATAATGAGGAGAGCATTGCAAATTTCTTTTTACGTCTTGATGATATTGTAAATCGTATGAGAAATCTGGGAGAAACAATAACCGAATCTACTCTGGTTGAGAAAATTTTAAGATCACTAACGGCAAAATTTGAGTCAAAAGTTTCTGCTCTTGAAGAAAAGCAGGATCTTCAAAATCTTACTGTGGTGCAACTTCATGGCATACTAACTGCATATGAAATGAGAAGAGGAGGACCATCCGAAGTCAAAGAAGCAGTCTTTAGAACTTCTACAAAAGGGAAGGAAGTACAAAAAACAGAAGGATCAGGATATATCTCAGAAGAAGATGAGATAAAATTTGTAAAGAAACTTCAACTTGGCACAGGACGGTTCAGAGGTAAGCTTCCTTTCAAATGTTTTTATTGTGGAAGAGTTGGTCATTATGCTGCTAAGTGTCCTCATAAAGAAACACATAAAAAGGGGAAGGAAGTAGCAAGAAGGAATAATAATCATTTTAGCACTAGAAAAAGTTACTATACTCATGAAGACAGTGATGGTGTAGAAATTTTCTGAATAATGATTAATTATCCACCGAGACTATCCTGATCACATAAAATTCGAATTTATATGCAACACATAATCTCTTCCACTCAGATCAACTCAGATCATCACACATGTGGAAATAAAATCAAGCGATAACACATCAATTCATCATACACATTAACACAGTATGTATGGGGAAAGCTTATAGCTGAAAACCCCGCAGCTATTGTGTATATTATAATGGAGAAATCATGTAACAAACTCAATACAATACTCCTCACAAGTACTCAGTACTTTCTCATACAGTTACTCACAATCTAGCTCAGTTTTGAACAGGTTACTGGTTCAAAACTCACCGCCAATTGCCTTGCCTCTATTGCGTATTTCAATGCTATGGGATGGCCTCTTTATATAGATAAACCACCAGCCTAAACTGCGCAATCCTCATGGGCTTACTCCACCTATTTGTGTGTTGCAAATAGCAACAGTATAGTCACAACTGATAGCTAACTCCACCCTTTCATCTACCTCTTTCACTAGTCTCCACTGAACTGATCATATAGTGTAGTGAACTGATGTGTTCTTGAGTTGAATAATGAGTTACTAATTAATGAATTAAATAATATTTAATTCACTCCACTCATAACTAATTGATTAGCTTGTTAAACTAATCTCAACTAGTTCAACTAAAATAAACAGAACACAACTCCACTATCTGTCTCATTAACTCCACCAAACTTCTGCCACTGAAGTCCTAACTGAAGTCAACCATGCATGAGCTCAATACCCCATAAGAAAAGCGTATTTCCTTCTGGCAGTTGAATGTGCCACATCCGTAGCTCAAACTGAAGTGCTCCAAGAGAGTAAACTGTTGTTTAGAGTCCAAATATTATTAAGGGTAAATAATATTTTACTTCCCTATTTTTAGGAGAGGCAGTCTAAAAATAGCCTTCGACCTCTTCGACCTAAAAAATAGAGTCTCATCTATTTTTACCAACATGACCAATGCTTCAAGAATCTCAAACTGGAATCCCCGAACCATGCTCTATATGTCTAAAAATAGACATAGTCTAAAAATAGATTTTGCGCCAGAATTTGCCTGCGGGCCCACTTAGTGAAGGCGACTTCATTTCACTAAGCTCCATCATCTTGCCGCATTCTCAACACTCCCTCTCAGCAAGATATGGATTATCTGCAACCCCTATCCTGCCTCTGTGGAATTCGAACTTGCTCCTGGTGAGCGCCTTCGTCAGGATGTCGGCATCCCGATCCTCCGTGGGAACATATGAAAGCATCATGATTCTCCGCTGAACACAATCTCTGATATGATGGTACCTGATGTCGATGTGTTTGGACCTATCATGAAATACTGGATTAGCCGAGAGTTTAATGCAACTCTGGTTATCACAGTAGATCACTGTAGGCTCCAAATGCAACCTGAACAATCCTGCGAGGATCTTTCTCATCCAAATAGCCTCGCATGCAGCCAAGCTAGCTGCCATGTACTCGGCCTCTGCTGAACTGAGTGCCACGGATCTCTGCTTCCTGCTGTACCAGGAAACTGCTGTCGACCCAATGCTGAAAACTCCTCCAGATGTGCTCTTCCGGTCCGTTGGGCTCCCTGCCCAATCTGCATCAGTGAAGCCAGAAAGCTTCGCTCCATCCTCCCGTCTGTACCATAGACCATATCCCGATGTGCCTCTAATATAGCGCAATACATGCTTTCCCGCCTTCCAAAAGAGCTTGGTAGGCTTAACCATAGCTTGCGAAAGCTGGTTAACTGCATAGCATATATCGGGTCGTGTATTGACCAGATACATAAGTGACCCCACCAACTGTCGATAGATAGTGGCATCCACTACCTCCGCTGAAGTAGCATCCTCCTTCCTCCAACCACCAGGAAGAGGAGTGTCAACAGGCTTGCAGCCTTGCATGTTGAACCTCTCCAGAATCTCCCGAGCATACTTGCCCCGAGAAACAAACAGTCCTCCACTGCGCTGCCAAATCTCCAATCCCAGGAAATAATGAAGGATGCCCAGGTCCTTCATCTCAAACTCTCGTGCAAGATCCTCCGTGCATGAAAGTATCAACTGCTCGTCGCCAGTCAAAATCAGATCATCTACATACAGTACGATGATCAACAGCTTCCCCTCCACCACAATCTGGTACAGGTTTGGATCTGCCTCACTCTTGGAGAATCCAAGCCCGGTGAAGTAGTCGTCTATCCGAGTGTACCAGGCACGAGGTGCTTGCTTCAGCCCGTACAGTGCTCTCTTGAGTCGGCACACATGCGACTCACTGCTGAAGATCTCGAAACCTTCAAGCTGCTCTATGTACACCTCTTCCTCAATAACTCCATTGAGGAACGCAGTCTTCACATCCATCTGATGAATGTGCCACCCCATCTGCGCTGAGAGAGCAAGGATCGTCCGTATGGAAGAGTACCTTGCGACAGGTGCAAAAGTCTCCTCATAATCGATCCCCTCGATCTGTGAAAAGCCACGGGCGACAAATCTCGCCTTGTAATTCTCCACACTCTCGTCAGCCGCCTGCTTGACTTTGTAGATCCATCGCGAACCCACCACTGATTTCCCCACCGGTCTTGGGACAATCTCCCATGCACTGTTCCTGACGATCAAATCATATTCTTCGATCATGGCATCAACCCATGCGAGTTCCTCCACAGCTTCCTCAAAAGAGGATGGCTTCGTCACGACACATTGACTCACAAGAGCCATGTATCCAGTGTACCGATCCGGTGACTGTCTCTGTCTGCGCTGTGCTGTAGGTGGTCCTACAACCTTCTCTGCATCCCGAGCCAGTCGCTCAGCTTCTGTAGTGCGCATGCGCCCTCTGATGGTTGGCGCTGCATGGGTGGTTTCTTCCACCTCCTGAACTTCCTCTTGTGGCCGATCCACATCCGGAAGCTCCTCCTTAGGAACTAACAGCTCCTCATCTGCATGCAAGTGTAGCTCCCTCTCAAGCGAACACTGCATGGCTTTCTCCTCCTGAAATTTTATATCCCGTCGCACAACAGTCTTTCGACTGTCTGACAAATACACCCGGTAGTTGTGAGGTGTATCAGTGTACCCCACAAATATTCCAACCTCAGCAGTTGGATCCAACTTCCTTCTCGCATCCTTCATCACATGCATGTAGACAGGAGAACCAAAAATCCGCAAATGGGAAATATCAGGCCTCTTGCCAGAATAAGCCTCCTCCGGTGTACTCATGCCAAGAACCTTGTGAGGACAACGGTTCTGCACATACACTGCTGTATTGTATGCCTCAGCCCACAAGTGAAGGGGTAGGCCCTGATCATGCAACATCGCCCGTGCAGCACCCACGATCGTTCTGTTCTTCCGCTCAGCCACCCCGTTTTGCTGTGGGTTATGGGGTGCGATGAGCTCTCTCCAAATCCCTTCTGCGCTGCAGAACTCCTTGAATTCAGCCGAGATGAATTCACCACCGTTATCACTCCTTAGAGAAATCACCTTCTTCCCCGACTCCTTCTCGACCAGTGCTTTAAACTCACATAACTTCGCGAATGTATCGCTCTTCTTCTGCATGAAGAAGATCCAGCACTTTCGAGAGAAATCATCAACAAAGATCACATAATACCCGTGCTTTGTTGTCGAAGCAACTGAGAAAGGACCACACACGTCTGTGTGAACTCTCTCAAGGATCGTCGTGGCGCGACTATCCTTCTCGTGAAAGGTGGCTTTCACATACTTCCCTAAAGTACACCCCTTGCACTGATCTGACTGCGCAAGGGTGCCCTTAAGAAGCCCAGTAGAAATCTGCTGCAGAATCTTCAAAGCTCCATGGTGAAGGTGGCCCAATCTCCTGTGCCACAGTTCGCCCTCATCATCCCGGCTCACCACTTCTCCCGCTTTGCATTCCATAGCTGCGCAGCCATCTACCTGCAACTGATAAAGGTTCTTGGTATGAACCCCTATCTTCCAGGTCTCTCCAGTAGTCTTACTGCGCATGAAGGCTTTTCCTTCGCTGAAGACCACATCATACCCCTTATCCTCCAACATTGCTACTGAAATCAGGTTCTTCTTCAATCCAGGTACATGCATGACATCCTTCAATACAAAGGTTTTACCAGACTCCCTCTAAAAGGATATGGTACCGATACCAGTCGCATTGTATCTACCATCATCGCCCATCTCGATGTGCACACCCAAATCTTTGTCCTCCAGATCTGAGAACAACTCCCGATCTCCCGTCATATGAAATGACGCACCGCTGTCCAAGAACCACACCGATCCCATCACACTTGAAACCAAGCATGCAATTAGTGAAAATTCAAGCTCGAACTGTGAAGCCAAAGCTTCTCCATCTGCAGATCTTCCCGCTTGCTTGTTATTCTTCTTCTTTGGACAATTGGTAGCATAATGTCCGTGATCATGGCAATGAAAACACTTCACTTTTGCCATATCCTGCTTCTTGCCCTTTGCACCAGAATGAGAGGTTTTCTTACCCTTCCCCTTTCTTTCTTTGGCCACCAAAGCAAAATTTTCTTCATCAGCTCCGTTTGATGAAGATCCATCTCGAGTAGTCCTCCTTATCTCCTCCTGCATGAGATCTGCCCAAAGGCGCTCCCATCCCGGCAGCTTCTTCCGACCATTGACACTATCTTGATATGAGTGCCAAGCCTTCGGAAGACCAAGGAGAGCCAGGTTGACCATGTCCTCGTCTTCGACAGTCACCCCCACACTTCCCATCTCATCTCTGCACTGAGTGAACTTCGTGAGGTATTTGGCGATATTGTCGCCCTTCTCCATCTTGATGTTCCTGAGCTTATCTTTGAGCGCCAGCTTCCTTTGGTCGCTCTTACTCTGGAATAGATCCGTCAAAGCTTTCCACATTAAATATGGAGTAGCCTTTCCATGCAGGCCGGATACAATATGATCCTTGACGCCCTCCAACAGGATCCTTCGACACTTCGCCATCTTCTTTTTCCATGCATCGACTTCAGCAGGATCAGTGGGCTTTTGGACATCCGTATCTACGAACTCCTTCAGACCATTATCTTCTAATACTGCTTCCATGCGATCCTTCCATGCAACATAATTCGAACTGCCTTCAAGAGCATATTCGAGTTGCAAACCGTTGAAAGACATTTTCAACACTGGCACCAAGAAAACAAAACTGCTGCAAAATTTCGAATTCCACCTCAAAGCTCAGCCGCTCTAGATCTATGAGAACAAATTATTTCTAGCATAGAGATTGACTGCAAGGGGCATTTACCAGACCTTTCACTTTCCGAAGAAAGATGAATTCGGAGGCTACCTGGCCCGCATGCAGACTCTGTCTACCGAAATAAGTTTGTAATCACTGTGATGATCAATCTGAACTTCAATAGCTCCGATACCATGTAGAAATTTGCTGAATAATGATTAATTATCCACCGAGACTATCCCGATCACATACAATTTGAATTTATATGCAACACATAATCTCTTCCACTCAACCAACTCAGATCATCACACATGCGGAAATAAAATCAAGCGATAACACATCAAATCATCATACACATTAACACAGTATGTATGGGGAAAGCTTATAGCTGAAAACCCCACAACTATTGTGTATATTATAATGGAGAAATCAAGTAACAAACTCAGTACAATACTCCTCACAAGTACTCAGTACTTTCTCATACAGTTACTCACAATCTAGCTCAGTTTTGAACAAGTTACTGGTTCAAAACTCACCGCCAATTTCCTTGCCTCTATTGCGTGTTTCAATGCTATGGGACGTTCTCTTTATATAGATAAACCACCAGCCTGAACTTCTCAATCCTCATAGGCTTACTCCACCTATCTATGTGTTGCAAATAGCAACAGTATAGTCACAACTGATAGCTAACTCCACCCTTTCATCTACCTCTTTCACTGGTCTCCACTGAACTGATCATGCACTGTAGTGAACTGATGTGTTCTTGAGTTGAATAATGAGATACTAATTAATGAATTAAATTATATTTAATTCACTCCACTCATAACTAATTTATTAGCTAGTTAAACTAATCTCAACTAGTTCAACTAAAATAAACAGAACACAACTCCACTAGTTGTCTCATTAACTCCTCCAAACTTCTGCCACTGAAGTCCTAACTGAAGTCAACCATGCATGAGCTCAATACCCCATAAGAAAAGCATATTTCCTTCTGGCAGTTGCATGTGCCACATCTGTAGCTCAAACTGAAGTGCTCCAAGAGAGTAAACTGCTGTTTAGAGTCCAAATATTATTAAGGGTAAATAATATTTGACTTCCCTATTTTTAGGAGAGGCAGTCTAAAAATAGCCTTCGACCTCTTCGACCTAAAAAATAGATTCTCATCTATTTTTACCAACATGACCAATGCTCCAAGAATCTCAAACTAGAATCCCCAAACCATGCTCCATATGTCTAAAAATAGACATAGTCTAAAAATAGACTTTGCGCCAGAATTCGCCTGCGGGCCCACTTAGTGAAGGCGACTTCATTTCACCAAGCTCCATCATCTTGTTGCATTCTCAACGTATGCTGGTTATCTCGATAGTGAGGAAGAATGTGAACAAGATCTTAGACTTCTCATGGCATTTGAAAAAGAATCTAGAGAAGAAAAGGATACTTTTGTGGATGCTCTAGAAGACAATTATTTTCTTGATGAAAACAATCAACTCAAAATTTTCTTAGAAGAGAGTAAAATAACCATAGAAACTCTAAAAAATCAGCTTGAAGAAAAGGAGAAACAAAATGAGAAATTAGAGTGTGAAGTAGTAAGTCTAAGAAAAGAACTTGAGAAAGTAAAGACTCCGAATCTTAGATTTGCTAAAGGATCTGAAACCTTAGATGAGATAATCAAGGTACAACGTTCTCCCCTTATAAAGACAGGTCTTGGATATATCAGAGAATCTTCTCAAGCTTCAGCACCAACTTATCTAAAAATAGCTACAGCGGGTATACAACATGCTGCCACTCAGCAAGGGAATAAAGAATATTTGCAGGTAAAGCATGATCATCTCAATTTAAAGAACACTAACAGGAGTACCTTTCAAAGAAACACCAATCAACAGGTAAATTCAAGTAGGAGATTTTATGTTCGCAGAAATTTCTTCTTCAATGGACAATGTTTCTCATGTCACAATTTTGGTCATAAAGCTGTTCAATGTGTAGCATATAAAACCATCATGACAAGAGAAGCAAGAAAGAAAAGGATTGATATTGAAACAAATAATAATACCTATAACAAATTTTCTCCTCTTCAAAATGAAGTTGAATGTGCTTATTGCAATAACTTTGGCCATGAAGAATCTGAATGCAGGAGCAAAGTTAATCCAAAAGAACATGTTCCCTCAAGCTCCAAAGTATGGAAAAAGAAGGAATTACAGGTTGAAAATTGTGGCATAGCGTTATTTTCAGAAGATGAAGAAAATCAATGGTACATTGATAGTGGATGCTCAAGACACATGACAGGTGACAAAAACAAACTTCTTGCATATAGTGCTCTAGAAAAGGAAAATAATGTTACATTTGGAAATGATACTCCTGTGGTCATTAAGGGAAAAGGGTATGTTTTCTTAAAAGAAAAGGTGGAAGCTAATGAAGTCATGCATGTGGATGGATTAAAGCATAACTTGTTAAGTGTAAGTGTTTCGGGGAAAATCACCCTAGAGGTTTGTTGGGTTTAAACCTCCACAGAGCACGGCATGCTACTTAAGAAGGACTCACACAACCATACATGTTCATGAAAAAGTAAATAGAGTAGATCGAGGAAGTTACCCGTAGGTCCTACGGTTGAAGCAGATTCCGCGGGGTCCAAACCCCCAGCAACCCTTCTTCCTCCTTAACCTGAAAGACAAGAAGAAACAAGCATGAAGAACTAGTTGTATAGCATATATCTACTCTAAATGTTAGTGAAATCCATATGAAACATTAGATAAACTATAATGAATGCTTAAATAACAATATTCTCATATATGTAAGCAGACACTAACACGTATATTTCGAGAACAAGATGGTACTTCTGTATTATAAATAGCATGTACAGAAATAACGAGTGGAGAGATCACCTGAATCCTTCCATGATCTTCGAGCAGACCGTCGTCCTGATCCGTCCCACCCTTGCCTCGCTAAGATTCCTTCCAAACTAGTGCATACGATATGACATATAAAGAGATGAGCATCTCTAGGAAACAAAGGTTTCCTGTAATGAACTGGGAAGTGCAGGAGGCACGGGAATTCAGACTTGGATAGGGAATACCAACAGAGTATAATATCAATAATTTCTCTCTCTTCCTTAGGCCATGCACATGAGGGGCTTTTATACTCCCTCAAAGTAGTTTCAACTGTTGGAAACAGTTGGCCACGTGCTGGGGTGGTTGAACTACTAGAGTAACCATCAACCCAGCCCGAAAATAAGGATTTTTTATATATTTTTTAATGATTTTAATGGCATACGCAGGAAAGTACATGTGGACTCGCATATACACGCGGAAAAGTCTGGGCATAACCGCGTATGGGGAATTTAACACTGTTTTTTAGTGAATTTTGTCCAAGTCTATAGGAATGGGTGCCCAAAGCCATAAAAGCAATCATGAATCATATGAAGGTGAGAAATGATGCTATAACAGATTCCCCCTAATATATGAGGTCAGAAGGGGTACATGATGGCCGAAATGTATTATGCACATAGAAAGAACTTCGCAAGGACAAGAGAGGACTTCACCAGATTTCAGCCTGCCAAAAACCAATGAAAGAAAACAAAGAGTCAACTCATGCTGAGGCAGGCATACCCATGCTCAGTCAAAAATACATCATATAGAAAGTACTGAATAGATCCAACATGTATACAAGTATGACTGAACTGAAAGTACATAATGAATCATCTGAGCATGGCCCGGAAGTATAAGTATGAATCAATGTCCAAGTATCACATATAAAAAGCTGATCAAAGATGCTGCAACTGGATGTATGATCAAACAAGTAACTGAATCTCCAAGTACCAAATCATAAGGGGTGGAACAAACGGTACTATCACGCAACTCAGGAGCCAACATATAGGATGCTGCTGTACTGAACTGCAACATATAAGGGTGGATGGCATCACTGGCAGAAACTGAATGGACTATCAAAAGTGAACCGAGAAAAGCCGAGAAATCCACTGATAGGGTCAAATGGAAATCAAGGTACTGCACGAATCCCAAGTGTGATAATGTATGCTGACGTCGAACACAAGGGAAACCACTCAGTCAAAGACCCATAATGATGATCAAATGCTGAGCACAAGGTCACCTATCAATGATGGAAATAGGGCCAGGGTGTGGCTCTAGGTTTGCTCTCAGAGCAATGTGTCGTAGTCGATAAGAGACAAACCTGCCGGCAAGAAGTCAATGGGGACCTTCTCAAACCAGCACGAGCAGAAGACCAAAACATCTGATGTGATAGAACAAGATACTGACAAGACCGGGAAGGCCGACTGAATAATGAGTCAAGAGACACCGCAGAATGGCCGAGTCTGGTTAGACTTCACTTGAACAAAAGCACGACTCATGATGACCATGGCAGTAAAAGTGACACTGTATAAGTCTGTTATGCAGGAGGCAAAACAAACTCTCCATATGATTGGAAGAGATAACCAACCGGGGGAGAAATGACAAGTGAAACAAGGTAAAGGCTGAACCTAGGTCAAAACTAAAACCATCCCAAATGTAGGAAATATATATAAGTATATGTGCTTTGTTCAAGGGCGACAAACTGACTCTGTACTGCCATCAAAACAACGAAGATACATCCCGTTCCCGCTCTTTTTGTTATATTTTATTTTTTTGTCTTTTTCATATAATAAGCCTGAAAAATAATAAAAGAATGCTATGGTACAATGGATAGAACGAGTATCAAAAAATCAGATGCACTAGTTCCTGGGAGTGGAACAATCCTATGCTCAATGCAAAGTGGCGGAAACTGGTAAGCGATACTCAAAGGAACGTTCCATTCATGGGTAAAAGGGTGTCAAGTCGCGATAGCTAAGTGCATGCAATTTAACTTGTACAAATAGTCAAGGTCAAAAGTTGGCTTAAACACTGAGTCCAAATGAAGCCAGCTAAAGGCCAGGATAAACAAGTAGCCAATATGCAATGCAGTAATACAACTTAACGACACCAGGGAGCCTCTAGGGTAATAGCCAGAAAAAATGATAGTGAGGAAGAAGAATAATGAAGCTTCAACACATAAGTCATGGCGGGACTAAAGAGGACTCCCGAGCCTACATAAAACGCAGCATGGGCAACAAGTGATAGCGAGGAACTAACTAGGAAGCCCATGTAAAGGAAGGCTCTACCACCAAGTCATGATTAAATAATCGGCGAGTAAAATGGGTGCAATAGTCATGACCTGATGGGATCGACCCTATGGCAAGTGATCAGTATGGAGGCTAGTATGCAAGGTGCAACGAAAAGTGATTTCCCTAACCTATATGCCAGTGAAGATCATATACCTGCCGTGACGAGTCGGTAATCATGGATCAAAAACGAGAAAAATCTCAAATTCGTCAAAATGTACCTGAAAACATACCAAACTGGGCACTTCCAAGCATCCGGGTTATGCAGCTTAGGATAGATCGAAAAAATAAGCATAACAAATTTTTGCGAAAATTTTCAACTTTTTAGGCATAAATAGGAAAATTACCTCATATTTGGTTCATTATTACATTGCTGATTTGGAAAAAAGTGCTCTGGAGAAAAAAACTTCTTTCGTCAAATCAAGAACAACCGACCGTCAAATCGCACCGAATTTGTCAGGTAGGCTCCTCAATCATCTTTGCAAATCATTTTGTCCGTTTAGAAATTAAAATTTAGTGATTTTCACCATTAAAACCCTTGCTAAAAAACACGGACTTGCGCATACGCGGGTTTGTAATGGGAAAGTCGCGTATACACACGACTGTGCATAGAAAAAGTCGCGTATGCACAGGTCCGAATCAAAAAATGTGTGGCTAATGTAGGATTCATTGAATTTTGACAGGATGACAATCTCATGGAGAGAGCGTGAACACAGTGCAATTGATCAAGAGGTCATGCAAGATCGAGCATCGCAAAATATTCTTCGGAATTGCGGATTGTTCAAATTTTTCAAAATGCCAAACATGAAAAGCAATGTTCGGTTGCTAGAAATGCTCGTAAATTACTGGGAACTGGAAGAGGATTGCTTTATGATAGATCAAATGCCAGTACGCATTGAAGTGGAAGACATATACTTTATCACTGGGCTCTCCCGGAGGGGGGAACTAGTAGACTTGCACGGGAAGCCCCTGGGAGGGCTAACCGTGGAAGATTATGTCCACGTGTATTGCGTAGAGGGTTCCAAGAAAGTTGGAACTCAGATTGCAATTAAAGATTTACAGGATTTGCACATGAAAATCCTCCTTTTCACCATTGGAAGAGTGGCAGGATCTGCCTCCCTACATCAGGCGTCCAGGACGCAAATGAGCATAGCAGTAGAATGCTTGACTCATGTGTATGATTGGTGCACAGCCTTATTACTGAACATGAAGCAATAGTTGACCTCAATCCGCCAAGCAAAGACCAAACACTTTGGCTACGATACTATTTTGATGACATTCTTCTTTGAGAAGATACCAACATTGAGACCCAGAGTTATCTCTACCATCAGTAGCCCGAGGGACCCAAGAATTGCCTGTTGGGCGGAAATGATGAAGAGATTAGGGGGAAGTGAAGTTCCTCGGACCACTTGGGACGATGAGTTCTTCCTTTGGTGGGGAGAACAAATCATCGCTGTGGATGACTATCCCTATGTCGGAATGGACTTTCGTGGAGATCCAGATCTAGTTCTTCCACCAGGCACAACATGGGGCACAGTCGGTAAGTTTGCAAAAAAATTTTGACTTATATAATTTTTTTCGATTTTTTCAAATATGTATGAAAAAATGAAAATAAACATGTTTTTGATTGGATTCATAATGACTGACAATGTAAACATGATCATGATACAGATATTGGACCAGTGCGACCTGAGGGTTTCCCGCGCCACAAGCGTCGCAGGGACGAAGCAGATACAGTGGATTCAGACAGGACCCTCCAGGCTGTGCAGAGGAACTTGGAGGGGTTAACCCGCCAAATACCTATGGCTTCCGTGGAAGACCTGCCGGAAGCCATCCAGAGACGGGTGGTAGGAGTGCCCCGAGACTGGGTACGATTATTCCGCCGAGTTGCCACCACGGTCACGTTCTATAGGAACACGACTTCTGGGAAGGGACCTCAGGAGTAGACAGATATTATGTATTAGATTACTGTATATTATTTTTTGAGACTGAACATGATCGGGCATAAGCCCGAGTTTTGTATGACCTTATGGATCCAAATTTTGTAAAGTTTTTGAACACTCTGATGATATATATACAGTGATATTTGATGTGATGTGATAAATGTATCAAATGTATGATGTTTTTGATGATTAAATTTTATTGTATGGAATGATTAATATGCCAATCAATTTCTTGATTAGCTAATGAGTCTGCTAACCAATTTTCAGCTCGAGGAATATGAATGAAAGTTAAAAATTGAAATGATCTTTGTAACAAACGTACCCTCAAGAACAATCGTAATAAAAATGGGTCACGAACCCGATAAGTATTGTTCAACTGCGACACCACCAGCTGAGAGTCCAAGAAGACTACCAACGAATCAACACCCAAAGATATTGCCTCCGAGAGTAGATAAACAACTGCAGTGTATTCTGTTATATTATTAGAAGCAGGACCAATGCAGACCCCTCTTGATACTAACAGCTGACCGGAAGGATAATGAAGCACCCAAGCCGCGGAAGCTAAGTTCCGGGTGTGTCTACTAGCACCATCGGCGAAACCAAAATGACTCATGACATCCGACACAACCTGCCAAAGCAGATCAAAAACATCACCAACTCATCAAAGATCGAAAATCAACTAGCGAGAGTAGATAAACAACTGTAGTGTATTCTGATATATTATTGGAAGCAGGACCAATGCAGACCCCTCTTGATACTAACAGCTGACCGGATGGATAATGAAGCACCCAAGCCGCGGAAGCTAAGTTCTGGGTGTGTCTACTAGCACCATCGGCGAAACCGAAATGACTCATGACATCCAACACAACCTGCCAAAGCAGATCAAAAAACATCACCACCTCATCAAAAATCGAAAATCAATCAGATATGTACAAAACAAAAACTACTATATACAAAAGCAACATGCCAGGCCAAAGCCTAGGCATAATACTTCTTCAAATAGAGCCCATTTCGGGGCTCCGACAACTCGTTCCCTTCAAAATCAACCAAGGTATATGCTCCTTTCTTAAGGACTTTTTTAACGATAAAGGGGCCATACCACATAGACTTAAACTTTCCTGCCCCCAGGGCATCTTTTTCTTGGGCATAGACCAAAACAAGGTCACCTTCCGAAAAAACCCTGGGTTTGACCGCCTTATCGTACTGGACTTTAACTCGGTTTTTATGTGCTTCATTCATCGTGGCGGCATCCCGACGCTGCTCATCGAGATGTTCCAGATGAAGGAGCCGTTCTTCAAGACTAGAAGTGTCAGGAAGAAGTTCAACAACTAACTTAAGAGAAGGAATCTCGCATTCAATAGGAAATACAGATTCCACCCCGTGCACTAGCTGAAACGGAGTAAAGCCAGTTGCAGTTTTCACTGACGTCCTGTATGCCCAAAGTGCAGGATATAGCATAATATGCCAGTTGGATCTAGATTTATCAATTGTCCTTTGAAGAATTGTCTTCAAGGATTTATTCACGGCTTCCACTTGCCCATTGGCCTGAGGATAATATGGAGATGAATGCTCCTGCCGGAAACCCAATTTGAGAGCCAACTCAGCCATCATACTATTATGAAAATGACTGCCATGATCAGTGACAATCTCTCTAGGAATACCAAAACGAGCGATAACCTGGTTGAAAAGGAAAAGAGCTGCAGTCTCACCATCATTCCCAAAAGTAGGCATAGCCTCGACCCACTTCATAAAGTAGTCTACTGCTACAATAATGTACTTGTGACCTTTAGCTGAAGGCGGGTTACAAGTAGTATAATCAATACCCCACTTTGTAAAGGGACCGACAGTAATGACTGGAAAAAGCGGAGCTGGATGAGCGCGAATTTTTCGAGTATAGACTTGACACAGATGATACTTTTTGACCGATTCGATACAATCCTTGAAAATCGAGGGCCAAAAGTACCCAGCACGCAAGATTTTTTGGGCTGTAGCAAGCCCAGATAAATGACCCCCACAAGCTCCACTGTGGGAATCATTCAGCACATCCTCAGCTTCTTCGAGAGTTAAGCAACGTCTCAGGATTGAATCAACCCCTCGACGATATAAAGCATCACCAATAATCAAATAATTCTTGGCCAAGTGACGCAACTTACGACGCTCATCTTTCGAAAAAGTAGAGGGAAACTTCGCAGTCTTGAGATACGCAATTATATCTCCATACCAAGGATCCCGTGAAGAGATAAGAAACAAATTTTCATCTGGAAAGGATTCATCATAGATCATCTCTTCCCCACAGGGCAACTCGGAGATCAATTCCGCGAAAACCAATGATTTCTTGGACTTGGCAGACATAAAATCAAGATCAAATTCCTGTAAAATCACAATCCATCTATTGTATTTGCCCCCAATCACTCGCCTACTGAGGACAAACTGAAATGGATTGGCTACTGCCAAAACATAAGTTTTGCGAAGAATAATGTAATGCCGGAGTCGCTGCACAGCATGAACTGCTGCTAAAGCTAACTTTTCTATCGGAGTGTACCGGAGTTCAGGTCCTACCAAGCCTCGACTAAGGTAGTAAATAACATGCTCTGCAAGAGCATCATCCTCCTGAACTAGAACCATACCAATGGTAGATTCTGCTGCTGCCAGATACAAAAGGAAATCCATGCTATAATCAGGTGGACTCAATAAAGGAGCAGAGGTCAATGCTTTCTTCAAAGCATCGAATGAGCGTTGAGCATAGTCGTCCCAAAGAAAAGGAACTCCCTTCTTCAACAATCTCATAAATCCCTTTGTAACTTCAGCATAATTGACGATAAACCTCCGAAGAAAATTAGACTTTCCTTGTAGACTTTGAAGCTGACGGATAGAGGACGGGGGAGGCAACCAAAGTATTGCCTCAACCTTGAAGGGATCTACCCTTATCCCTTCCCTAGACACAATGAATCCCAATAGCTGACCGGATGTAACCGCGAAAACGCACTTGTTCGGATTCAATCTAATCTTATAGAACCGACATCATTCAAATATTTGCCGGAGGTGACCAGGATGATCCATCCTCTTTCGAGAATGAGCAGCTAAATCATCCAAGTATGCCTCAATAATATTTTTGATGTCGTGAAAGGCATATGACATGGCCCGCTGAAAGGTAGCCCCAGCATTTTTAAGACCAAAAGGCATCTTCTTGTATGCAAAAGTACCCCAGGGACAAATAAAGGCAGTCTTATGCTGATCTTCAGGACGGATAGTAATCTGATTATATCCAGAGAAACCGTCCATGAAGGAGAAAATCTCATTACCGGCACACTCGTCAATGATCTGATCGATAAATGGTGTGGGGTAATTATCTTTAGGACATGCTTTATTTAGGTCTCTGAAATCGATGCAAACTAGAATCGTTCCTTGCTTTTTATCTATGGGAACGGGATTTGAAACCCATTCAGTCAAAGGAACAGGGAAAATGAATCCCGCCTTAAGCATCTTCTCAACTTCATCTTTGATAGCTGCTGCCTTCCTAGGATTGACCGGACGAAGTTTTTGCCTCACCGACTTAGCATTTTCATACGTCTTGATCTCATGCTGGACAATAGATGGGTCTATACCAGACATTTCCTCATAAGACCAAGCGAATACATCCCTATACTCTTTAAAGAGCTCGGTGTAAATTTGAACCTCTTCACGGGAACATTCAGCTCCGATGAAAACATTCTCGATAATATTGGGATCCCTGGAAATGTTCATCGGGATAGTAGGAGAAATCACAGCCATGTTCCCTTCAGCATAAACCTGTGTTGGTGCCAAAGGGTTCAAGACTGGGTGAACAGGACCAGGAGACTGAGGACTTGGAAAACTTGTTTCAACTTCGCTCAAGTCAGGTAGGAAGTAAGACCGATGATGCAAATCATCCCATGGTCTATCTATACCAGTCATGGCTTCCAGGATGGCCTCTTCAGATGGAAGAGTGGTATCAAGG
This sequence comes from Pinus albicaulis, assembly GCA_034641835.2. Classification (NCBI taxonomy): domain Eukaryota; kingdom Viridiplantae; phylum Streptophyta; class Pinopsida; order Pinales; family Pinaceae; genus Pinus; species Pinus albicaulis. Next base: position 728,343,764 of record CM076582.1, on the reverse strand, counting down.
CAATCCTGGGCAGAAGAAGAACTAAGTGTCCAAGTCGGAGCCACATCTCCATCCAACTCTTCCGGTGAAAGAGGAGCTGGACTGGATTCTGCAGAGTCAACAATAGACTGATAAGCAATCTCAGCTGCAGAAATAGGAAATGCCATTCCACCCACTTGACCTTCCGCTAATGTGGCAGTAGGGGAAGGTAAGGTCCAAGGGTCCGAAAAATAATGAGTTCTGAAGAACTCTCTTCGAAGAGGAGCCTTGGAGGATGAAATAGCATTAATATGAACTGTAGGAGGAGGAATATCAAAAGTACCCATCAAGGAAGAATACATTCCAACTCCTAAATTCTCAACAGGCGCCTTAGAATTATCCAACTTAGGAATAGATGAGTCAGTAGACGCATTCGGGTCTACAGGAGGACAGTCCAGTTGATCCACTGTAACGATCCTCCCTTCGTGAGGGAAACATATAATGCGAAATAATGAGGATGCAATGGCATCCATCTCATAAATCTAGTTTCTCCCCAACAGAAGGTTGTAGTCCAAGCTTGCGTCAACTACCTCAACCTCTATATTGACAGTTTTGCCCCCAACACAGATGGGCAAAGCTGGGACAATACCATGGGGTCTGTGAGAATGACCATTGAACGCAGTCAGAAGAGTGGTAGATGGAACAGCTTTGGGAGATCCAAGTGTCTTCCAACATGCGAGAGACATCACGCATGTGGAAGCACCCTCATCAACAACCGTCCGAAAGATGTTACACTTCCGGTACGATGATTTAATATGAAAAGACATGTGATGAGGAAGTCTCTTCTTAAAGTTATTCATATCAAAAGTAATCAGAAGAGAATTTTTCGGATCAATAGCCCCAATGGCAGTGAGCAAAGCACTGCGCTGAGCCGGACAAGACTGGAGTACCTCTAAAGCTGACATAGCACAAGGACTCTGCGCCAGATCTTCCACAATCGAGTAGTTCTGGGCAGCCCTAGCGTTTGGATTAATCGTTGATCGCTTAGAAGATGCTTTGGGCATCCGAGGCATAGACTCAACAGTAGGCTTCGTGATGTGAAGCGGCTCAGTAGCATCAGGAACTTCCTTAGCTTTCGAAGACTCTTCTCCGCCATAATCACGGGATCTCGTAGCGATATCCGCGTGAGAACTCATCATGAAAATGTTCGATGGAATTTCCCCTTCCTGGGTGCCCCCAGAGGAAGCCCCAGGATTTTGATTCGCGCCAACAACTAATTGTTGCCCTTGGGGAAAAGGGTTTGTTAACACAGCCTGGGAACTAGAAGAACCCTGCTGGGCTAACAAGCGCTGCGCATCCTGAATTTTAGGGCAAAGGTGTGTAAGATGGTCTCCAGCACATAGCTTGCATGGAAACTTCACTTTCTTCTTCTCCTTTGGACCCTCACCAACATGCTCGTTGGTTTTATTTGCATTTCCCTTCCCATTCTTGCCCTTCTTCTTATTATTTCGTCCTTTCTTCTTACCATCGGATTGTTGATTTCCTTTGGGATCAGAAGCTTGGACAGCATTTATGGACAAAGACTGGGAAGGTGATGACTCAGCAGGCACAGCCTGACCAGAAGGAGCAGATTTCAAAGACAACTGCTGCAATTGAGTAAGCAGGCTGGCTGCACCACTATTGATCGATCCAATCAGTCCGTCGCCATGAGGACCGGGCTTAGTTTTAGATAAATCTAATTTGGAGCGAGGAGCATTGGGCAGATACTTATGGAGGACCCCAGACTGAGAATAGATCAACTCAAGCTGCTGGGCCCTAAAAATGGCCTGCTCCTCGGAAAATACCCCGGAGAGGGATACATCTTTCGAAATATCTAACTGCAGGGATTTGAGAAACCATTCCAAAAGGAATTCACCTGGAATATGAGCTTTAATCAACCTCTTCCTTCTCCTCCATTCCTGAATGTGATCAGAAATGTGGGTTGCGTCGTCTTGCTTAAAATTAGCTAGGAGTTCAGTCCCAGCGTCATATCGGACAGGCAACTGAAAATGGTTCAGAAATGTAACAGCCAGTTCTCCAAATGTAGCAAAACTACCCCCAGTTAGCTCAATATACCATTTGGCAGCGTTTCCAGTTAGGGTGTGTTGAAATAATCTCAACCTAATCGAATCATCGATCAGGGAGTTCGAAGAACACCATAAATGGAAAGTGGTAATGTGGTCAGCCGGATCTTCTCCATTCTTACCTTCAAACTTTGGAATATCTGAAGGAAGTTTGGTGGGAACCGGAGGCCACCCCGGACCATAACGAATCGGATCATTAGTCAACTTCGACAGATCTGGCAAGTTTAACGTTGCCAGAAAAGGTAAGCGAGGTGGAGCCTGAGGATTCCATCCTTGATGGGATGGATTCCCAACATTTTGAAAAGAATAGCCTGGATTTGATGAGGCACCAGGTTGCCAGAAAGGACTCGTAGAAAAAGGAGAAGAACCTCCTCCCAACGCAGAGTTACCAAAGCCCAGACCAGTTCCCCCCGCTGAAGTATGAAATGAAGAGGAGAGCCCCTGATAGGGGTTCCAGGCATTAGAAAGAGGAGAAAAGGTCTGATAAGCACTCGACGAAGGGAAATAAGTATTCCCTTGATGACCTGCGTAAAACTGATTCCCTGCCCCCACTGTAGTGAATACAGGGTTCCATCCTGTAAAAGTGGTCGAATTCTGACCTCCAGACCAAGGATTGAAACTCTGGGTCTGAGACGTAAACGGAAAGGACCCTAAAGAAGGATTGGAACTAGGAATGTGCCCAGTTCCAAAGGGGAAACCCTGAAAAGAAGCTGATCCACTAGCCATGGAAGACATGGGTGTAGATCCAGCTGCAGCAGCAGAAAAGGAAAAAGAGGGATTCCCACTAGTGGGCATCCCTGAACAGAAGGGACCAGAATGAGAAGCCTGTGCTTGGGTGAACCCAGAGCCAAACACAGCAGCACTAGAAGCAATTGAAGATAAAGCAATAGTTCCCCCTCCTTCAACAGAAGCAGGGGTCTGAATGTCTGTAGCACTCACGGCAGAAGCCGCGTTCCCAGTCGTGGCCATCGAAAGGTATGAATGATATGAAAGATCTTCCGGTCTCTTAGACTCAGGTCCGATGTATTGAACAACGAATGGATAATCAGGAGGAAGAGGAGATGGACCTGACGCAGGAGGTTCAGGTACTTCTTCAATTTGAAAATATTCTTCCCGAGGAAATAAAACTCGCGAGGTGAGCGGAACGCTCCTCTCGGAACCGACACCAGAATCAGCTATGAAACCTTCAGACCTTTGTGGAGGATCTCTCTCCACTGCGTCAGACGTCACAGGGTGGTAACCACCTGCTAAATCACTCCTATGCCTTCTCGAAGAAGGCTCTGGACTCTCAGGAGATAACCCCCGGATTCTCCTCGATCGTCGAGGCGCTTGATCAGCCACTTTTATAGATTTTAATTAGACTCAAAAAAGTGAAAAGCTAGGCAAGCTAGGAGAAAAGAGCACTCACTATAAGAAAAATCCCTGAGATACAATCAAGCAAACAGCCTCCAAGTATTTCCACTCCGGGTGATGAGGACCGGACACCAAAATACAGGAAAGCGAAATATAGGACCTCCCGAAAGCAGTCTGGGATGATTAGGGCCCAGAACAACTAGCGAAGGTATCAGAAACAGTTACGCCGACCTCCTAACGACAGCCTTTGCCGGCTCAAGCACCCAAGCTTCGCAAGGGCACCCCCCAGAAGTACTGCTGAAAGTGATGCGACGTCTACCTCAGGTACCACAGGTATTCCCCCCCGCAGTCACCTGTGTGGAACCTAGGAGTGGCAACTATGGGCACCAATCCGTGTCAGAAGCCGGGCGGAACGGTCTTGAGGTCAGATTCAGCTAATCAAAGAGGGGGTATCCCTCTTCTCAGCCTTCACTTCCCCTCGCGCTTGACTCTCTGGAGGAGAGCTTTCCTGGTCCACCTAACAGAGTTGGATTTCGCTCAATTAATCAACTTCTATGTTTTGTTTGAGCGGCCTTGGAGAGTTAACTCTCCACTCACCTAATCCAAGGCCCTACAACCTAGCTAGTTGGTGTATGACACTTAGAAAACTTGCTAGTTGATTTTAAATTATATCACTTATTTTAATGGGATGTTATGTTAAGTCACAAGGATGCGGAAATGAAACTTATGATGTTTTGACGCAGAAAGAAATTAATAAAAACCAAACTACATGCAAATGCAGTTATTGTCTTTCGATGAAAAGAAACTTCTACACGAGTTCGACGAGATTAAAAAATTGTATTTTTTCTTTTCAGATAGCAAACTCACACTCACAAAAACTATGAAAGTGACTAAATGTTTAAATGCACCTAATGAAAATCACTACAAGCATGCAAATCCTAAGATGCAAAATCTCCTAAAGCAGAGTGAAATTTCCCAAAAGTCCTTCAGCTTTAACTCTCCTTGGTTGTCCAGAAAGCTAGTTCCCGAAATCAAGAACTCTTAATATGAAGACACCAAAGAACGCTTAAAAATAAGAGGAAGAAATGAATGACAACTCCCTTCCAAAATCAAGCCAAAATCCGAAGGCAAGAAACCTCGAAAAAGCTTCAAAAGATACAAAGAAACGAAAACAAAAATGTGAAAACAAAAGCAAACAACAAAGCAAAATGTTTTTTGAGCTTTTGTGTTTTATAAAAGAGTTCGAAAAGACCAAGTAAAACTATAAAATTTCAAGCCAAACAACACTGAATTTCAAGCAAAAAACTTCCAAAATGCTCCAAATCTTATAGGGCTAACTAGTAGCAAGATCAATACGAGCAAAAGAAGACAAGAAAACTCAGCCACTCAGCTTAAAAGAATAGTGCAACCTTGCCGCAAACAAAAACTCCAAAGAACCAAGAAAGACTCTTCAAAAGTTGCAACAAGACCTAGCCAACTGAACTCAAGAAAACCAATCAAGAAACGGGCAAAAATCGTAGTGCCAAGCAAAACACAAAGACAGGAAAGAGTAAATGAGCAGGAGCTCTCTGTTCTGATGAAGCAGAACAGCCAAGAATGCCCAGAAAGCGATCTTGGTACTCAAACCAGAAGTGCCAGCACAAGAAACAACACTTTGCCCAAAAGACTAGTTTTCAATCAAACGAAAGAGAGAAAAGACCAAAGACCACTTTCTTCACAATCCAGAGGGTACAAAGACACTGCAGGAACAGGTCTCCACAGACAGAAAGGACTAAAAAGCCAAAGAATCCAAAATTTCAAAATCTGCCTAGGTATACGCTACTTTACAGTTTAGCAACAAGCGTGCATATGCGACTGTGCTAAAGGAAACACGCGTATACGCGAGTCCCTTCAGACAAACTTGCGTGTATACGTGACTGTGTGTAGAAAAAGGCACGTATACAAAGGTAAATAATGAAAAAACAAAAAGGATCAAGCCTGGATAAGAAACCAGGACTTCAGACTGACTGAGAAAAAGTAAACTGGACTGCAAATGAAAGTTAAAACTGTCGGCAACCTATCAAACAGCTGAAACCACCCAACAGGGGAGTCACAAGAATGTGATCCCCAGCGGAGTCGCCAGTTCTGTTTCGGGGAAAATCACCCTAGAGGTTTTTTGGGCTTAAACCTCCACAGAGCAGGTGCATGCTACTTAAGAAGGACTCACACAACCATACATGTTCATGAAAAACTAAATAGAGTAGAATGAGGAAGTTACCCGTAGGTCCTACGGTTGAAGCAGATCCCGCGGGGTCCAAACCCCCAACAACCCTTCTTCCTTCTTAACCTGAAAGACAAGAAGAAACAAGCACGAAGAACTGGTTGTACAGCATATATCTACTCTAAATGTTAGTGAAATCCATATAAAATATCAGATAAACCATAATGAATGCTTAAATAAAAATATTCTCATATATGTAAGCAGACACTAACACGTATATTTCGGGAACAAGATGGTACTTCTGTATTATAAATAGCATGTACAGAAATAACGAGTGGAGAGATCACCTGAATCCTTCCATGATCTTCGAGCAGACCGTCGTCCGGATCCGTCCCACCCTTGCCTCGCTAAGATTCCTTCCGAACTGGTGCAAACGAGATGACATATAAAGGAATGAGCATCTCCAAGAAACAAAGGTTTCTTGTAATGAAATGGGAAGTGCAGGAGGCACGGGAATTCAGACTTGGATAGGGAATACCAACAGAGTATAATATCAATAATTCTCTCCCTCCCTTAGGCCATGCACATGAGGTGCTTTTATACTCCCTCAAAGTAGTTTCAACAGTTGGAAACAGTTGGCCACGTGCTGGGGTGGTTGAACTACCAGAGTAACCATCAACTCAACCCAAAAATAAAGAATTTTTATATATTTTTTAATGATTTTCATGGCATACGCGGAAAAGTGCAGTTGGACTCGCGTATGCACGCGGAAAAGTCTGGGCATAATCGCGTATGGGGATTTTTACATTGTTTTTTAGTGAATTTGTCCAAGTCTGTAGGAATGGGTGCCCAAAGCCATAAAAGAAATCATGAATCATATGAAGGTGAGAAATGATGCTATAACAGGCTCCCCTTCGTACCAAATTTCTCAGTACCTTCAAATACGAATTACGCTTGGAAACAGAGTGTTCTTATATATTAAAATGCAGTCATAACAGAGAAATGATATTACAGCACAGTGGCAACGCAATTACATTACAGAGCTATATGGAGGCTAGCTAGTATGCGTATGAAAACGCGTTATTTATAACAAAGGTGATATAATTAATTCCCTAAAGTTTGTGCTGATAGAGACACGTGAACCATCACGTCCAGAGATCCAGCATCATGGCCGCGGTGAGGAGTAAATCTATGAAGAGTGGATGTTGGATTCAGCTTATGGAGCCGTGTACAGGTGTTGATGTGTCTCCCGTAAATTAGAAATGGTCATACAAATCTTCACGTGATGAGAAACAGAGTCCTGTCACCGTGGGACTCTACGGTTGACTTCCACTTGGCCACCTTTGACCGTAGCCTCCTTAGGTGAATTTTCCCGAGCCAATAGGACACGATCCATGTCCACATCATTTCTGACTTGCCCATGTGGCTCAAATTTCCTAAAGACACCTGTAACATAGACTTTCATAAAATAGCTGTGTAAAGTTGCAGCAGTTGTGGAAAATGGCAAGATTCCGTAGCTAAATGAGAAAAAATATAAATCAAACAGTAGACACAAAACATAGTTAAAAACCATTCCTCTAAAATCTAAAACCCCTTAAATTTCGCCTTTGGGCTAAAATTCGCCCCTAAAATTTTCCCTGTTCTTTGATGATTTATGCTAGATTAGAAATAAATCTTCTTAAAAAGTTAATTTTACCTAAAAATGCTTGTAACTCTTTGATGTTCCTAGGTGGGTGAATGTTCAGTATGGCTTCTATTCTGGCTGGATCTATCCTAATACCTTCCTTTGAAATTATGTGTCAAAGTAATTTTACTTCCTCTAGTCCAAAAAGAGTTTTTTTAGGATTTAATGATATACCAAAATTTCTACACTTAATGAAAACTTGTCTGAGATGATCCAAATTTTCATTATTTGTCTTAGAAAAAATGGTAATATCATCTAAATAAATAACCAAGAATTCATGTAATTCCTTAGCAAATGCTATGTCCATAGCCCTCTGAAAGGTAGCTCCAGCATTCATCAAGCCAAAAGGCATTTTCACATACATGAAAGTGCCCCATGGAGTGGTAAAAGCAGTTTTAGCTTGGTCTTCTTTTTGAACAAGTATATGATTATATCTCTAGAAACCATCCAATAAAGAAATCCTGGAAGAACCAACTACCCTTTGTAAAATATGGTCCATTTTGGGTAAAGGGTAATTGTCCTTCAAAGACGCTTTATTAAGATTCCTAAAATCTACACATAATCTGATTTCACTAGTTTTCTTTCTTGTAGGTACTAAGTTAGAAACCCAATCAAAATATCTGATTGGTGCAATGATTTGGGCATCATACATGTGTTTAACTTCTTTTACAATCAAAGGTAATAAGATAGGATTAATCCTCCTCAATTTTTGTTTAAATGGTTTCTGATCAGCTTTTATAGGAATCTTGTGTTGAATTATGTTTGTGTCATATGCTTTTAAATCTTCATAACTCCATGAAAAAACATCTTGGTATTCCTTTAAAAGGTCGATGTATTTTTCTTTTTCATGAGGGGGTAAATATTTTTGAAAATTTGATCATTTTTGGTTTTGTTTGTGTCCCAATGTTACATTCTTCAATGTCAGACTTGACTGGTTCCATTTTAGGCTTTTTGGGCACATCATTGGAATCAAACAAGTCCTCCAAAGGAGTTAAACCCTTAGGTAAGAAATTATCTTTTAAATCTAACATCTCAATTTCATCTTCAATTATTTCCTTTATATCTACCTTCTCTAAGTTATCTATGTCAGATTGAGTAAATACAGTGGGTTTGGTAAGTTTATGTACATATATGTTATTTATTTCACAATTAACATCTAAATCTATATTACATTTTGAATCTAAATTACCATCTGTGTCTATCTTACAATTTTTAAATTCATCCTCATTATTCAAAAAATGGTAAATTTGTTCATCTTCAGAGAAAATATGCCAGTATTTGACATTGTCTGGGACGACGGGTCAATATTTAAATTCAATAGTATATCTATGTGTTGGTTGAAAAGACAAATTACATATACTAGCAAAAGTTTCTAGGCAATGTGCTTACAAATTTTGATTTCTAGGAATAATAGCAAACTTACATTCTAGTAAATCATTAACCAAATCAGTTGTTGTATCTCTATATCTGGCTAATCTAGGATTATGAACAGAATATTCAACATTTTTTTGTTTAATGACTAATTCCGAATCTCCCATAATTAAAATTCTCTTACCTCCTAAATTTCTGATGATTTGGAGGCCTAAGATAAGTGCCTCATACTCTGCCATGTTGTTGGTGCATTTGAAGTTGAGTCTAAAGGCATGTCCTTCCGAATGACTGGTCTCAATGTTTGTGATCCACACTCCAGCTCCTGCTCCTGACTTGTTCACCGAGCCATCAAAGTCCAAGTGCCAAAGGGCTTCATGAAAAATATTATCATTGTTTGGTTTAGGCTTTATGTCAATTAATTCAGTTTGGAATTCATTATTATCTGAGTTACATAAAATGAAAGAATCAAGATTAGTTGGTGTTGAGTAAATTGGGTAATTTATTGATCTCTCAACAATGTTAACCATGTATTTCATTAAATTTTCTCAATAAAGTTTCTTAGTTGTCCAAACACTAATATGGTGGTATAGCTCATGTCTAATTGTAGAGATCCCTGCAACTTAGCTCCCCATGAGCGAGAGAGAAGCATACCATACTTTGGTGGGATATCAGCTACTACAATATCCATAACCATAATTTTACCAGGATACTGAACCAAATTCAAACATAAGTCTTTTATCAATCCTATGCACTTAACCTTGCTTGAATCAAAATAGAACAAATATTTATAAGGCCTTGTTATTTCTAAATTCAGAGTTTCCATGATAGCTTTTGGCATTAAATTGTGGGAAGCTCCTGAATATAACATTGCATTGTGTTAAATCTGATCATGAATAGTAGGACTGAAATAGAAGGGAGTAACTGATCCATCTGAATGCTTACCATTTACATCAGGGCAAAAAATTAATTCAAGTTGATCATCATTTAAATTAATAGAATCTTCACGACCATTCATATTAAAAGTTTTAGTAATTGGTGATTTATATAAGTCATTTTTTACCAATTCTGTTAAAGGAATAGGTATTTTTAACTTAGCTATTTCATTTTGAATATTAAATGATGACTGAGACTTACTAATCTGAATTAGTTCATCTTTTGTGACACTTACTTGAGTGGGTTTTTCATGAATTTCAGCAGATGTACTTTTATCTTGAGTTATTATTTTGTTTTCTGTCTGAGTTTCTTGATTTTTGTTGTCTTTAGTTTTCTTTTTAGGGGTAGATTCAGGGGAAACATAAGCTTTTTCAGATTTTTAACTTTCAGCAGAAGATTTGGTATTAACAATTTTAGGATTTGCTGATTTAGAATTAGCAGGATTCTTCTTTGGATCAGGAATTGCTGATTTTACGGAACTAGGGGCTTTGGTAGTGTTGGCCTTTTAGGAATTATTGGAGGATTGGGCCAATTCTTCAGTGATGTCAACAATTTTTGGACTTGGCAATTTTTTGGACTGGGAGGATTAGAATTTTGCTTGTTTTCCCTTGGGAGAATTTGCAAAATATTTGTTTTTGGTGCTTCTACATTCTTTTTAGTTTGATTTTGAGAAGTGCTTTTTGTAGAAGTTTCATTGTTTTTTCTATTTCTAAGGTTATAATGACTGTGAATTTCATTAATAGCGAAGTCATAAACTTGTTTAAAATCAAATGATTCACTAGATTCTACTTTGAGTTGTTGAAGCTCAAAAAGTTGTTGATCCTCCTGAGTGAGGAAAATAGTGTTTTCTTCATCTATCCCCATTATTAGATTGATGTTATCCTCATCTTCATAATTATTATGAGAACTCTCAGCATAATTATCTTGAAATGGGGGCCTAATGTTTTGATCTGGAGCAACTTCTTTAGATTTCCCAAGGTTATTGTTTTTTTTGAAGTTGGGATTTTTGATTTGTGGTTGGTTATCCCATTGTGGTTTTCTCTCAATATTTTCTAATATATCAACCACCATTTCTAAATTTTTAGCAAGGAAATCTAGTTTGGAATTTGAATTTGATGTTTTTTCCTTGATTGTGACTCTCCTTTCATTCCTAAGTCTGGATTTTTTAGCTAGAATATTTATTTCTACACCAACAACATCTAATTGCATCTGTTCTAATGTTTCAACATTCCTTTCTCTTAGTTGGTAAGCTAGTTCTGGATCAAATCCATCAGGAAATTTAAGAAGTACAGAATAGGGTGTAGGTTTAAGATCAACAGGAATGGCATTATAAACACTGTTATACCTAGTGCAGTAATCCTGAACAGACTCATTAGGAGATCTTTTTAAAGCATCAAATTTAGATAAAATTTGCAGGGAGTTCTTTTTCTTTTCCCATTTATTTAAAAATGCTCTATGAAATGCAGCTAAATTATCTATACTACCAGGAACTAAATTTTTAAACCATTTCTTAATCTCTCCTGTTAGACTTTGGGAAAATAACCTCATTTGAACATTTGACTCATCAATTTCGTAGATTTCACAGTAGTATGTTATTCTTGTGACATGTTGTTGAGTAGTATATTGTGATAGGCCATCAAATAGTGTTATATTTTTCTGGTAATCTTGGGGCATATCATGGAGGTTTTGTGGTAAGACAAGGGGAGCATACCTAGCAGCCATGGCTTGAAGTTTTGTTGAACTAGGAGGTATAACAATAATGATAGGAGCATTGCTGGATAGAGTAGCTGATGTGGTGAAAACTGTACTTGAAGAGCTTGGAAAAGAGGTTTTTATATATATGGAACTATTTGGAATTAAGGATGTGGTGCTTATAAAAATAGTGGATGCAGTGGATTGAGTGAATGAGGGGAATAATATCCTAGGTTGCAAAGTCAACTTAGGACTAAATTTTTCTGTGGATGAACTTGTAGTGGAATCTAAAAATGAGGTGACAGCATACAGAGTTGAATCTGCTGCTGGAATTATTGTTGTATGCAATTGAGAAACTAGATGCTTAATGTGAGATAATAAATGGGCTAATTTAATAGCTTCATCAATGTCTTTAATCAGTGTAACATTAATCCTTTCTATTTGACTTTGAGATTCAGATTTATCTGATTTTATTTTTGCTGAAATAATATTATGTTTTTCTTTCAAGAAAGAAGTAAAAACAGGATCTACTACAGTATCTTTTAAATCAGTTTCAGATTTATTTTTAAACAATGATTGTTCAAACTTGAAATCAAAATCAATATCAGATAAGCTCACTAATTCTTTGGGTAAAGAATTAGCTTTTCTTAATGGTACTTCAGTTTCTAAATTGACAATTTGTTCTTTCATTTTGTTTTTTCCAATCTATTCTGGGTTATCTACTATAAGTGTAGGCTTAAGATCCGGGTTAAACCTGGTATAGTAGGTTTTCCTAGAAGCCAGAATGACTGTTTATGAATACCCACAACCCTTAAAAATAATCTTAAAGTAAAAAGATAAATGAAATATCTTCCTTTAAGACTAAATTTAAAACTGGAGATTGGTTAGGTCCCCAGTATGGTCGCCAATATGTTATCACCCTAGTAATTTCTCAAGATTGTCGGCTTTTGGTTTTTAGTTTAAGAAAACTAGGGGTAACCACAAACCTACTTTGGAAATTTAGGATCTGGCCTTCCTAAATTTCAGAGAGGGCTCTCTCTTTATGATTTAAATTCGTTTTTGTTTAATTTTTTAGGCTAGTTATGCTGGAACAATTGGTTTTGGTTTTGAATTGATTTGGTGGGAAAAAATCACTTAAAGGTAAACTAGGGAGGAATCTACTTGAAAATTGGGCTAATGGAGTCTAATTCTAAATAACAGTACTAGAAGGCAATGCCAAAAGGATGAAAATGTATTTAGAGAAAGATAGATAACCCTCAGAGCTTTGGATAAAAGGTTTTTGATGAAATGGTGAAATCGGGACAAAGGGAAATGAAGGATCCTTTGATCCAGACAATAGAGGAAGGAGGCAAAAGTCAAACGGGAGTAGGAGAAGTTAAGAATTCCTAACACCGGAAATCAGTTGAAAACATTTAAATGGTAACTTAGTTAATAAAGGGAGCCATAAGTTAGTCCTGAAGTAATATTCCTAGTTACTCATCAAGAAAGAAAAAATACATAATGAAATGAATGGAACTTCAAAAAATAAACAATGACAAGATAGATGTGCTTTACTCTTTAACTTATCATGAGAATCCTGAATTATGATGTCCAATTAGCTTTGTCCAGTCTGCTACTTTCGAAATCAACACATGTAGGCCTCCAATGTATCAACAAAAATCTATAGTAATCTTAGCAATTTTATTCCACCCTAAACACTTCACAAACTGAAGTATTTATACAAATGTTTATTACAAATATCCTAGAGAGATATAGGAATAACTCTAGGAAATATAAAATATCTTTACACATTAAGAGGGACAACTGCTTAACAACTTTAGCAAGCTATCCTCTTATCTAGAAAATATAGAACTAACTTATCTAACAAAAATTGTTTGTGGAATAGTTGTCCATGCTTGCTGGCACATTGAAAAATATATTTTGGAAGATGAATTAACTGATACTCTTTCCACTTATAATCTTTAACACTGTACTTCATCCCTGATGTTCTTTCACACTGTTTATTTATTATTTTACTGCTATAAAAAGGGAAATTACAGCAGTCAAAATTAGCTGGCTGTTGCTTTTCTCTCTGATACACTTTGACTCTATTCTTTCACCCTGATACTCTTTAACTGATATTTAAACCTTTAACTGCTGTAAAAAGATACTTCTCAACAGTAAACAATCAAAATCAAATAACTGTTTTATTTTTTCCTTCTCAGATTGACTGTTTCACCTACACTTTCTTTCACTATTTTGTTTTTTTGCTACTACAAAAAATCTGTAAACACCTACCATTGTTATTCATTTGGTATTTTTACACTTTTGAGTTTCCTGAAATTCTCATCAGCATCTGTATACTTGGAAAAATTTGGTTTGATGACAAACGGATGTTTGATTTCATTTTGAAGGAAAAATGAGTCTTCAATATATTGGAGAACAACCTTTCCAGTGGGAGAGCCCTGTGACAGTGGCTTGTTGACATGTTCTTTAGCATGATCCCTTATCTTTTTTTCATATTCATTTTGGTCCATAAAATTTTCATTGAAGACATGAATATCTGGAATGCCAGCTTGTCTTAGCATGGTGTATTTTGCTAGAAATTTGGTAATAGAAAAATTCATGGAATCACACTTTTCTTTCAAATTGTTCATTAGAGTTTTCTTAGTCAAAACTTTCTTGATTTGCAATATTGTCTCTGTCCTATCCTGTATGTTCAATTCTTCTAGCTCTGTTCTGTTTTTACTGTTCAAGAAAGTGATTAGCTTTGATGCTTGTGCTAGTTTATTTGTTAATTCTTCTGTTGCCTTCTCGATTTCTACTTGTGTTGTTAGAAGTAGGTCTCTTTGTTCATATATGATTTGGATTGATGGCCACTGAATATGTATAGCCTCAATTATATTAGTCCATAGGTAATTTCTTATGTAAGAAATTTGTGCAGTGAAACTTAAGTATTTTTGAAGGCTTTTGATTTTCTCTTCAAGTCTTTTGGCCCTTTGCTCATAATTGTTGGCATTGATTAATGTTGTTTTGTTGGAGATTTCCATATTTTGAATCATTTTCTTCAAACAGTTAATTTCATTTTTTTTCAGAGACATTTCCTCCATTTCTTTGACTATTTGCCCTGATTCATCTGTATGTTGCACCTGTGATTTTGAAGATTCTGTATTGGAGGTAGTAGCTGATTGCACTGAAACTGTAGTTGCCAGTGGCACTTTTGGTGCTAAATTTTCTCCCAGTGTAGAAGGAACAACATCAGTAATAATAGGTTTGACTGTAGGAATGGTGGAAGTATCAGTTTCCTTCACAGTTTCTTTTTCTTTTATAAGTATATCCGTTTGACTTTCCATATCTTTGATTTGGGCAGTTAGCTTTATGATTAACATCATCATATCCTCTTTTTCTTTCTGTTCTTGAAGTATCTCCTTACTCTGTGGGTGCTCACTTTGAGGAAGTTTTAACTGTTTGCTTAAAGCAGCAATATCATCATTTTCCTTCTTGATCAATACTTCAACAGCTTGCACATTTGATGGGTCAACTCCTATTTGTAAAATCAAATCGTCTAAGGCCTCGATCCTTAAATTTTTGGCATACAAAGAGCCTTTGTCAAGTTTCATTTGGTCTTGCATGTTGATAATGGTATTCTGCAAATTTGTCACACTCATGGATTTTGTCACCACAGTAGAATATAACATCTTAGAGCTATGTATGTGGAATTCTATTTGATCCAGTTCATGCACCTTTTCAATATCTACTTCAAATTCAACCTTTTTGTAGTCATCCACTATTTTTGGAGTTGAAGTAGTTGGTTGTAAATATGACATGATCATTTTATTTGAGGAGTAATCAAATGCTGTAAGTAACTTGTTCTGATTTCCTGGCTTTTGTTTGAGAAGTTGAGAATAAATTTCATTTTTTATTTCTTCATTCCTTTGTTTGATCTCTTTATATCTTTCTTTAATATCCAAATCCTTTTCTTCTGCTGTCTAAGAAGAAGAAGAAGCTTCCATATTAACCTGCTTTTCAATCATTTGAGTATATGATTCTTTGGTTGTTGTTTTTTCTTTTTCTATTTCTGTTAAAGTCTCTTTAATTATTTCAGTGGCCTCATCATTGCTTACCTCAGGCTCATTATTTGTTTCTTGGTCATTTGTATCATCAATTTCAATCACTTTATCTTTCCCTATGGAACCGAATTTGAGCCTTTTGTTGTAGATGAGCTTGAATTTAGTCTCTGTAGTAGTCTCTGTTGTGTAGGCTCCTTCATCCTTGCTTCTTTTGTTTGAATTTTCTGGCTGTTTTGAAGCTATCATGGCAAGTGTGGTATCCTTCTTTTGTATTGGTTCTGTATTGATGACTGTATCTACCAATGTGTTTTCTACCCATTCTATCTGATTTTCAAATTTCTCAATATCAGGCTTGGGTTCATGTATGAAAGGAGGCAACTTACATTTAACCCTTATACTACTGAGAAGACCTTGAGGGTCATAATTCAAAGGAAAACTTTTCTGAAAATTTAGTTCTAACAATATTTTGTCTATCTCTTTATCAAATTCTCTGTTATTCACTATGAAAGGACCAATCTGATTTCTCAACTTGAACTGGGTCTTCTTTTTGGAAGCCATGAAATTAATGGCATCAGCATTCAAAACCTGTCTCAAGTACTTTAAAGCAAAGACTCTGATAGTAAAAAAATTAGGTAATTTCTATGGAAGCAGATTGGTTCCAAAAATTCTCAATTCAGTGTGTTTATCATACAAGTACCAATCTCCCATTTTACATTGCTCTGATAGTTGTAATATACTTTTCATTTCTTCACTTACCCTAGGCTGTTCTGATTTATGTAGCAAATTCATAGCTGGCCTAATGAGAAAATCTGTAAAATATGTGTAGCTATATTCACTTCCTTCTTTTCTCAATAGTGATGTCCAAAAGACAGCTGATATAGGCTGGCCCTCTATATTCATTTTCTGTAATGCTATTGGAAAGTGATTAGATTGTGAGAATAAGAACAAGTGAAATAAATATGAAGAATATCTAAATACCCTTTAGTGGGAAACTTGGTCAACTGATGATGGATAGAATCAGCTATAAACCTGGCAAAGTCAAAAATCATAGCAGGAGGTTGACCAGGAGAGAAAGTGGATAAAAAACCAAGGATGGATTCATCAGTGAAATAGCCCAATATGAAGGATAAAATTGAAATTACATGTCTTGAACCCTTAGGAAACTTGGAAGTGGAATAGGGAGAATTTAGCTTTGGAATGTCCACATGAGCTGGCATGAAGTTCTGAAAAATCATGAATCTCTTAGGGAAATCCAATCCCAAATATAACTGAGTTAATGCTTCAATGGATAGGGGAACTATCCTAGGGTCAAATTGTAGTTGCAACATTTCATTAATAGACTCTGTAGTGATAGAAAAAAGAATTTCCCTATCAACATTTACAATTGCTCTTTGGTCTTGAACATAGTACTTCTGACACAATCTTATCAGATCTTGACCATGATGTATTACTGGGACTACATATTTGGGTAAATTTGTATCCCAGAGAGGCATGCTATCTTTATCTAGGAACTTTTTATAACATCAATTGTGAACTTATAATAAGTTGAATTCTACCACAGGGTCTGCAATTTTATAATCCACATCAGTCAAGGGGATGATTTCTTTAGTAGATACTGTTGGCTGAAGGGTATTAACAAACACAACAGTTTTTGTAGTGAGGGTAGGGGTGGATTTTGGGGTTTTTGCTGCTTCAAACTTAGGAGGTTTGGATCCTCCAAGTTTAACAGGTTTGGATCATCCAGCTTTAGGTGTCATTTGTTTTTTGGTCATATTTAATAACCAAATCAAGATTAAATTGTTTGCAATAGTTGTATTTGTTGAAAAAGAGGGTAATTGAGCAATCTTATAGGCAAATATGATGGCAGTGGGTACTTCAGTGCTCAATTAGGAATTTAGGACACATGCAATAGTGTTAAGACAGAAAAAATAGGCTTTCTAAATGACTGTGACTGGAAAAGAGGCTTTTCAGGTATTCTGTAGGTTTAAAACCTTTTTGAGTCGTGGAATTAATCTTTCGGGGGTTTTGGATTGAGGATTTGGCTTGAAATGAAACTTTTATGAATCAGAGAATTCTAGAGAAATTTTGCGAGGGTTTTCCCTATTTTTTCAAGGTTTGAAACACACTAGGATGGACAAATTCACTAATTACAGCTTAATTGGTTCAATTTGGAGGTTAAATCATGAATTTTGCAGGCTGGATTTGGAAAAATACCTTTTTTTGTAGGTATTTTGGTAGTCGGAAGGGTTTCTGCAATTTGTTGTAGTTGAATTTGAGCTCTGGTTCGAATGACTGAATTTGAAAAACTGTTCACTAGTCTTCAAAATAGAATTATGTGGTGAAAATAGGCTTTCATACATGAAATCTATAAAACGAAGTTTGAAACAGGGTTTTGGGAGCTAAAAATGGCTAAGTATAGTCAAGCGGAGCCTTTTCTTAGTTCGAAATGAAAATACAATAATAAGACTTATTACAAAGGTTTTAATATTTATACATAAATCTTTATCAAAATGTCATAAATGCTGGTCAAATCATCGGTGGGAGAGGTTTTAGATTTGAATGCAAAAAACCGGAAGTTGTTTTCGCGTTGGATTTGGGTTGTAAGTTGGTTTTGGCAAAATGAACGCGACACAAGAATGCGACACGTCATAGGAGGTGAAAATGGGAAAACCACCCATTTCGCGCTCGTTTTCTGTTTGGGTGAGCGATTGGTTTGCGAGAGCGAAAATCATCGTCAGGCGTTGGATCTGGAGCGCGGGAGCGAATGGTTGGGATTAAATGGAAAGCTGTGGTGAAAAAGTTGGGTAGGGCCCGATTGACTTATGTGATGGCGCATGTAAAATTATATATATATATATATATATATATATGTATATATATATATATATATATATATATATATATATATGTGTGTGTGTGTTTATAACCAAAGTTTTTATCAAATGTTTTTTTTTAATATACAGACGAAGTCTATAAATATTTTTTGAAAGGGGTTTAATTTGGATTATATATATATAAATAGAGCTTATATATATGGCTAAAAATGCGCATGAGGTGGGTTTATGGAATTAACCATAGGTTAAGCTATTTTTTTTTAAAGTTTATTTATATTTTTATTATATAGTTTTAGACCACGGAGGGATCCAATAACCATACGGGGTGGGATTATTTACATAATGTTAGTTTTATGCCAAAGGGGATATAATTGGGGTTTTTTATTTAAACATGTGGATAATTAACTTTGGAAAAAAAGCTTATAATAGTGGGTTTTTGGGGATAATTAGATAAAAGGGGTTATAATAATAGGATAAGTTTTGTTTATAGGGATTTAATAAATAAATTAGAAGTTAATATGACCAAGGACAATGAAAAAAATCAAAATATAATTATATGACTAAGTAAAGTGATAATGTAAAAGCAAAGCTTTGTCATTTATAATTTGACCACTTTGTCCTAGAATTTAATATTTTTTGGAGGGTTTTTTATGTTTTTATAAATGAAGGAGATTAATCAAAGGGGATTTTATTTTTCATTAAGTAAAAGGTCTTTACTTATGAAATTGAAGTGTAATGGATGAATGTAGGGTAAATAATGATAATTAGGGATTAATATAAGAATTCAACATTTTTAACTTAACAGTCATCGAGCCTTGGGTCCGATCCCAACAGAAGTCAGAGAAATGCTCTGAGCCTCTTTGAATAGAATTTTAGAATGCAGAATAACCATAAGGGAGGGGAAATTAGTGATTTTTTCCTGGTAACAAATATTTACAATGATTTTCCCACTTCTTTCTACTTGCCCAACTTTAATCTAACATTTTTTCTTCCTTTTTTGCAGGTGCATTTGAGCTAGCAACCTTGAACATTTTATTCTTTTGAAAGCATAAAAACTATCTAAATCTACCTTGTATCATCCGAGGGCTCAGATTAAACTGATGTGCTCCTCTTTATTCTCTACCTATCTACTAATTAGTCAGGATTAAACAGTCTGACTAATCTTTATTCACTATCTACAACATGTAAATTGAAACATGACAAGTCAATATTGAACAATTCAACTCATCATGGATTATGGCATTTATTGACACTTTTCCATAATCATCAGTAACAAAGTAGAAAGTAGTGGCATTTTAATTTTCACACTTTCATTTTTTTTTTTTTTTGATATATTATTTTTTCTAAGTCCTTTGATCTTTCTTTTAGGACTTTTACCCTCTTTTTGATTTTCTATTTTTTTATTTTTTTACAAAATATGGGAAAACAACTTGCAGAAAGCAAAGTATGTACATATTTACAAGATTATCATAAGTCAATTCCAAATTATGAATCCTATACTTATAGGACCCTAACATCTTCTTCATCAACACAACAGGTAGATAAAGGTAAGGAAAAGGTGATAGAGCCAGCCATTCATGATGAGGAGGACAATCATGAAACATAGCAAGAATTTCAGTTGGTTGACCTAGATGAGGAGGATGAAGAAAAAATCACAAATGAAATAATCAAAGGTAAAGAGGCTAATATTAGTGAGCTCCAAACTATTCTTGGGAGGGATAAACATGTGATTCACTTTCTTGAGTATGAAAATGAGCGGCTGAAGACCAAGCAAGTCATTAATGAGGTGAAATGCATCAAAGCACAAAGAGAGGCAGATAAGGATAAATCATTGCTTGAAGAGACATTAGAGAAGTTTGGTGAACCTGATGATGAGGAGGATCAGCCTCCAAGACAGAGAATTAGGACTAGAGGGCTGAAAAGAGCTCTAGCCCTAAAGAGACAAAGGTAAGCTGAGTTAATTGACCAACTAACCCTAGATGAATAATTTTCCCTAGAAATCAGTGAGAACAGGGAACCCTGGCTTGATAGAGCCAATATAAACTTGGAAAAGATGCTAGAAAAATCCAAAAATCATAATAAATTGTTGAGGAAAAAGTTCAGACTTCATGCTCAGAAAGAGAGAATTGCATTAGCCAAGCTCAAAAGAGCCAATGCCAAAATTGAAAACTTTACCAAGTAAGAAAAGAAAAGGAGGCTAGATATACTTTCCGAGGTGACACTCCATGCCTCAAACACATGATTAGAAAAAATCCCACCAATTTTGACAATTTTTTGCAAAATTTAGCATGTTTGGTACATTTCTGTGTTTTTAAGGTTATTTTTGCACAGTAAATTGCTAAATGCGCAACACCTTGGATGCTATGCTATTTTTTGAGGAATATAATGGAAAAATGGACACCACCAGTAGATTTATAATGATTTTAACATCAACCCTATGAATTTTATAAGCCTTTGGAGGAGAACTGGTCACTGAAAAAGACAAAAAACCATAAAAAACCATGTTTCTGCCTCAATTTTTGCCTAGTCGCTGCGTTTACTAGTCTTCGGAGAAGTGATTTTTGACAGGGAAATGTCCTTCGTTTTACAAATGGAAGTTATTTGTGGAAGCTAGACTTGAAGGGATTTCCTTCAAGCTAACTTGGGGCCAATTTGGACACCTGCAACCTAGTAAAAAACAACCTGCAAGTTGGGGTAAAATGGCGTTGCGCGTTTAACAATTGACTGATTTTTTCTACAAATTTGAATTTTATCTTGGGAAATGTAAATGATGAATATGAATGTAATTATCATGTTTTTACTATTTACTAGGGTAAATACATTAGATAAATAAATCAAATGAGGTGTAATGAATCAGTTCATTTGAGATAGGAATGAGTCACTTTGATCATCCTATACTCTAGTTATCAGTTCAGCTTTTTGTGTAATATTTTCTCACCTCATGAATTCGACACCTGAGGATAAGTGAAGGTTGTTTTCATGTCTATTTCATGTTTTCATGTCTAGTTATTCACATTAGTCAAAAGTTGGAATCAGTTTGATTTTTCTAGTTGTCAAGGGAACTTGTACTCAGTTTTGGCCAAGCTAATAAAGAGGAGTTGCAATTATATTTATGGGCCTCTGTGGTATTTAATGTATTTTATTATTTCTTCTTCAGTCACATGTGTTTTAATGTATTGTTCATGTCACTTTCATGTCTATGTTATGATCTTTATTAAGTTTGAAATTAAGAATACATGCTTGCACATGCTCTTTTTTGGGTAACTGATCATATTTTTTTCATTATATTATGTTTGAGAGAAATACATCCCTTATGATTGTCTCAACCTTCTTACCTTTTCAAAACCATTCCACAACCATTTCCTTCAAGTGATTGGAATTGTACCTACCTTGCCCCGTTGATCCCTACAACCCTAACTCCATTTGCCCTGACCTAGCTTTCCTTGACCTGATTCCTTTATCCCATGATTTCCCCAACCAGATCAATTCAAAACAACCCCCTGCACTCTATACCTAGCTTAAAACCCTAATTTCTCTAGCCCTTCTGGCTGTGACCCTTTTGGAGAGAGCCCTCTTTGGCTTGATAGGGCTAGCTATCAAGTCAAAATATTGGTTTGTGGTTACCTCTGTTGGGATTCCTTCCTCAACCTTAGGAATTTGGTGGAGTGATATCATACTTACACCATTGCTTGGGAAAGAAATATCAAATATTCCTTGGGAAAGAATGACAAATATTTAGTTATAATTTCTTATGGTGAACAATAGTTGGACACATATCAAGGTTGAATCATTCGCTTAGCGACTCCATTGACTGAAAGATATAGAAAATCAACACTTCATGGCGACTCCACTGCATGAATATCAGTAGCTTCAAGAATTTTCAAGATGGAAACTGTTGCAAGAAGGTATGCTCCCATAAGCTAAGATCACATTCCAGGTTTCCCAAATAAAATGCCTAAATTAGATTGGCAAAGGAATTTTCCTATGTTTAAAGATGATGATAGGAATGATGTTGCTTTACATATTAAATTTCACATGCATACACACAAGTTGAAGGTTGAATTTACTAAAGATTGTCTCTTAAAGATGTTCATGGCTTCTTTTGAAAGAAAAGCACGATCTTGGTATGGAGGTTTGCCACCTACCAGTATTTGTTATCTTAGAGTTTTCCATTCAATATTTTATGAAGAATACAAGGAGTCCTACCCTTATTTGTATTTGGTTAATAATTTTTGTAATCATTTTGAGGTTTTCATTCAAAACCTAGAGGATTCTTATTATGATAATGAGTTCATGGATGAAGAGATCTTGGAGGCTTTGCATGACAATCATTTTCATCACCAAAAAGAGCAATTGTTTTCTCTCATGGAAGAAAAAGATGATGTATATTGTCTTGATGTTCATAAAGACTTCCCACAGGAGACAATTCTTGCAACAGTAAAACAACTTGATCAGCCAAAGGTTAAAGAAGATATTCAACATCCTTGTGAATCTTTAGGAAAGAAAGAAGACAATTACTATGTTATCAAAAGAAAACAAAAGGTACTTTCTCCATTATCTGAAGATGAGATAGATAAAATCCTGAGAAATCATATTAAAACCCAAGCTAATGCAGGTTTGTAGTGTTCACATAGTCAATAAAGTGTTGGTAAAACTTCTTCCATTTTTGAAAATGAAAATCTAAGTTTAAATGAGGACAATCCTGAAACTAGATTTATAGATCAACATGAAGAAAGAAAATCTCCTTTTTCAATGTTCATATTTGATGAAGTTTCTCCTGAACCTGATTTTCCTAAGTACGATGAATATGAAGATAATTTCGATGAGGATCTTGATGAAAATATCCAGGAAATTGTTGTGAGTAAACCAATTTATGATGATGATTACCTGCAAGGATATCAACTAGTAGATACTGTTTTCTTTCATGAAGATGATAGGGTGGTCATGTTTGATAATTTTGAAGAACGTTTCTTGTTTAAGGATGACTTAGACTATTAAATCGAGGAGTATGAACCAGAGAGAGACAAAATGGTAGAGATTGAGTCAGAATTTCTCAAGCTTGAGGAATTTATAGCCAATACTTGGATAGCAAAAGGTTATACTTCCCTATGCCTTCCTATCGATCAACAACCAATTGTTCTTTCAGATCAGAATGAAGGAAGTACTTGTATTTTTGCTGCTGGATCTCAAGACAAGGTAATGCTTCAGGATTTTCAAGATCATTTCGGAAGTATTTTGTAAGCATTGGAGAAGATGAATGTTGTCTTATTTTTCAGCATAAGTCTTGGTTTCAGTTTTTATTGTGAGTTGCCTACATGTACATCATTCTTCCTTCTCAAGGAAAGTGAGAGAAGAAATTCAGTAAGTATCCATCTCTTGGATTGGTCACAATGGAAGGATCATTTCACCTAATTACCAATTATGCAGTAGATTAGAGTAGGTTGGTATCATTTCAGTTTGATTTTATTTTATTTTCAGCAGGTGTTGACAAAATTCATCAAGGTTTGTGGCCTAAAGTGAAGGCCCTAAGGCTTTGATGATCTATTAGTGTGGTTTGAAGTTTGCAGTGTGTTTTCAGTTTTAGTTTTAGTTTCAGTTTACAAATTGGACTAAATTTCCCAATGGATAAGACACTGATCAACGAGTTCCCAGAGTTCTGCGGTTCTAGACACCTCCTTCAAAGCTATCTTCCCCAGCTAGAACTAATGTTAGCACTGGTATTTTCATCCCACCCATCCTGCCTTATTTTACTCTGCTTTCACCTCATCTCTATCATTATCTTTGACCTCTCTTCATTTTCTTAACCATTTTTCCCAAGCATGCCCAAATCATCATTGTCCACAAGCATTAAACCCTAATTTCCTCTCCCACTGAGCCAGGGTTTTCTATGGAATCAGAGACACCTAAGAATAGGATGCATAATGGAGGTCATTTCAGCAATTATGAGGTCATTTCAGTACATAAACCTCATGTATCCATCATTTTTTGAGAATTCATTCCAAGGGACAAGTCATTTTCCACTCATAGGGTCAATTTTTCTTCAAACTATGTTTCTGACCAAAAGAATATTAATTTGACAAACTTGGGAGAGGTTTTTCTCCATCATAGTTCAAGTAAGAAAAAAATCCTTGAGTTTTTACACAGGTGTCATGGTTTTGGAGAAATGTCAAAAATATAGGTGCCACATGAGAGTTGATGCACTTATGGAGTGACCTTGGGAAAATCAAATTTTCTCCTATCTAGAATGTCCAAATGACTTTCTTGATGAGTCAAATGATAACTAGACAAATAGATATTTCTAATGATCTATCATGAGCTCAATTTGGAGTTGAGGAAGGCCTCCAAAATTTTCATACAACAACACTGCATTTCAGCACCCTCATTCTGCACTTTTTGACCAGCCTTGGGAAAATCAACTTTTGACAAGGAAAATGAACTCCAATCGTAAAAAAAAAGATATATTTGGAAATTAAATAGGATAATATTTTCAACGCGCTATCATGGGCCCACGTTGGATTCTAGGAAGGCCTCCAAATGTGGTCTGCAATAGGGTGTTACACACATAGGGCATGTTTTCCTGAAAAAATTGTGCAAAATAGGGTCACTGCGCATTTAGTCTTGTCACTATGCGTTTGGCCAAAATCAAAGTACAGTTTCTAACTGTGTTGCACGTTTAGATAGGAAACTGCACTTTCTCCTGGGTCATTGCGCGCTCACTGAGAAATTTCCAAAAATTCTCTACCAGATTGTCACTTCATAGTTTGATGCCAAAACTTCGCCACAATGAGTGTTCATCCCTCCATATGCCAGTAAGTAAAAAAATTTCATATTTCAATTCTATCAGATATCAATTTTATGTGTGATTGTGCTTAACTAAATTTAGTGCCTCCTTCTAAATTCAAAAACCATAATTTTCATTAAAATCTAATTTGCATTCTAAAAATGGTCCCTTGGCCTTCATATACTCTTCCTCACATCCTAAAACACTTTCCCAATTCCCTACATTTATATACCCATTCCCTAAACTATCATATCCTTTAAAAACCTAACTCCCAGTGTTTCACTTGCCTAGGCTCCCTTCCCTATTCCCATCTCCTCTGTTTCCTCACACCAACCTTCACTTCATACACTCACATTCCATTCCCTCATCTCTCTAGGGTTTTGACACCAAATACATCATGGAAACCTAGCAGAGGTGAAATTATAAATCGTAATAGGGTTGATTTGGACACATTGGCACATACCTATCAAAGGGGGCTTTCCTTCTTCATCAACACAACAGGTAGATAAAGTTAAGGAAAATGTGATAGAGCTGGCCCTTCATGATGACGAGGACAATCATGAAACAGAGAAAGAATTTCAGTTGGTTGACATAGATGAGGAGGATGAAGAAAAAATCACAAATGAAGTAATCAAAGGTAAAGAGGCTAAGATTAGTGAGCTCCAAACTAGTCTTGGGAGGGCTAAATATGTGATTCACTTTCTTGATTATGAAAATGAGCAGCCGAAGACCAAACAAGTCATTAATGAGGTGAAATGCATCAAAGCAAAAAGAGAGGCATCGAAGGTTAAAGAATTTCTTGAAGAGAAGTTAGAGAAGTTTGGTGAACCTAATGATGACGAGGATCAACCTCCAAGATAGATACCTAGAACTAGAGGGCTAAAAATATCTCTAGCCCTAGAGAGACAAAGGGAAGCTGAGCTAGTTGACCAGCTAACCCTAGATGAACCACTTGCCCTAGAAATCAGTGAGAACAGGGAACCATGGCTTGATAGAGCCAATATACACTTGGAAAGGCTTCTATAGAAAGCCAACAAGGATAATGATTTGTTGAGGACAAAGGTCAGACTTCATGCCCAGAAAGAGAGAATTGCATTAGCCAAGCTCAAAAGAGCCAATGCCAAAATTGAAGACTTGACCAAGAAAGAAATGAAAAGGAGGCTAGATATACTTGCCAAGGTGACACTCCATGCCTAAAACACATTATCAGAAAATATCCCACATATTTTGGCAAAGTTTTCACAAATTTAGCATGTTGGTACATTTCTGTGTTTTTAAGGTTATTTTTGCATAGTAAAATTGCTAAATGCTCAACACCTTGGACACTATGCTCTTTTTTGAGGCATATAATGGACAAATGGCCACCACCAGCAGATTTATAATGGTGAGAACATCAACCTTGTGAATTTTCTAAGCTTTTGGAGGAGAACTGGTCACTGAAAAAGACAAAAACCCATGTTTCTACCTCAATTTTTGCCTGGCCACAGCGCGTTTACCAGTCTTGGTAGAAGTGATTTTTGACAGGTAAAATGACCTTCATTTTGAAAACTGAATTATTTCTGGAAACTATACTTGAAGGGCTTTCCAACAAGCTATCTTGGAGCCAATTTGGACACCTAAAACCCAGTAAAAAACATACTGCAAGTTGGGGTAAAATGACGCTGCACATTTAACAATTGACTGTTGAATTTACATTTAAATGTTGAATTTACCTATGTAAATGATGAATGTGAACGTGTTTATCATTTTTTTACTATTTACTAGGGTAAATACATTAGGTAGATCAAGCAAATGAGGTGTAATGAATCAATTCATTTGAGATAGGAATGAGTCACTTTGATCATCTTATACTTTAGCTATCAGTTCAAATTTTTGTGTAATATCTTCCTCACCTCATGGATTGGACCCCTGAGGATGAGTGAAGGTGGTTTTCATGTATATTTAGATAAGCTCTTCACATTAGTCGAAAGTTGGAATCAGTTTGATTTTTCTAGTTGATCAAGGGAAATTGTACTCAGTTTTGGCCAAGCTAATAAAGAGGAGTTGCAACTATATTTATGGGATACCTATGGTATTAAGTGTCTTTCATTGTTCCTTATTCATTCACATATGTTTTAATGTATTGTTGATGTCACTTTCATGTCTATGTTATGCTATTTTATAAGTTTAAAATTCAGAATACATGCTTGCGCATGCTCTATTTTGTGTAACTGATCATATTTTTTTCATTATCTTTTGTCTGAGAGAAATACATCACTTATGATTTTCTCAATATTCTTACATTTTCAATTTCCATTCCTGTAATACTCCTTTTTAGGAATTTCTGTAATATCTTCAATGAGGACGCTGTATAAGGAAAACCATGCAACATAAATGAAAAAAGGACTTGGATCCTCTTATATATGACGTATGTAGCTTAAATATAAAATTTCATCAGAAAAAAATCATTCTAGCTACACTAAATAGATCTCCCCAGATCATATATTCTCAAAAGAACCCCAATCCCATCACTCCACAAAATAGAATTCCTGAAGATTGCAACAGCATAATTTTTATTAGGGAATCTATAGAAAAAGATGATTCAATACAGTTCTGGAGCTTTCATTAATCATAGAATCAGAAATGGGAGGCTTAATCTCTTTTACAAGCACATTAGAACACCTCGGCAAGGGTTTCCGGCAAAATATCAATGTAAAATGCAACACTGCAGAAAATAACACAGTCCACTACAACTCTGTATTAGAAAATACTGAATATGATCTAAAATAGATGAAAAATACAGAAAATGGCCCAAGGCCCTCTTTAATAGGCTTTCCGAAGTGAAATAGACACCTCCTCCTCCAAAACAAGCACAAAATAGAAGGGTTTAACCCTGCAACTGCAGAAAATACGCAGTTACTAGAAGTGACTAAAATGTATTTGTTACAAAATGGATGTCCTCAAGTTAAATTATGTAAAATAAGCTCAGGACCTTCCCTTTTGATCTCTCACCCAACTAGAACAAAGGTGAAGATGGAATTATTGCATGAGAATTCTTTGCACTAAATAGTGCTGCAACTACAACTAAATAGCTGAAGCTTGCAATCAGTCAAAAGACCAAACAAGATGAATATTTTAATATTCGCTTTCACCTCCTTAAGGTAATACACATAACTCAAAAACTCCAAGAATTTTCTATTATACTCCTCATCATTCATAGGTCCCATCTTCAACTCATAGAACTCCTTTTCCCTGTTATCATAGTATCTATAACATAGATACTTCTTCTTGAAAAGTCTCTCGAACTCACTCCAAGTCAAATCTTCTTCCTGAATTCATCTAACATTATTTACATCTTCCCACCAAATGTATTATTTACCTTTAATACTAAACGTAGCTATTATGGTCTTCATGTTCTCTGAATAATCAAGAAATCAGAAGAACTTATTCATCCCAATCAACCATATTTTTGCATTACGTGACTTCTTCATTTCTCCATCAAATGTAGGTGGCTTGGATTTCTTGAACTCATCTAGAAAATATCCCCTTTCACTCCTCATATAAGGATGATAGCGATGATAACCATGATGCCTCTCTAAACCATAACTAGAGTAAAGCACATGTCCACTTCCTCGTCTATCAGGTGTTTCCAAGAACCTTCCATCTTTGATGGTATAATCTCTATTTGACATGTGCCCACCATGAAACCTACTACCATATGCTCCATTATTCATGTTCTCCTGCCCATGACTGATCCTATGCAGTCCATGTCTCTAGAAATATGATATACTTTGAAGAATCATTGCATTAACCTCTACTTCTTTCTCATATGCCATAGAAATTCTCTCTTGTGACTTAATTAATTTCTCATTATCTTATTTGCAACTTCTTATATCTAACTTCAAAATTCTGAAGGTGTCTGCCATGTGAGGGGAGTACTCATCACCATGTTTATCATCTGATATGTTCACATGAACTATAGCCACCATTTTTCTTTTAATGTTTATTATTCTTCCTACAAATATACAATGTCAACTAAACCAAAATATAAACATAATCGACATACCTCAGTGAAGTTCATGGGAAACTATATCATCTAAAAGATTAATCTAGATTAGCATAACACACACACACACACACACACACATGAAATCATCATATCCATCATCGCGACACTAACCTATGCATAGTCTCATGCATAAGATATATTGCACATGGGTTCGAGTATATCTATCTATATATATATATATATACTACAATTCTAATGCAATATACACACACATAGGTATTTATATATATGCTACTATAATTATAATGTAATTTAATATAGCGTTAGGTAGATAAATATTATGTGCCTTATATAGTTTACATACTGGACACCATACTTGCAATATTGAAAGGCTTTGTTAATCACCACATGAATACGATTGTAATTAAGAAATTCTATAAGGTGTTGATCTAGGTCAAGGTACTCGTAAAGAAGGCATATCATATATTGGTCGTTTTGAAAAAAACCATGGGGGAAGAGAATTAATTATTATGAATGAAAATTTCAAAAGAAAAAAAAAATGAATTTGTAAGAAGAATTTATAGGTAGTAATTGAAATTATTATGCTATGAGCGATATATGAATTCAGGAGAAATTTAAAAAAAACTTGTTGTATTTTCATAAGAAAACATTGAAATTCGAAGGGGGTTTATATTAACCATAATAGTCTTCTTTACTTACTAGCTTAAATCCATCTAACACCAGATCTATCATGCATTGAGAGGGATCAAATACCTTAAGGTTCAAACCTTATTTTTGGAGTGTAGAACTTGAGGAAAGCTTTTCACCTCCAGGTATTTGATCCCTCTTGGTGCAGGATTGATCCAGTGTTAGATGGATCTAAGATGGTTCCAGTTGAGGGAAAAATGTCACATTTTTAGATTATCAATATTATGTACATATGTTTGAGATAAAATTCAAAATTCACATTATGTTTTATTTGCTTTGCATGACCATATCAATCTCTTTTTTAATCTAGTCTATGTCGCTTGCCTTGAATGGTTTGTACGTTTGTGTTTAGATGCTTTGAGTGGCTTTTGTGTTTATGTGTTTGAATTTGGATGGTAATGTTTGTGAAAGTTATAGTTGTGTTATATTCTTATGTGTATGCAATTTTTTATTAGTAATTAGTTGGGGATGAAGAAGGGAGACAATATTGTCAATAGTTTGCGGGAGGATTGATACTACACATATATTTCATTTCATTTTAGGTATCACAACTTCTGACAACTAATTAATTCTTAATAGTGTCCTTATAGCTATTACTAAATATATCTTGAATAATAGTTTTAATAATTTACTGTGTCAATATTACTCTTGAAATAATTTGTTTCTTTGCTAATGTCTGAAATAATATATTTCCTTCAAGAATATTATGATGATTTTTTTATTTATAGTATATTTTACAAATTCCATAAATAATGCATTTATTTATTTATTTATAATGAGTGGTCATATTTATAAAATATTTACATTATTTTTTTCTCCAAACAATAATCACATCTCCTTCAAGAATATTTTGATTTGTTTTGAATATTTATAAATATATCTTTTCCTCATATTAATATTTTGAATACAATGTTGTATGAAATTATCTATTAGTAATTTTGAATATATGTAATTTTCTATTAGTAAGTAGTTGGTGATGAAGAAGGGAGACGATCTTGTCAAGGATTAATTTTCACTTTGTAGGAGGATTGATTGTGCACGTCTATTTCATTTTAATTCTAGGTATCACAAATTTTGACAGTTAATTAATTCTTAATAGTGTCCTGCTAGGTATTACTAAATATATCTTGAAAAATATTTTTTTAATAAAATACATCCTCAATATTAACAACTTCAAATGCATCTAATGCAAGCAATAAAATAGGATTATAAAAGAACATATACATTGAAATAAATGCATCTAATGCAAGAAATCAAATGAAATTAGAAATCAACATTTATAGTGAAATCAATGCATCTAGTAAAAGAAATAAAATAGGATTAGAAATCCACATCTACACTGAAATCAATGCATCTATTGAAAACAATCAAATATGATTAGAAATCAGCATCTATATTGAAATCAATGAATCTAGTGCAAGCAATCAAATATAATTATAAATCAACATCTACAATGAAATCAATGCATCTAGTGTAAGCAATCAAATAGGATTAGAAATCATCATTTGCATTGCAATCAATGCATCTTGTGCAAGAAATATTATTCCCTCTCTCCCCTTTCCATCTAATCTTGAATTTTTTTTTTAATAATTTACAGCCTCAATATTAACAACATCTAATCCATCTAATTCAAGCAATCAAATAGGATTATAAAAAGCATATACACTGAAATCAATGGATCTAATGCAAGAAATAAAATAATATTAGAAATCAACATCTAAACTTAAATCAATTCATCTAGTGAAAGAAATCAAGTATAATTATAAATAAAAATCTACACTTAATTCAATGCATCTAGCCCAAGCAATCAAATAGGATTATAAATCAACACCTACACTGAAATCAATGCATCTAGATCAAGCAATCAAATGGGATTAGAAATCAAGATCTACACTGAAATCAATGCATGTAGTGTAAGAAATCATATATAATTAGAAATCAACATCGAAACTAAAATTAATGCATCTAGTGCAAGCAAAAAAATAGGATTATAAATAATCATCTACATTGAAATCAATGCATCTAGTGCAAGAGATATTCTTCCCTTTCTCCCCCTCCATCTATATCTATATCTCCCTCCATCTCTCCTTCATTGGCTCTCTATATCAGCCCCCCCAAACACACACACTCTCTCTCTCCATGTATCTCTATCTCTCCCTCCCTCCCTCGCTCTATCTCTCTTTTCTTCCCTCTCTTCACCTCCCATCTATATCTCTATCTCCATTTGCCTCTCCTTTGTCTCTTTATATAACCCCAAAAACATACACACTCTTTCTCCATATCTATTTATCCCTCCCTCCCTCTTCCTCTCCCTCTCCCTCTCTCTTCCCCTTCTCTCCCTCTCCCCCGCCCCCACTCATTTTATCTCTCTTCCCTCCTACTCTCCCTCTCTCTCTATCTCCCTTATCAATCACTATCCCTCTCACTTTCTCCATCTCTCCCTTGTCACTCGCTCCCTATCTCTCTCTTACCCTTCTCTCCCTCTCTCACTCATGTCTTTCTCTCTCTCTTCATTCCTCCTCCCCCCTCTCATGCATTTTATTTCCATCTCTTTCTTGCCACTCCCTCTATCTATCCACCTCTATCACTCTATGTTTTTGTTATTCCCTCCATATATATCTAAAGTTAATACATATCATGATATATTATGATAATAATACATTTGAATATTATATTACAATTAATATTTTATTAATTCAAATTTATTAAATTTAATAATATTAATATTATAATATATTAATAGTAATATTATATTTAATATTAATATTTTAATATCAATATTAAATTTAATGTTTTTTTTTTACATACCATGATAACAAAATTTATAATAAAACTACATCAAATTAATATTCTCAAATATTACAATTTTGATGAAATATTTATGTCTTTCAAGATTTTAATATATCCACAGACATAGTTTTTTCCTTTTAAATATTCATTTTATAAACATTTAATTAAAATAAATATTAAAATATTTTTGAGCAAGATTTTCATTCTTTGTGTTGAATTGACCTTTTTCCTTTGATTTCTGAAATGGTATTGACTTTAGTAAAGAGTAGAGATGTTTAACATTTTACTTAATTTGGAATTTTAATGTGGTAAATTTTTTTTGCTAAAGGTAAATTTATGATCCATTCAAATTATATACAATAATACATAGTTATATTTTAATAATTAATCTTAGTCCATTAAAAATATTAAAAAGTTAGATATAATCTAAAGATTCAAGTTATATATAATTTAATATTCAAGCTAATGTTTTGGCACACACTAGCAAAAATTATTTGTATTATTTTTTACGGAAGAGAGAGAGAGAGAGAGAGAGAGAGAGAGAGAGAGAGAGAGAGAGAGTATTCAACATGTGATTCCTACTTCACATACTTACACATAGGGGTCATATGTGGCTGTATAATGCACCTCTCGGTGCAAAAATTGCGCTAATGTTTTGGCACACACTAGCAAAAATTATTTGTATTATTTTTTACGGAAGAGAGAGAGAGAGAGAGAGAGAGAGAGAGAGAGAGAGAGAGAGAGTATTCAACATGTGATTACTACTTCACATACTTACACATAGGGGTCATATGTGGCTGTATAATGCACCTCTCGGTGCAAAAATTGTGATTCCTACTTCACATACTTACACATAGGGGTCATATGTGGCTGTATAATGCACCTCTCGGTGCAAAAATTGCATTATACATGTTGAGAGAGAGAGAGAGAGAGTATTCAACATGTGATTCCTACTCCTTTTTTATTAGAGAGAGAGAGAAAGTATTCAAGCATGTGATTCCTGTTGTTAAAAATTCAAACACATCCTTTTGTGCGAGAGAGAGAGAGAGAGAGAGAGAGAGAGAGAGAGTATTCTCCTTTTTTATTAGAGAGAGAGAGAGAGAGAGAGAGAGTATTCAACATGTGATTCCTACTTCACATTAAAAATTCAAACACATCCTTTTTTATTACTGAGAGAGAGAGAGAGAGAGAGAGAGTATTCAACATGAGTTCCTACTTCACATTAAAGTTGACACATCCTTTTTATTAAGAGAGAGAGAGAGAGAGAGAGAGAGAGAGAGAGAGAGTAAGTATTCAAACACATCCTTTTGACCCACGGAGAGAGAGAGATATTCATGTGATTCCTAAGCCTTTTGTGCAGAGAGAGAGAGTAAGTATTCAAACACATCCTTTTTTATTACAGAGAGAGAATTCAACATGTGATTCCTACTTCACATTAAAAATTCAAACACATCTTATTACTTTTTCAGAGAGAGAGAGAGAGAATATTCAACATGTGATTCCTACTTCACATTAAAAATTCAAACACATCCTTTTTTATTACTTTTTCAGAGAGAGAGAGAGAGAGAGAGAGAGAGTCCTTTTTTATTAAAAAGATTGAAACTTTTTACTTTCATTTACTTTTTCAGAGAGAGAGAGAGAGAGAGAGAGAGAGAGAGAGAGATGTATCTATTTTCTTTGTTGCATATCCTATCCATATTTCACTAGAGTTAGGTTTTTTTGGTAGTTTTTCTTTCGGTAGTGGAGTAAATGGAGTTGGAATTGGTGGATTATGTGGTTGGAAGATGGGATGGAAGAATATGAAGTGGATTAAAAATTGAGCCCTAACATGGGGAAAATATGGCAAAGTCGTCTCTGAGTCTTTTCAAAATCACTCTAAGCTACTGAAAGTGGATTAAAAATTGAGCCCTAACATGGGGAAAATATGGCAAAGTCGTCTCTGAGTCTTTTCAAAATCACTCTAAGCTACTGATGACAACAATAGGTACTCAGATGGAGGACTGGTCATGCGAATGCACTGAAAAACACACATTTGTCAATGAATTATATTGAAGTAATTCAACAATAGAAAAATCCAGGAAATTTGTTGATCCAGCTCCCTCCTCTTTGTAGGGGATTTCAAATAGCAATGGCCCCAAAGGTATTCACTGAAAAAATCAAGTAGAAAAAATGGTGGTAGGAAATGGAATAGAATTGGATCAGGTGCCATTATTCTTATAAAAAGTTATAGTAGGTAGGTTTTGTTGTAAGTAATCATACATTGGAATGACCATGAAGTGGATAAAGGAGAATTTGGAATCCATGTTTGGTTATAGCCCCTCCTTTAATCTTCTAGTGCATGAATGATTCTATTTCGTAATCAACTCAGAACTTGACATGGAAAAAATTATGGAGAAACAGCGGTCGTGGGGATCTCGAGATTAGTATTACAACATTGGTTAGTAAATTTTGTTGTAGAATGGGAGTCTCACAACCAATGGAAGGTATGGGAAATTTTTTTGGGCCTTCTGCTCAAGTTTGGGGAGGAATCTACCTTGTAGGCTATAGGGACAAAATTGGAAAATTCACGAGACTGGACAGAGACTGAGATTCCAAAGTGGGTCGTAGGTGGGTATGGTTGTATATTTAAGTGGAAATTAGGGATGGGTTTATCACTAAATTAACACTAGAAAAATGTGGCAGAACAGGGGTGAAAAATCTCAATTACTAGTGGATCCCTTTCCGATGTTTCAGATGCCACGCAGTGGGTAACTTGGTAGTTATTTTTCCTATGAAGGATGTGAGGCACATGTGGAAATATGGAGGAAAAAGGAGATGAATTACACATAATAACCTCCCTCCAATTCAACAGATGGGAAACCCTAGTCTCGAGATCTATGGAGGAACAACCTCTCCTTATTACGTCATCTCTAGAAGTTGGAAAGACCTCATCCCCGGAAAAAGGTCCTTCATTTCTTCATGTTGATTCTTCGAATGAACAAGTGTTTAGAATATTTTTTTTTCCCTCCCTAAAGGTGGGCCCTACCCATCTTATTCCCTATAAAAAATCACCTTTTAGTCAGAAACCCTAACAAGGCTATAATTTGAGGTTGAAATTTGTCAAGTCAAAAGTTATACCCTCATTGAGGGGGTTAATCCTACACCCCCTCCCTCTCTGAAAAAAGGGCATAATTCCAACCTAAAAAAATATTAGCTTCAAACATCTTTAGACATTATGTTTGGATGAAAAAATACTATCTCCAAGGCCCTTGGAGTGTCTAACCACCAAAGGTCCCCTATGATGAAGTGCCTCTCTTTCAATGTTAGGGGGTAGGGGTCATCCCAAAACATCCTAGCCCTAAAAATGATCTTTCTATCCTTAGCATTAAACATCCTCCCCATTCAGGAGATGGTGGTGTTAGGGGAGCAATCTAAAGTGGCTTTGGAGCCTTGGTTACTAGTATGGTATTTTTGTACGTGCGATGTTGATGGTCATTTGGGATGTTTTGGCACAGATTAGCAAAAATTATTTGTACTATTTTTTGAGGACGTGACATACTTACACATAGGGGTCATATTTGGTTATATAATGCACCTCTCCATGCAAAAATTTCATTATATATATATATATATATATATATTTAACATTAAAATATTCAACATGTGATTCCTACTTCACATTAAGAATTCAATGACAAACACATCCTTTTTTATTAAAAATATTGAAATTTTTTACTTTCAATCACTTTTTCATATATATATGAAAATGTATCTATTTTCTTTGTTGCATATCCTATCCATATTTCACTAGAGTTAGGTTTTTTCGGTAGTTTTTCTTTCCTATTTTATCAATATTATTAGTGGTAGGTGTTGTCTGTTAGTTTTTTGGGAATTTTTCAAAACTGGTGGAGTAAATGGAGTTGGAATTGGTAGATTATGTGGTTGGAAGATGTGATGGAAGAATATGAAGTGGATTAAAAATTGAGCCCTAACATGGGGAAAATATGGCAAAGTCATCTCTGAGTCTTTTCAAAATCACTCTAAACTACTGATGACAACAATAGGTACTCAGATGGAGGACTGGTCATGCGAATGCGCTGAAAAACACACATTTAGCAATGAATTATATTGAAGTAATTCAACGATAGAAAAATCTAGGAATTTTGTTGATCCACCTCCCTCCTCTTTGTAGGGGATTTCAAATAGCCGTGGCCCCAAAGGTATTCACCGAAAAAATCAGGTAGAAAAATTGGTGGTAGGAAATGGAATAGAATTGGATCAGGTGCTATTCTTCTTATAAAAAGTTGTAGTATGTAGGTTTTGTTGTAAGTAATAATCCATTGGAATAACCATGAAGTGGACAAAGGATAATTTGGAATCAGTGTTTGGTTATAGCCCCTCCTTTTATCTACTAGTGCATGGATGGTTCTATTTCGTAATCAACTAAGAACTTGACATGGCAAAAATTCTAGAGAAAAAGTGGTCGTGGGGATCTCGAGATTAGTATTACAACATTGGTTAGTAAATTTTGTTGTATAATGGGAGTCTCACAACCAATGGAAGGTATGGGAAATGTTTTTGGACCTTCTGCTCAAGTTTGGGGAGGAATCTACCTTGTAGGCAATAAGGAACAAAATTGGAAAATTCACGAGATTGGAAAGAGACTGAGATTCCAAAGTGGGTCATAGGTGGGTATGGTTGTAGATTTAAGTGGACATTAGGGATGGGTTTATCACTAAATTAACACAAGAAAAACGTGGTAGAACAGGGGTGAAAAATATCAATTACTAGTGGATCCCTTTTCGATGTTTCAGATGCCACACAGTGGGTCACTTGGTAGTTGTTTTTCCTATGAAGGATGTGAGGTGAACGTGGAAATATGGAGGAAAAAGGAGATGAAGTACACATAATAACCTCCCTCCAATTCAATAGATGGGAAACCCTAGTCTCGAGATCTATGCAGGAACAACCTCTCCTTATTAAGCCATCTCTAGAAGTTGGAAAGACCTCATCCCCTGAAAAAGGTCCTTCATTTCTTCATGTTGATTCTCCAAATGAACAAGTGTTTATAATATTGGTTTTTCCCTCCCTAAAGGTGGGACCTACCCATCTTATTCCCTATAAAAAATCACCTTTTAGTCAGAAACCCTAACAAGGCTATAATTTGAGGTTGAAATCTGTCAAGTCATAAGTTATACCCTCATTGAGGGGGTTAATCCTAGACCCCCTCCCTCTCTGACAAAAGGGAATAATTCCAACCTAAAAAAATCTTAGCTTCAAACATCTTTAGACATTATGTTTGGATGAAAAAATACTATCTCCAAGGCCCTTGGAGTGTCTAACCACCCAAGGTCACCTATGATGAAGTGCCTCTCTTTCAATGTTAGGGGATAGGGTCAGCCCAAAACATCCTAGCCCTAAAAAGGATTTTTCTATCCTTAGCCTTAAACATCATCCCCATTCAGGAGATGATGGTGTTAGGGGAGCGATCTAAAGTGGCTTTGGAGCCTTGGTTACTAGGATGGTACTTTTGTACATGCGATGTTGATGGTCATTTGGGATGTACTCTATCAGGTTGGAGCCCATATATTCAAGACACGACCTATTTGTAGAACTAAACTATCAGTATGGATTTGGAGATCAAGGAGTTAAGGGCAGGGAAAATTTTAAGAATGGAATTTTTTCTTGAAGTTTAGAAACCA
This sequence comes from Pinus albicaulis, assembly GCA_034641835.2. Lineage (NCBI taxonomy): Eukaryota > Viridiplantae > Streptophyta > Pinopsida > Pinales > Pinaceae > Pinus > Pinus albicaulis. The sequence goes on along the minus strand of CM076582.1, from coordinate 728,305,619 downwards.
TGACGAATCTCTTAGTACATCACATGCAATTTATAAAATGTTTGAATTTTTTTTTGTAAAAATATTTAAATTTATAATACTTTTATATGGCTTCTATATACAGATTTGGTGATTTTTAAGGTGAAATAATTTTATACTATAAAATTTGGGCGAATAATTTTTAGGAAAAATGGAAATTAGCGAATATTTTGTTTGGAAAAAGCATGAAAAATTAGCCAACCTGCAAATATTAGCCCCTAAATTTTTCCCTAGTTAAGGGCTACCATAATATTCTTGAATTTTTATGTTCCATTCGTGGGGAGAAAGAATTTATGGGAATATTTTTTCATCAAGACCTCATGGATGCCCCCCTACTCCTTTTGGGAGGTGATTTGAACCTCACCCTCTCAATTAAAGAGCTTTGAGGTCATATTCTTTGTCTAGATCATTTATGCAATTTATTCCTACATTATTTTGAGTCACATAATTTGGTCGATATAGAAAAAATAAAATCAAACCCGACGTAGAGGAACAATCAGAGTGATAGGAAGGGCCTTGAAAAAAAGCTAGATCACTTTCTAGTGTCACAAGCTATGAAGGAAGGCCCCTTCCTTTTGAATTCCTTAGTGGAATCTAAAGGAATTTTAGATCATCAGCCAATTATTTTAACTATACTCCCAGAAGAAATGAAGCCATTTCCCCCCTTTAAATTCATTCATATTTGGCTACAGGAGAGAAATTATAGGGCCCTCATTGTGGACACATGGAAACCACTGATAGAATATAGGTGATCTAGATTAGATCATTATATTTTTTTCATCCATATTGATGCATTCCGAGTGGAAAAAGAGGATGAATCAGCTCATAGGACCATTTTTACCGATGGGACCGAGTTTGGAAAAATAGGGTATGAAACCTTCTAGGAGAATTTTGAGGCATCAAACAACATTTTTTTGGGGTAAAAAAATGTTTATTTATCTCCACACCTTCTCATGTTATTCTACACACAAATATCTTTCCAATAACACAAGAAGCGCACTAATCAGGGTCCATATGCGAAAGTTATGCCACTCAAAATTTGACCTTCCTGTTTTCACACATATAATTCGAGAGGATGTCGTGTCCGCCTCTATTATTCATGGAAAAGGGGATATCCACATTATTATGATGTAAAATACTCTATATTGTAACTTTGGTTAAAATTTGAGGTAGTCAAAACTAACAACTATTAGGATTCCATGTTGTGTTATAAATAAGCCACTAAGAGGAAATGGATTTCATTCTTTTGAGTGCATTTATTCCATATTTGAGAAAAAATAGGCAAGAATTAAAGGAGGTAGATAACATAGAGAGGATTTGTGCACTATATCATCCCATGGGCCATAGGGCATACTTCTTTATACTTGTAGCCATATTTCCAGATAGAGAAAGAGAGTGCAGCAGCCTCACCTTCTAGCTCAGTTTTCTCCAAAAAGGGTTTCTGATGGGAAAAATACTGAGAGGGGGGGGGGGGGGTGAATCAGTATTTAGGTCATACTCAACTTTTTACTTTTTCATCCTTTAAAACCCATACGCTAATTTTCTGATACAGACTCGCGTATTTACGCGGATACCCTTTATGAAACTCGCGTATACACAAAGATCTAATTATGCCATTAATTCTTCACTTATATCATTCCATCATTCATTCATCAGATGTTCAAAAAACATTAAACATGTGCAGTAAGAACATAATAAACCACCACACATAAGCATCACACATGAATAGCAGGATTTTAGGTGGAAACCCAAGTCGAGATAAAACCACCGCTGTCGTTGCTCAGCCTTCAATATTTTATTATAAAGAAAACATCTTACAACTTATGTCTTGGGCTTCGGACTCATACCGATGCGAGGCACCCGCTGCGCTTGTTTACCAGCCTCTCTGAAGGCTTCGCCAACCACTGCTCTTGTTTGACCTCTCTCGGAAGGGAGCACCAGCCCCCTACTCTCGTTTACCGGCCTCACCTGGAAGGAAGCACCAACCTGTCGTTTGTTACCTCACACCGAAAGGGGCACCAACCCCCCCCACCCCCCGAATGAAGGCTACAACCCTCGGCACACTCTTTGTACCCAAGTTTCATCAATTTTCTTTGGATCCAACAACTTGATAGAGCACAACTTGCGAGGCCACTTTTCATCATATTTTTTAGGCGGACCCTCTCCATACATTTAAGCACGGTCGAACATCATCAATTTTGTTGTAGTAACACGATTAGAACGTCTCAACATATTTATTTTAGGACTTGACAAACCCTAGTTTGCATACACGCTTTCCTTTCAACGATGTCGCGAATATACGCGCTTCCGTCCACATCAACCAGCGTATACATCTGTACAAACTTCACTGCGCATACGCGCTTTTTCTTCAGCGAAGCCGCGTATATACGCGCTTCCTCTGCGGCTAACTAGCGTATGGATCTTCAACCATTATAGAGCTACATACTTCTTCAGATCAGATATTCAGTTCAGATTCAACCCTTTACTTCAGACAGATGTTCGCCTCATCACAGATCTAATCACTCCATAAACAGATCTAGTAGATACAAATACATTTCGGATCTAGATATCCCGCTTCATCATTTCTTCATAGGTGCATCATAGATTCAGATCTATCATCAAACCTTTACCCTTTCCATACAGATATACTTCACAGAGAAGTATTCATTCAAGCTTAGACATCTTGCTCCCACACTCATGATTTGCACAATGAATTTCTTCTCCTTATATAGGTTTACCCTTTTTCAATACCATGAGCCAAAACCACATTACTTCCGATGGTATTCCTGGACGGGGTCAATTAGATGAATCATTACCCAATACAATGGGTCAATACCATGGTGGTTAACCCTGGTTTTGCACTTTATGAGCGCTTTTGCCCATACGCGACTTGGAACGTTATTTCCCGCGTGCATACGCGACTTCTCCTAGACAAATCCGCGTATGCCTTGAGACATACCCTTTTCATCATGCTTTGACACATACTGACAATTCTTCCATCATTACATTCTGTACTTCACTGTAGATCCATCATATTTTCATCATTTAACAAGTTCATCAAGACATATTCTATCAAGCACAACTTCATCAAGTAGGTTGCCACCATCTTCATCAAGTGGGTTTCCATTCAAGGACAACACTCTATCAAGTGGGTTGTCATCAAGGACAACACTCAGCATCATATTGCCAACAAACATCATATCACATCAGATTTACATCATTTACCAAGTCCATCAAGTCAAGAATAACTTCATCGGGTGGATTTCCATCAAGGACAACACATGTCAACAATCTCATGTCTTCATCTTCATTCAGTGGGTTTCCATCAAGGACAACACTCTGCATCATATTGCCAACAATCTCCCCCTTTGGACTTGATGGCAACCACGATGGTGTTTGATCACCACAACAGATAGGTACATTAAGAATATAATGACACCATGTCACTCTCCCCATTCTTTGACACCATTATCTTCATTCAAACACCATGTCACTCTCCCCCTTTGACATCAAGGGCAAAGGGTGGATCAAAACCAACACACTCTCCCCCTTTTCTCTTCATGTAGAAGAAGGGCGTTGTAGATCTGATGTGCACTGAAATTATCATGCTCCTCTTGAGTTCATCCATATGTTTCAATGAAGTACATGACTCTATGACCTTCCTATCACCAAGGACTCATACTTACATCAAAGATCCAACCAAGTGGATTTACATATGAGACTCAAATACCCAACCAAGTGGGTTTACACATTTCAATACAACTACCCAACCAAGTGGGTTTACAAATTTGACTCAGCTACCCAACCAAGTGGGTTTAAAAATTTTGACAAGTCCTTACATGACTGAATATTACAATTTTACATCAAGGGTCTCAACAAGACCTTTTCATCGAATTACAAGTATGACTTTTTATGACCAAAACTAGAAAGACCTTAAGAAAGAGAACATATTTCAGACCCATCATAATGCCAACAATGCATTATACTCAGCAAGGCTAATGCTCCCCATGAATCTGTGCATCCAAGCATCCTTTCCATATGACTAAGGCTCCCCCTTAGTTTGTGCATCCTGAACACTTTCAACCAAACATCAAGGCATCTTTAAAACATCAGAGATTGAAACAATATTATAAGAACTGGAACACCACCAGAGATACCAGAGATACCAAACAATACTGCAGCTGTGCTAAAGAAAGCTGACCCTAAACAGAAATTTGTCAGCAATCAGACATACGCGGTTTTATGTGCATGAACTCGCGTATATACGCGACTGTGTTTCAGGAAATCCGCGTATCCAATACCATCTTCTATATTTTAACCAGATCTGATCCTCTGTGAGGCAAAGACAGTGTTCAGCTTCTTTCTGAGATATTTGAATGCTTCCTTGGAATACAGATAGATAGAAAAATGTAGTTGTGTCTTCAAGCATCAACCAATGGTTGTAGCATAAGCACATTAGTAACCAAGCCTTCAGATTCTTTGCAGCATCAATACATTCTTTCCAAGAGAAATTATCATACCAGAACAGCATCTTCACATAAGTGTCAAGCAATCATCCATGTGGTCCAACATCACCATGATCTTTAAGATTTAACAAGAAGAAAAGATCTCAACCATAGTAACAAACTCTGCATGATCTATTATTATCTCTGAATCATAATACTTCCAATCTCATCCAATAGATAAACTTTAGCAAACAGTAAATAGGGCTCATTCAAAGTCTCATCATAATAAACCATGTATCAAGCCATCATCGTTTGAGCATGAGTATCACAATAACCAAAGAATAAGCAGTCATAGTGCCAACAATGCAGTCATTAGTATTCAACCTGCTGCTCCCCCTGAACCAGTTCTCTTCTTTAACTTGTGCAACCTGAACACCTTCATCAACAAGTCATCAGCAACAATCTCTGTATGATTTGTCCTTATCTCTGAATTATAAGACTTTCATCTCAACAACGAATACTCTTCATCAAAAAGCAAATAGGACTCATCCATAATCTTCAATATAAGAAACCATGTAATAATGCTTAACAGTACAATCATTAGTAGTCAGACTGATGCTCCCCCTGAACCAGAGCTCCTGTTCCTCAGCTGTTATCCCAATTCTCTTATCATTAATGCATACGCTACTGTGTCTGCTGGAACTCGCGTGTATACGCGACTTTTTTTCATCTAACCCGCGTATGGAAAGTGAAGCATAGAAATTTTCACATTCCTTCATCTCCCCCTGAACTTGACCTTCCTATACCTGTCTTCTTCATATCAGATGCTCTGTAAGAAATACATATAACCAGAATAATCAAATCAACCATGAGAATCATCATACATTTCTCCCCCTGTGATGATACATCCCCATAATGTATCTCACATTACTTCTGCAGTCATTCAGAGAAGTAAGCTTCAGAAGCATATGACTGCAGTAGGGTCAATATTCCCTACGTTTCTGATCGGTCCTCCATCTTTTTCCAGATTTCTTTGAACTTTCTAATCGTGTGCTGGAAATTGTCCACTTTCTCAAATATGTTTATTCTGCATTCTTTTTCTACATGTCCATACTTGTTACAAGCATAACATCTCATGTGGCCAGAGAAGTAAGCATAAGGATGATAGTGTGTTTCTCTGTTCTTCCTCCTATTGCAATCAGCTGCTTTGTGACCATACTTGTTGCATGAAAAACAATATCCCTTGAAGCTACCAGAGTATCTTTCTGAATAAAATATGTTTGATAGTGACTGAAATGATCTGCTTCTGCAATTTGCTGCAACATGCCCATAATTATGACATTTAAAGCATTCCACATTATTGAATGATTTCCTTTGAGAATTCATGTTTGTTGGTTGACTTTTTGTTTCTTTCAACACTTCAGATTTTGTATTGACTTCCTTTGAATCATTAGCATTTCCTTGTTCTTCAAAATTTTGTAATAGTTCTTCATTCTTCTTCTTCGATGCTTCGAGATTTACTTTCAGAGATATGTTTTCTGCTTCAAGTCCTGCATTCTTCTTATTTGATTTATCCAGGTCTTCTTTGAGGGAAATGATTTCTGCTTCAAGACCTTCCTTTTCAAATGATTGTAGAGGTTCCTCATTCTTTTTACTTGATGCTTCAAGATCTGCTTGTAGAGAGATGATCCCAGCTTCAAGACCTTCATTCTTCCTTTTTGATATTTCGAGATCTGCATTTAGATCGTTAATTTCTGCTTCTAGTCTTTTCATTCGATTGGATGCATAAGCATGAAACCTTTGATACTTGTCTATAGATTCACTCTCCTTAGATGATTTTTGTTGATCTTCATCTTTAATCTTGACAGCTTCTTCTAGATCCATACTGTTACTTTCACTATCTTTACCTTTGCATATACAGGTAAGTGAAATACAAGAACAACGATCAATACCTGTTTCATCTCCTTCAATTTCTGCTATACATGATTTTTGAGGTATCTCCTTTCCTTGAGTAACCTTCTTCTTTTGCTTCTTTGCCATGAGCACTTGTAGAGCTTGGTCAGAATCTTCTTCATCTTCACTGGACACTTCATCATCATCTTCATTTGCATAATAACTCTTCCTCTTTTCAAATTGTTTTCCTTTACCATGTTTTTCTTTATAAGGACATTTAGCGGCATAGTGACCAACTTTTCCACACTCAAAACATTTGAAGGGAAGCTTACCTTTGAATCTTCCAGTTCCTAGTTGGAGTTTTCTCACGAAATTCGCTTCTTCTTCATCGGATATATAGTTGGATTCTTTGACAACTTCCTTTTCTTTTCCTCTTGCAGATACCTTAAAAGAAGCTTCTTTGATTTGAGAAGGACCTCCTTGTCTCATTTCAAAAGCAGTCAGAATACCATGTAATTGAACAATAGTAAGAGTTTGCAGATCTTGCCTTTCTTCAATAGCTAAAACTTTAGAGTCAAATTTTGAAGTCAAGGATCTTAAGACCTTTTCCACCAGAGTAGTATCAGTTATGGTTTCAACCAAATTTCTCATTCGATTTACAATATCATCCAGACGAAGAAAGAAACTGGCAACACTTTCATCACTATGCATCTTCAAATTTTCATATTCAATTCTAAGAGTTTGGAGTTTTGCACTTTTTACCTTTGTATCTCCTTCATAGCTCAGAATGATTTTGTCCCATATTTCTTTTCCTGAATGTAGCTGCATCACTTTAGCAAATTCTGATTCAGACATGCTTCCTAATAAGACATTCACTGCTTTGGCATTGATTTCATACTTCTTCCTTTCTGCTGCATCAGTAGGAATACTTGCCGGATATTGATAACCTTCTTCCACGATTGCCCATACATCTGCACCAAGAATTTGCAGATATGCTTTTGTTCGTACCTTCCAGAATATTAGATTGCTTCCATTGAATAGAGGTGGCTTTATAGACATTACTCCTTCATGACTTCCCATTGCGACGGATCTCCTTCAAGCGATCAAGCTTCTGCAGAAGGACCTGCTTCGATACCAATTGTTGGGAAAAATACTGAGAGGGGGGGGGGGGGTGAATCAGTATTTAGGTCATACTCAAATTTTTACTTTTTCATCCTTTAAAACCCATACACTACTTTTCTGATACAGACTTGCGTATATACGCGGATACCCTTTATGAAACTCGCGTATACACAGAGATCTAATTATGCCATTAATTCTTCACTTATATCATTCCATCATTCATTCATCAGATGTTCAACAAACAGTAAACATGTGCAGTAAGAACAGAATAAACCACCACACATAAGCATCACACATGAACACCAGGATTTTAGGTGGAAACCCAAGTCGGGAGAAAACCACCGTTGTCATTGCTTAGCCTTCAATATTTTATTATAAAGAAAACATTTTACAACTTATGTACTGGCGCAGACTCATACCAGTACGTAGGCACCCACCTGCGCTCATTTACCAGCCTCTCCTGGAAGGGAGCACCAACCCCCTACTCTCGTTTACCAGCCTCTCCTGGAAGGGAGCACCAACCCCCTGCTCTCGTTTACCAGCCTCACCTGGAAGGGAGCACCAACCCCCTGCTCTCGTTTACCAGCCTCACCTGGAAGGGAGCACCAACCCCCTGACTGAAGGCTACAACCCTCAGCACCTCTTTGGACCACGTTTCATCAAATTTCACACTGGATCCAACAACTTCAATAGAGCACAACTTGCAGGCCACTTTTCATCATATTTTCAGACTGGACCCGCTCCATACATTTAAGCACAGTAAAACATCATCAACAGATAGTAGTAACACAACAGAACAGATCAGGTATTTCTTACCACAGACTTCAGCAAACCCTAGTTTGCATACGTGCTTTCCTTTCACTGATGTCGCGTATATACGCGCTTCCGTTCACATCAACCAGCATATACTTCAGGATTGATACGCGCTTTCGCTTTACACAACCCGCGTATATACGCGCTTCCACTGTAATAAACTAGCGTATAGATCTTCAACCATTACAGAGCTGCATACTTCTTCAGATCAGATATTTAGTTCAGATTTAACCCTTTACTTTAGACAGATGTTTGCCTCATCTCAGATCTAAACATTTCATGAACAGATCTAGTAGATACAAATACATTTCAGATCTAGATTCCCTTCTTCATCATTTTTCTTCATGGTGCATCACAGATTCAGATCTATCATCAAACTGTAACCCTTTCCATTCAGATATACTTCAAAGAGAAGTATTCATTCAAGCTCAGACATCTTGCACCCCCTGTCACCCCATTTGCACAATGAATTTCTTCTCCTTATATAGGTTTACCCTTTTTCAATACCATGAGCCAAAACCACATTACTTCCAATGGTGTTCCTGGACGGGGTCATTTAGACGAATCATTACTCAATACAATGGGTCAATACCATGGTGGTTACCCCTGGTTTTGCACTTTATGAGCGCTTTTGCCCATACGCGATTTGGCACGTTATTTCCCGCGTGCATACGCGACTTCTCCTAGACAAATCTGTGTATGCCTTGAGACATACTCTTTTCATCATGCTTTGACACATACTGACAATTCTTCCATCATTACATTTTGTACTCACTGTAGATACATCAGATTTACATCATTTAACAAGTTCATCAAGACATATTCTATCAAGCACAACTTCATCAAGTAGGTTGCCATCATCTTCATCAAGTGGGTTGCCATTCAAGGATAACACTCTATCAAGTGGGTTGTCATCAAGGACAACACTCAGCATCATATTGCCAACAAACATCATATCACATCAGATTTACATCATTTACCAAGTCCATCAAGTCAAGAATAACTTCATCAAGTGGATTACCATCAAGGACAACACATGCCAACAATCTCATGTCTTCATCTTCATTAAGTGGGTTGCCATCAAGGACAACACTCTGCATCATATTGCCAACAGTTTCCTAGAGCAGATCTTACGTTATATGTGTATGTGAGATTTTATTTTACCATTATTTTTTCTATATAATTTTCATCCGCATGCATGCACTATTAATAGTAAATCTACAGATCCATAAATCTAATAAAATTGGAATTCGTACAATTTCAAAATTTTTAATATAATATTATCTAATTTGTTGTGACAAACTATCCAGTGGAATATCCATGACAGTTTATGGATGAATAGGGAAAGTTTTCACATGCAACAATTTGCTGATAATCTATCAAGAATGTGTCCAAAAAATGGGATTCAACATTAAAAAAACAACAACAAGCCACCCTTCTAGAGATTGAAGGGAAAGTCAAATTCCTCGTAGAAGAATGTAAAGCATTATTCTCTAAGGAAATATAGAAGCTAAAATATTTGGTTCAAGAAGAAGTGGAGTGGTGACTGAAGAGTCGAGCCCTTTGGATCAAAGAAGATAACAACAACACGAAATTATTCCACAATTATGTAAAGCACTGTAACAATTTAAATACAATATGGGATTTGAAGGATTTATATGGGAACGTGATGTCCACTTTTAACCAGAAGGCTAAATAAGGAATAACTTACTTCCACTATTTGTTTCAGGAACCATCTGGATGCCCCATTAGGTGGAAATTCTTAAGGTGGAGAGCCTCTTCCCCACAATGGTTTCAAAAGAAATTAATGTCTCTCTTAGGGAAAAATTATTGGAAGAAGTGCTTAATTATACCTTTCTCTCTATGAATAAAGGAAAAATCCCAAGTCCATATGGGCTCACAGTTGAATTCTAGATGGCATTCTATAACTTGATCAAGGAATATCTCGTGAAGGTGGTGAAGGAATCTCAAGCTTTAAGTAAAGTTCTAGGGAAATTCAATTCAACCTTCATCACATTAACTCCCAAAAATAAAGATGAAGTTTCAGATGATTTTCAACCTATCTCCTCATATAATGTAATATAAAAATTAATTGCTAAGATCATAACCAATAGTCTCTACTTAGACTTGAGTGAAATAATCTCGGAGGAGCAGTTTGGGTTCCTGCAAAAAAGAAAAATCCATGATGCAATGACACTAGCTCAAGAAGTATTACATGTTATGGTCATGGATAAATTATCCTATTTTCCCCTGAAGATAGATCTATCAAAATCTTATGACAAGGAAAATTTCACTTTATTAAGTTTGATTTGGTTTAAATGGGAGTAGAATGTTAGGTGATTAATTGGATCATGGTTTGTATTTAGTTGGACTCGTTTGTGGTTTTTTATCAATGGGGCCCCTTCAATTTTCTTCAAATTTCCCAAGGGGCTCCTCCAAGGTTGCCCCTTGTCACCTTTTCTATTTCTCATCATCGTTGAAGGCATAATTTTGTTATTGTTCCACATAAAATATTATGGAGATCTAAGAGGAGTCAATGTATCAAGGCATGAAGCCCTCACTCATCTACAATTTGTGGATGATGTTTTGTTGTTGGGAGATGGATAAAATAAAGATGTTATAACAATAATAAAGGTATGGCTTTGTTTTATAAAGAAAAAGGTATAATAATAAAAATATTCAACTCATGTATTTTACATAACTGGCTTGACCAAGAGCGAGTCATTTATATTCAAGCTTGACTTCCCTTTCAAACCAAGCTAATCATGAAGGGATTCAAGTACTAGGGAATCTATTTAAAACCTAACCCATATTGGCTCGTCAATTGGTTGTGGCTCTACAAAAAGGTATAGGAACATCTAGCTTGCTAGAAAAACTGGTTCCTCTAACAGGAAGGATGTTTTGTTTTACTAAAAGCGACGATCCTGAGTATTCCAGTATACTAGTCCTTAATTCCTTGCATCCCCAAAGGGATTCTCAATAAATTCAAGAAAAAATCCTTTCAGTTTTTATAGACATGTAGCAGGAAAGCAAAAGGAATTCCACTTGTTAAATGGACAAGATTAACTACTCCAAAGGAGTTGGTGGGATGGGAGCTGGAAAAACCCAATTTGTTTGCTCAAGACTTGGCCATGAGAAGCTTGTGGCACATTTCAAGGAACATAACTCTATGGGGGTGAGTAATGAAGTACAACTACATCTTGTATGCCTCTCTGATAGGCTACTTTCATAATATGAGAAAGATGATAAATAATTTATTGATCGCATGTAAAGCCCACATGACCTAATTTCCTACGATTGGAAACTAGATAGATTGGAGGGTGGGAAATGGAAGAAGCATACACATAGACAAGGATTTGTGGATTGGAGCAAAGGAATATTTATTCTTATTAGAAATTTTATTCAAAGTTTTCGAAGGACAATATGTTTTTCTTCTCATGGATGCAAAGTCTTAGGAACCCCAAGTCTAAGGTAGAAAGGGATATAAACAAGTTGTGGATCTAGGTCTCATAGGAGATCTACACGATGAATGGGATAAATTTTTCAACTTTCTCTATGCCAATTTCATTCACCTTAGTGAAGAGGATGGGGATACCCTCTCATGGTCTAAAAACTCGGCAACATGAGAATATATAGCCAAACATGGGTCCTAGGATTTTTATGACTCCCAATCCCCCTAGGATAAGGAATGGTGATGAGGCACCCTATAAATACTTTGAGGCCCTTTAAAAGGAAAATTCCTTCTATGGGTAGCCCCTAATAACAAAATGCTCACCTGGGATAATATAATGAAGAGGGGTTGGATCGAGCCCAACCATTGTCCATTGTGAAAATTAGAATTAGAGTTTGTTTCCCATTTATTTATTGCATATTCTTATGTAGGTAAAGTTTGGGGCCAGATAACAATAAAGCTCAATCTTTTGGAAGCATAGGTTTCTCTAGAATTAGAAGTTTATTTTAAAAATTGGAAGGAAACAAAGGAGCTAAAAGGGTATGCAACCTTCTAGTGTCTTCTCATCTCAAGCATACGGTGGGATCACAACCAAGTGATTTTCCACGATAAGTATGTTCCTTAGGATATGATTTCTTATATTATTATGAGGTGGATGAATGAATATCGAACAGAACCAAAGTTGGCCAAAATCGAGAGGCACAAAATGTCTCCCATAGATAACAATATTCTATGGGGATTTTTCAATGGGGTATGTCAAGGGTCCCCTCTATTGACATGAATTGGAGTATTTTTATGCCTCTATTTAGAGAATTTTTTCCAAATAATGTTTTCAAAGTGATGAGGCATCAACACTAGGGAAAAATTTTTGGCACTATGATCTTTGTTGCACTTGGAAAAATTGAAACAATTGAACCTAAAAGGTAATGGCCGACTCCAAGGTCACTATATACTGGGTCAATAACAATATTTGGATCACAAATGAACAGTTTCACCCCCTCCTACATAATTTTCATATGAGTTTAGAGAGCTTCTAGGTAGTGGTTTTAAAATTTGTTTATAGAGAATTAAATAAGCTTGCCGATGATATTTCCAAAGTGGTGCTCTTGTTGATCCTAGGATTTTTTTGCTTCACAAAATTCAAGAATGGAACCCAATCATATGAGAGGACTATCCACTTTTGAATTAGTTGATCCTCCTCGACAACAAGGACTTTTTTCCTTTTTTGTAGAAAATTGCTTTGACAAGAAATGGAAATCGACTGGTACAAACTTTGCAACTAAGTGGCAAGTTGTGAAGCACAACTGAAAGACCAAGCAATATGGCCCCAATGTATGCACAACCTTAAGGAATTTATAAGTATTTCTCAAAGAAATAGAAGAATTTATCATAGAATATACATACATACATATATTAGTTAAGATGGATATTAAAATATTTTGTTTGAGCTTGCATTAAAATATTTTTTAATGTAAACCAATTACACATCTCTCTAAGGGTGAAAAGTGAAAAGATAAAATTATTATTATTGCATCGAGAGACTCATTCTACATGAGGGATATGTGTGATTCAGTCCATGCTCAAGGTGGAGTTGACAAGTGTCCCTCTTAAAATAAAAACAAAATATTCTCTGAGTAGAAAAGCCACGTCAATTGTAATAATAATAAAAAAAAATTGAATATGAATGTTTAGTTAGTTTTAATTAAAAACATTATAGAACATTAATAATTGCAACCTCACTATAGTCACTCTATTTGTTATTGATATTATAACCCAAGGTAGTAAAAATATTTCACTCAATCTTAGTCATAAATAAAATATATGGAAATAAAATTATGTATATATTATATAAAGCTATTGAAAAAAAAAATTATGGTTAAAACATTTGAAATAGTTTCACTATTTTTTCTTAAATTCAATAATTTTATTTAGACTACAATACAAAAGCCTTTTTTTTACTCTATATATAACATTAAAAAATACATTGAAAAGCAATAAAAACACACACAAGTGTATATATATAGAGAGAAAAATTTTCTTTAGATTTTACACTCTAAAACAATTTTGCACCTTAAAAGTTTACACATGCTAAATTCATACTTAAAGAAATTTATATTGATTATTAATTAAAAAAAAGTAATATATGAGTTAAATATATATTAAAAGTATTTAGCAATTTTTTTAACTGTAGAAATTCACTTCCACTCTGTCATATAAATTTTTAATTTATAAATAACTTGTTTTACAAAATATATCTCATAAATATTACATAAACTACCTATTTATATTTCATTTTTTAATTAATTAATTTAATGAAAAAAATGACAATGAAATAACTACTTTTTAACATAAATATCAGCCTACTATTAATTATTAATTAAAACGTTTCTATAAGATTTGATAACCGTTTAAATCCTTACCATTTATTGGGCGAAGGCGTTTCTATTTCAACCTTGGACTTCAAGTGGATGAACCCGCATTGAGGTTTAATTTTCTTTTTTAGAGATCACACCACTACTATTAAGTCTGACTGGAATATGCTTCGTATGAGTCATAGGTCTGCGACTGCTATGACGGGAGCATGAAGAGACAGAAGCGAAGGGTTGCAATTTCAATTTGAACTTCTTCATGATCAGAATTTTTTAGATTTTCTCAATTTGTTTTCATTTTGAGACACAGGTATTGGTTTCGAATCTTGTCTTTTTTATAGAAGTATTCAAAAGTATATATATATTACTGTTGAATAAAAATATATATATATATATATAATTAGACTTTGGTTTAGAATAGTGTCTTTTTTGATATGGCTATTTAAAATATTTTCATTTTATTATTTTATTAGTAGTATATTGGTGTAATCATGTTAATTATTGATATAAAAGTTATTAGTTAAAATTAAAGATTATATATTAAAAGTTGTGTTAGAGTATATTTACAAAATTTATTTTTTAAAAATGTTTAGCTATAAAAAATTCTTATTTTGTTTTAAAATGTTTTATTATATGGATTTTAAATCTCATTTTCAAAATATTTGTCAGATGAATAACCTCCTTAATCTTTTAAGTCAACAATATTATAGTGATTGTGCAAAAAAAAATGTTTTAAAATTAAAAAAAAAAAAATATTCTAAAAAAGATTATACAATCCCCAAAAATTAGCTTAATAAACTTAAGCTTAGTACATGTTACTCATTAACATCATCAATACAATTATTGATAAAAATATTTATAAATACAATATATAAATTTATTACATTTATTAGTAATTAATTGTAATCAAATAACCCTAGTGTGAGAATTTACTCTATCAACCTAGAGAAAACAAAAAAAAAAATAATATAATTTATATATTCTTGTAATCTCAAAACATCTAGATAGAGGCGTACTCATTGATACAAGGACTAAGAATGGCACTACATCATAACATATAAGCTTTATCATGGTCTAAGTAACTCCAATGTTCTCATTTAGTCACAACACTTTTTTTTTTTTTTTGGTCTTACAACGTGAAAGATTTATACATGAATTTTAGTGGATATTTCAAAAGAGGTACAAGTTCCATTAAATAAATTTCTTAGAAATTTTAAGGAACAATAATTCTAAAATTGGTATATTTGCAAGTGAAATTATAAAATAAAAAATAAGATTCTAGGAGTTAGTAAATCATTAGTTCATCAAACCATATTTTAATCAATTGTTGTCATTAAATGAAATATCATCATTTAAATGAAACATGTGTCATTCATAATACAACACACAACCCAATGTTAACTATAAACATGATGAGGCTTGAACCTTCATTTGAGTATGTACATCCTAGTGTGTAATTTCATTGTTGAATTAGCCATGATTTTAAATCTTAGTAGAGGTGGGATAATGATGAGATAATATAGAGAATCATCTAAGGTTGTTGTTAAAGCTTCATTATACATGCATGGCGTCTTTGTTTCTGACTATTCATTAGGAATTAATTGCCTTGGGCTTATAATCTCTTGGGTTTTTAGTATTAATCCCTTGGGTTTATAATATCAATCATGATTAACCATGGTCAACCATGTTTTATAAAATCAATCATGGTCAACCATGGTCAATCATGGTTAATTATGGTCAACCATGTTCTATAAAATCAATCATGGTCACCATGGTCCAACATTGGGTTGTGACAAAGACTGTTTCAATATGAAAATAAACTATGGTCAATCATAGTCCAATGTCGCATTGTGACACAAATTGTCTCGATATGAAAATCAATAATGTTCAAGCATTGTCAAGCATGGTCAACTATTGTCCAACATCACATTGTGACAAAGATTGTCTAAATATGAAAATCAACCATGTTAAACCATATTTCTTTTAGGGTTTAAAACATTTATCTTAGGGTTTATATACCTTGGTTTTATAATATTAATCCCATGTGTTTAATATTATTCCCTTGTCCAGGATGTGGGTGGTCAGAATGTTCAATAGGCTGCAAAGGCGGTGGGTTGGCGCGTGGAACTCCATCACCGCCACCCTCCTTTGCGTCCTGTATGCAATTAATTGCATTAAAAATTCATCGTCCGGGGCATTCAAGTTGCACATTTTCCCATACACCAATTCGGTTAACTGCGCCATGGCTTCTCCGGCAAGTTTCATTTCGGCTCTGATACCCTTTCGCTCCTGCTGCTCCTTGGCGGATTAGGAGACCAGCACCAGGACTATCACGGGTTGAAGGTGCTCACTCTCCTGTTGCATTAACCTCACACCTGGGCTGCATTTCACGCTCACCCCCCTTTGCTCTCAAAATTCAGGCTTCAGAGATGAAGAGATTCATTCTTACTAGCATTGGGTCTCCAGTTTGGCTTCACCTGACCCTTCTTACTCTGACATTCCCAGCACCTTCGAGTTCAACTCTAATCATCATGATAGCATGCCTAGACTGCGCCACAGGTTGAGGAGCAGGCGCGGCTTGAGCCGTGGTGGTCTCTCTCGGCGCCCTCCTCCTTCTTCGCCCAGCTGCTCTTCTCCGCAATCTGACTCTTGGAGGGGGCGGTATCTAGAAACCCGCAGTGGTAGGGGCGCTATGGCTGGCCGTTGGGCTGCTCTTCCCGCTCGTCGTCTTTCCAATCTCCTCCCGAGTCAGCAGCACAGGGCGCAATTTCATTTCCCCTGTCTGCTTAACATGCCAACGGTCATTGCCAATGTAACGATTAAATTCAAAGAAGTGCCTCCAGATGTGAATGCAGAGCTTCATGACTCTCCTCCGAGGCATTTGGCTACTGACATAACTCTTTCTCCTTCAACTGCTAGCCAGCAGCGGATGCTGGACGTTGGCTGCTCCTCTTTACTTCCCAATTCGAATTCTGTGGAGGATGGCTTCAAGATTGAGGGTACTTTGGCCACGTCTGAAGAGAAGATGAAGAAATCTATATTACAGGAAAATCTGGAGGCTACTGAAGCTATGCTGAATGAGGATGCTCCTGATGATTATGCTTTCCGCGTGGTCGAGTCTCCTCCGCCCTCTCTAGGTGATTAATGGTTCCTCTTCTTACAGATTTGGTTTTGGTTGTTCGCGGTGCCAGGTTCAGTACTGGCATTTATATGCTTTTACAGTCTAGTTGGCTCTCCTTCCACTGTTTTTTTGAAAGCCGGTTTCCCATATATGGGCGGCAGTATGTCATGTTTAAGTTCGTTCAGGTCTACAAATCTGTAGCTAAATGTGGTGGTTTGATATGTTGTGTGAAAAGTGTTAAGGTGCTTAGATGTCAGTCCATGCTCCAGTGTTGTATCTGCCTCCTGGCATTGAATGTTGATATTTTGAATTGGCTGTACCAGAATGCTCATCTTGCGAGCCAGAACTATGAGGCTTTTGCCTCCATGTAACTGTAACTTTTTTGTATATTAATAGATTAAGCGTATTCAGAGAAAAAAAAAAAAAATTATTCCCTTGGGTTCATAATCCCTTGGGGTTTTAGTATTAATCCCTTGGGTTATTATTTTCTTGGGTTTATAATATCAATCCATTGGGTTTATTAATCTATGGGCTCATATTCCTAAGGTTTAATATTATTCACTTGGGTTTATTATTTCCTTGGGTTTATTATTCCCTTGGGTTTATAATATAAATCCCTTGGGTTTATTAATCTAAGAGTTAATATACTAGGACTTAATATTATTTCCTTGGGTTTATAATCAATTCAGTTTTTAGTATGAATGTCGCATTGTGACAAAGATTGTCTCAAGAAAATCAACCATGGTCCAACATCACATTGTGAAAAATATTGTCTGGATATGAAAATCAATCATGGTCAACCATGGTCCAACGTGGCATTATGACAAATATTGTCTCAATATGAAAATCAACCATGGTAGACCATTGTCAAACATGTTTATTTAAGGGTTTATAATATTTATCTTAGGGTTTATATACCTTGGGTTTATAATATTAATCCCTTGGGTTTAATATTATTCCCTTGGTTTCATAATACCTTGTGATTTTAGTATTAATCCCTTAGGTTTATTTTTCGTTTGTATTAATCCCATAGATCCAATATCGCATTGTGACAAATATTATCTCAATACGAAAAAAAATCATGGTTAACCATGGTTCAATGCCATATTGTGACAAAGATTGTCTCAATATGTAAATAAACCATGGTCGACTATGTTTATTTTAAAGTTGATAATATTAATAATATGGTTATATAGCTTGGTTTATAATAATTATGTGAGGGTTTATCATAGGATTTTCTCAATATGAAAATCAATCATGGTCAACCATGGTCCAATTTCGCATTGTGACAATGATTGTCTCAATATGAAAATAAACCATGTTCAAATGTTGCATTGTGACAAATATTATCTCAATATGAAAATAAACCATGGTCAACCATGGTCAATCATGGTCAATAACCATGGTTACATTGTGACAAAGATTGTGTCTTGGTACAATGCCACATTGTGACAACCATGGTCATCTATTCTCAACCATGGTCCAATGTCACATTGTGAGAAGGATTGTCTCAATGTAAAAATATACCATGGTAAGACATGGTCAACCATTTTCCAACATCGCACTCTTAGAAAGGTTGTCTCAATATGAAAATTAATCATGGTCAACCATAGGCTAACGTCGCATTGTGAAAAATATTGTGTCAATATGAAAATCGACCGTGCTAAACCATGTTTATTTTAGGGTTTATAATATGTATCCCTTGGGTTTAATATTATTCCCTTGGGTTTTTAGTATTAATCCCTTGGGTTTATAACATTTATCTTATGGTTTATATACGTTTGGTTTATAATATTAATCCCTTGGGTTTAATATTATTCCCTTTGGTTTAAAATACCCTGCAATTTTAGAATTAATCCCTTCAATTTATAATATCAATCCCTTAGGTTTATCAATCCAAGGGTTCATATTACTAGGGTATAATATTATTCATCAGGTTTATAACATTAATCCTAGGGTTTAATGTAAATCCCTTGGGTTTATAATCATGGTCAACCATGCACAACCATGGTTCAATGTCACATTGTGACAAAGGTTGTATCAATATAAAAATCAACCATGGTCAAATGTCACATTGTGATAAATATTGTCTCAATATGAAAATAAACTATGGTAAAACATGGTCAACCATGGTCCAACTTCACATTGTGACAAATTTTCTCAATATAAAAATCAACCATGGTCCAACGTCTCAATGTGATAAACATTGTCTCAACATTAAAATAAATCATGCTCAACCATGAACAACCATGGTCCAACGTCACTTTGTGAAAAAGATTATCTCAAAATGAAAATGAACCATGGTCAGCCATGGTTAACCATGTTTATTTTAGGGTTTATAATATTTATCTTAGGGTTTATATACCTTGAGTTTATAATATTAATCCCTTGGGTTTAATATTATTCCCTTTGGTTTATAATACCTTTGGGTTTTAAAATGAATCCCTTAGGTTTATTATTTCCTTGGGTTTATAATATCAATTCCTTGGGTTTATTTATTTAAGGGTTCATATTCCTAGTTTATAATATTATTCATATTGTTTATAATATTAATCATATGGTTTAATATAAGTCCATTTGGTTTACAATCATTGCCAACCTATTGAAAATGCAACAAGAAAATCTAGTTTTAACTTTTCCTTGATCAACTTAAATTAAAATTCTAATTTCAATTTCAGTA
This sequence comes from Pinus albicaulis, assembly GCA_034641835.2. Lineage (NCBI taxonomy): Eukaryota > Viridiplantae > Streptophyta > Pinopsida > Pinales > Pinaceae > Pinus > Pinus albicaulis. The sequence goes on along the minus strand of CM076582.1, from coordinate 728,285,707 downwards.
CAATAATTGGAGGTAGTTAACTGAGGTGACATGGATTTTTTCACTCAGTTAACTCAGTTAATTTGAGTTGGATACACTTGAGTTCATTTCAGTATGTTTGATTTCTAATTTCCAACAATCTATTTCAGTTACGTTGAGTTATTTGCAGTTAAACTAGTTTGTTGGAGAAACTATTGGAGGGTCAAGTTGTGCAATGTAACTTCAGTTGCAAGTGGTCATCTAGTTAACTGATCAGTTACCCAAAAATAATTGATGCATTCATAGATTTCGAGTTACCTAGTTGATATTAGAGTTCAAGGGCAGTGTACTATCAGTTGTAAACTAGTCCAAGTAGTATCTAGGTGATGCATGCAGTCAAAGGATGGGCTTACATGAATTGCACAATCCAATTGAGGAATTTCCCTAAAAAATGGGAGTTAATTCCTTAATTAACAACGGAAGGAAATAGGATCTTGGAGGCTTGAAAATTTGGCTAAGTATTGGATAGGTCCGGTCAGTTAGGCAGGGGATAGAAGATACAAGTGTAGGTTGTGCTCAAGCTTGAGCAAGCATATTGTATTCATCAAGATTATTTGGTTAACGCAATAAATATAGTAAGGGGTTTTGAGAAGTTTATTTCCCCTATATAAATATCTGTGTATGTGTGTTGAATCTTGATGCATGCTAATTTTTTGTGTTCTCCATCATGAATTTGCTTCCATAGACTAGTAGAGTAGCTTCAAGTCTTGTGATTTAGTAAATTTCATGAGAAAATTAAAATCTACACATTAATTTCTACATGGTATTAGAGCTAGATTCACAGTATAGAATATATTTTGAAGTTTTCATTGCAGTAGGTTCAAATTTGAATATCAATGGTACAAGTTTTCTCCAAGACTGAGAAGATGACTTTCAATGAACTTAGGATCAAGTATGCTTTGGAAGGCATCACAAAATTTGTGGCATGGAATTTCTACATGGAGGTAGCATTGGATGAAAATGGGATGATAGAATACATAAAGACAAATGTAGAAAAAACCTAAGCATATGATGCTTATAATATGGCTTAATGGAAGAAGGATGTGACCAAAGCGAGGAGAATCATATTGGAGGGAGTACATGATCATATTGTCTCGAATATCCATGGGAAAGAGACTCTATTCACGATGTAGAAAACACTGACAAAGTTGTTCGAGAACAATAGTGACCACAGGAAGATGATACTTAAGGAAAATATTCAAAGTATCAAGATGCAAAAGAATGTCACAATTCTGCAGTATATTAGAAATTTTACACAGTGTTGTGATGAACTTGGCAGCATCAGTGTTAATGTACCTGAAGAAGGCTTGGTATCTCTAGCCCTTTTGGGCTTTCCCAAGAGCTGGCGTTGCTATCAATATCCAGTAAATGGTGGAGAGAAACTACCAAGTTGGGAGTGATTATGGTTTGATCTAGTACAGGAGGAAATAAGGTATAATAACAGAGACAAGACTTCATCCAAGGGATATGATGAGGAGAACTATTCCTTGGATGGAAAGGAAAAGAAAGAGAAAAGTAAGGAATCTCAATCCAAAGAAGAATCTAGTCAAGGGGGAAAGAAGAAAGACTCATCCAAAATCTAGTGCTTTCACTATGATGAATTTTGGCACTATGCCATAGAATTTACACACAAGAAGGCAAGAAAGAAGACCTCAGGAGGAGCGATAGGCGAAGCTTTGGCTTCAAAAGTTGAACTTGAGTTCACCCTCATTGCATGCATGGTAAGCGTAGTAATGGGAAGTGTTTGGTATCTCACTAGTGGTGCCTCGTTCCATATGATGGGGAATATATTTTTTTTTAGTGACTTGGAGGAGAAAGATCTAAAGATGCACATCAATATGGGTGATTATGGATTGAAACACTCACATTTCAGAGGGAGTAGGGTTCCCCTCTCAGGCTCAAGGATATGATGTTATACCGGGTCTAAATAAGAATTGGGTTTCCGTTGCAGTATTGGAAGACCATGCCTATAATGTGATATTTAGAAAAGGAAAGGAATTTATGAGACACATCGACATGGTAAAAGTGGAGTAGATTAGGGTTTGAGTAAAGAACCTCTATGGGTTGGATGTATAATATTGTGCTACTTTGAGCATATAGGCGAAGAAGGTGCAAAGTTGAGATTTCAACAAATTATAGCATAGAATACTTGGCCATTTTCATTATGGACCTTTGAATATCATGCAGTAGATCACCACAGGCCTCCCCAAAGGATCACTAAAGTAGAAAAATACATCCAAAGGGTGTACCTTGGGGAAGTACACAAAATCCACCTTCTATTATTGTGATATAAGGGTGCATCCAATCCTTGAAAGGATCCACTTTGATGTGCGTGGACCGTTGTTGGCAGCCTCCATTGCCAAGCACATTTATTATGTTATATTTCTAGATGATTCCTCACAAAAGTGCTCAATTTTCTTCATGTAGAATAAAGACCATACGTTCTCCAATTTTGTTGAATTTAAATAAATTGTTGAGAAATAATCCAACAAGAACGTGAAGGCTCTCAAAAGCGATAATGGAGGCGAGTACGTGTCGAATGAGTTAAAAAAAAAAAAATCAAATAAAGGAATTCAGCGAGAGTTGAAAACACCCCACAACCCACAACAAAATGGGGTGGATGAGAGGAATAATAGAAGTAATGTGGGAGTAGCAAGGGTGATGTTTCATAGCAAAGGCTTACCTCTTCACTTGTGGGATGAGTCGTGAAACATAACAGTATATTTGTAGAACAAGAGTCCTCATCAGATTCTTGGGATGAGTACCAGAAGAAGTTTTTTTAGGGAAGAAGCTAGATGTGTCACACTTCAGGATATTTGGAGCATCAATATTTTTCCATTTCTCCAAGGAAGGAAGGAAAATCCTAGTGCGACAACAAAGTTTGGCATATTTGTAGGGTACGTTGATACACCTCATAACTATCTTGTGTACTTTCCATCTCTTAGGATGACAGTTGTTTGTAAATATGTGAAGTTCGATGAGGAAAAGGCAATGAAGTGTTATCTTGAGAGGGAGATTCTGTTACATGAAGATCATGAGCTTTTGACTCCAAAGAAAGAACCTTGAGAAGTTTTGGAGTAGCCACAAGTAGAGGAGTTGAGAGTGGAAACTACCACTCAAGAAGAGACATCCAGATAAATAAGGAAATAAACCAGGGAAGCTGAAATATTATTGTAGGATGCTAGAGAGAATGTGGGAGCACCCAAATCACAACACAGGCATAGGAGGTCATCAAATCAATACATTGGCTACATGGCTCTGATGACTAAGCTAGTAGATATAAAATTATCCCCATTCGAGGAAGCATTAGAGAAACTTGAATGGGTTAATGTTGTGCTAGAGGAATATGATTCCATTTTCAGAAACAAGGTTTTTGAAGTGGTCCCAATACCAACAGACAAACCATTGGTAGGTTCGAGATGGATTTACAAGGTAAATCATGAGAAGATGGAAGCATAGAGAAGAAAAATTATAGATTCATGGACAAGGGGTACTCTCAGGTTGAAGGGATTGACTATGAGGAGACCTTTGCTCTTGTAGCAAGGTACTCTTTCATCATATAAATTGTCGCTTTGGCTATATAGATGGAGTGGAAGATCCACCATATGGATGTGAATACAACATTCCTCAATGGAGTTATTGAGGAGGAGATGTACATTGAACAACCTAAAGGTTTTGAGACCTTTTATAGAGAGTCACATGTGTGCACACTCAACTAAGCGTTGTATGGGTTGAAGCAAGCACCCCTTTCTTGGTACACCATGATTGGTAGCTACCTTAGTGGGTTGGGATTCACCAAAAGTGAAGACTATGCAAACCTTTACTACATTTTGGTAGAAGGTAAAATGTTGATTATTGTACTATATGTTGATGACTTTATTTTGATCGGCGAGGAATAACTTATCAGGTATTGCAAGGAGCACCTTGAAAGAGAGTTCAAAATGAAGGACATTGGTCTCATGCACTATTTCCTCGGTTTGTAAGTATGGAAATGAGAAGGGGAATTGTTTGTCTCTCAGGGAAAGGATGCCAACGAGATACTTTAGAAGTTCCACATGGATAGATGAAAACCCATGGAGACTCATATAGTGACCAACTACAGGAAGGAGGATGCCACTTCAGGTTAGGAAGTGGATGCTACCATATATAGGAAGTTGGTAGGTTCACTCATGTACCTTATGAACACACGAACAAACATGTGTTATACAGTCAATCAGTTGAGCCAGGAGATGGTTCGACTGACCAAATTATATTGGAGGGTTTCTAAACATGTTCTATGGTACCTCAGAGGCACCACTCAGTTTGGACTTTGGTATAGACATACATAGGGGGTGAATCTATGTGGCTTCACAGATGAAAATTTGGTGGTAATTCCATCAAACTGGAAGAGAAAATTAGGAGGAATTTTCATTTTTGGGTCTGCAACAGTTTCTTGGTACAACAAGAAGCATATATTTGTTGCACTCATCTCAACAGAAGCAATGTACATGGATTCTATTCAAGCAACATGTGAATCGATCTAGATGAGAAAGATTATTGTTGGGTTAATTTTTTAGATGATGGATCCTACTGTGATTTACTATGAGAATCAGAGTTGTATCAAACTCTTTGAGAATCCAGTTTTTTCACGATTTATCCAAGCACATAGATATATGGTACCACCATCTACGAGATTGTGTGTAGAGGCAGATCATGTTATTGTAGTACATTCCAATAGAGGAACAAAATGCATACATTTTGACAAAATATTTTTCAAGGGATAAATTTGAGTTCCATAGAGGTAGGATAAAGGTGGAAGATAATCCATTACTTACTGAGAGGGAGTGTTGAAAATGTAGCAAGAAAATCTAATTTTGAATTTTCCTTGGTCAAACTAAATTAAAATTCGAATTTCAATTTCAGCAGAATACTTGGAGGTAGTTAACTGAGGTGACATGTTTTTTTCACTCAGTTAACTTAATTAATTCGAGTTGGAAACACTTGAGTTCAATTCAGTATGATTTGTTTCTAATTTCTAGAAATCTATTTTAGTTAAGTTGAGTTCTTATCAGTTAAACTAGTTCCAACTATTGGAGAAAATAGTGGAGGGTCAAGTTGTGTAGTGTAACTTTAGTCACACTAAGTGGTCATTTAGTTAATTGATCAATCAACCCAAAAAAACTTGTGCATGCAGAGAATTTGAGTTACCTAGTTCAGATTGGAGTTCAAGGGCAGTTTAATATCAATTTTAAACTAGTCCAAGTTGTATAGGCGGTGCATGCTATCAAAGGATGGGCCTACATGAATTGTACAATCCAATTGAGGAAATTCCCTAAAAAATATGTGCTAGCTCCTTAATGAAAAGCGAAAGGAAATAGTAGCTTGGAGGCTTGAAAATTTGGCTAAGTATTGATCAATTTTGGTCAATCATGTGAAGGATACAAGATACAGGTGTAGATTGTGCTCAAGCTTGAGAAAACATATTATATTCATCCATATTATTTGATTAATTCATTATAGATAGTAATGGGTTTTGAGGAGTTTATTTCCCCTAGATAAATATGTGTGCATGTGTGTTGAATCTTGATGCATGTTAATGATTTATGTTCTTGATCGTGAATTTTCTTCCATAGATCAGTAGAGTAGTTTCTAGTCTTGTGATTTAGTAAATTTCATGAGAAATTTAGATCTACACATTAATTTCTACATAACCATGGTAAATGATGGTCCAATATCACATTGTGCCAAAGATTGTCTCAATATGAAAATCAACCATGGTTAACCATGGTCCAATGCCACATTGTGACAAATATTGTCTCAATATGAAAATAAACCATGGTAAATCATGGTCAACCATGTTTATTTAAGGGTTTCTAATATTTATCTTAGGTTTTTTATACCTTAGGTTAATAATATTTATCACCTGGGTTTAATATTATTCCCTTGGTTTTATAATATCTTGGGTTTTTAGTATTAATCCCTTCGGTTTATTATTCCCTTGGGTTTATAATATCAATCCCTTAGAATTATAAATCTAAGTGTTCATATTCCTAGGGTTTATAATATTAATCTTTGGGTTTAATATATATCCATTGAGTTTATAAACATGGTCAACCATGGTCTAATTTCACATTGTGACAAATATTTTCTTAATATGAAAATCAACTGATGTCTCATTGTGACAAGGTATCTCAATATGTAAATCAATGATTGTAAACCATGGTCAACCATGTTCCAATATTGCATTATGACAAAAAAATTCTCAATATGAAAATGAACCATGATCAACCATGGTCAATAACCATGTTCACATTGTGACAAAGATTGTCTCTTGGTCCAACTTCACATTGTGACAACCATGGTCATTCATTGTCAACCATGGTCCAACATCACATTGTGACAAATATTGTCTTAGTATGAAGATCAACCATGGTCAACCATTGTCTAACGTCACATTATGACAAATGTTGTCTCAATATGGAAGTCAATCATGGTCGACCATAGTCAACAATAGTCAACCACATTAGTAAAACAAAGTTTATCTCAATATGAAAATTAACCATTGTAAAAAATGGCAAAACAAGGATTGTGATGAATTTTGTCTCAATATGAAAATAAACCATAGTAAAAGATGATGAACCATGTTTATTTTAGGGTTTATAGTATTTATCTTAGTGTTTATATACCTAGGGTTTAATATTAGTCAACCATGGTCCAACGTTTTTTTATGAAAAATATTGTCTCAATATGAACATGAATTATGGTCAACCACGATGAAACATGTTTATTTTAGGGTTTATAATATTTATCTTTCAATTTATATACCTTGCATTTATAATATTAATCCCTTGGGTTTATAATACCTTGGGGCTTTAGAATTAATCCCTTTGGTTTATAATATCAATCCCTTGGGTTTATTAATCTAAGGGTCCATATTCCTAGCACATAATATTATTCATAAGGTTTATAATATTAATCCTAGGATTTAATAATACTAATAATATTATTATCATTTAAATAATTTTTTGATTTTATAATTTATATTAATTGTTGTTGTTCATAGGTTTAAAAGTTGTTTTAATATTATTATTTTTTAAATGTAAGCAATTTTGTCGGTGATGCCCAATATGAAGGGGAGATGAACTTTGCCAGCAATATCGTCCAATGTTTGTTTATTTTTAGGGTGATTCTCCGCATTTTAAACGCTTTGATTCCTCGGTGTATATTATATCCATTCTTTTAAAATACAACCATAAGATGGTTTTTCTTGTTCAAAATGATCATGGTCAGAAATTCGCACAGATTTTGTTGCTAAAGTGTTGAGAACTCCAAGTTTCTAAGTTGAATGATGGTGAGAGTTGGCATCAAGGTATTGTTCTGTGTGGGTTTTCTTACGATAGAACTAGTGTGATATGGAACCATCTTGGTTTCTACTGATTAGGATATCAAGAAAGGGAATACTACCATCCTCCACCTCCATGGTAAATTTGATAGAATCAGATTGACCATTCAGGTGTTTTAAGAAAATATCCAATTTTTCTTTTCCATGTGGCTAAATAATAAAGATGTCATCAACAAATATTTTCCAAAGTTTAGGTTTTAGAGGGGAGGATTCAATGGCTTTAGATTCAAAATTTTCCATGAAGATATTGGCAATGATCGGAGAACCACACAAGTTTATTCATAAATTTCACTTTTAAAACTAAAAAAATTGTTGATTTGAGAAAAATTTCTATTAATTTGGCGGTATCTAGATCAATGATCTTGTGAACAACCTTCATGGATTCACCAATGGGAATATTAGTATATAGATATTTCACGTCAAAACTAACAAAAATGTCATTTTGATCCAAAGTTAAAAATATTGTTATATATAAAAGTGAAATTTAATGGTATAGTTTAAGAAATGGTTTTTTTTTTAAAGTTAAAATTCAATAATACAATTTATAATAATATTATGATTTCTTATTTTTTAAAATAAATTTAGTACTTAAAAAAACACCACACCGTAAATTTAACACATAATAATCCCAAATCATTTAATTTTTCTTTTTTCTTTATGTGAAAATCACTTAACATATATAAAAAAATAATTAAACAAAAAGACTAATAAATTTGGTAAATTAGTTTTTAACTATATAGTAAAGGACTTATAATCTAAAATATAGATTCTATAGTAAAGGACTTATCTAAAATATAGATTCCATATTGAAACTAAAATATACTTCTCATTCGATTGTGAAATTGGAATGTAAATGTAAATGTGTCTACACAACTCGATTGCCTAGTTATAATTATGATTTAGGATTTGATTGTAAATTATAAAATTTATTTTTAATTTGTAAATTTTCGTTTTCACATATTTTAAAACTTTATAAATCTTATATATGAGTTTAATTAATTTTTTTTCGATTATATAATATATATAACGTGTTGACCCATGAAATGTTCTAGTGTTGACCAAACAATAAGAAAATAATTTGTAAAGTATACTTTATTAAACATAATTATTTTATTCTTAAAAAAAAGTTAATTCTAGTTATCTACATTTTGATTTGTTCAGAAGGCTTGGGTTTTATTTCTTTATCATTACTTCTGTCATCGAATCATTAGTCTGTCGTTGTGTTTACTTAATAGAGTATATGATGAGCAAATCCATTATTTTTGTGGGTAATGTGAGAGGAAGTCTGATTAGAAGCTCGAAGAACCCTTAACTCTACAACTCGTATCCATTAAACGATCGACACTTGGATTTTATCTTTTACTACATGGGAAATCAACCCAAAATTAACTTAGCTTCTATTAAAAATTTGGTATTCTTCCTCAACCATTCATCTCACTTCCTCGTTCATGCAAGGTTATTTAACATGATCTACAACCTATATCCATTAAACGATCGACATGTGGATTTTAACTTTTATTATTGGGAAATCAATCCAAAATTAACTCAATTGCTATTACAAATTTCATATTGTAGATAAATGTCTTTTGGATTAATCACATTATTAGGATTTGGTCGATGTTTCGAACCAACTAATGTAGTTTATCTTCGGGACAAGGTGAAAAATAAAATCAATCTTATTGCATAAATAGTGTGGATGCATCATTGCCCGAAATTAGTCGTTGAAAACTAGCCATTTAAAAACTAATCAGTAATGAATTAGTTCAAGAGTTATAGTATAAAAAAAATTATTTAAAGATTTTTAATTAATAAATTTTATTAATAATAGACACACACACACACATATATATATAATAAATAAAGATAGATTTATAGATTAATTAAGTAATAAATTAATTTTTAATCTAAAAAATAGTTGTTACAGATTGAATTGAATTTTCAGAATCAAACTAGTTGTTATCCTAACGTCTAGTTTAGTCATTTCTACATATATTTAAACTTAATGTTTGGATCTGATCTCTTACCTAGTCTTGATGATGAACAACACTGTTTGGTTCGAAACGCGTCGACAACGTTTTATGTCATGTGATTATTACAAAAAGAATTCTAAATATGTACGATGGATCATAGAAGCCAAAATTCCAAAAATTTTAAATTAATAAATATTGTAATAAAATGGTAAAAAATAATAATAGTATTAAAAAATTAATAAATATTTTAATACAATTTAAAATTTTATTAGGTTTAAAGAGTTTATTAATAAATATTATATTAATATAATACATGGGAAAATATATAATATATTATAAGATGATACATAGGATAATATATCAAAAGAAAAATCAGGATGAAAGGAAAAGGTTAAAAGGAAAATAATCCAAGATGAGGGATGAAAATGAAGAGATAAGGGAAATAAAATCCCTAAAAATATATAAAAATCAAAGACCAATGAAAAAGAAGCTTGACCCTAGAGGAAAAATCACCTAGAGAAAGTTGGATTCTAGCTCTTACTTAATTTCCAACCATAATCCCTGTTGAGATTCTTAGCATGCCTTTCAATCTCAATGGCTTCACTGAGCTTCCTTTGATGGAAGCGGTCAACCTTAGCAATGAATTTGGAGTCCTCAATGCATACATGGTGACATACTTTTTCTGCATGTTCTGCAAGAGCTGATGTGCGGGGAAGATTATGCCTAATGTCTGCCACATGCTCCTGGATTCTCTGTTTCATGGATCGTCCTGTTTCACCAATATAGGGAGTTCCACAGGAACAATGAACCATGTAAACACATTTCATGTATTTTGGGTCGATAGGGTCCTTGACAACTTTGAGAGAATTTCGAATAGTATAAAAATATTTTAACGAAGAGGAGACACTATTCCTTCTAAGGACATGAGAAATAGTGTTTGTGGTCCCTTGGATAAATGGGAGATGAACCTTGGATACAAGATCCTCCCTAGTAGATTTTACTTTTAATACTTTATAGGAATTTTGAAAGGCCTTAAGGCCTTGAGATCTACTATACCCATTATTTTCAAAAACGTCAAGAAGATGAGATTTCTCTGACTCCAAGTGGTTTTCATCAGATATTATTATAGCACGGGCAGTAAGAGTGCAAAGAACACAAAATGTTTGAGCAAGAAAATGATGAGAATCAACATGAAGACTCTGTTCCGTGTGAGTTTTCTTATGAAAAACTTGGTGAGAAATGGAACCATCATCAATTCTGGAGAGAAGAATATCCAAGAAGGGAAGAAAACCATCCACCTCCACTTCCATTGTGAATTTGATGGAGTCTGACTGGGAATCAAAGTGACCAAGAAACATATATAACTTCTCGCGACCATGGGGCCAGATAACACAAGTTTCATCCATGAACCTCTTCCACTTCCTAGGGCAAAAATGAGCTGAGGCTAAGGCCTTCATTTCAAAACCCTCCATAAATAAGTTAAGTTAGCGACTATAGGGGAGAGAAGGGATCTCATAGCAACACCGCAAGTTTTCTCATAGAACTCACCTTGAAAATTGAAGAAAGTCAAGGTGAGGCAGATGCTAACCAATTTAGAAGTGTCTTGGTCAGAGATCCGTTTAATGACATCGATGGCTCCTTGGATGGGAATTTTGGTAAATAAGGAAACAACGTCAAAACTGACCAATAATTCCTAGGTTCCAACCTAATGTCCCTCCAATATTTAATAAAAGAAGCCAAGTCCTTAACATAGGAGTCGATGAGGCCCATAAAAGATTTAAGCTTTTGGGCTAAGAATTTAACAAGTTGATTAGAGGAACCACCTATTGTACTAATAATAGGTCTTAATGGGCCCAGATTTATTAATTTTCTTCCTCGACTGTTCATCTCCATTCCTCATTCATCAACAATTCTTTAACATGATCAACGTTTCTCATTGAGTTGGGTTTTAAATAGCTCCGGCATCAAAATTAAGCACCTTCATTTGAATCCCTTTACATGTAACCATGATTTCTGACCACGACTCATTAATTTTTCATACCTGATCGGTTAGCATGCACGTCTTTTAATTTCGCAATTTGGTCCCGCACAAAATACCTCCCTCGACACACATCAACTTCTCCTGGGTGCGGTTTTACAAAATGTGTTCCACTTCCTTTTACCGAAAATAACTTTGCTGCTCCACTATGATATCAGCCTTCATTTACCTCACAGATCTATTGATACAGTTCGTTGAATGATTTAACTGGAATATTAGAGCCTCAAAAATTCTATACCATTCATGTTAATGGTCCAACGGATCTCATTTCTCACTCAGTTGTATTTGGATCCCTCTGTTTGTGATTTATCTTCTTACGACCTCTTCATAGGCTTGGTTCATCCTTCCCATTATAATTAGAACTGTTATCCTCAATTACCTTGAACAACGAAATATTATTTTTAATAATTATATATATTTATAATTCATATTTCATCCACCTAAATTTATTTCAAGTTAACATTTAAAAATTAAATATATATATATATATATATATATATATATATATATATATATATATATATATATATATAAACTAAATCTAATATAAATAATATTATGCTTTATTTAATAAATATTTTACTAATTAATTTATCTAGAAATTTCAATATATATGTAATTCATATTTGGCTCACATAAATTTTTTAAGGGTGATTCATAAACGCTAAGTGGTTGTTACATCCATGGACAAATCTAGGCAGATCAACTCGAAGGGATCTACCTATTGGCTAGCTAAGTGGTTGTTACATCCATGGGAAAATCTAGGCAGATCAACTCGAAGGGATGGTTGTTACATCCATGGGAAAATCTAGGCAGATAAACTCGAAGGGATCTACCTATTGGCCATCTAAGTGGTTGTTACATCCATGGGAAAATCTAGGCAGATCAACTCGAAGGGATCTACCTATTGGCCAAACAAGCAGGGCCTAAACCCAAGAGCATCGAGGAGATTTGACCCCTTGGCATCCCAACTAGAAAGGTACTTAGTAATGGGAAATCAACCAACTAAACTAACCCTTGGAGCTCTCACTAACATAAATTTATATTAACTTTAAATTTAGTTATTATTTAAAACTAAATTTAGATATAAATAATATTATTTTTTATTTAATAAATATTTCATTTTTATTTTCAAAAATAGATATTTCAAAACTTGCATAGCTCCCTGAACTGTAAAATGTTCATAGAGACCCAGACCCAAACTCAAGTCTTTACGCACATAAAATTTAAAAGTAAGGTTTATACTTTGCCCATTATTACGATTACATCTCTCTCAATCACCTTTAATAAAAGTTTCATTTTTGCAACTATATTTAAACTAAGTGAGAGTATCTACAATGTAGCCCTTGAATGTTTAAATATGACAAGTAATTTATATATTTCAAACTTCAATAATTAAACTAAACCAAAAAAACCACTAACTATATAACCTTATTATAATATTTTTTATATTTTATTTTAAATTATATACATAATTTTTTTACATAATCATACAACTATCACATTAATATGAAAATATTTTATATACTATAACTTATTTATCTCATTTAAATAAGCTATCTTTAACTTGTAATTAACTTATCATCCTCATAAATATAAAGTAAAGACGATAACTTATTTATAATTATATGATTTTTTTATATTTTATTTTAAAATATATAGATAATTTTTTTTTACATGATACAACTATTAAATTAATATGAAAATATTTTATATGCTATAACTTATTTATCTCATTTAATAAGCTATTTTTAACTTGTAATTAACTATCATCCTCATAAATATAGAATCAAGTCAAAACAAATTAAACATATTTAGTTTTTAATTAATTATATATAAGATATTCAAAAATAAAACACTAAACCTTAAACCATCCCTCACTTATCATTAATGTGTGTCCCAAATCAAACTTAGCATTCTTTCTTTCTTCATATATGCTCAAAGATTTATATGCTAAAATATTGGTTGGGTCCATTTTATTCTCTTATTTTTTATTCCTAGTGATTAAGGTTAATTTAAAAAAAAACATCTTATTCTTATAATTAGATTATTTTTTTATTATTTTTAATATTGTGTACTCTTTTTTATTTTTTTTCTTTTATTTCAGTTTATATTTAGTTTGCTAACAATTAGTGTAAATTTATCTTAATTTGAGATCTATCAAATTTTGAAAAAATTCATATTTAAAGTGAAAAAGTGCAAAATTTGAAGAAAACTTTGCACTTATAGAGATTTGATCTATTTCAGTCCTTGATAGATCCTGTGTTAAGATGGATCTCCATTATTTCTTTATATTTATATGTGTGTGTATCTACTTGTAAGTACCATGTATCAACTCTAGGTTGAACATAGAATAAGTTACAAATCTCCTTATTTTGAGCAACACAACAGTGAAATATTTCAACCATAATTAATTATTATTATTATTATTTTTACAATTGCTTTATATAAGATATACATAGTTACCATTAAGATATTTTGTTTTTCATCCACATTGTTTACATTAAAATGTGTTTTTGTTATTAATTTTTTTTAAAATAAATGTCTGCCTTACACTGAAAAATATTAAAATATTTTATTTGTAACCCACATTGAAATATTTAACATATAATTACATTGAATGCCTTACATATCTTGTTATTAAAAATTCTTATATATATATATATATATATATATATATATATATATATATATATATATATATATATATATATATATAAAGTTGATATAAAATTAATTCATGCCATAGGGTATAAAATGAATGGTGATGGGTTGTATTGTTAAGGCACTTTGTGATGTGAAGGTCACTGGTTTGAATCTTCGTGGGAAAAAGTCCAACCATGTTAATGATTGGTGTGGCCGAGGTTATGTGTGATCCCAAGTGATTTTGATGGCTTAGATGGCCCCAAGTGGCAGTTTCTAAAGCCAAATATTAAGTGTGCAATCATCTTAGGACTCTCACAACTTAGTAACAAAAAACAAATATAAAATTATTTTATAAGTTGGCATTGAAATATTTTTTTATGGTCAAAATTATATATATATATATATATATATATATATATATATATATATATATAATTTTTACCATAAATCAAATATTTATAAATTTAAAATATTTTTGACCACATACATATATATATATAGAATTTGAGGTTCAAGATAAAAACAAATTATAATGACACATTTCCTTCATATTGAAAAATGAAAATATAAGATAAAATTATTGTTTATTTTTTTTTTCAACAGAAATGAGAATTTTTATATTGATTCAAAAAGTCTGAGGCTTATGCTCAGAGGTTTTACATCTGGAGAACCAATGTGTAGGAGATTTCTGAACAAGAAAAATTCACCTACTCTGCTTCTTACATTCAATCTAGGCAATTTCCCAATGACTAGCAAACCTTCTAATACAAACAAACTGCTAGATAGGAATACATGACAAGGAGAGGGGCCTGCTAAGGCAAAGGATCCCATGAGTTCCCCTAGTCGCAAAGGAGAGTTCCCGCTTGTAAAGAGACAACAATGTTGGCTTCAGGATCCGCATATTTGTTATTTTTCCGAAGGATGTGATAGAACTGAAGTCTGTCAAAGGACACAATCAACTTATTGATGCGAGCGAACAACCATTGCAGACGAAGGTCTTTAGGGACCGATTTTGTCCTAATCAAGCCAATGAGGCTTTGTGAATCCAATGACTCGAGCCTCCTTGATTCCATGTTTTTGCAGTTGTTTCAAGCCTTGGAGGAGAGCCATGGCTTCCACTTGATTGTTCGAAGTAAGCCCCAAACCCCAGGAAAAGTGGGAAATAATTTTGTTTGAAGGGCAGTGGATAATTCCTCCGCCTACGGCCTTCCCTGGATTCCCCTTTGCCACGCCGTCAAAAAACATAGTGTGAATATTTGTGCTACTTCTCCATTTCTCGAAGTCCTCATCCTCTAATCTGATTTTCCATTCTTCTCTACACTTCTCCATATTTTTCCCAGTGGAAAGGTTTAGCCCTAGCTATTGGCACCACTCCCTGCCTTACTGGTTTAAGCTACAAACCTGCTTCTGATTCACCTTGGCCTGCATTATTTCTTTGAATAAGCTTATGATTTTCAAGATGATTTGTTGCTGGTTTTATGCCTTCCCTTGAAAGATCCAATTGTTTCTTTCAAGCCAAATCTTCCAGCAAATGAGCTTAGGGATAATCATCCACCCCTCGTATGGCCAGTCTCTCCTGGGGAAGGACTTAGGAAACAGGTCTCCCTAATTAGACAGTATACCCGTGATGGTGGTTGGAAGGGTGGGCTAGTTGTTCCAAAACAACAAGATTTCATTCCAAATCTCCTGAGCGAAGAGGTACTCGAGAAAGATGTGGACCGAATTTTCCTCCTGATGTTGACAGAGTGGGCACCGAGTGGGACCATGGAAGCCACGACGTTGCAGATTTTGAGCTGTGAGGATATTGTTGTGCCCTAGCTGCCAAGTGAATATGTCAATCTTTGGAATGATTTTTACCTGCCAAATCCCTTTCCAAATCACAGGGTTGCAGGGGATAGTGGGAATGGACTTAAGGCTCTTATAGCCTTCTGCTACGGAATAAAATCCCTTCGAGGAACCCCTACCCCTTCTATATTTTTTTCTTGCATTTAAGGGGGCTTTCCCGGCCAGCGCTACCATGAATTTGGCCCACGCTTGCTCAAAATGAGTAGAAATCTCTATCTTCTGCCACCTTGCCCAGTTTCTTCTGTCCCACTTTGAAATGTCCCACATCATGCATTGACCATCATCAATCATCCACGTTCTTAACTCCTACAACTCAAGATCATCCCCGATTGCATTTGCATTCATGATCCTATCCTCCCATAGGCTGATATGCTTCCCATTTCCTGGAATCCAGAACAAGCGATCATACAGTAGTGGGAGAGCACACTTACACAGCTGATGAATCGAGGATCCATGCCAGTTAGTTCATAATTTCTCTATGTCGCGAAGATGCTTTCCAAAGCTATATTTTTTCCACAAAGAAATCTACACCCATCCTGGACTCCTTGCTACCTGCCTCCATAAGATATTGGCCCCTAGGGCGATATTGTGCTCCCTGATGTCTTTTATGTGGAGGAAAAATTCCAGCAGCAACATAGCGATATTATTCCAGCTAACCAACGTAATTCTCTTATTGTTATTCTTCCCTCCCTTCCAGAAAAAAGAGTTAATGGATTTCTCCATCTTGCGAAGAATGCACACTAGAGCCAATAGCACAAAAGTCTGAAAGATTGGAAGACTATTAAGGACTGAATTAATGTGAACAATCTTACCTACCAGGTTGAGCCATGACATGCACTAGGCTTGCATGTTGAGCTTGAATTTTTCTAGAAAGGGGTACTAGTCCCTCCCAATCGGGCAACCTTGAAAGATAGTCAACCCAAGATATTTAAAAGATGCACATTTCGTGGAGCCTTTGAAGCCAAAAATCCTGGTGATCACGCTTAGCTCGAGTCCAGAAAGGTTCCAAGCATAAATGAAACATTTTCCAGTGTTAATTTCACTCCCAGAATCGAGACAGTAGCGATCAATCTCCAGCTTGAAGCGGGAGGCCAAGATGGAGGAAGCACCCCCGAGAATGATGGATTCGTCAGAAAAGAGTGCATGGTCGATGTCTCTGACTCCCATGGAGATTATAAGACCCATAAGCTCTTGATCGATTTTTCTTTTCACTTGTATAAAACTAAGGATAGAGGCTTGAATGAAAAAGAGAAGGGGAGATAAAGGGCATCCCTGCTTTATCCCCCGACTCGCCTTGAAGAAGTCAGCAGCACACCCATTGAAAATTTTGGAAATCCATGGTTCCGTAATGCAGGCCTTGATCCAAGTTATAAAATGGTAGTCAAACTCAAATTGATGCATAACCCCAAAGAGAAACTTGTGCCTAACTCTGTCAAACACACTAGCCAGGTCCAAATTTACAGCCATGCCTTTTTCCCGTCTTTAGATGCTTGAATGGATCGCCTCCTAAACAAGGATGAAGTTATCAGTTATCTGCCTACCTTTGACAAATCCCCCTTGATTGTCAGGAATTATTTCCGGAAGAATGCCTTTCAGCCTGTTTTCCATGAATTTAGTGATGATCTTGTAGCCAATATTGTAGAGGGAAATTGGCCTAAATATGTTGAAGGAACTGGCAACCTTCTCTTTAGGTATAAGGGCCAAGAAGGCCAAGTTGGTTCTGCCCCCAAGCTTGTGGCATGTCTGAGACTTTACGATCATTTTGTAGAGGTCCTTTTTGACAATCTTCCAACAGGTTTTAGTGAATCGAGTAGTGAACCCATCTGGCCCAGTGCCTTATCCGGATCCATTTCATCAAGGGCATGCTTGATTTCATTCATGGTGACAGGATAATTAATCATAGCGTTCATTTGGGAATTGACTTTTAGAGGGACTAGCTCGAGTGGCTTAGGGCTGAGACTCGCTTTCTTATCCTTTATGTACAAGTCTTTGAAGTTTTGATGGGAAAATTTTTTGATGTTGGAAAATTCAGAGAAGGATTGGTCTCCTGAGGTTATCTCCACTATAGAATTGAAGCTTCTTCTGGCTTGAGTCTACTTATGAAAGAAGGAGGTATTCCTGTCCCCAGCTTGTAGCCACAGACTGCGAGATTTAAGTCTCCAGAATTTCTCCTCCTAGATGCAAGCCTTATGAAGGTTGACCTGGAGCTCTTCTTACAGGATTAAGTTGTCCTTCGATATGTCCATATCTTTCATTTTTTTTTATGACTCTACAAACAAGCTTGGGCAACCTGCCTTGACTCGGTCGGAGATGGGAGGGATTTAGCCTAACTTTTGAGGGCCCTCTTCACTCTCCTCAGCTTTTCTTCCCACACAAAAAAGGGGGATCCACTGATGGGGTGTCTCCACACTTCCTCAACTCTATCCAAAAATTCAAGATGCTGCACCCAGAGAGCACTAAAACAAAAGGGAATAGGCCCTAGATTCATATGAGGCTTCATCTCGAGCCTAATGGGCTTGTGATCGGAGACCGATGAAGAAATAATAACAGAATTGACATCATGATCTAAAAGAAAGAAGGAAATATTGATGAGAAAGCGATCTAACCTTGCAGCAATGTGACTCATACCCGTTCTTCTATTCGTCCATGTATATTTTCCCTTGGCTGGATTGATGTCCAATAGATCCCAGTCCTGAATGAGTTCTTCCACCCATTCTCAGGCTGGATCCCTTACAATACTACCCCCTCACTTCTCCCCTTGATTTAAAGTAATGTTAATGTCTCCAATGAGGATGACATTATCCATATGAATCTCATTTTCTAGATCCCTAATGGATTCCCAATAGGTTTTTTCATCTCCCAGGATGACCAAAACATAAATATTGAAAAGATTCACTGTCTCTTTGGTACGAAGATGCAAAAAATGAGCAAAAATCTAGTTTGAGCTGAGTTTAACCAGGATTTTCTCAAAGCATGTCTCTTCCCATAGAATTCCCAGCCCTCCTGAGGTGCCTCTAGAGGAGACATCAATACCTCCTCCTTTTCCCCAAAAATGTTTTCTTTTGTGGAGAAAGTCACTTTCCTCCATTTTGGTCTCTTGAATGAGAAGGATGTCTGACCTTTCCAACCTTACTAGAATTTTCATTGCTTCCTATTTTAGGTTCCTCCCCATCCCTTTGCAGTTACAGGACACGATCTTCATTACTTCCTTTTTGAGTTGAGAGGGCTCCCTTAGAGCCTTGGCTTTGATTTCTGTATGCCTTAGGGTTTTTTTCCAACATATTTTCTAGGGTCGGTTGGATCCCCTGTAACTTCTCCTTGTAGGTTTCTTGTTCCCTCTTTTCCTTGGAGGATTTCTATCCCGTGGTTGATATTTTGACCGAAGTATGGTAGTCCCCAATTTCTCCTTCTTCCTCTGACTCCTCCAAATCCAGATCTTCACCCTCAGAGGTGGGCTCTTTCACTTTCGAGGTTTCTCCAGGATAATCACCAGTCTTCAGTGGTTCTATGCTTTCCTGCATTTGGGGATCCTTTTTCACGTCCCTTGGATCGATTTCTTGGACTTCCTTTGTCTCTTAGTTCAAGGTTACAAATCTATTCTATTGACCTTTCTGGGTGGTTTTGGCTTTAGGAATGCTCCCCGTGGGTGCTGAACTTCCTTTTGATTTCTCCTCTCCTTGTATGATTGGCCCTGGCCTAATGCTCATTCTAGATTTCTTGGCTTGCTGCCATCCTTCTTCTTTCTCCTTTTCTAGGCCTGCATTTTTGGGGCAGTTCTTGACAAAGTGGCCATACTCATGGCATTTGAGGCATTTGAATGGCAGCTGTTTGTAGTCTAATTTCTGTAGATGGGACCAGTTCCCCACCGTTAGCTTAATGGCTTCTCGCAACCCAACTTCGAGATCTACCTCCACGCAGATTCTGGTGTAGTTATATTGATATTTGTTGTTTGCTCTATCTATGAATTTTCCAAAGGCATTACTGATTTGGTGCATTGATTCCTAGTTCCAGAAGTGCACTGACAAGTTTGGGAGCCTGACCCAGACTGGAACGACATATGGAACATCCTCCAAGGGATCAAAGTATGGAGTCCAACGATTTAAGTAAAGTCCTTGAGGACCCATGAAATGGGGTTCATTCCTGAAAAGCAAGTCCTTATCCTCCTTTGAGTTAAATTCAAATAGGAAGAAACCCCTCCCCAAACAATATGAGGTGATGCTCTTTGCAATGAGGGGCTTCCAATTTCGAGTTATCTAGGCTTCTATAGTTTTTGGTGAAGGCCATAAGCTCGTGAACTGCCCAACCAACGCTCGGTCCACAATGGACAGGTCCACTTTCATTGGTCCCTCAAGCAGGAGAGTCACCGAGTGGATCTCATCCAATCTCTTGACGAACTTGGAGGCGAGTTGTTTCTTCTTCTTCGGCTGGGAAGCAATCAACAACTTGAAGGCCTTGACCTTAGGAGGAGGAGGAGGAGGAGTTGGGGGAGGGGCCTGAGAGTCCTCCATTGGGCTGAACCCAAGCTGGGGTGAGCACCCCGACTGACACCACCCTACCGCAGCACCAGAAGCCCTATGCATAGGGAAGACCAGGAGGTAGAGCGCAGGCACATTTTTTTTTATTATAGTAAGAGAAAGATAAAATTATTGTTATTATTATTAATTATAAAATAATTAATTTATGAGTTAAATGTGTATTTAAAATAAATTAAAAATATTTAACTAGTTTCTTAACCATGGAGATTGATTTCCACTTTTTCATTGAGTTTCTTAATTTACAAATAGGCTTTGTTACAATATCGTGAGTTATCAACACCACATAAATGTCACTTGTTCATATCACATTTTTTTTAACCAATTTAATTAAGAGAGTATGAAGGGCATAAGTACTTTTGATATGAATCTCAACATTTCATTTGTGACCAATACTAAGATATTCTAGAATTTTGGTGGGAGTTAAATTCCTATTGTTCACCCAATAATTATTGATAATTACATTAAAATTCTAGAAAACTTGTTCTAAAATATATACTCCTATGAACACATCATTATTATTTCTAATATCAAGTCCTAAAGTTTTACTCTGAGATCTATAGCATTGAGATTTTCAGTGGATACAACACTTTTTGTATGGTTAGATAGCCAAAATAGGTTGGTATCCACCTCCACTCCCACCCCATAATTTGAATATCGTTGCTTTTAACTCATTGGTCATGAATGGGATATGGTACCATAAGGAAAATCCTTCTCATTATGTTAAGAAGTTGGAGTAAATTCCAATGGTCGGGGCTTTTGTACCACATTTAAGGGAACGATACCTAGAACTAGATATGGTAGGCCAATTCATGAGGATCTAGCCCTCCCTGTGTTCTGTGAGGTTGTGGGTTGAAAAAAATTGGAAACCCATGATCAAAGGTTATGTCAATTCGACTTTCTACATAAATGTCTTTTTAACTTCTTTTATGAGAAAAAGGATAATTGAGACTCAATATTTCGAAGCGGGCCTATGTTACTTCATGGGAGCCCAAAGGTTATATATAAATCGATGGAGCCCAAATTTTAACCCTCAAAGTGATGCTCCATCTACTGCCCTTGTTTACGTCTTTTTCCCCCTCCATTGCTGAAATGATACTACTTTAAGAAATATCAATAGTGCACTTGGGAAATACATTGATCGATCTGAGCCATTAGATGGTATCTTCTCCTATGCAAGGACATACATAGAGGTATATTTGAATAAGGGGATCCTAGTAACAATAACCTTAAATATGGATAGCTAGACCCATATTCAAGAGGTTGAATTTGATAAGATTCGTTTTAAATGCAAAGATTTCCATGAATATGATCACATTGTAAGAAGTTGAAAAATTAAGGAGTAGAAAAAAAAGGGAATGAAGGAGAAAAATGGAAAAAAAAAAGAGAGGAGAAGAGACTTAACTAAACAACAGAACAAATGGCAACAGAGGGAAAGGACTGGCTTCTCGTAGGTCATCCACTTTGGGGAGAGGGGAAGGAATTAGTAAAGGCAAAAATGAGAAAGTAAACAGCTTTGAAGCTCTCAATTCAGAAACTGAGAAGGGGAAATTCTCCAAACCAATGTATAAGAATAAGTACAAAATTCACGACTAGGGAATAAACCAGTGAAAAATGATGAATCCATGCTTCCATTTGAAAATGATCTAAAACCAATGCAACAAATAATGGAATATTCCTTAGAAGAGGAACAATTCCTCTCCCCTAAAACCTCAAAATTTGGGCCTTCCTTTATGAGCTTAGCCGATGAGAATTTGGAGGCAGATAAGGACAAATAATTAGAAAGGCCCTAATGGAAGGCTAGTTGGTGGACCAATAGAGAGGTAAGGCATGGAAAAACAAAGAAGGATAAGTAAATGGAAACACATGAAATATTAGGTCCAAAACTAAAGAGATATATAAACACTAAGAAAGGCGTAAAATGAACTGCTTAGCAAGGGGTCACTTATATAAGAAGTATGTAATGAGGGTCATCTCTTGGAATTACAAGGGATTGGGGTTAGAAAAAGGATGGAGGAAGTGAAATATTTGATCGAGAAAGAGAGAATCTTATTTCTCCTACTCTAAGATACAAAAATGGGGGATCAAGAGGTCCTCCAAAATAAACACAATATTTGGAATGGTATTGATTTTCTTTTTGTTAGTACAAGAGGAGCTTCAGGTGGGATATCCACCATGTGTCTCAATCTTCACTCAAATTCATAGAAACTAATTCTACATATCACTGGTTGGATACTCATTTTTTACATATTCCTTCAAATCATGTATTCTCCTTTGTTAATATTTACATGTCCATTGAAGTCAAATAAAAAAATGATTGTCGGAATTCATTAGTAGCCCTTGGGGACATGATTTTCGGATTAGAATGCATATTGGGTGGTGATTTCAATACGACCCCAAATCAGTGGGATAAAAAAGGGGGATATCAAGTTCGAGACTAGGTCCATGAGCATTCAGAAGAACTTATCCATAATTTAATTTTTTTAGATATAAATCCTTCTACTAATAAATTCACTTGGAGCAATAAGCAGACTGGACCATGCCATATTGTTGTCTGGTTGTATATATTTTTAATTATAGATTCAATCTTGTCATTAAAAATGTTGGTTAGTTCCAAAATACTCCCTTGGTTCAACTCAAATGACAGACTAATCATTCTTGACATATCATAAGACATCAATTGTTGGACACTAACCTTTCGTTATTTCCTGATTTGGGAAAAATCACTTAACTTCAATGATCTAGTGAAGAAGGTTTAGAGCGAGAGGGTACCGAGAAGCCAAATTATGATATGAGAGAAAAATATCAAGCATTTGACGTTTTCATTAAGATAATGGGCTCAATGTTAGCATTTAGAAAGACAGGGAAAGATATAGGTACATGAAAAAAGAATGGAAATTATATAGGATAAGATGGAGAATGGGTTAGTGACACATGATCTACTACAAGAAGAAAGAGAAGAATGTGTAGCCTATGAAAAAGCTATCAAACAGGAAGAAGATATTTTGAATTTAAAATATTGGAGCATTTGGTTAAATGCCAAAGATATGAATATAAAATATTTTCACAAACAAGAAAAAATCAAGTCTAAAAAACCAACATTAAAGAGATTGTTCCGAGAGGTATAAAATTTTCAGAATTTCGCATCACTCAAAAAGGAGGTGGTCCATAACTTCACTAATTTGTATAGAACCACATGTCCTAACAACCCTGAAGTAGATCAATAAATTATAGAACATATTCCTAAGTCTATTCCATAAGAAGAGAATGATGCACTGACAAAATATCCCACTAAAGAAGAATTTCACCAAGCTATATTTTCCTTCAATGTGACAAAGCACCATCACCTGATGGATTTTTTTCTCATTTTTACCAATATCTTTGCATATAATTTGATTATTGCAGAATGGTGGGTTATACTTTAAAGAAAATTTGTTGTTTTATAATTGTAAAATTGAAGGTTTTATGAAATGTGCAAGTTAGATTTTATGTCTTTTAGGAAATTGATCAATTTACAAAAGCACATAAATTAATGGTCCTTAACTTAGTTTGTAGCATAAAAATAGAGACAAAAATACCATACAAATCAACACAAAACAACAAAATGATAAAAGAATTCACCCCTCCTAGGCTACATATCTTGGTCCAGTTGCCAATATTGGGCCTCTTTCATTAAGTGTTCAAATATATGATTTAATGGGTTTAAAATGCTCAAAATGAAAAAATAATGTCTCCAATGGCTCCAGAATAGTAAAAAACCCCAAGTTGGGCTCTTGTTGGGCTCAATTTGGACAAAACCTAATAAAGTTATGCTATAGAAAGTTTTGGTGCTAACATCTCTACAAACTAGACTCCTTTGCTAACTGTTTTACGAATTCTGCAATTCCAGGGACCGTCAAGCGTCATTTTTTCCTGACACTGGTGAGATTCCCGTCAGTTCGGGTGAAATTTTTTGCTTCATTTAAATGCGTAATGACCCCCTCTAGCAGAAAATAAAGGCCACATGGAGCCATGTGCCTGGGGGCTGGGGCTAATCGCCTGCCCCCATTGACATAGCCCCTAGTCTATTGGGCCATGTTTCTACGGTTTCATAAATCTCGGGGTTGGTCTCTAATCTTCGCACTTATCTCCATAGTTCTCCACCCTCTGCTCTGCCTCTGATCATATACCATACAATAAGGTCGTGGGTTGGGGCTAAGCCCCGAGCCCTTAGTCATTCCACTTGCAGTCTCATGGGAATGTAGTGACTGGGGGCCAGGGGCTTAGCCCCGTCCCCTTCCCCAAACCATATTCGATGGAAATTTTAAATATGAATCCGCTCCTATTGGTAGTAAGAACCACTCATGGTGCATTGGTAATGCGCCGCCCTGTCCGCTTAGAGGTCACCCATTCGAATTATATGGAGGAAAGTTTGACCATGAACCAAAATTTTACATAGTACTGGGGTTCCACGAGTGGCTGCTATAACCACTAGACCTGTTATAACTCCACCAGATCACCGAAGGCTGAGAAGGAGACTAGAAAAGGTAACCACATACCAATATTTTGCGAAGTAGCTAGCCCTACTAGGCAGGAGAGAGCTCTATCCACAAGATCACAGTCAAATTTCCTAGATAATGAGGATTTTAGGCTAGGCATAGTAGCACTAAGGTTTTGATTGATTGATTTTGGGTGCTGGATGGTGAATAGGTCAGGGAAAAAAGAATTAGAATTGTAGAGGTTTTATGGGGCAAAGTAGGCATATAATTTAACACATTTAGGTATCTTTATGGAGTGGATTAGACTACTAGGGTTTCAGAAAAGAGTATGGAAATCATGAATTCTTTTCAATCAGAAGAAAATGAAACACAATTGTAATAATTCCTCCAAAACTTAGCATCAACTAATGAATTTTGTCTATCTAACTTATGAATCATTCACATTCAGATATGGCATGAATATGGAAAGAATAATACATTCAAACATATGTAAACATAAGAGGAAACACTGCTAAAGCACATTACCATAGGAATCCCACCAAAATAGTTGCAACTCTGTTTATTAGTTCCTGCCAAAGATGAATGATTACACTAGTGTTCAAATATCAATTACACAGCATCCAACCCTTGCAATGACAAAGGAAATGAAAGATATAGACCAAAAAAATGCTTCTCGCACTCTCAGGGGTTGAACATGACTTGTGGAGTTGGTCCCCAATGTCCTCAACTAGAATCCTAATGACTAGGGAGGTCAATAAACTCATCCCTATCTTTGATGAAATTGATTCACTTGACCCAAAATTATATATTTACTTGATGTATCTACCTATAGTAACTACAAAAGATTGAATTAAATTTAATTTTTACATTTACATTAGTAAAAATCCTTGGAATCGATCAAGTGAAAATTATGAAGAAATCAGTAGTGTAAAGCGCAACGTGCTTGGTAAAAAGCACAACATGGGCCTTCAAACTAAATTTTGAGTGCCTTCCTGAAGTCCAAATTGAGCCCAAGATGGCTCATTGGAAATATCTTCCAGTATTGTTATCACAAATGTCCTCAAGCTCTGAAAATTATAGAGTGAAGCTCCTCAAAAATGCAATCTCCCAATACTGTTCAAAAAGCGCAACGTGATGATGCGGGAGAATCAAAGCTAAATTTTCATTATTCAATTGTGTAATTACGGGGGTGATGATTTTTAATTATTTTCTCGTTTTTAATAAATTATGAGAGAAAATATAAATGTGAGGATTGATGCAAATATTCCTTAAATAATTAAGGATATGAGTGGAGTTGAATTAGGTAGATAATTTAGGGATTAGGAATTCCATAAACGGGACTTAGTTGAGTCCAAAACAAGGATAAATATAATTTAGATTTCAGTTGAGATTTGTGTGGAGGAATTTATGGAGTGGAATAAATTCATATTTATGTATAAATAGAAGGGTTGTGTGAGGAAGAAAACAAGTGAGGAAGTGAGAAATACAGAGAGAGAGTGGAATGGGTTGAGAGCTTTTGTAAAGAGCCGAGAGCCGAAAGGCCATCCACTGTAATATTTGGCCAAGGAATTTCTTGTGTATTTATATATCAATATATTTGTGTTTGTATAAGCTCTCTTCTATTTATGTACGTTTTAAGGAGTTGCAAATGTTTGTTTAATGAAGAGTTTTTTTGAGAATTTTAAATGGGAAGGAAGCACACGAGTTTTTAAATATGCTAGGATCTTATTTAACCCAGTATCCTGGCATCATTTTAGTATCCGAGCCTAAGAAATGGTTATGCATTGGGAACAATGATGGTGGAAGATGTAACCCCATATCCATTGGAGGGCACACATATATCTCATTGGAGTCGAAACTAAAGATTGCCAGCGTGTAAGTTGGGATGAATATTAGAGTGGTGGAGTTATAGGTTGGATGCAAGTATTGGAGCAGTTGGGTAACGAAGTAAGCTGGCTTTATGAAGTAATTTGATTTGTCATGGATCGAATTTAAATACTGTGATTCAAATATGGTTGTTGTAACATGGACTGATTTGCTGGGAGCACATCACGCAGAGGAGTGGCAAAGGCAGAGCGCAGGAGAAAATGGAAGCATGCAGTGACAAGAATTAAATTTGATTTATGGAGTTAAATTGACTTGTTATAATTTAGAGTCTGTGATTTGAATTTACTTGTTGTGGCATGGATTGATTTGTTGAGGATTAAAAAATATCATATCACTGGAACACTATTTCTTTCATTTGTATTTGTTTGATAGATATTGTGCCATGACAAAATTCCTATTGATAGTGGTGTGATCGTGCAACTTATTGAATTTTGGAATACCCAAATTGTTTGAATGACTCGCCAGCCCCAAGAACTGACTCCAAAGATGGGCGTGGGAAGGGCCAGTGCTTCGACGTAGTCTCGTCCGAGGATTGCGTAAAATGATTGCGTGCAAGTATTGATGCATTGTTGTATCAAGCAATCCATGACATAGACACCACACAGGCGATTGTGACAAACAACCACAGCGTTAACATATGTCCACGACATTGTTTGAATGCCACAGACCATATGAAGAGTTTGAACCTTACGACTTGGCCACAGTTGCTTGGGAGGCCGGCGGTGATTTTTATGAGCTGGGCTTATGGATTCCGTGGTAACATTTGATTTGATAGCTATGTGATTTGTATGAACCGTGGGTTCAAATCATAAAGGTTGCGTTGATTTTATTTTTGTAATTGGATTCCGTACTTGGTAAACACAATTATTTTGATTTTGATATTGTTGTTTGCTGTCATGAAGAACAAATTTTGGATTGAGAAGCCAAGGTAGTCACTTGGGAAAGAGGCCAAAGATACGTTGGGCATGTGCATTGGCATATGCATTATGCTCCTTGACCACAACACAATACAACAATTGGTAAGATGGATCATATGGCAACGCTTCAATAAGGCATAGAAATGCATACAACATTTTTTTTCTTTGTTCTAATATATCATATTACTGATAATGTTGACATTGCATTTGAATGGTAACTACGTTGAGAGTTAATGCAGTCAAATGAAATTACAATTTGTAGAGCTGGGATTGTATTTTTTTATTGTGTTTGCTTTGGTTACTGTGATGGGTTGTGAAGCTGTGTGGACATTATATATGAGGTATTGCGAAGAAAATTGCAAACGTGACAACGGGACATGTCTGTGCTAAGATGGAGAGAGAGAATGAAGAGATATCTGTTTATGAAGCCCATCCATTACATTGACTACAATTTTTATTAGTTACTTGGTACCTTTGCTTTGCTTCCATAATATATGTTACTGCAGTCGAATATTGCATGTGTATATCAATATAAATTTGCAGGGAACATTTTAATGGAATGGTAGTTCCATTGATAATTAGTGTAGTCACAAAAGTTGTTCTATGTTTTATAATTGGATGGAAATCAGAGTGGTGCATTAAGAGGTAAGGAAAGTGTGACTACCAATCATATGTGGTGAGCTAAGTTATTTGGAACTAAAATATACTTCTGTGTGGATGTTCATAATGGAATGACATTTGCAAATAGCGAAGTTACAGATGCAATTGTGACTCATCAATTTTGATAGATATAAACCCTGCCCACTATGCTTTATGGTTGTATAGAAAAGTGATGTTGCACATTAAAAATAAAACCATGAATTCAATTATATATGGAGAGTCCACTATATTGGGAATAAGTTTTTTCACTTAACAAATGAAGTCCATGGTTGTCTTTTGTTTGAAGTTGTGCGTTGAAGAGAGACAGAGACCGGTGGAGATCTCAATGATTGCAAGCGCAATCATGATCTACGATAATTAGAGGCCATGGAGCAGTGAAACTGAAATTGAAAATCTGAAATTCGCCTAGACAAAAAATATGAATTGGGGTAGCATAGAGGAATTATGGGTCAAGGGCAAAGGTATGAATGAGCAGGTTATGTGTTGACATTTCGGGTTTTCTTAACCAAAATCAAAATTATAAATACGTATTTTTGCGGAGATGATTTATATATATGTCAGCATGCGGTTCAAAATTAAAGTGAAAATGTTGCAAATGTGGAGGTATAAATGAATGGAAAAAGAGAATGTGCTAACCCCAGGTGATATGAAGAGAAACATGCATTTTTATGTGAGAAGGTTTATTATGCATAATGTGGGTTCTTCGCAGTTTTGGTTGAGTCATTTTGGACCAAAGCTTGTAGTTGGAATGGGAGAATTCTTTTGATTTGTGTTTTAAGATTAAAAACACAATTGCTTGGTGTTGTAAAATCTTTGTTTTTACCATCATGTGGCGGCACCTAAGGAGGAATTATTCAGGATGGAAACAATGAAAATATTTGCATTAAAATGACAAGCTTATGGTATGAAGGGCATGTGAGTATTCATAGTGACAAAGACAACACAGAAAATTAGAATCCAGAGAGTTGCAAATGCAAGGGAAAGGTTTATTAATTAACCTTGAAGGGAGCATAAGGTATGATAATTCAGAAAGGTATTTTTGAATGTTGAAAATTTAATGGTTTATTTATTTTCACCATAAAATAAATCTTGGGAAAGTGAAATTCCTTTCGATTAAAGACTTCAACATCATGTGAAATGATAATGGGAAACTGATGATCTTTCATAGGAATGAAGTATGAAAGAGAGTGAAGATTTTACATCCTAAAATTTATTAAGGGTGAATGTTCGTTGGAAGATTGTATAACTTGAATTAATTCAAAATATATATTATTGTAAAATTATTGAGTCAAGCCTTGAAGTCAAAACATATGTTAGGGTCAAATGAAAGTTTGGATAGTTTGAGTTAAGATTGAGTATTTTTTCATCTAAGATGAAGAGTTGGTGTAAAATTTGAAGTCAAAGAGTCATAAACCAAAGTCAAAGGTTTGAATGTAATTGGGTAAATGATCGGAAGAGCCTGACACCCAAAGAATTGGTCATTGTAACACATGAGTTACTAAAGTGTTGTTTGTAGCAAAGTGAAGCAAGAGAATTTCCCAGAGATGATTTCAATACAGAAAACCACAAGAGGTCAAGCGCAAGAAGAGAGCTTGCATTGTTGAATGGCAAGTATGAAGGCTTGTTGAAAAGGGGATTGAATGAAATCCACAAGTGAACAGATGAAGTTCACAAAGGAGGAGAAGATGACTGGTGATAGTCATTTCAGAGGATCTGATGAAAACCATAGCAGAAGAAAGAAGAAGGAAAATGCCAAGGTAAGTGGCATATGTGAGAAGTTGACTGATGAAGATTATGAGCTGGAGAAGGCTGAGATAATAGTTCACCTTGAATTGTTGATGGAATTATTGCAGAGGAATATGAAAGACCGGACACATATATGGACCATGAGGAAGAAAGTGAAGTGGAAGAGAATACACACAAAGAGGGAACATCAGGTAAAAATATAGCTGATAGAAGAGCTGAGGAAGCTCGAGCAGATGTTGAGGTGTGAAGAACTCAGAGAGGCTGAGTTAAAAATGGATGTTTCCATTTGTGGCCTAGAACAGGGTAAAATTCTGGGTGAAGAGATCAATGAGAAAGATCTCATGAACTATTGGAATAGTTCAGAAGAATTTGAAGATGTGTTGGCAATAGAAGCAGATGAGGCTATGAAGCCTTGCATTTTTAAATCTCACAGTTTATGTATGTTTGCAGGATGTGTGAAAGATGGTGGACAATCCGGTGAAACTATCACATAGAAGAATGAAACTCTTGAGGTGAAGTCCGATGGAGAATGCCTTTCGGAGGAGGAAGGTACTGATTTGTTGCAACAGGAAGAAATCATAAATGAATTCTTGTTTGGGGTAAGATAGCCAGTTGAAGCTGTTATGGAGCAAAAGCATAATGGAAATGTTGAAGTGATATTCTAAGGAGGTAAACAAGTGAATTTGTTTAATGAAATTGCCGACAGGATTTTGTAGTGTGATGAAACAGAAAATAGGATAACTTAGGAATATTTTCAGAAGAAGAATGAAGCTGGGAATGAAGGTTGCGATGAAGTGCTGGAAATATTTTACATGGAAATCGAGTTCTTGGAATTGTGGCTTAAGGAACCTGAGGGAGAAATGAAGCTTGCAGAATTTGATCCAGAAGAGATTGTAGTTACTGTGCATGATAGGGATGATTTTTTTTTAACATTTATAGAGTTGAGTGAATGTTATAAATTTTCAAATAATAATGTGACTGTAGATACAAAAAATGACATTAACAGATATGATGTCGAAATCATAGAAATTGAGCAGAAATTATTTGGAGTTGAGATGGAAGATCAGGGGTAGCAAGCAAGTTATGTCCATAGAGACATAAAGGAGACAGAAATATTGATCCAGTAGGATAAATATGAAAGCAGCCAACAGTTCAAAACAGGATCTATTGAAATCCAGAAAATCGATGATGGGAGATTTTTGCTTGAAGCATCAAAAGAGACCGAAAGGTATTATCTTTTAAAACTAACAGTTTGTTGGTGAATGCAGGTACAACACTGGATGAGAAAGTTGTTGCTATAAAAGAAATCAAAGACTATAGTTGTAATCAAGAAGGAGTTCTTGATTATTCTTCATTGCAGAAAGTTGAGTATGCAGCTCAGTTGGAGACAAAAGAATTCAACAAAGAGGAATTACTCTGAGGAATTGGCGAAAGAAAGTGTTGGAGAAGCCGATGGAATCTGATTGACAAAGTGAGCGATGAGTTACCAATTTGAGTTGATACTTTGAAGGACCAACGATAGAACAGATTTTGGAATCCTAGAAGGAGCAAGTCATTAGGACTTGTGGCTATCAAATTATTATAGAAAAGTGAAGGACCTCATAGACAGGAATCTATGGAAAATTCTCTACATGGGGAGTCTGATGCGGGAGCATCAAAGCTAAATTTTCATTATTAAATTGTGTAATTAGGGGGGTGATGATTTTAATTATTTTATTAATTATTTGCTCATTTTTAATAAATTAAGAGAGAAAATATAAATGTGAGGATTAATGTAAATATTCCTTAAATAATTAAGGATATGAGTGGAGTTGAATTAGGTAGATAATCTAGGGATTAGGAATTCCATAAACGGGACTTAGTTGAGTCCAAAAAAAGGATAAATCTAGTTTAGATTTTAGTTGAGATTTGTGTGGAGGAATTTATGGAGTGGAATAAATTCATATTTATGTCTAAATAGGAGAATTGTGTGAGGAAGAAAACAAGTGAGGAAGTGAGAAATACAGAGAGAGTGAGGAATGGGTTGAGATATTTTGTGAAGGGCCGAGAGCCGAAAGGCCATCCACTGTAATATTTGGCTAAGGAATTTCTTGTGTATTTATATATCAGTATATTTTTGTTTGTATAAGCTCTCCTTTATTTATGTACGTTTTAAGCAGTTGCAAATGTTTGTTTAATGAAGAGTTTTTTTGGGAATTTTAAATGGGAAGAAAGCACACGAGTTTTTAAATATGATAGGATCTGATTTAACCCAGTATCCTGGCATCACGTGAGGCTGAAAAATGTGGTAGAAAGGTGTTTTTTAGGAGATTTTTGGCCTTTTCCACTTGTCAAAAGCTCAGTTTTTGGAGTGCCAGTAGTCAAAAATGGATTTAGAGACAATTCTCTATCCATCCATGTAGATTTTTTAGCATTTAGAGGCCCCCATAAAAAACAGAGCGTGGCCCAAGCTGCGCTTTTTGCAGGCTGATTGTGCAAAAAGTCTATTAAATTTTACCAAAATGCCCAAAAAATACAAAAAATGCCCACAAACCTTCAAAACTGTTGGATGAAGTGCCGATGAATTATTTCAAGCTACTAAGAAGGCATCACCAAGCAATTCAATTTTACCCTTCTCCTTTTGGTTGATTAGGGTTTCCTTGAGTTTGTACTTCAATTACTTGATCCTGATATTGCAAATCTTGTTTCTAGTGTTGTAGCGATCAGCCATGTGCCTCAACATCTGATTTTCATTGTTGGCCTTATGAAGGAGCTTCTCTAGGTGTATGTTAGCTCTATTAAGACAAACTTCTTTTTCATCATTAATTTCTCTTGCAATTCTTTCCTCAAAGGTGAATTCTTCTGCCTCATGTTTTTCTTGCTCTAATGCTCTTTGAAGACCTCTTGTTTTTGGTCTCTTCTTGGTGATTTGGGCCTCATCTTCGTCAAACTCATCATATTCCATCATTTCTTTGCCTTTGGTATCTTTCATCTTTACCTTCAACAAGTCCATTTCCAAGAGTACATGTTTGTCACTTAACTACTTGTTTTCTTGCTCAAGGAAGGAAATGAAAATCTGTGCTCTTGCCAAATAACCTTGTAACTCTCTGATTTTGGCATATTTCTCTTAGATGACCAGGTTTGAGGTTTCATGATCATCTTGGACATCTAATTCCACCAGTTTAAGCTCATTTTCTTCCTCATTGGGAAGGTATTCCTTCTCATGAAGTTGCCTCTTGCTGCTGATGATATCCTTGTTTTGCTAATGTAGAAGGCAAGGCCCCTTCCACAATTTGTGGAGAAAACACTTGCCTATGTCCTCTCTAGTAGGTTTTGACCTCTTTGTCCTCTTTATTTTCTCCATTGTAGCTCTGCTAGATAACCTAGTTTTCTTGTGAGAAACTAATTTTGGTGGTGGAATAGGTCTAGCAGGCAGATTTGGTGGTGTAGTGAAGACCTTTGCCTCAATGAAAGTCTCCCATGAAATATTCAACTATTTGAGGTGATTAAGGACAATGATTTTGATGAGTGAATGATGGAAGATACTATTCATTTGAATCTCATAATCTCTATTCTGCACTATGTAGGCCATCTTGTCAATTCTCTTGTACAAATAGTAGGGAAGGTTGAGCAATTTCACCCTAGTGAAATGCACGAGCAATCTGATGTGATAGTTGTACAAACTAGAGAATCTGCCCTCACAAGTGAAATATTTCATGATGATATTCATCATGGGAGAAAAATTGTTAAGAAACTGACCAAAAGGAAATGTTTTCTTGATGTTGTCTTTGTATGGTGCTTTGAGATAAGGTTCATACAACTGGGCATCCAAATCTTTAGTTTTGAACCACTTTTCACCTACATTGGGTATCCCCATTGCTGTTGCAATGATGTCTATATAAATGGTGAATGTCACCCCTGAAATGGTCACTTGGTGTTTATGTAAGTTGGTGATGAAAATCCTGGTCAAATTACGATGGCTTTGCACTCTTTGGACCATCTCACAAAACTCAAAACATCCTACATGCTAGAAACATTTGACTGCTAAGGGTGAGGACATCAATTCCCTAGTGTCTGATTTCTCTAGTCTCAAGATTCTCCCACCTTTATTGTATGTCTTCTTCTCTTCTTCTGTGTTGTTTCTTTCCTACTCCATTATGTTCAGTTTTTTTTAGAAACACTAGGGAATAAGGGGAATGGAAAGGGAGTAGGATTATAGGGTTAGGGAGTTGGAATAAGTGAGGGAAAATTTGGGGAAGGGTATAAGGGAGTTAGGAAGCTTAGGGAAGTGATGAGAAGTTGAAATGGAAAGGGAGATAGGGTAGGGAATTCAAATACAGGGATGTTGTCTAGCTGCCTAGAAAAGCGCAACATAGGGGTAGGGTTTTAGGAAATATAACTTAGGATTGGGGAATGAAGGGATGTGAGAGTAGTGGGGAGTGAATTAGAGCATGAGGAAGGTAAATGGGGTCCATGAAAATCAAATTATCATCATAAAGATGAAAACTAGGGTTTAATTACTTAGAACATGACATGGGTAGTAAAGGAGGGTTTTCGCCATAAAATTATGACCATGAGCTGAAAGGAGGAGCTTGGAAGATGTAAATTACCTAGAAATAAGTGTAGAAACCATGAATTGTTTCTTAGAAGCCTTGGAGAAAAGATTTAAGGATGTGGCTCTCCTCTGTAAAAAGCACAATGATCTTGAGAAAGGTGCAGCGAAGCCTTGCAAAAAGCGTAGCGTGCTTCTGAAAAGCGCAGCGTAACCACTGCAAAAAGTGCATCGCCTGTGGAAAAAACTCAGTGAAGGACCCAAAAACTCTGTTTTTTGAGGAAAAAATCAATTTTTTTTCTTGGAGAAGCTGAGAGATAAATGCTTAATAATGAAAATGAATGAATTTTTGGTCTTTGAGGGCCTTTTATACTTGAAGAAATATCATTAAATAGACATGGACCTACATTTCCTTGTTTGAAATGAACCTTACATTGCTTTTTTACCTTTAACTTTTGAACTTGATCTTTGAATTTCATCTTTTGATGGCTTAGGAACACTAATGGATTTTTGGAACCTTGATCATTTGCTAATGGGACTTTGAGTATTGCAGCTACTTAGAACTCTGAATTACTTATTACAGATTAGGAACATAAAATTACATTTTTCTTTGAAATCAAATTTACAAATCAAATTTACTGATAAAATTTCTTTATTGTCACTCCTTCATTTTCTCAACTTTATGCATAAAATGATGATTTGATGCCCTTGGAAACCATGAGACCTGATGGAGACTCTGGACTGAATGAAACCATGATGAAAATGAATGTAATGATGATGATAACTCATGACTGATAATACACTCAGCAAAGAGGTGAAATGAGCCAGCAAGTAGTAAAATTTTGAAAGGAGTGAGATCAAACCTAGATCTAACTCCAGTGACCAAATTTTTTCATGATGACCTAATGGAATGAAAACAATTTCAAAATGGGACCCTAATAAGACATGATAGGAGTCTATTTGATCACTGGTGGTAGGATGCAAAAGCTGACACTAATAGGACCACATAAATTGAACCACAACTAATCAAAATTCGACAACCATAAACTAATCTGGTGTAGCCACTTGGAAACCTGCCATTGGCATGAGGTACATAGTCAACCTTCATAGTCAGCCTGCTGATTCATCGTACGTATTGCCCAATCACCAGTCCTGCACTTCAATATACAAAAATTTTAGTTGTTTAGGAAAACTGTCCTAACTTGATATTTGGAGCATTTGATATTAGTTTTGAACGATTCAAGTTGTGTTGGATTCAGTTGGGCATGCTCTATGTTTGGCACCAGTTCCAAGCACTTTTAAACACTTTAATTTTTTATCACTTTATTGATCCCATGGATCATTCCTCCCCACTGGAAGCTTTTGTACCTCCAAAAGATCATTTTCAGTCAACAAACAAACGAGGTTATAGTTCCCTCACCCGTCCAATATCAATCCATTTTTATTTGCTTGGATTAGTACTCTTGAGCCCCACATCCACATTCCCTCGTTTTGAAGTTATTTTTCTCCTATTACGGATGGTATCTTGTTGAAATTCTTAAAGATATTCATGAGATAAATATTCAATTGTAGGAATCTGAACATTCTCTCCTTGATCTTCAATCAAAGGAGGCTCATATAGTCTCAATTTTTTAACATCAACAACTGCATAGATTTTCATATATGGAGGAAAATATAAATGGAAGGCATTATTACCAATATTTTCTAAAACCTTGAATGGACCATATCTGATTGTTTTTAGTTTTTTACTTTCTCCTTGGAGTCTTTCCTTGCTAATGTAAAGCCAAACTTCATCTCCCACTTGAAAACTATGATCAACACGATTCTTATCATGTCTTGTCTTGTACTTGGCTTGACTCGTTTCCAACTATTCTTGAACCATTTGATACACCAATTGAACTTGTTTAATGAATCTCTTGGCCATAGCTATGTCACTATGTTCATCAAAAGCAAAATATTTCCCAAAGATATAATCTAGAGGAGATGTTTTATTCGATGAATGATTGGCATGGTTGTAAGCATGTTGAATGTAGTGAAAATGTTCAGCCCACAGTTTAAGATGTTTGTTGCAATAACCAAAAAGAATATGTATTACCATCTTGTTCACCACTTCTGTTTGGCCATCTGTTTGCGAATGGAATTTTTTTCTCTTATTCAACTTGGTGTCCATGAGTCGCCATAAACTTGACAAAAATTTCCCGACAAATCGAGAATATAAATCAGAGATAATGGATGTGGGCAAACCAAAATGCACCCATACATTTTGAAAGAAAAATGGTATAGTATATTAAGCTATAATCTAATTTTTACAAGGAATCAAAATACACATTTTTTTGAAAGGATCTAGAACAATATAAATATGATCATGAAATTTCCTAAACATAGGTAGACCTCCCACATAATCCATAGAAACACTTTCCAAAGGAAGGGAAGGAACATGAAGTGGAGTATACTATTGCTAGGATTACTGATAGCACATAAAGAACATCCTCTTACATATCATGATACACTTTCATTCATATGAGGCCAATAACAATACGTATGTAATTCTACCATTGTCTTTCCTACACCGAAGTGGTCAGCAATAAGAGAAGTACGTACTTCTATTATGATGTTGACTCTTTCCCCCTATGGAAATACATAAATTTCCAAGATGATATAAAAATTTATCATGCACATGATAATATAATTCCTCTACTTGTTTTCCTTGACACAAATTTCATATACATCCATAAAATCCTCATCTAAATCATATTGCTCAACATATCTCTCATGCATGACAGAATTATGCTTAAGAATAATGGATGCACTAACAATTGGTCTAGATAGCATATCAATAACTTTGTTATAGATTTCTTTCTTATACCTTATCACCAAGTGGAATTGTTGTTATAAACTCATCCATATGCAAAGAAAAATTTAAGGATGGAAATTTATCTTAAAGTTTAGAAACCTTGGCGAATCTTACTAGTCCCCAATATGTAAATTGTAATTTTTTTGTAAAAATATTTAGGTTTCTAATTATTTTATATTAGTACATATAAATTTTGGCAATTTTTAGGGTAAAATAATTTTATACTATAAAATTTTGGAAAATCGATTTTCAAGAAAATGGAAATGTGAAAATATTTTTTTTGGAAAAATCATGGAAAATTTGCCCACCTGCGAATATTGACCCCTAGAATTTTCCCTGTCCATATGAAGTTCTTCGCTTTTTGTAGCTTGGTTTGTGATTGCAAGTATTGCAATGATTGATGGTTAGTGTGAATGATAGTTTCCTTATCCATCAAGTAATGTTTCCATTTTTTTACACTTTGCACCAAAGAATACAATTATTTTTCATATGTAGGATAGTTAATCACTGCACCATTAAAGGTTTAAAAATGATAATATATGGGATTACCATGTTGCATAAAAACCACTCCCATGGTATAGTCATTTTCATTGGTTTTTGTCTCAAATGATTATTTAAGATATTGAAGTGCAAGTACTGGTACTGGTACTGTACTGATTCTCTATTTCAAGGCATTGAAGGATTTATGCTGCTTGAATCCCCATTGAAAAACATGTTTCACACTTGTCAAAGCATGTAATGGATCTGAAATGGATCAGAAGTTAGAAATAAAATTTTATCCAATAATGGGCTACTCCAAAAAATATTGTAACCTTTGTTACATTCTTGGGTTTTTTCCAAATACAAATGATTTTGACCTTTGAGGGATATATCTTCAATTCACCCCCTCCAACAATATGACCCAAATATACTAAAGAGGTTTTCCCAAATCCACATTTATACATCTTCAAAAAAAAAAATATTTCTTTAAGACATTTATAACTTTCCTAACATGCTTGACATGCTCTTCATGAGTCTTGCTGAAAATCAACATGTCATCTAAGTAGACTATCACAAAATCATCAAGAAAAGGTCTTAAAACATCATTCATAACTCTCATGAATGTTGCAGGAGAATTACAAAGCCCAAATGACATAACCAACCATTCAAAAAAACCTTACTTTGTTTTGAAGGTTGTTCTCCAAATATCTCCTTTAGCAATCCTAATCTGATGATAGCCAATCCTCAAATTCAACTTAGTGAAATAAACAACATATTTCAATTGATTAAGAAAATCATCAATTTGAGGAAGAGGGTAACATTTATTTAGAGTGGTTTTGTTCAAGGCTCTAAAGTCCACAGACATGCGCCATGTACCATCCTTATTTGGCACTAAAACAATAAGAGACCTGCATGGAGATGTGCTTGGTCTAATGACCCCTTTCTTAAGAAAATATTGGATTTGTTTCTTGATTTATGCATTCTCCATGACTAACATGCTATACATAACAATGTTTGGAAGAGGAGCATCCTATTGCAATTGCATCTCATGTTGGATTCCTCTTTCAAGAGGTAATGCCTCAGGTTCTTGAAACATCTTATCATATGTGTCAACAACCTAAATCAAATCAGATTTTAGTTTTACATCACATCCTTAGAAGGATTCACTTTCAAGGTCATCTTTGGGTTTGATCGTCAAGAGTACAAAATTCTTACTACCATTAACAAGCCTCTTCATTTGTCCAACATTCACAAGAGAAAAATTCAATTTCTTGTGATGTGCTCTAACAGTATACTCAATCCCATATTTAAACAAATGATACTTATTCTCATCGTGATGAAAGATGGATTTCCTATCATATATATATGGGATTTCCAAAACAATACCACATATGTCAAGTGGAACTACATCAAGCTCTACCTCATCAATAAAGTTTGCAGTGATGGAAAATTTTAGTTTGCATTTAAGTTATCACTTGCAATTTTTCATTGTCACATACCCAGCCTAAAGGATAATGTTTAGGATGAGGAATGGTTTCAAAATTTAGTTTCTTGACAACGGTTTCTGAAATAAGGCTGGCTTGAAATCCACTATCAAACAATGTATCTATTTTGATATGTTTTGAGATGACTCTAATATGGAAAATCTCTATTATTTCTTTATCATGTTGAGTTTCATTGAGGTTACTAGAAAAACTAGTACTTGCAATAGAATCCTTACCTTTCAGTCCCATGGTTGTGATCTTTGTTTCATCCCTGGAATTAGATCCTAAATCATGTTGTGTAGTTACAACAATATCTTTTTTTCCCTTTGTTGTTAAAATTTTTAGGTATCATCTCTGGATGAAGTTTCCAACAATGGTCTTCATCATGGCTTTCTTTTGAACAATGTTTGCATGTGAGTTTTTCTCCCTCTTTCTTGAAGGAACCATTCTTTTTCCCCTTGCCTTTGAATTTCCCCTTTCCTTTGTCTCCACTCTTGAATGGATTCTTGTTATTCTCTTTGGGAACATTCTTCCCTCTTGCTTCTAATTAAGTTGCCTGTACAAAAAATTCATCTAGATTTGTAGGGTTAAACATGATAATTGCATGTCTCAAAAGACTATGTAAACCTCCAATGTATTTGAGTAGAGTGTCTTGAGATGATAAATATACATCCAAAATCAAAGATCTTTTTCTAAATTCTTGGGTAAAATTTGCACACAATGACCCTTAGCTTGCCTAAAGTTTTTTCAATCCATTATATATTTTTGCATGTATGCTAATGGATCAAATTGTCTTCTTAATGCAGCTACAAAATCATTCCAAGAAGTAATAATGTTACCTATTTTCTTGAGATATTCTTGAGTTTTGGCCTCCCACAAAGTGAGTGTTGCACTTTCCAACCTTAAAGATCAAGCAAGTTAAATCTTGGTATCATCATCCTTGATTCTTTGTATCTTGCAATACACTTCAATCTGGTGAACCCAATTATCCAATTACTCAATGGCTACCTCTCCATTATACATAAGAAATTCAAATTTTATGTCAAGCTTTAACAAAGTAGTTTTACCATGTCCCTTTGGGGATCTTGGAGGAGTTTGTGAAGGTGTAGATGTAGAAGAAGATGAGGTGAATATGGAGGTGTAGGAAAAGGTGGAGGTAAAGCTGGTGGTTTGTAACAATTTCCTCCATTCCCTTTTGTGGGATCTTTATCACTATTTTCTCCATTTCCTTTTGGAGGATTGGAGCTCTCTCCTTGAAAACTTGTATTAATTTATTCATATAGAACTTTCACCATTTAATTCATTTCAAAGAAAGCTTTCCTGAAAGTTATCTCATCCTCAAACATAGTGTCAGGGCCCTCTTCATGTGCCATGACTAGTGAAGCTTGAGGTGAAACTTGAGGTTAATGTGCTCTCCTTGAACTAGTTTTAGAACTTGAACCCACAAGCTTTACTTCTCCTCTTTTGAGCTTCAACCTTGTAAGAATTAGGAAACACTTGCAACAAAATTAAACCTTCAAAATAACTTGGCTCTGATACCAAACTGATCTGTACTTGTAAACTTCAAGGCTTTATGAAATGTGCAAGTTAAATTTTATGTCTTTTATGAAATTGATCAATTTGCAAAAGCACATAAATTAATGGTTTTAAACTCAGTTT
The DNA here is from genome assembly GCA_034641835.2 of Pinus albicaulis. NCBI lineage: Eukaryota > Viridiplantae > Streptophyta > Pinopsida > Pinales > Pinaceae > Pinus > Pinus albicaulis. Next base: position 728,244,581 of record CM076582.1, on the reverse strand, counting down.
GCAACATAAAAATAGAGACAAAAATACCATACACAACAACATAAGACAAAAAAATGATACAGGAGTTCACCCCTCCTGGGCTACATCTCCTGGTCCAACTTCCAATGTTAGGCCTCTTTCATGAAGTGGTAAAATATGTTATTTCATGGGTTTACAATGCTCAAAATGAAAAAATAATGTCTCTGATGTCTCTAGAACAGTAAAAAACCCCAAGCTCGGCTCTTGTTGGGCTCAATTTGGACAAAAAATGAGAAAGTTATGCTTTAGAGAATTTTTGTTGCTAACTGCTCTACAAATTGGAATACTTTGCTAACGGTTCTACATATTCCGCAATTCTAGGGGCCATCGAGCACCATTTTTTTCTAGCACAGGTGATATTCCCGCCGGTTTGGGTGCAATTTATCACTCCATTTAAAGGCGTAATGACCCCTTCTAGCATAAAATCAGGGCCACATGGGTCCATGCGCCTGGGGCTGGGCTAACCGCCCACCCCCATCGACATAGCCCCCAGTCTATTAGGCCATGGTTCTGCTGTTTCATAAATCCAGGGGTTGGTCCCCAATATTCACACATGTATCCATAACACTCTTCCCTCCACTCTTCTTATGTTCATATACCATAAAACAAGTCCGCGAGCTGGGGTGAAGCCCCGAGCCCTTGGTCCCTCTACCCATAGTCTTGTGGGCATGTAGTGACCAGGGGCTAGGAGTAAGAATCACCTGTGGCACATTGGTAATGTGTTGCCTTGTTCGCTTGAAGATGACCCGTTCGAATCCTATGGAGGTGAGTTCAGCTATGAACCAAGATTTTACATAGTACCGATGTTCCACGTGGTAGCCCATGACTAGGCCACGTGACACCCAACCATTGGACCACATAAATTGAACCACAACCAATCAAAATTCGACAACCATCAACCAATCCAATGAAGCCACTTGGTAATTTTCCATTGGCCCGAGGTACACAGTCAACCTACATAGTCAGAATATTAATGATGAAACCTTGACTAAACTGAGAGGGGGGGTGAATTGGTTTATTCCTTTCATGGACATTAAAATAGTTTTTTTTTTTAACTCATTAAGTAAAACATTACATGAGAAGCTTAACAAATAATGACCAGGAGACTAAATATGTGAACAACAAGTAATAAGAAGACCAATACATCACATCATCACATAGTAACAATGCATATGGACACCAGATATAAGTAGAAACCCATAAGTGAGAAAACCGTGATTTTATTATTTTTGTGATGCAAAGGCAAGCTCCTACTCCTTATTACATCTGATTTTTTGTAGGCTCCAACCTACAAGAGGCTGTTACCTCAATTTTTTACAAGCTACAACATGCAAGGAAGCTCCTACTCCCATATGTTTTCTATAGGCTACAACTCACAAGAGGCTCCTACCTCAACCAGCTCCAAATGAACATTTATCAAGCCAAAAATTGAGAGGAGACTACAATCCCTTGATGCAAATAAGAAACAACAATGTGCGGGTTTACCTGGTTATAAATTATTCATCTCTCCATATTCATTTGTGCCTCTTCTTCCCTTCAAATCTGCTTCACATCAGCTTCATATGTGCCAGGAAATTAATGCATAAAATCTCAATCAACTCTCTCACATTCTCCAACTCTCAACCTCTATGCTTTCCAAAATCACAAATTTTATAAAGATATTTTGATGGTGGTTTGTATCCCACATAGGAATATGAAGTGAATAGGCTTGACTCTTTGCCTTCCCCTCATTCATTTCTAAATCCTTTAGATCTTGAATATTAGACCACAAGAATAAATAGATATTCAAATACTAATTTCAGCCACATGTAATGATTAATTGCATCAATTAAATGCCAATATAAAATAACAATATTTGTCATTAAAAAATCACAACAATCTTTGTCTTTTCCTTGGAGTCTTGCATGTGCATCACAACAATTAAACTCAATCAACATGCTAACATCATTGTTCTACCAAACCACCAATGTATTTGTTTCCCTTGTTGTTGCATATCTAGTTGCTCCTTTGCTTGTTGTTCCTTGCGTTTCTCCTCTGCCATGTTTTTGCTCTTACATATCTTGTTGCTTCTCTTTGTCTTTGTTGTTGCTCCTGTATACCTTTGTTGATCCTGATCTGCTCCTTTTCCATCAATGAAAATATTTCTAACATCCTCCCCTTTGGCATTGATGGAAACACATTTGTCCTCCCACTTCATTATGAGAATTTTCTTCCTTCATATGATTACCTCCCCCTTTGACATCAATGGCAAGGGATTTACCAATTTCTTATAGCCTTCCAATCACCATGGGATGAGATCAATGTATTTAATGTTCTACAAATTGCAATATTGTCTTGCAAATTTGTCGCTACAAATGGAAAATTAGGACTGCTTGTGATTGACTACCATTTCAGAATGAATGCTAGTCCATATGGTATATACTATATTGTCGAGAGAACACTCTAGAAATCATTGCAATCACCAAACCAATGAGAATGTTGGAAGAAATCCCACTATAGAATGTTATATACTTTTGTCTACTTGATGGTGATGATATGTGCTAGACTATTGCATAAGATATAACACTAAAATCCAAAAACCCTTATTGCTAATGTGAACAATGAGTATCGAAAATCCTTACAACTTGTTGTAAGATTAGACAATCTTTCAATATGAGGCCCAATGACTTTATTACTAAATAGTGACATATTCATAACAAACCCTTAATGAGAGATACATTCAATGCATTGTACCAAACAATCTCACTACAACAAGAAGATCAAGTGATGAAACCTTCACTCCTTATGCTTACTGTTGTAATTGAGAATGGTGTAATTTCAAAGCTAAGAGAAAGAGTCGAAGCTCTAATTACAACCAAGAAAATACATTGTCGGTAACTATGCTGAATATTAGGATTCCATTATAGATTCAACGATTTCTTTGCACAAAACTTGGTTCATAGATGAGCTGCTCAGATTTTAATTAAAAAAACTTCTCAAATTCAACCACATACCTATGTTGCATAACCTTTATTGCAGCGAATGGTTTCCTTTGCCTCCTATACTTCTTCAGTTACAAATTGTTTACAAACCCTTCTCCACAATCGCAGATGAACAACCTTGTTTTCCTTTCAAAATTTTCATAGCTATATTTGGCCCCAGTTTTAAATGATGAATGAATGAAATCACTAGACAGAATCTAGAGGAATTTATGCCAAAAATTGGTCAATAACTGAAAATATGTCATTATATCCAATTTTTTCTTCATTGGGGGAACGTTCCTCCATTGCCTGTCGAAAATATGTATTGAGACCATGTATCGTACTTATAAACCTTAATATTCATTATTCTATAGGGCAATATGAATTCAATATTGTGGCGCATTAATGGGATACATCATTCCATAATATTATCAGTCAACAATGTTCAACCATAATATTTCAAAAATTAACTCTTGGTGAATCTGTGTATTCATATTGCATCAGAATATATAGCTAGTACCAATTCCATGCACTGTATCCATAATATAAAAATATTGCTACATATACACCAACACTGTATCGCCCACCAACACTGCCTATAAACATGATAAATAACGCTGCATTATTAGGACGTAGTCACTATATATATATATATATATATATATATATATATATATATATATATATATATATATATTCAGATCTAGTGGATGCCGAAGGTGGTGCAATGGCCTGTTAAAATTCTTAAAGGACAGGGGAAATGCTTTTCCCTCAACATAAGTAGCTTACACAACGAGTTGCGGAAATGACTTTAAACAAGAAAACATAGTTATATAAGTTTACAAAAAGTTGCGGAATTCACTTAATCCAGACCATACAGTTGCGGAAATAAAATTATGTGAATCTTCTTATCAATACAGAGTTGCGGAGATTAGAATAGCACCTATAGAGAGGAGAAAATATAATCAAATGATTTTACTCACATAAAAACAAAGTGTTGCAGTAGCACCTATAGAGAGGAGCAAATATAATCAAATGATTTTACTCACAGTAAAACAGAGTGTTGTAGTAAAACACATACGTGAAAAATTATAGAACCAAATGGCAACTAACCAAACTTTATATTATTATTAAAAAACACAACATACAAATTCATATGGAGGTTCCGGCTCCTTCACCAGCAAAACTATTGTTCTTACTGAATTACGTTCACCAGGGGTTGCAGAGTAACACAAAGTAAAATATGTAACTTGTGTTTTCACGCACACACCAAAATTTGCTCCACAATTTTCTCCCCTTATCTTTTCAGACTTACATCTACCACATTACACAACTCTCTCTCTCTCTCTCTCTCTCTCTCTCTTTTGCTAGAACTTACATGTAAAATCTAAACATATATATCTAAGACATTTAATTAGTGACATACCAAATTTAATACATAGTATGGGCGGACATCATTTTCTGAACATTACAGAAGTTGCGTGAACTAAACAAAACTTGTGGATTAAATATTTTTCCATGCACATTTAATAACCATGCATTAAATTCAATTTGACTTTGATTATTTAACTTTGTTGCGGAATGGGTTATGTACTCTGCTATGAACTTATCCTTCTCTACAAAAGCAATTCACAACCTGCAAAAAAATTAACTGAGGTATGGCTTATGCTAGTTCATTTAACGCAGTTGTTGAGATTAATTCTCCAACACTCCCCCTTAATCACAACTGCCGACATTGACCATTCCCAAACAATCTCTGAGATACAAAAAATTTTCACGTGCCAATGGCTTTGTGAAGATGTTTGCAAATTGTTCTTCTGACCTACAATGCTGCAACACAATTTCACCATTGTTAACTAATTCTCTTATGAAATGATATTTAGCATCAATGTGCTTTGTCCTCTTGTGAAAAACAAAATATTTTGATAGTGCAATTTTTGAACTGTTATCACAGAAAATAATAGTTGCTCCATCTTGTTCATGACATAAATCCCACAACATCCTTCTCATCCAAACTACTTGACACATTGTTGTTGTTGTGGCGATGTACTCAACTTCTATTGTTGACAAAGATACTATTGACTGCTTCTTGGAAGCCCATGAGATGGCTCCTGAACCTAAATAAAAAACATATCCTAACATGCTATTTCTGTCATCAATAATTCCTTCCCAATCATTGTCAGTGTAACCAATTAGCCTAAACTATTCAGTTTCGGAGTACAAAACACCATACTCTTTTGTCCCACTGACATATTTTAAAATTATTTTCGTTGCTTGCCAATGCATCTCTTTGGGTGTCTCCATGAACCTCAACACCAAACTCATTGCATACATTATATCAGGCCTAGTTGCGGTCAAATACATTTGGCTTCCAACCATACTTTTGTATAATGTCAGATTGACATTGCTGCTGCAATCTTCCTTGCTCAACTTCAACCCCATGATAGTTGGAGTTGGTGATGGCTTGCTGTTATGCATATTAAACCTCTCTAAAATGTCTGAGACATACTTTGCTTGAGAGATAAAAATTTAATTTTTTGTTTTCTTCATTATATGCCCAAAAAATATCTTAACAAATCCAAGCCAGTCATTTCAAAGTCACTTTTCATGACTGCTTTGAAATTAGCGATGAGGAAATCATCACTCCCTGTAAAATTCAAATCATCTACATACAAAACGACAATAAGAAGCTTACCATCACTTTATTTGATGTAGAGGGTAGGCTCACCATCACATTTTTCAAATCCATTACATTCCATCAAGTAAACATCTATCCTGCTATACCATGCACGCAGTGCTTGCTTCAACCCATCGAGATATTTTTGCAACCTACATATCTTTTCTTCTTTGCCTTCTACCTCATAGCCAGGAGGTTGCAGAACATACACTTCCTCTTTCAGAACTCCATTCAAGAACGCTAATTTTACGTCCATTTGATACACTTTCCATTTGTGTTGCGTGGCAATCGACAACATTGTACACAGTGTCTCCATCCTCGTGACTGGCGCAAATGTTTCTACATAGTCTCTTCCATGTTGCTGCTTGTATCCTTTGACAACTAGCCTTGCTTTATGCCTTTCAATATTGCCTTCAACGTTGCTTTTGGTCTTATAGACCCACTTCACTCAAATGACTTCTTTTCCTTGTGGAAGGTCCACTAACTCCCATGTGTCGTTCTTTTCTATTGCTTCTATTTCTTCATCCATTTCCGCAACCCATTTCTTTTCTTTGACTGCATCCTCAAAGTGTATTGGGTAATCTATATGACAAAATAATGCAAATAATGAATTCAAAACATCGCTGCTATCAACTTCATCTTGCTGATATATTTCACTTAAATTTCTGAATTTGTGTCCTCTTATGCATGTAGAAGATGGGCTTGGTGTTGCGCTTGAAGTAGATGGAGTTGCGGATCTTTGTGTTGTGCTTGGAGAAGCACTTGCTTGGTTGCACAATGTTTTCCTATTATTTTTTCGTGGTGTCATCTGTTGATTTCTTTTTTGAACTTGTGTAGGTTGAGGAGGAGTCACCGTTGAGGAATTACTTGCTACGGTTAGTTCCTCTTTGTCTTCATGTGACATACATGTCTTCACATTGACTGTCTTCTCTAAAATTCCATCCCATGCTTCCTCTTCTATGAAGTGAACATCTCTGCTGATTATGAATTTCTTGGTTGATGGATTTTAGAGCTTGCATGCCTTGGATTCGTCATTGTATCCAACAAATATACATTTCTCCCCCTTGCTGTCCAACTTATTCCTCAAATCATCCAGGACATGTGCATACACCATGCACCCAAACACTCTCATGTGAGTGACATATTGTTTTCTTCCACTCCATGTCTCTTCAGGAACTCTACTCATAACAATTTTAGTTGGACACCTATTGATAATATACGTTACACAAGTGACAACTTCAGCCCAATAATCATTTGGCAAATGCTTTTCCTTCAACATACTCCTTGTCATTTCCATGATGGTCCTATTCTTCCTTTCCGCAACACCATTTTGCTGAGGTGTATACCTTGTTGTAAACTACTTGTGAATTCCATGCTCCCTACAAAAACGTAGGAAGTCACTTGAGATATATTCGCCACCTCTAACAGTCCTCAACACTTTTATATAATGTCGACATTGCTTCTTAATAAGAAGTTTGTAGTGGTAGAAGAAGTCAAACACTTCACTTTTTTGTTTTAGGAAATAAACCCATGTCTTCCTTGTGTAGTCATCTATGAAGGTCAAAATATAGTGTTTGCCACCAAATGATGGTGTTTGGATTGGTCCACACAAATCTGAGTGGAAAATCTCCAAAGGTGCCTTTGCCCTTATTGATTTTCCTGTTGGAAATGATTCTTTGTGTTGTTTTCCCAAGATGCATCCTTCACATAGGCTGCCCAGTTTTTCTATGAGTGGAAATCCCTTCACCATACCTTTCCTATGCAACAAATTCAAACCTCCAATGTTGAGATGACCAAATCTCAAATGCCACAACCAATTTTCATCTTTAATTTCTTTTTGAAAGTTTTCTTGTGTGACAGCTACTACATCACATTCTTCCTTCAAATCTGATCTTAGCTTGAGAGGAAACATTCTATTGTTTGGCATGTGAACTTTTGCAATCAACTGTCTGCTTAGAGGCATATCCAAAAATTTTCACACATCATTCTTGAAAAATACATTGTAACCCTTTTGCACGATTTTTCCAATGCTTATAAGGTTATGTTTTAAACCAAGGACAAAGTAAACATCTGACATGAACTTCTTCTCTCAATTATTTGTTAGAATGTCTACTCTTCCTTTTCCCATGACAAATACTTTTCTATCAGTCCCCAATGTCACTTCATATTTCACACTTTCATCTAGATTGGAAAACATTTCTATGTTTCCATTCATGTGGTTGCTACACCCTGAATCTAAGAACCATACATCTCCTTGTTTTTCTTGTGCTACATTACAAGCTAAAAACATGATATCATGGTTCTGATTTTCCTTTATGAGATTTGCACTTGGTTTGCTACTTTTTTCATATTTCTTCTTTCTACATTCATTTGCATAATGACCATAATTCTTACAATAATGACATTAAACTTGATATTTATCATACCTCTGACCTTGTGCTTGATTTTGGCTTGGCCCTTGACTTGGATTTTGATTTTAACCCCTTCCACTTGAGCTTGAAGGGCTGCTTCTTCCACCTTTGTGTGGGATTATTCCTCTTCCTCTGTAATTTGATCTTCCTCAACCTCTACCTTGACCAAATGAAACTTGTGTCTTGAATGCATGCTCCAATGATGAGTTTATTCCTCTGTTCAATCTACGTTCATGAGAAATTAGTGTTGCATGAATATCATCCACTGAAAATTGTGAGAGATCCTTTGTCTCTTCTATGGCCACAACTATGGCATCAAATTTTGTTGGCAGACATCTCAGAATTTTCTTAACTATTCTTCTTTCCTCAAGTGTCTCACCATGAGACGTGATTTGGGTAACCAACCCAATTACATGTGTAAAAAATGATCCTACATTCTCAGACTCTTTCATGCAAATGGTCTCAAAACCTCTTCTTAACATTTGTAATTTTGTTGTCTTCAATTTTTCCATGCCTTGGTAGGATATTTCGAGGGTATCCCATGATTTCTTGGACTTTGTTGCCACTGCAATCCTTGGGAAGATACTTTCATGAACTGCTTGGAAAATATAAAAGAGGGCCTTTGAGTCCTTCTTATTGTCCCTCTACAAATCTCTTTCTGCTTGTGTCAAAGCATTGCATGCTACTGCATCTACTAGTTCTGGGAATCCATTATCCACCAATTACCAAATGTCTTGTGAGGAAAAAAAAACCTTCATTGTAATAGCCCAATAGTCATAATTTTTGTCATTAAACTGTGGTATTTGTGGATTATTCAAGCTTGTGTTTTTTTATGACATTTTCATTGTGTAAACGAACTTTATTATTGTGTAAAATTTTCTCACTATGTGAAAACTTTCTCACTGCTGGAGAATACCCTCCTCAAAACAACTTTGAACTCCTTAGTAAAAACAATACTTTTTACTGAGATTTTAAACCCGCTCTAATACCATGTTACAATTCTTAAAGGAAAGAGGAAATTCTTTTCCCTCAACACAAGGAGCTTACACACCGAGTTGAGGAAATAACTTTAACCAAGATAACACAGGGATGAAAGTTTACATAGGGAATTCACTTAATCCAGACCATATAGTTGTGGAAATCAAATTATGAGAATCCTCTTTTCAATACAGAGTCGCGGAGATTAAAATTGAAACTATAGAGAGGAGAAAATATAATCAAATTATTTTACTCACAGTAAAACATAGTGTTGTAGAGAGGAGAAAATATAATCAAATGATTTTACTCACATTAAAACATAGTGTTGTAGAGAGGAGAAAATATAATCAAATGATTTTACTCACAGTAAAATAGAGTGTTGCAGTAAAACACATACGTGAAACATTCCAGAATCAAATCGCAATTAACCAAACTTTATATTATGATTAAAAAACACAACATACACATTCATATGGAGGTTGTGACTCCTTCACCAATAAAACTATTGTTCTTACTCAGAATTACATTCACCAGGGGTTGAGGAGCCCTGTAGATTGTGTTTTCACACACATCCTCCAATTACACAACACTTTTTTTCTCTCTTTTACTAGAACTTACATATAAAATCTAAACATATATATCTAAGACATTTAATTCGTGACAAACCAAATTTAATACATAGTATGGGCGAACATCATTTTATGAACATTAGAGAAGTTTCTTGAACTTGCGGATTAAATATTTTCCCATATACATTTAATAACCATGCATTAAAGTCTATTTGAATTTGATTATTTAACTCTTTTGTGGAATGTGATATGTACTCTGCTCTGAACTTGTCCTTCTCTGCAAACGCAATCCGCAACCTTCAAACTATTAAGTGAGGTATGGCTTATGTGAGTTCATTTAACTCGGTGGTTGAGATTAATTCTCCAACATAGCCCGCCAACTTGAAATATGAGTAGAAGACTTAGGGTTTTTCCATGCCGACAATAGGAGGATAAAGGTGACAAGGGTCCACAAGTCAATTTTAGAGAGTACCAACACCCCTCATCGAAAACATATTATTTCTTATGGGTGCTCGTAACCTTTTTCAAGCTTGGAAAGTTTACATTTCATGGAGAAATATGATAACTTCCTCCTAGAAGTTTCACGATCTGTGGGATGAACGTACCACAAAAAATACCGTAGTGTGATACATTATTCTATTCCTCATATGACATTATGTGCAGAAAGTTGACATTATAGCAGGTTGTGTTGAAAAAAAATACAATAATACAACGATTTCAACCATACAACCAGACAACATTGTGTTGGGACATATATATCGATCGATACAATGATACATCAATCGATAATATCCCTTCAACGATACCGTTGCATTAAAGCAATGATCTCAACCATGTCGAACTCGAAACATTACATCCAAAATCACAACTCAACGAAAACATCACCTTGCACATGACAGTGAATGTCAATTTTAACAAACAGTGTGTTTAATTACATAATAGCTCCAGTGGCAGTAGCCATTCTCTTTCTCTTGTTCGTTCCCCTTGTGGATGAAATTTTTAATATGAACAAAGTTTTTCGTAAGAGAATTTATGTAAATTTCCCATTTCAAGCTCAATCAAATGTCTAATGTCTAGGAAGAACACCGTCAGGAGGAGGTTTTCTGTTCTTCAAATAATAGACCAAGAACAGTCACTCCGTAAGAGCAGCTCCTCCAATGAAGCCACCCATTATTATAATGCCTTTTTTTCGAGTACCATGGCCAGGGAATTTGTCAGTATGGGATCCATCCTTGCAATAGAAAACGAACGACGTCGTCGCAGTTGAAACCGAAGTATTGTAACCACATATTCTATGACTTGCTTCACATGACCTATAACTTTTATTTTTGAGAATTGTCACTAGTTTTATTAATGGTACTTGTTCCATCGAACACACCGAAGTCGAATTCTCCTCCTGGTACAAGTAATTGATACTAACATTCTCATAGAAAGAGCAATAGATAGCATTACATTTCGTGAGGACTAAGTGACCCCGTTCCTTAATGTATAGAGTCATGGTGTATGCAGCCTTAAATGTGAAGACGATGCCTCCAAATTCTGAAGACTGTATCGGATTAATGATACCACTTTGAAAATTGGAAATTCTAACCTCTGGTAATAACTAATTCCCTGCAATTCTGACCTTTGTTTTATTTTCTAATATAAACTTATATGCTAGATTGAGCATACATAACCGTTAGGACACCTGGTTATAGCTTAACCACCAATAACGCATGCCTCCAACACACAATAAATATCTTCTGATACAATGTAAGAGGATTTGATTACTTAACGCCAACAATGTTCCAAGGTTAACGTTGCTCCGCTGCTCCAAAGGTAACGTTGTTACTTTAACACTGTCATGAATATCAATTATTTCTGGATTCTACGATACCTCTTCATGCAACGATTCCACTCTTATCTATTTCTCCTGCGTACTGCGATTCCACCATGATTTGTTTCTTAGGCAGAGCATTTGATGCATTAATTTGTTACCAATCGGCTTCATTAATCCTCCTGACAAAAATAACGCATATTAAAAAAAATAACGTTGCTCCATCTGATATACGTTGATATAATAACCAATACATCGATGTTGTTTCTTATGCATTATACGTTGATACTTCCAACATTACTATAACGCCTAGATGGTACCTTTGCGCTGCCACCATAAAACATGTTGACATCAATGAATAAAGGTAATGTTCCATGTATTGGTATATCAAAAAATAAGTATCACTAAGTAACTCTCCATTCTAGCATCTACATACTCACAAAACTAGCAAACTGACACTATCATCTCATCTCTGCCAATCTCTTTTGTAAAAGATTAATAATTTGGGTTGAATGCATAGCTAGTCTTCTTTTTCATCCAATCCATATTTGGCCAAAAGGAGAAGGGAGAAGGATCTCCAAACACAGTACTCGACAAACACAGTGCTCTGATAACATGCTTCTCTTGACTCCTGACTATTCCTTAGACTTGTAAAACCCTGCAGGTTAATAGTTCCCTTGGAGCTGTAATGTAGATGAGATTTGTGACCTTGACACATGAAACATGGTTGTAAGGAAGCTGGTTCAGTTATTTGACATTTAGTCTTCGGTCAGTTTCCATTATTTTTTTTCATTTCAAACATTTTTTATTCTATCTAATATCTTTAAAACTCTTCATATGCTGCCCTCCAAATTATAAGAAATTCTTAAAATGATTCGGTCCAAGGATCTCTTTTAGTCTTTCAACAGTACTCTCCACGTAAGGGATACGAATAGCTTCTGGCACATTGATAGTCAGCATGAGCAACCATCCAAGTTGTTTAGAAATGTTAGCTTTCTAGATTTTAATTGCATTCATCCTCTTTTCTCTCTCCTTCCTTTGATTTCTTTGAATCTATTCATATTGTCTTCAAATATTATGGAACTACTCTCCCTCTGCTTTCCTATCTTTTGTTATAGGAAGAGTGGCTCAAAATCATGGTTGGGCTATATATGTCAAAGAATTTTAGAGCTTGTCCAATATATATATATATATATTGTTTTTTCAAGGATTGAATGCAATAGAAGAGGTTGTCATTATTTTATCCATAAAATCATATGCCCTATTTGAATCATGACATTCATCAGGAGTAGAATCCCTAATATGAATTGTATGGTTATGAGTTGTAGCAGTTAAAACACAACTAGTTGGATCTGAAGTAAGCATATGAGAGTTCCAACAATAGTTATAAATTGAATCTCTCTCATGGATGAACAACCCTAGGACGTTTCTTCTCTAATACTGATAGATTTTTCTTTGATTCCTTGAGAAAATCCCCATGAGATTAGTCTGACTTAAATTTATCATTGGAATGACATATTTCTCTTTGAAATTTTATCATGCTTATGCACTCTGCCCATGTGAGATTTATTTTAGAAGAGGAATTTCACAGCAACCAACATTTGTTTCTATATGTTGTAGTAGATACATTGTACCCATTTTCTTTGTTATATTGTGCAGACTTGACCACTTTCCAACTAGGTGAATGTTACATGCTCATTTTTTCATGGATGTTTCCCTTCATATTTTAACAAGACATTTAAAAAATCGTAATTTGGCATCTTCATCTAGGTTCATGTTTTTATTTGATGATAAATAAGTTGGAAATATGTGTGTTGTTGATGGTGAGCATTTAAGTATCTCATACTAGTTATTATCTCTCTCATTGTCAGCTACTCTTTCATGAAAACCTTCACACTTCATAATTGATGCTACTCTTTCATGAAAACCTTCACACTTCATAATTGATGCTATACCACTGATTAGTTTCTTTAATGCTACCTTGGGTAGCTCCCCCTAAGACAAAGCTAGGTCACTAGCTGTTCTTTCATCTTCTTCTTCCACACTTTAGTGTGTTGCTTTCTACTATATGAATTTATTTTTGATCCAGTGTTTGGTATGATTTGATTTTCTTCCATCATCTGCTTAGGATCCTTTAGGGTATATGGAAGCTTACAATCATTTGCTTTGTGTCTAATATTGTGGCATAAATAACATCTTATTTTACCTAGGTATGGTTGAGCTGATGTGTGACCTTTTGTGCCCCTTTTTGCATATAGTTTACATTCAACAATTTTGTGTCCAAATTCATTGTATAAAATGTAGTAACCATGGAAATGATTTGTGTACCTAGTGAAATATTGTCTTTTCTTTTTTCTTGCTTGAGGGAGTCTTCTCATTTGTTGCATCTTTTTCTAGTTAAACTTGATTTTCTTTTTCTTACATTGTGTTGCAACATGTCCAGGTTTATGGCAAGAAAAATACATGATATATTTCAAGGGAGAAAAAGAAAACCTCCTTTGAGATCTTACAAATTTGTTCAATTTATCTCTAGGAGAAAATGAGCTTGTTGTAAATGATCTTCATCTCATTCTTGGTCTCTTTACGTTGTTTTTTTTTTTTTAAATCTCTTTACAAATAATGTTATTGTTGGCTTCTACTTCTGTAGGTCTTTTTTCTGAGTTCTTCATGGAGGAAACCTCCTCTTCTATTTTCTTACACAACCTGTTATTTTCATCTAACTGCCCTCTAGCTGAAAAAATAACAGACTCCTTTCATACTGTATATATTTCTCCTTTAACTGGTTATTAATCATCCCTTCTATTCTCCTTGCTTCTTCAAGTTGTGTCTTCAAACTAAAAATTTCCTCCTTGTACTTATGCTCTCTCTCATCACATATTTGCACCAATTTCTTCATATCTTCATTTTCATTCTTCAATATTTCTATTTTAGTCAAGGCAATGTCAAGTTTAGCTTGTTCTTCAACTGTCTTTTCTTCATGGAAATCATGTCCATTCACACTAGCAGAGACCTCATTTTACTGAACCTTTTCCTTTTGAAAAAGACTTTTTTTCTTCTTGATTATCTTCTCCTTCTTGACAGTTAAGTCATTAGTGTCACCTTCATGCATGATATGCAACCTATTCTAGATTTATTTTGTAGAAGTTAAATCTATTACTGTATCAAGATCCTTGTTATGAATATTGTTATACATTACGAATTTTTCCTTAGCATTCCATTGTTGTTCTTGAAAAAAACCATCACATACAAGCTTCCATACACCAAGTCCATAAGCCATTAATTTTTTTTAACCTTATCTCTCCATTCATGAAAGTTGGATGCACTCAACAAAGGTACACTTTGATAGTCCATGACTCAACCAAATCTCCTTCAAGCTATTAGGCTTGCACCAAAGGAACCTACTCTGATAACCAATTGATGAAACCTTGACTAAATTGAGAGGGGGGGGGGGGGGTTGAATTGGTTTAGTCCATTCATGGAAATTAAAATTGTTTTTGTTTAACTCATTAACTAAAATATTACATGAACAACTTAACAAATAAAGACCAACAAATTGAATATGTGAACAACAAGTAATAAGAAGATCAATACATCACATCAACACATAGTAACAATGCATATGGACACCAGATATAAGTGGAAACCCATAAGGTAAAAAACCACGATTTTATTATTATTGTGATGCAAAGGAAATCTCCAAATCCTTATTACATCTAATTTTCTGTAGGCTCAAACCTACAAAGGCTGCTACCTCAAATTTCTGCAAGCTACAACATGTAAGGAAGCTCCAACTCCCATATGTTTTTTGTTGGCTACAACCCACATGAGGCTTCTACCTCAACTAGCTCCAGCTGAGAATTTATCAAGCCACAACTTGAGAGGAGACTACAATTCCATGATGCAAATAAGAAACAACAATGTGCTAGTTTACTTGGTTATAAATTATGCATCTCTCCATATTCATTTCCACCTCTTCTTCCCTTCAAATCTGCTTCACATCAACTCCATATGTGCCAAGTAATTAATGTGTAACATCTCAATCATTTCTCTCACATTCTCCAACTCTCTCCCTCTATGCTTTCCATGTTGAAAATTGTAACTAGGTCGGTCTTCATATTGACTATGTAATTATGTATTTTATGTAAAGAAGAAGACAAAGTTAATAAAATGTATATTGGTTATACTTGTCTCATGGGTTTCATGAGAAATATTTTATCTTAGGTTAATAGACTTCTTCTTGATGTCTATCTTTGTCTTCTAGATATAAATGTAATAAGTGTCATATGTATGAAGTATCTAGGAAAGAGAATGCTCCAAGACCTTGTCAAAGAAGCTATGGAAAAATGACTTGGAACAACACTTAAATCAAAGCTGGAAAATGAACCATCTAATGTGATCAAGTTGGCTTAAATGTTAAATTCGTCCCCACAACAAGAAATATGGTCGACCTCAAATCGGTGAACATGTTCCTATATGTATATACCTATTCTGTGGATAAGTTGAAAGTGCAGATTTTGGACACCTATGAGTTTTGTGGATCTATGAAATCATATATCAGAGACTTTAGGATAGATTTGATGATACCTGAGCATAATGAATTGTTTTTTTCTACTAAGAACAGAAGTACGGATTATATATGTATGTCCATGAGAGCTTTAGTGCAAAGGATTAGTTGACAAACAAATCCATGAAGATAGATGTGGATCCACAGATGCGTTCAATCTCGATTGATGCAACGTGCAAATCTAAGGTGAACGCAATGAAAAGTGTGATGTTTCACAACAGACTTCAGGAATAGAGAAAAACTCTGTTATATACATATTCAGATAAGGGTATTATATATGCCAAAATACTCCTGTAATATATGTGGATACTCTTGTGATGTACCTTTGGATATGAACATAGTTTAGCTGATATAGATAAAAAGTAATGAAACTTATTTAAATAAGAGTTGAGGAAAATATTCTAAGTATGGTGTGAAGCATTCTGAATTAGTGGATAAAGTTGATGATCATGTTATAAGGGCTTAAGAGAAGTATGGGAAAAAGGAGGAAGGTAAATATATGATTTACCTTCCTATTCAAAGGGTCTACATCTCGAGAAATCAAGAAATATTCCAAGATAAACTTAGAGACCAAGTTCTCTAATATGGATGCAAATCAGTACAAGGTGATGAATAAAGGAAAGATCAGCATTGGAAGAAGAAGAAAAAGTGACAAGGTCCTTGGAAGCATTCACAGGTCAAGGGTCCGAGTCTTGGTCATGGTACTTGTCGTTTGAAGATCTATAAGAATAATTTCTCATGGGTTTTCCTCTCCAAGAGGGAGAGGTTTTTGACCTGGCTTTAGGAGCCTAATTTGTGTGTCTTGTGTACTTTGATAATTGACATGATGAAATATTAACTAAGATAAATAAGAGAAGACATAAGTAAGCTCACAAGTAATTACCAAGAAGGGAATTTGTATTAATCACCAACCCTCCAAATTCTCAACGTGGTTTTAGAGTTATGGTGCTAAACTCAAGGGATGCTTGAAAAAGAGACAATCCAAGAAGCGAAGATCAAAGTTTGGGTTGAAAGGTGAAATCATTTTGCAAGGAAGAAAGAACATCTACATTTTAATTTCAATTTCTAAAGATATACTTTATCATCAAGGATTCAAGAACATATACATTAAAGATTCCTATCTTAGAAGAAACTCTTGAATTCATCTTCAAACATCATCAAGGAAGTTGCTGAAGGAGAAATTCACTCTTTCAACTAAGTATCTATGACTTTATCAAAATCTATCAAAATTTCTTCTTTGAAAAGAAAGCAACAAATTGGTTAGGGTTTCAAACTTTCCTACATGGAAGACAAGTACAATTAAATCATGACAAATACATGAATGGAGATACAAGAGCCCAAGGGATTCCTACAGAATCCATAAAAGCTCTCTCATCTTTGAGGTATCAAATCTAAAATCGTCAAAAATAAATATTTGAGAAATTGTTGGAGCTATTCTATGTGAGTACTGTAGAAAATGAAATCTCTCTAAGATCATCTGCAGGAAATGTGAGAAGTAATGTCTGACACTGAGATGACTAAAGTGGTGTTGGAAGCTCTACTAGATGAATGGGGAAACTTCACTTCAGGTTTATAAGGGAAGAAAGAAGCCACACCATTTCACAATTTAAGGTCTCCATGTAAAATAGAGGAAACAAGATTGAAAGCCAAAGGTGTTATAGGATCAAGGGAATCGAGCCTTTACAACCTCGTCAAGTAAGAAAGGAATATTCAGTAAGTTTGGTCCTCAGAATAGTATGGAGAAAGCATGATGTAATGGATATTATAATAGAAATTGTCCTTAATCTGAAAAAGGACAAGAGAAATAGGGAAGAAGCCTATGTCTCTGAAAATGAGGAAAGAACCAGATGCAAATAAATATAAGAAAGAAGAAGCGAGGGATATCGTTCTGTTGATTGTATGATGGGAAGAAGTGTAGCATCTTGATCGAAGCATGGTAGGAGCTCCTGGTGAATTATCTCCAAGAAAACCTCTATGATAACATTACTAATGGAAAGCAGACATCAAGAGAAAGGGTCATCATGGAAATAGATTTCTGGGATGTGATGACATATTGATGGAGTAGGAAAAGGGAATGAAGCTCTTCATTCTTGAGAAATTGCTACAACATGACTCAAGGAAAAAAGGTATGAGGTATGTATATATTTATATGCTGACATTGGATGATATGAAGTCATGTCATATGGTTGCAGGTAATGGAATTATGTATTTAGAAGTATGATCTATGGAGGATCTCTCGATGCACAAACATATGAAATCAACATAATAAGTCCTCATGGAATATGAGGTGGTTCTATATGAACGAGAAACTAGAAAATTTGTAAGTTCCTGGGAATGGAGAATGTGCAGAAAGGAAGAGATCATGAAATGCAACCATGTCAAGAGGCAGTTATCATCCAGAAGCCAAGAATATGTGACTAGGAGATCTCTTGGGAGGATATGTAGACTCTGACAAAATTCTGTTAAATAAGAAGACCCTTGAAAAAACATATCATTAGGAGATGTGTCAATATGAATAGAGGATATTGATGCCTACAGGAAGATTTCATGGTGAAATATCATCACCGAGGTAACTTTGTTTTAAAATTTTAATAGTATATGTTTATCTCGATGAATTTGTGTAGGGCTGATAATCGTGAGAAAGGATGTATGCTCCTTGGAGATGATTTGAAGAAAAAGCAGCATGGAATAACGATGAAACAGATGAGAAGGATTGATGAATCACTTTCTGATAGTGGACATGACTCGTGACTGAAAGTGATGGATGATCTGTGCCCTATGAAGCCAAAAGTTGAAGATTCCTCAAACATCGAAATCCATGACATCGAGGGAAGGAATTCTTCATGAGTAGCTAGATTGTTGCTACAAGACTCTGGTTGAGAGAGCTTAGTGATAAGTTTCTTGCTTGGAAGAAACTTGTAGTATGTCCTTCATGTGTTAAGAGGGAGTGACGTATGTGATTCTCTATTACATGTGTTGTGCACTAGACCAAGACTAACAGTCGTAAGTCTTAGTAAAGGCCATGTGAAGATAATGGATATACACATCATTATGGTCTTCACATGGAATATAGAATGGAGGATTAGGTAATCATATGGAATTCAATACTCTTTGAGAATGAGATAGGGCATTCAATATAAGAGTAGTCTTGGACCGATATTCTTTGAGGGTTGGGTACCCAAGAGAAGAATATTCCAATAAGGTCATACTCTGGGAACACCGAGGTGGGATATGTACCTTGGAGAGACAATGCCTATGGCGTCTATTAGTCATCTGTCTCACTAGCATTGTAACCAATTATCTCGTTGAGAGATGGGATTGTTAGTCAAGGCCTTATACTAGGACAATGCTGGTTGATATGATGATATACAGATGCGATTACAAATATGATTCTTCTTATGAGATTCTTCAGTTTGAAAGTGACCATGTACATGTATAAATACCTCCCTAGTTAAGATGGAGTGGTGAAAAGTGTAACTAAGTCGGTCTTCATATTGACTCTGTAATTATGTATTTTATGTAAAGAAGAAGACAAAGATAATAAAATGTATATTGGCTATACTTGCTTCATGGGTTTCATGAGGAATATTTAATATTAGGTTAATAGACTTCTTCTTGATGTCTATCTAGGTTTTTGTCTTCTAGATATAAATGTAATAAGTGTCATATGTATGAAGTATCTAGGCAAGAGAATGCTCCAAGACATTGTAAAAGAAGCTATGGAAAAATGACTTGGAACAACACTTAAATTAATGCTGGAAGATGCACCATCTACTGTGATCAAGTCCGCCTAAATGTTAAAGTCAGCCCCACATAAAGAGATATGGTCGGCCTCAAATCAGTGAAAATGTTCCTATATGTATATACCTATTTTGCGGATTAGTTGGAAGTGCATATTTTGGACACCTATGAGTTTTGTGGATCTATGACAACGTATATCAAAGACTTCAGGATACATTTGATGATACCTGAGCATAATGAAGTGCTGATGTCTACTAAGAAAATAAGTGTGGATTATATCTGTATGTCCATGAGAGCTTCAGCATGGAGGATCAGTTGACGGATAGCTCCATGAAGATAGATACAGATCAACAGCTCTGGTCAATCCTGATTGATGAAACGTGAAAATCTAAGGTGAACGCAATGACAAGTGTGATGTTTCACAACAGACTTCAGGAATATAGAAAAACTCTATTATATACATATTTGGATAAGGGTATTATTTATGCCAGAATACTCCTGTAATATATGCAGATACTCTTTTGATGTAACTTCGGATATGAACAGAGTTTATCTGAGATAGATACAATGTAATGAAGCTTAGTTAAATAAGAGTTGAGGAAAATATTCTAAGTATTGTGTGAAGCATTCTGAAGTAGCAGATAAAGTTGATGATCATGTTATAAAGGCTTAAGAGCAGTATGGGAAAAAGGAGGAAGGTAAATCTATGATTTACCTTCCTATTCAAAGGGTCTACATCTCCATCAATCAAGAAATATTCCAAGATAAATTTAGAGACCGAGTTCTCTAATATGGATGCAAATCAGTACAAGGTGATGAAGAAAGGAAATATCAGCAGTGGAAGAAGAATAAGAAGTGACAAGGTCCTTGGAATCATTCATAGGTCAAGGGTTTGAGTATTGATCATGGTACTTGTCATTTGAATATCTATAAGAATAATTTATCGTGTGTTTTCCTCTCCAAGAGGGAGAGGTTTTTGCCTTGGCTCTAGGAGCCTAATTTGTGTGTCTCGTGTACTTTGATAATTGACTTGATGAAATATTAAATAAGCTAAATAAGAGAAGACATAAGTAAGATCACAAGTAATTATGAAGAAGAGAATTTGTATTAATCACCAGCCCTCCAAATTCTCAACATTCCAAGATCACATATTTTATAAAGATAGTTTGATGGTTGTTTGTATCCCACATAGGAATATGAAGTGAATAGGCTTGACTATTTTCCTTCCACTCATTCATTTCCAAATCCTTCATATCTTGTATATTAGACCACAAGAATAAATAAATATTCCAATATTAATTTCAGCCACATGTAATGATTAATTACAGAAATTAAATGCCAATATCAAATTACAAAGTTTATCATTATAAAAGAATCACAACAATATTTTCCTTTGCCTTTGAGTCTTTCCTTTGCATCACAACAATTCAGCTCAATTAACATGCCAAATTCATTGTTATTCTAAACCACCAATGTATTTTTTTCTCCTTTGTCCCTTGTTGTTGCATATCTAGTTTTTCCTTTTCTTGTTGTTCCTTGAGCTGCTCCTCTGTCATGGTGTTGCAATTGCATACCTTGTTGCTACTCTTTGTCTTTGTTGTTGCTCATATATATCTTTGTTGATCCTGATCTTCTCCTTTGCCATCAATGACAATATTTCCAACAACATTCCTGCACTTCAATTTGCAAAAAAATTAGTTGCTTAGGAAAACAATCAAGAACGTGATATATGGAGCATACATTATCAGTTTTGAGAGATTCAAGTTGTGTTGGATTCAGGACGATGAGCTTTATGTTTTGGAACTAGTTTCAATCACTTTTGAACACTTTAATTTTTATCACTTTATTGATCCCTTGGATAAACTATTTGAGGGGAGGAAATATTTTTTCCTTTACAACCCTGATTTCAAAAGATCTAAATCATTCTTCCTTTTCAATATTTTGGTCGATATTGCTCTATAATGTCTCTTATAAAGTAATCTCAAATATTTTGATCAAAATGCTTAAACCTATTCTACCCATAATTATCTCAGAATATTAGGGTGGATTCATCTATTAGAGAAACATATTTCATAATATCATCTTGGTTCAGGAGGAAATCAACTCTATCCAAAATTGAGAAGACAAATGCATGGTCATCAAACTAGAAATGGAAATTTCCTTTGACACAGTAAGTCATGAATTCCTCTTCAAATTATTGGAAATTTTTTCCTTGTATTGTAAATTTACTTGGTAGGTTTATTTATCTATCAAAGCACCAAGAATTGGCCCTTTGTTTAATGGAAGAGTGTTGGTTTCTTCTGAGCCTCCCAAGGGATTCGCCAAGTTTTCCCTCTATCTCCTTTCTTATATGTTATCTTGACAGATTCTATTAACTATAGGTTGGAATATGAAGGATATGTGCCAACCTTCAAGGAATTAGATTTTGTAGTGGTATAAAAAGCATCAATCACTCATAGTTTACTGATGATACACTCTTGTCGAGGGGTGCCTCCACAATAATAACTAGAATGTTTAAAAAAAATTGGATTCCTTTCTTGAAGTATCTAGAGGCCAAATAAAATTTGGAAAATCTCATATTTATACATGGAATGTATCATGAAGGAAGAAAAGAAAAATTGGAAGAAATTTGAGTTTTCAAATAGTTGAATCATGGAAGGAACTCAAATATCTAATGATGCCAACAAAATTCCATCTACCGATAATATTTCAATTAGGTGCTTCCTTCTTTTAATCATGGAAAATAGTTCCCATGATAACTAAATCTAAACCATATTATGATTATGGACTAGAGGTTCAAATATATGTGGAGCAGAGGCCCTTTATATATATTATAAATTCACAGGCGGGGTATGCAACATAACATAAGATTAGACTGTGTTTTAAACACCTGAATCATGACTATGGAATGGGGAAATACCTTCATAAAATAATTGGGTTCAAGAACTTCAATATAACATATGTGACCCAATCCTCTAACTTGTAGCCCCTTCTCCTTCTCATATATCCCTTGCAATAGTACCTCACGGCCATGGCATCTAACCACAATCTTGGATATAGTCCCTAGAACGTTTAATTGATCCTGCCTTTAAAATATCCGAGAGACGGAAGCTGGTATGGGAAATTCTACTATTCTTAACATAAAAATCTTCATCAGTTGTTGTCACTAGAACCCAACATTTTGAAATATAGTTCCTTTGTTTCCTCGTGTTAAAACTTTTGGGGAGACAAACTCCATGATGGATATTTTCCTATCGATTGTTGCACTTATATTCCTATCAACTATTGACCCAAAACCCTGGATTTCCCAAAGTGTACTCCATTTTATTCTGAGATAAAACCTTTAGGAGACAAAGATATTTCTATCTTCGCCACTTAAAAAACCATCACCTAGTGCTTTTAAACTTTTTCCATAGTTTACACATCACCTTGACTCTTTCCATGGCACCCCAACATTTTGAACAATCCATGTCACCTTCGTACTTTTAAGTTTAACCTCATCTGGAAACTCACGGGGAATATTCTTCCAGGGAATATATCCCTCGTCGAAATTCTTCCGATATAACTCTAGTTTGGTTTCCCATGATACCATCAACTAACAACTCCCATAAAAGTTTAAAAAACTGTTAGAAAATTATATATTATAGAGCAATGCAACGCATAAAATATGCAGAAAAATACAAACATAGAAAACACATAAAACCAAAGAGACACAGATATACGTGGTTCACCCAGTTTTGGCTATGTCCACCTTGAACAACCAGTCCTTCCTTTCTATTATCTAGCAAAATGAAGAGACACAACCTATAGTAGATCCGCTGTAATATCCTATGTTATCTCTCATATTATCCTTATCTATTTCTCGCTCTGAGAATACAAATACAATACACAACCGCAATATAATACCCTCATACAAAGCGAGGGGTTTCCTTCTAGGGAAAAAAACCCTAAACTAAACATAACTTCTACCGTCAGATCATCCACCTAATGAACGACCCAGATTGACTAGAAATTACTATACTTTTACAAGGCAATTTTACATTTGTTTTTAGCTTCGAGGGCGCTGTCGCCGAAACTCCCTGGCAAGGGGGGCTCCATAAAGTCACAACCGCCCCCCTAGATCCTCCATTAGCGTTTAATTATGGGCGGCATTTCTGCCCCATTAAGGTACAGGGGTCCAATGCTGTGATACAAAATAAACAAGATAATCAGGCTCCACACCCAACAATCTCCCACTTTGAGACTGATTGTCGCAACTCCACCGCTGCTTCATTTGCTGGACAATGACTCCACTTTGGATCTGGCTGTTTCTCATATTCATTTTCATTCTTGAAGACCAATTAAAACTGAGCATATTCTCAGTTTCTCCCTGGTTACAAATTTTGTTAGCATATCTTCAGGATTCTGGCTAGTGTGTATCTTTTCCAGCTTCAACTGTCCATCTTCCAATACTGATCGTATGGAATGGTACTTGAGCCGTATGTGTTTAGTTGTGGAATGAAATGCTGAGTTATTTGCAAGATGAATGGCACTTTGGCTATCATTGTATAGCGTGCCCATATCATGCTTCTTACCCAATTCATCCATAAATCTTTGTAACCAAATCATTTCTTTACTAGCCTCTGTAGTAGCAACATACTCTGCTTCTGTTGTTGAAAGTGCAACAAAACTTTGGATTTTTGAAACCAAACTAAAAGTTGTTCCACTTACAGTAAATACATACCCTGTAGTGCTCCTCCTGTTATCTCTATAACCTACCATATTTGCATCAACATATCCCTATAGAGCCATGTTTGAACCACCAAATCATAATGCTTGATTTGTGGTACCTCTCAAATATCTGAGAATCCATTTTACTGCCATCCAATGTTCTTTTCTTGGATTTTTCATGTACCTGCTTACAAGTCCCACTGCATGTGCAATATTATGCCTTGTGCAGAACATTACATACATTAAGCTTCCAACTGCTGATGCATATGGAACTTTAGACATATAATCCATTTCTTCTTGGGTCTTGGGGCACATCTCCTTACTAAGTTTGAAATGACTAGCAAAAGGTGTACTAACTGGTTTTTCTTTTTGCATATTAAATATTTTCAACACCTTTTGTATGTACTCATTCTAAGACAGTGTTAATTTTCAATTTTTCCTATCTCTAGTTATTCTCATACCAAGGATTTGTTTTGCAGCTCCCAAATCCTTTATTGCAAATGAATTTTCCATGTTTATTTTGAACACATTTATTTCCCGCATGTTAGACCCTGCAACAAGCATGTCATCTACATACAATAACAATATAATATAGTTGCCATCATTTTTCTTTTTCAAATAAACACAATGATCAGAGTGACATCTAGTATAACCTTGTTCAGACATAAACTTGTCAAATTTTAGATACCACTGCCTTGGATCCTATTTTAAGCCATACAAAGTCTTCTTTAATCTCATATCCTTCTGGTTGCTCCATAAAGATCTCTTCCTCCAAATCTCCATGGAGAAATGTTGTCTTTACATCTAACTGTTCAAGATGTAAATCTTCTGTTGCTACAAGACTTAAAATAGTTCTTATTGAAGTCATATTAACAACAGGAGAAAATATTTCATCAAAATCAATACCTTTCTTCTGTGCAAACCCCTTCACCACAAGTCTATCTTTGTACCTCTGTTTTCCTCCATCTTCTTCCTTCAGCCTGTAAAGCCATTTATTTTGCAATGTAGTTTTACTTGCAGGAAACCTGACTAAGTCCCAAGTCTGGTTATGCATTAAGGAGTCCATCTCTTCTTCCATGGATAGCTCCCACTTCTTCCTCCTTTCAACCTAAATTTCTTCTTCATAACATTCGGGTTCACCAGAATCAGTCAACAATAAATAATATAATGAAGGAGAGTATCGTTCAGGGGGTCTACTTATCCTGGTAGATCTTCTGACACCACTTTCAAGTGTTTGAGGTGCCTGCTGCTATTGTGGTTGTTGTTGTTGCTGTGGTTGTTGATTATTATTATTTTTAGGAACCTTTACTTTTTCGGTGATCTCATCAAGAACTGTGTATTCCTTGTTTTCTTTTTCCTGTTTCTTTTCCTGGAACTGATTCTTATACAAGACCTTTTCATTGAATATTACATCTCTGCTCCTAATGATTTTTTGATTTTCATAATCATATAAGCAATAACCAAAATTAGTAACACCATATCCAATAAAGGTACATTTCTTTGATTTTGCCTCAAACTTTGTTCTATTTTCTTTATTTATATGGACAAAGGCCTCACAGCCAAAAGGCTTTAAAAAAAATTAGTTTACCTTTTTACCTGTCCATGCTTCCTCTAGAATACCACCATCCAAGGAACTTGAAGGCCCTCTGTTTATTAGATAAACAACAATATCTACAACATCTGCCCAAAATTGCAAAGGAAATCTTGCATGCAATCTCATGCACCTTGCACGCTCCATTATTGTTCTGTTCATCCTTTCTGACACACCATTTTCTTATGGTGTTCTTGGAAATTCTATGCTCTAAATAGTACCTATCAAACTCTTTGTTGCAATATTCACCTCCATTTTTTGATCTGAGACACTTCAACTTCTTTCTTGACTCAATCTCAAGCAAATCTTTCCATTTATTGGAAGTATCAAATACATCAGATTTATTTTGAATACAATAAATCCAAGTTTTTCTAGTTGCATCATCAATAAAAGTAACATAATAATAAGAGCCACCGAGAGATGATACCTGAGCAGGTCCCCAAACATCTGTGTGCACAAGCTCTATTTTTTCACTCTTCTTTTCTTTCCCAACTCTGAGAAATCTGACTCTCTTATATTTTCCATAAATACAATTCTCACAGAAATCCAAATCAACATTCTTCAAACCTGGAAAAAAATTTCTTGAGTGAAGAATATTCATCCCCTTCTCACTCATGTGTCCAAGCCTATGATGCCATAATGTTGCATCTGTTCCTTTGCAAGTTAAAGCATTAACAAAGTTAGAAATACCATTGCATAAATACAATGTAACAACCTTTTCACCTTTTGCTATTACCAGGGCTCCTTTGGTGACCTTCCAAGTTTTATCTGTGAAATTTGTCACACAACCTTCACTGCCTAACTGCCCTATTGGAATTAGATTTTTCTTCAGATGTAATATTCCCATTTTAGCACACAACTAAATGGAATATTAAAATTTTGTTTTCAACACCTAACAGCTAAATAAATGGGTAAGGAAGCCCATGCTTAGTAAAACATGAATAAAATCCCTCAAATGTGAAAAGGGATAGTCATAAGAGTTGGATTTCACACCCCTATGTGTGAAAAGGGACATTTGCATGAAGACAAGGTCAAGTTTGACCAAGTCAACAGCACTGGGAGAGCAGGAGGAGAACACTTTGATAGAAAATGCAATGTGAATGGGAAGAGGGTTATTTGGTGGAGGAAAACCTAAAGAGTGGGACCCATGGAGAGAGGGCTTTCAATTGTTTAAAAGGAGGGCAAGGAAGCCATTATTTTTCATGTCATGTATTATTGATTTTATGGTCTATTCAGACTTTGTGCAATCTCCAGCTGTTTAGCTGAGTTGTAGTGCTGCTTAGCACAAGGATCTCCTGCTTAGGAATCCTTCTCCTTCCAAGAGATGCCTCTTGAAGGATCCTGTACTTCATTCTCCACATTCAGGCTCAAGTCCAAGCTACCTCCTATAACTACAACATTATTTCTGCCCAAGTATAACGTTGTGTTGTAGGGTGTTGCAGTGGAGGACCTCAACACCATTTCCGGAGCTGATTTTCAGAGGAGGGAGTTTCCATTCCTTTGGGAAGCTAGTGAGGAAGGTTTGAGAGCTTATTGCAGATCTTGGCATTGGGCCAACTCATTCCTTTTCCCCTACAGCGCAGTTTTCTTCAGTGACTGCGTTATTTCTAGTGAGAAATTGCTGTGGGGCTTTGCAGATATGTTTAGAGGGTGAGATCTTCAGTGATAGGATCAACCTTTCACTTGAAAGATCCATTGGAGGAGGCATATTCAGTTTGGGCATCATCTTCAGCCATATCCATCTAGTTCCATTTTTTGAGTTGCAGCTGCTACCCAACAACTCCGGCATTTTGCGGATTTTGTATATTATAGCCAATCCTTCCGGGATTGACTTGAGGTAGCCTTTGGGAGCTGAGATCTTCACTCCCAATGTTATATGGGCCATATATTTGTATATCCATGTATTTTACATATGTTAGCATACATTTTGTCTTATAAAACTGTGCAGTCTTAGCTTGGGCACACTTGTGTAGCAGTTTTTTATCATGATTTATGTACTTGTCTCTTGAGGCTGAGCATTGCCTATCTTGAGTGACATTTTCCTCAAGATCTTGTATTCATTTGTTGCTGCTATTACTTAATAAGATAGCTATGGATATTTCTCACATTTCTATGAGTTGAGTGTCATTGCTACTCCATTATGATATTTGCATATTGTTGGGTCTTCAATTTGGGAATATTATAAGATATTCCTAACATTGTAGATTTTCCTGATTTTAGGATATTACAGTGGTATCAGAGCTGCGATCTTGGCTCAACCTGTGGATCTCAGCCATGATGTTATCAAGAAAATAGAAGATGAAGACTCCATTATGTGGAGAGAAAAAGGAAGATAAGCTTACAAAGCTTCTTCCAAGATCTGTACAGAGCATTCATGAAGATTTCAAGAAGATACTGAGGGAGATATGTATAGGATCTCCAAGAGGGTTTGAAACTGAGACATACTCTAGATTTTCTTATGGGGAGTGTGAGAATGCAGCTGCACCCTATGATGTACAACGCAGTCTCATGTCCATTTTTTCCATGAGGGAGAGGGAGGAAGAAGGAATGCCTAAGAGGGGAACTCTTAGTGGATTTTTGCATGAATATGAATCTCAAAATTAGCAGTTTAGAGATCATATCACTTTCTCGGAGTTTTGCAAGGTCAAGGTGAGGAGGATTAAGCAACATAATGTGGATATATTTCTTCTATCTATCTTTGATGGTTCCCCTACATGTTCAGCCAGGGCTTGGGTGGAAGAGCTAGACATATTTTTATAGCAGCACCAAATTCCTGAAGATGAAGCCATCATAGTAGAAGCACTGCACTTTGGAGGTAAGGTCTATGCATGGTGGTTATTTGAGTCCTTTACTTTAAAAAATGAAAATAATTCTTCCTATGCAAGGTTCATTAGAACTTTGGTGGAAAGATTTGGTAAGAAGGATTTTGAAACACATGTGGAGGAGACAAACAAACTTAAACAAATAAAACCCTTGCATGTGCTGGAGAGAACCATAGACTCTAAACCTCTTCAGAGAACCATAGAGGAGGCTGATACCTTTCATTATACTTTGCTGGAGGCAAGACCTTCATCTTGTATTATGGCACAAAAAGGCAAGGAGATCCCTTTTCGAAAAGAGGATCCAATCATTGGAGGGTTTCCCATTCATGTTGAGGAGGTTAAGGGCAACAACACTGTCAGATATGGAGTTAATCTAGCACCTCATGCAGAGGGAGGAGGAGCTCTTGCTCCAACTAGAGGGATTCTTGCATATTTGCAAGGAAGTCCCCAGGATCTCATATGTAGAGATCAAGGCACAACTCATGTTCTACATGTGCCATTGATGATGAGGTGTGGAACTATGGAGACACAAGGAGGAGATAGGGAGGATGGCCAACATCATGTGATGAGGAGCACACATCCCTGTCTATTTCATGAGGTTGATACACTTGAGAGGGAGAATGGATTGCACAGTGAGAGCAGGGACAAGTCTATCCATTCATATATATAGTCTAATCTTGATGATGATGTCTCATTACATGGAGACATTTCACCAAGGAGACCACCAGATCAGCAAATGATGAGAGATGCTTCACATTTTGAGGCACCATTCATTGATTTAAAAGGAGTGGGGACCTTGGGAGGTAATTTTACAACGTTGAGAGTCTTGGGTAGACTCAAGGAGGAGAGAGGCATTCTCTCAACAGCATCTTTACCGATTCTCATTTCAGATTCTGCGTTGTGGCAGAAGTAGTAGGGGGAGGATAGCAGCCTTCCAACTTGCATCTTTTTCATGGGAGATGTCAAAGGGGAGGATGACCATATGACAGATGCTCTTCATGAGAGATCATCAGCACTGTCACTATGAAGGATAGATCTATATTGGAACTCCTAGCTGTTGGTGGAGTATTCCAAGGATCTTTTTACTTGCATGATATTGGATGACCATTTGCATGAGCAAGGATATTCAGTCAAAGGTGGGGTCATCTACTATTATGGTAGGCTCTTCTTATCTGGAGCTTCCAAGCTGAAGGAGAAGTTGCTACAAGCAGCTCATGAGGATTTCCTTTTCAGCCCCACTTGCTCTATGAGAGCATACCACACCATCATGGAGGGGTATTTTTGGGAGGGCTTTGAGGAGGAGATATATCAGCATATGAGGAGATGCATGAGTTAGATGGAGATGGAGGGATTAGCATAACCAAATCTTTTCCATTTGAGGATGAGGGGAGACTCATCTATGAGCCACTCCATTTATATGAACAAAACATATGGTAAGAGTATTGTTGATTTGCATAGTAATTTGTCTATATGTATGCATCTCTTAACCATATATGTGAAGGGATTTTCTTAAAGGAGGAATATTATTCCTTTTATATTTGGTGGTATAGTTAAGGCCATTATGGATGATCACTCCCTAAGAGGATATGGGGAGGAGATTTCTTATGGAGAACATACTCACATTTCATATTACATCATTCACTTTCTCCAGACTTGTGAGGAGATTGGGGTAGCAAGCAAATGGTGGGGAGGCCACCCATCATTTCATTTTCTATGGCAGTTGAGAATCAAACTGCGTTGGCTACATTTGAGGGACCATTTTCCTTCTCCCTTACTTCACATGGCAGCCATCATGATTCTCCTTATGGTTCCCTTGGTTGATATTTCTATTGCTTTTCTTGGGAGCCTGATTGGGGGAGAGACACATTGGGTGAATGTGTCCTTGGAGGGAGAAAATTCCCACACTCTTTGCACTACATGTTCTAAAGGGAGCATGGGAGATGGTATGGCCACCACAGCAACACATTTGTTTCCTTATGAGGTGATCCATATGATGGATGTGATGCCATATGATGATGACTTCCAACTCATCACATATGAGATGATTTGGGTCAACATGTTTCATAACATTGGAGGAGAGATCCTTAGAGGTCTAATATTCATATTGCCACTTGAGGGCAATATCATTGCAGCCTAGGATCAACATACACTCTACACTTATCCTAAGTGGAGAGGAGGACAGCGTGGGGTAGGCTATTTTTTCTACCAAGATCAGATTTTCAGCCCACCTACATTGTCAGAGTCAAAGGTGGAAGAGGATTTTTAGGAGTTGCCATGTTGGGAGATAACTCATTTTGCATGGATGATTGCTTGGGGGATGGAGGATCCACATGAGGAATATGTTCCTCAACACATTCTAGAATCCATTCCTTGGGAGGAGGCTTTCCAGTTCAATCCTTGTAGTTGCTTGAGGACAAGCAACATTTGGGAGGGGAGGACTATAATATTCCCATTTTAGCACACAGCTAAATGGAATATTAAAATTTTGTTTTAATCACCTAGAAGCTAAATAAATGGGTAAGCAAGCCCATGCTTAGTAAAACAGGAATAAAAAGCCTCAAATGTGAAAAGGGATAGTCATAAGAGTTGGATTTCACACCCCTATGTGTGAAAAGGGACATTTGCATGAAGACAAGGTCAAGTTTGACCAAGTCAACAGTGCTGGGAGAGGAGGAGGAGAACACTTTGATAGACAACGCAGTATGAATGGGAAGAGGGTTATTTGGTGGAGGAAACCCTAAAGATTGGGACCCATGGAGAGAGGGCTTTCACTTGTTTAAAAGGAGGGCAAGGCAACCATTGTTTCTCATGTCATGTATTATTGAATTTATGGTCTATTCAGACTTTGTGCAATCTCCAGCTGTTTAGCTGAGTTGCAGTGCTTCTTATCACAATGATTTCCTACTTAGGAATCCTTATTCTTACAAGAGAGGCCTCTTGAAGGATCCTGTACTTCATTCTCCACATTCAGGCTCAAGGCCAAGCCACCTCCTCCAGCTACAACATTATTTATGCCCAAGTATAATGTTGTGTTGTAGGGTGTTGCAGTGGAGGACCTCAACACCATTTCAGGAGCTGATTTTAAGAGGAGGGAGTTTCCATTCCTTTGGGAAGATAGTGAGGAAGGTTTCAGAGCTTATTGCAGATCTTGGCATTGGGCCAACTCATTCCCTTGCCCCTAAAACACAGTTTTCTTCAGTGACTACGTTATTTCGAGTGAGCAATTGTTGTGGGGCTTTGCAGATATGTTTGGAGGGTCAGATATTCAGTGATAGGATCAAACTTTCACTTGAAAGATCCATTGGAGGAGGGATATTCAGTTTGGGCATCATCTTCAGCCATCTCCATCCAGTTCCATTTTCTGAGTTGCAGCTGCTACCCAGCAACTCTAGCATTTTGCGGATTTTGTATATTATAGCCAATCCTTCCAGGATTGACTTGAGGTAGCCTTTGGGAGCTGAGATCTTCACTCCCAATGTTTTATGGGCCATATATTTGTATATACATGTATTTGACATATGTTAGCATGCAGTTTCTCTTATAAAACTACACAGTCATAGCTTGGGCACACTTGTGTAGCAGTGTTTTATCATGATTTATGTACTTGTCTCTTGAGGCTGAGCATTGTCTATCTTGAGTAACATTTTCCTCAAGATCTTGTATTCATTTGTTGCTGCTATTACTTAATAATATGGCTATGGATATTTCTCACATTTCTATGAGTTGAGTGTCACTGCTACTCCATTATGGTATTTTCATATTGCTAGGTCTCCAATTTGGGAATATTATAAGATATTCCTAACATTGTATATTTTCTCGATTTTGGGATATTATATCAGATCTGGAACATGCCTTACCTTTTTTAATAGCCATTGGTTTCCATTTTGTTGTTTTACAAGAACTTTACCCATTCCAATAATTTTACAAGGTTTATCATCACCCAAACAAACTTGTCCAAAATCTCCTTAAACATAGTCATGAAAATATTTCTTATCAGGTGTGGCATGGAATGAAGCCCCTAAATCTACTACCCAGGAATCAGTAACATTTTCGAAAAAAAGAATCAAAGCATATTGTAACACATCACTTGTCACATTTTCTTCATGATTTTTTTCTTGATGTGCGTCTCCTTCTTTTCCCTTCCGAGATCTACAGTCTTTCTTTAGGTGTCCTTTCTTCCCACATTTCCAACACACTATCCCTGATATGGACTTGGATATGCCTTTCCTTGAATTACTACGATATCCCGAGCTCTTTTCTCTTTCCATTTTTCTTCCCCTAGACTCTACACTCAAAGCATTTCCCGATGTCTCACTGGAGCTTTTCCATCGCATTTCCTCATTAAGGATAGCACCGACAACATCATCAAACTTTAAAGTACTAGATCCAGAGATAAAGTTACTAATGGCCATAACTAAACCATTCCAGCTTTCTGGCAATGAGCACAAAAATAAAAGAGCCCTAAATTCATCATCAAAGTTTACCCCTACAGAAATTAACTGACTAGTAACTATATTAAAATCATTTAAATGGTCTGCAATAAATCCACCTTCATACATCTTCATATTAAATAAAAGTTTCATAAGAAATACCTTGTTTGAGGCCGAGGGTTTTTCATATAGTTTCGCCAACGCCTTAATCAAACCCTCTATTGTTGTTTCCTTCGAAATATTGAAGGCTACCGATGCCGCGAGGCAAAACCGTACTATTTTGAGTGCCTTTCTATTGAGAATCTCCCATTCTGCATCTGTCATAGCCGCCAGCTTCTTTGTTTTTCCGCTCAATGGTAGGTACAGATCTTTTTGATATAGATAATCTTCCATCTGCATCTTCCGCAACGGGAAGTTTTCCCTGTTAAATTTCTCGGCCCTAAATTTACCATCTTCCGCCATTACTCCTACTTGAACCAGGAACCCTTCTTTCTTGCGAGTTTATAAGCCAAATAGACCTTCGACTCTGATACCAGTTGTTAGAAAAATTATATATTATAGAGCAATGCAACACATAAAATATGCAGAAAAACACAAGCAAAGAAAACACATAAAACAAAAGAGACACATATATATGTGGTTCACCAAGTTTGGGCTACGTCCACCTTGAACAGCTAGTCCTTCCTTTCTATTATCCAGCAAAATGAAGAGACACAACCTACAACAGATCCACTATAATATCCTTTTTTCTCTCTCACAATCTCCCTATCTATTTCTCGCTCTGAGAATACACATACAATACATAGCCATAATAAAATACCCTCATACAAAGCGAGGGGTTGCCTTCTAGGGCCAAAAACCCTAAAATAAACATAACTTCTACCATCAGATCATCCGCCTAATGAACGGCCTAGATTGACTAGAAATTACTATACTTTTACAAGGCAATTTTACATCTGTTATTAGCTTCGGGGGTGCTGCCCCCGAAACCCCCCACCAGGGGGGGCTCCATAAAGTCGTAGCCGCCCCCCCTAGATGCCCCAGGTAGCATTTAATTATGGGCAACAAGGTACATGGGTCCAACACTGTGATACAAAATAAACAATATAATCGGGCTCCACAACCAACAAAAACTAAGTCTTAACCTTGTATTTTCTTCTAGAGAAAATAACTACTTCTCCCAAGGCTTTAACACAATGAATATATAAGACTCAAATGCACATTTTCTACCTTTGCAACATCTCAAACTGAACACATGCTCCTCCTTTGGTCCTTCACAATATTTGTATCTTCACACTTCCACTGCACCTACGATTAAATTAAATTTTTGGTCAACACGTTAATAAGTGATCAAATAGGAACATTCCTCCACTGTAAAAGAATACCCTTTCAGCCAATTTGGAACTGTTGCGTTACTTATGAAAATCGTTCTCCCCCATGAGCTTTATCCAATGAATTTCACAATATTTTTGTGCTCCTTCTACACACAATCCCTCTTTATCTTAATTGACCAAAGCTTGCAACACACTCGTATTGAATATGCTTTACAAAGGTCAATTACACACAATAATGAATAGAGACTCGACACATATGAAAAACACTCGAAACAAAGTGTTTCCTCTATTAATGAATACACACAAATAATTTACAAAGGTCTATTTTGGCATGATTTACATATGATTCGGCCCCACTTGGCCTTATGGTCGTACTTGGCCTACTCTACCAATCCTCTCAACACTACTCTCATACTTTCACACCTATTTACTCTGCCTCTAGACCAAATATTTATACAAGAGATTATGAAACCATAATTAGGTTAAAATCCACTAAGTACTCAACAAATCCCTATTTCTATATGATATAAAAATGTAATTACTTTAAAATGTGTGCAAGGTATCCATTTCCATTTAATTAAATGTGCGCAAAATTCTCCATGTCTTGATGATTAAAGAAATTGCTTTTGGTAACTGTTTATGAGTTTGTGTGTGAGGGAAAGTTAATTTAATTTTCTGTTTAACATATTAAATCAGAAATACACAGCAATATCACTTCAACATAACATGACACAAATGTTTGGTGAGCAGTTCACCCCTCCTGGGCTACGTCTGCTGGATCAAGCCTCCAAAAATGACCTTGTCCTCTTGTATTATAATTCCCTCAAATGCTAATACAAGTTTAAAAGTGCTTAAATAGGAAAATATGACTGTAAATACAGAATCAGAAGACATGAAAATGCTAAAATTGCCTTTCCATATTCACTAAAAAGTGAAAAATTACCATAAAAAGTGGCTTCTTCAACAAGGTCCCGATGGCTCTTTGAACTCCTATGAAGATTTTCGGGCTGTAGAAGTCCTCAAGAAGTTCTAAAACCTCTTCCATTAGGTTCATAAGGTCAAAAATAGCTGAAAATGGTTTTTGGATCACCTCAAACAGTGAGGTACAACTCTAGATAACTCCATTTCCCCAATGGCCTTGGTGGATCTCCAAGCTTCCCTGAAGCTAAAATGGATGTAGAACACCTATATTTCCTTTGAAACCTGTCCCAATGGCTTTGGAATGCTGAAAATACCCAAAATTGACCAACATTTCATCCAATTTGGTCCAATATTGGAGAAGTTATCATCAAAACAGTATTTCTCCCAATGTCAAGTAAAAATCCCACTAAATGTGGGAGAACTGCAGATAGCCGCACTAAAATTAGCTCCAAGGCTGAATTTGGTGGAATGCGCCCAGTTCTGGCGGAACCATTAGCAGTTAAATTTAATGTTTGGTGGGCGCATG
This sequence comes from Pinus albicaulis, assembly GCA_034641835.2. Lineage (NCBI taxonomy): Eukaryota > Viridiplantae > Streptophyta > Pinopsida > Pinales > Pinaceae > Pinus > Pinus albicaulis. Next base: position 728,208,513 of record CM076582.1, on the reverse strand, counting down.
TGAACGGTCCACAAAACCCGCTGCATTAAGTGCTACACCAAACTACCGCCTTAAAAAAATGTTGTGGTCACATTTTACGGTTTATGAAACCGTTTTCCAACTACCATGTTACAGTCTTAGCTCCCAGTTTTAGTGGGACGGTTACATGTCACCCGGGCTAGCCCCTTTTTTTTCTGCCAAACATAAATACAAACATTAAATAAACCGTTTGCCCATTACATATTAAGTTCTAACGTGTAGCCCGCATGGTGGGGTCTCCTTGCTTACCGAGACGAGGTCTCAAGTTCAAAACCCGTAGACTTAAAAATATTCTTCCATTCAAAAATTTCCATAGGCCTGGGGCCACGTGGTGGCCTTTGGGCTTGCCACGTGGCACCCTTTGATTGGCCATTAAAAATCGAAGTCAAACAATTGACGAATGGAGAGCTGCAACATGTCATAATATGATTGGCCAAGATGGAATATTTTGAGGAATATTCCAGGGAATATTTTGAGGAATATTCCAAGAATATTCCTTGGAATATTCTTTTTTTAATAATTCCAAAGTCAAAGTCAACTCTCGTCAAACTCAATTTTTTGTAGTTTACTGAAAACTTCAAACTTGCATAACTTTCACATACAATGTCAGATTTGAGTGTCGTTCACGGCACTAGGATCATATCTTCGAGGCCTATCCGGTCGTTCAGGTTGCAAGTGATTTTGAACACTTTAAATTTTGAGCTCTTGATCACACCTCCCAAATGAGAAGCTTTTGGACCCCAAAATCTCACTGAAATGCTGAAACTGAACTGTACAGAAAATGAGAGAATAAAAACATCCTCTTCTCTTCAGCTTTCAAAAATTTTCCTGACTTGCCAACTGTTCTCATGGCGAATTTTTGCTGAAAGAGCCATGTACTTGTGCCAAATCCTGACCAAGTTTTCTCACCATACCAATCTGCCATTCTGAAACTAGCAATGACCCTTACTAAAATTTGTGCCCTATTTTCTTGCATGCCTTTCCATATGATGGAATCTTGCACCTATTTGCACCGACACTTTGTTTTTTGCACCAATCGACACCAAAGGCACCTTGTGCAACATACGACATCAACAACAAGTTGACCTGAAATGTGCTATATAATTGACACACGAAATCTGTAACAAGTTTTCACACAATTGACACAAGTTGATAAACAACAAGATACATCTTGAAAAACACATGTGTATGTATCATGTACAATGAACTATTTACAGTTCGCTATTTACATATACCACCTCTTGTACATGTGCAATTTCAAATATTCTTTTCAAATACCAACAAGTACATCATCCCAAAAACATGTGGGTGACAAAGAGCTGAACTAAAATAAATTGCTGCAATATAAGTGAGTATCATACTCATCTTTTACACCTCCATGGCGAAATTTTGCAACAACAAAGAAATTCCTTCAACTGAAACTACTTTTACATGCAATCTTGCATCAAACTTTTCAAAATAAATACATGCATACCAATCTGAAATTTGCATGTACAAAATGAGTATGACTTACTGCATTAAGAAGTTAATCCACTTCCTACCAAGCCAAATCCATGGTGTTTTTACCTGCGGAAACATTTCTACATGTGAATCTTCCATTTCCACATTGATAATAGAATCCATAGATCCACTTGCACCAATCTTTTTTTCCTCAAGTTGCATGTGCTTTGGACGACTTGTTGGAGGCAAGGTCGAACAATGAGAGACATCATGTCCCTTCTTTTGAAAAAATGTGCAACTCTTAAAAAAAAATTTAGAAATTTTTCTTTGCCTCTTCTGCTTCCTGTGTACTTTCTTTTTCAACCAGCATCTTGCAGCAACATGGTTAAATCCACCACAAAATGTGCAACAAAAATTTCTTTCATTTGAACAAGAAAAAATATCATTCTTTGCTGAAACATAATCAAATTGATCATGTGAATAATTATACCTCTTTTTCTGCATGGAATGCCCGTCCTTTTTATCTTCGAAAGACGATGAACTAGTAGGGGAGACAACTTTCTTTTTCAGACCTTCATCATAGTTCTTGTCTTGAAAACTGTTTAAATTTGCATGCTCGCCATAAGCAACATGTTTACCCTCTACTTGCTGCAATGAAGGCTTAAAACATGGCAATCATCCTTAAAACAATTTTGACATATATGCATTTTAGAACTTGGAATAAAAGTTCTCTTTAAATTTTCATCACATGCATTCAAGGATTTGGATTCTTCGCCATTAAACTGCTCATATCCAAGACCAAAATTCTTGGGTCGTTCCACAACCGAAATAGGTTCAACCATGCCTTGTGCATGTTTTCCCAAACCTTTGCCTTCATGATAGCCCATCTTAAACATTAATTTGGGCCCTATACCCCTTGTATGTTTTTCAAAAGAACCAGCACACTTTTCAATTGAGGAAATTGAAGACAAGTTGGAATGGTTTACCTCTTCCTCACACTTGTTCTTGGAAAAAGCTTCTTGAGCTTGAAGGAGTTGTTTCTCCATGTCATGAAGTCTTTGGAGAATTTTTTCCTTCTCTTCCTTCATGGCTAACAATTGTGCATGAAGCTTAGCACTTTATTTTTGATCCTCAATTAGAATTTGTACCATGTCCTTCACTTTAATGAACTCGTTCTTCATGTCTTCATTGAAGAATATCGTGAAGGAGGAAAATTCACTTGTGGAAGAAGCTGTCATTATGTAAATGGTCAAATTAACAAAAGGAAATTCCAAAGAAAATTTCTCAAAGCTTTCAAACAATTGACAAGATTTTAACCAAATTTCTTTACAACCATACTCTTATTCAAGCAGCCATAAATCACAAACTCCAATAGATTTTTGTAGCAAACACTAATCAAGTGGGTTTGTTTTCCAAAGATAATCTTGAGGTAATTTGGGGTAAGGAAATAGCCTACAACTCTTTTTTTCCTTTCCAAGACTTAACTATCAACAACTATCTTTTCAACTCAAGGAAACTCAACAATCAACCATTTTGAAACCAATAAAACAATCAATCTTTTACATTGTTTTAACACCTTTTGCACAAAAACAAATTCTCAACCTGAGCTCAACCTATGCTTTGATACCATCTGATCTAAAAATGGAAGTACTTGAAAATGTGTGCACGGTATCCATTTCCATTTAATTAAATGTGTGCAAAATTCTCCATGTCTTGCTGATTAAACAAAGTGTTTTTGGTAACTATTTATGAGTTTATGTGTGAGGGAAAGTTAATTTAATTTGTTGTTAAAATATTAAATCAGAAATACACAGCAATATAACTTCAGCATAACATGACACAAATGTTTGGTGAGCAGTTCACCCCTCCTGGGCTACGTCTGCTGGATCAAGCCTCCCAAAATGAGCTTTTCCTCTTGTATTATAATTCTCTCAAATGCTAAATTTTTTTTAAAAGTGCCCCAATAGGAAAATTTGACTATAAATACAAAATCAGAAGACATGAAAAATGCTAAAAATGCCTTTCCATAATCACTAAACAGTGAAAAATTACCGTAAATAGTGACTTCTTCAACAAGGCCCTAATGGCGCTTTGAACTCCTATGAAGATTTTCGGGCTGTATTAGTCCTCAAACAGTTCTAAAACCTCTTCCATTAGGTTCATAAGGTCAAAAATAGCTGAAAATGGTTTTTGGATCACCTCAAACAGTGAGGTACAAATCCAGATAACTCCATTTCCCCAATGGCCCTAGTGGCTCTCCAAGCTTCCCTGAACCTAAAATGTCTTTATAACACCTCTAATGCCTTTGGAACCTATCCCAATGGCTCTGGAATGCTGAAAATACCCAAAATTGACCAAAATTTCGTCCAATTTGGTCCAATATTAGAGAAGTTATTATCAAAACAATATTTCTCCCAATGTCAAGTAAAAATCCCACTAAATGTGGGAGAATTGCAGATAGCCGCACTAAAATTGGCACTAAGGCCGAATTTGGCAGAATGTGCCCAGTTCTATTGGAATCAATAGCAATTAAATTTAATGTTTGGTGGGCACATGTGAATGGTCCACAAAACCCGCCGCATTAAGTGCTACATCAAACTGCCGCCTTAAAAAAATGTTATGTGGTCACATTTTATGGTTTATGAAATCGTTTTTCAACCACCATGTTACAGTCTTAGCTCCTGGTTTTAGTGGGATGGTTACATGTCACCCGGGCTAGCCCCCTTTTTTTTTGCCCAACATAAATACAAACATTAAATAAACCGTTTTCCCATTACATATTAAGTTCTAACGTGTAGCCCACACGATGGGGTCTCCTTGCTTGCCGAGATAAGGTCTTGGGTTAAAAACCCATAGACTTAAAAACATTTTTCCATTCGAAAATTTCTATAGGCCTAGGGCCACGTGGTGGACTCCGAGCTTGCCACGTGGCACCCTTTGATTGGCTATTAAAAATCAAAATCAAACAATTGACGAATGGAGAGCTGCCACATGTCATAATATGATTGGTTGAGATGGAATATTTCAAGGAATATTCCTTAGAATATTCAAAGAATATTCCTTGGAATATTCTTTTTTAATAATTCCAAATTCAAAGTCAACTCTGGTCAAACTCAGTTTTTTGCAGTTTATTGAAAACTTCAAACTTGCATAACTTTCACATATGATGTCAGATTTGAGTGTCGTTCACAGTGCCACGATCATATCATCGAGGCCTATCTGGTCATTTAGGTTTCAAGTGATTTTGAACACTTTCAATTTTGAGCTTTTTCCATAGCTCGGTCTTGAGCTCTTGATCACTATATCCTCTAGATCCACATATCTCTCAAGAAAACTAATTGATCCCAAAACCTCTCTAACTCACTCAACATTCTCGAGTTATCTTATTAGAAGTATATATGTTTACAATATTCCTCACTCTAAATCTCTCATGTACAATTACAAGAAAACATAGGAAAATACTTTTAATTTAAATATTTAAACTCAATTAGGGAACAAATCTGTTGGTAAATGAAAACCCCTAGATCTAGTCAAATCTGTTTGACTTGGAGGTTAGATGCACTTTCATCATCTAGGAATTCCAATTTACTTGAAATCACATTCATCCCAAGCTTTGGAAGGATTCCTAGAAAAATTTAAAGGGAAATTTGCCTATTAGGGAGCTTGTTGGCTCAACCATGTTGGGTGTGTTGTTCTTATCAAGGTAGATCTCTCTACTTTTCCTTTATACGAAGTCTCAACTCATATTACTCCATAGAGCATCCTTTTAAATTTAGAAAAATAAGCTCACAAATTCCTATGGGAAGGTGGTAAGGCAAGCTCCAAAAGATTCCATTTTCTTAAATGGGCTCTGATGAATGCCCCTAAAAACCATGGGGGTTTGGGAATATAAGATCCATTGCTAATGAATAAGGAAATAGGAGAAAATTTATTTTGGAGATTTGTCACCCAATAAAACAAAGTTACCAATTTAATGAGAATTGTAATGAAATCTCATTTTTTAGAGGTTGCAAAAGATTATGATTTTCATCTTGATTTTGAAAAGTGTTGATGTAACATTGACCGTTTTTTTTGGAGCATATTTTTGACCCATTAAATTTTCTTATGTATTAAGTATGTACATTTTTTTTTAAATATTAGTGATTTTCATTTCAATTTTGAAAAGTGTTGATGTTGCATCAAGCCCTTTTTTTGGCTTATTTTTGACACTTCAAATTTTCTTATGTATTAGATATGGATATTTTTTTTAAATGTTAGTGACTTTCATGCTGAATTTGAAAAGAGATGATGCAAAATTGACTTTTTTTTTTTCTTCGAGGGTATATTTTAGACACTTGAAATTTTATTATGTCTTAAGTACACATTTAAATTTTCTTTATTTAACCATTTTTCAAGTTGTTTTATTCCTCTCTATTTTTTTCATCCTCAGACATTTATTCTTTAAGAGTTTTTCAAGCGCATGGTTTTTGTTTTTCTTTGCAATGTTGTTGTTTTTGTTTTTTGTTTTTTTTTTATGATGAAATTTTCAATATTTTCACAAAGTTTTAAAAATAATAAAATTAATCTTTTTGAAGTTAGGATTTTTATATATTTATATATCGTTAATTAATATTTCAATAAACATAAAATAATTTTCAGTAAAAAAATAGTAAGGCTAAATACTTGATAAAAATTAGAAATTTTGCATACAAATATAAATAAAAAGTAAGTGACCTTTTTGCTAAAAATGACATGTTAAATAAATAAATTTGAAAAAAAAAGATATATATATATATATATATATATATATATATATATATATATATATATATATATATATATATATATATATATAACAATTCACATAAATTTAAGTAAAAGTTAAAAAAAAATAAAAAAAAAATAAAACATGTTTAGTTAAATAAATTAAAAAAAAAACAAAATAAAATTAAATTCCTAAAAAAAATATTGAAAAACAAACCAATAAAATATTAAAAAAAAAAAAACAAAATTTGGAAAAAAAACAAAAAAATAGCAAAAAAATAGGGAAATTAAATAAATTAAAATTAAATCATTATAAAAATGTTAAAATCAAAATTTATTTTAAAAAAATCATATAAAAAAAAGAGGACATTTCTATATTATTTTTTATTTATTTTTAATATGTTTTGTAAAGTAAGTATATATATATATTCTTAAAAAAAATATTGAAAAACAAACCAATAAAAAAATATTTTAAAAAAATAATCAAAACTTTTAAAACAAAGTTTGGAAAAAAAAAATAGCAAAAAATAGGGAAAATTAAATAAATTAAAATTAAATCATTATAAAAATGTTAAAATCAAAATTTATTTTAAAAAAATCAAATAAAAAAAAAAACATTTCTATATTATTTTTTATTTATTTTTAATATGTTTTGTAAAGTGTATTTTTATTATTATATATATATATATATATATATATATATATATATATATATATATAAAATAAAAAAAATACACTTTAAAAAACATATTAAAAATAAATAAAAAATAATATAGAAAGCTTTTAAAAAATATATTAATGAAAAATAATAATACATGGAATTAAAAAAAAAAAAAAAAAAAAAAAAAATAGATATTAAAAATAATTTAAGAAGAACATTAAAAAAATGGAAAATAAAATTAAATAAATAAATAAAAAGTACATTCTTGTATTGATGTTTCAAACCATCTATCGAGGTTCATTATCAAGATAAAGAGGAATGAGAGAAATTGATCTCAGGAAAGATTAATAAATAGGTAAAAGTTGATGAAAAAAAATTATGAGCCGATAGTATAAATAAGATCTAACATTAATGATTTATATTTGAGTATTATTTTTTAGTATAAGATTTAACATTAATGATTTTAATGATAATATTATGTCTTTATTGATGAATAAATTGAATTTATATGTGTATGTTATTAATAATGATAATGATGTGAAAAATGTGTTAATATTTATTTTTAGTTATGTTAATATTTAGGATTATGTTATTATTAGTTTAATTGATATATAAGAATGAAATTCATGTAAATTATACAATAATGATTTTTTAATATTATGTTGTTTTTAATATTTGTACATTGTTATGAAACGAACTCCAAAAATAGAAGAAAAGAGAGATCAAAGCCTTAGAAATAAACCACTTTGAGGGGGCAACCTCTAATACATTACATAAATGAACAATTCTTGGATGATTCAAATGACCAAAACCTCCTTTCTATATATAGGAGTCCATGGGGCCACAATGTAATCCTAGCTGACCTAACAATAATAATGTAAGGGCGCAATAATAACAATATGGGGGTTACAAGGGTACAACAATAACAATAAGGGGGTTACACTAGCAACAATAAGGGACTATACTAGTAATATAGGGACCTAACATGTTCCTCTCCTTCAAAAAAGTGTTGTCCTCAACGCTTGAGTAGCTCCAGGTGCTTCTGTATAAATTTCTCATCCTCCCATGTAGAATCTTTAGTGGGTAAGTTCTTCCATTTGATGAGATACTCTGAAACTGATCGATTTCATTGCCGTCGAGTTCTTGTTTCCGTGACTGCTTCAGGTTCCAATATGGTTTTCCCTTCCTCATCAAGTTCTTGCAATATTGTTTGAACTGGAAGTTTGGCTGCATCAAGTGGTATCAGAGCTGGAAATAGCTCTTTTTGAAGGTTCATTTTTTTTTAATTGAGTTGAATGCATATGTGATGGAGAGAGATCATATTTAGAAACTGATAGATTGCAGCACATAGAGATACAATGTAGGTGAGAAGTGAAACAAGGTCACACAAAGATCTTGAAGGTGAGTTGATGAGTGTTATTTAACTCTAGTTTGAAGGTTATGTTTATAGAATTCAGATTGCAAGCAGTTGAAGAAAGTCTCAACAAAATAAGATCACAGCTTTAAGAGAAATGATGAAAGAATCTAGTAAAGGATTCTAGTGGAAGAAGAATGTGGCAGAACCTTGAGGAAATTCAAAAGAGGTTGAATAAAAAGGACAGTTATGTTTTCAGAAGTTGCAGATGAATTTAAGCCTAGAAGGAGCAGAGAGGAATGCTCAAGAGGTTCCAGAAGATAGAGAACCAGTGATTACCAAAAGACCAAATCCAGAGGAAAGGATTGGTGAGGTAAGTTGTAACAAGGAGGACTTGTTATTGCAAAGGCTTTAGTAGAGCTCATGGTGAATGAGAGAAGAAACTCTTGAAGATAGAGATGGAGAAGAAGATGAATACTAATAGTCATAGAAGGGATAGCAGAAGTTCAGAGAGAGACCACAAAAGAATGAAGGTGAAGAAAGAAGATGCCAAGGAAAATGGCATAAGGCAGCAGTTGACTGATGAAAAATATGACAAAGAGGTAGCTGAGATAAGAGAACAATTTAATAAATTGAAAATGATGATAGAAGAAAACCAGAGAATTGGTTGTCTCGTGAAGTAGAAAGTGAAGTGGCAGAGGCTACAACAGAAGAGAGAATAGCAAATGAATATGCAGTTAGCAGAAGAGTTATGAAAGCTTGAACAAAGGATGAATGTACAATTGGGATGTCAAGAACTCAGAGAAGCTGAGTTTAAAATGGAAGTTTCCATTTGTGAAGCATAACAGAGTGAAATTAGGGTATAGATGAAGAATGCAGATCTGTGAAAGATCTTATGAATCATAGTGAAGATTTAAGACAAAAAAAAATTTACCTTGCTGAAGAGGGAATTATTGATGATTTCCTGAACTATTGGGCAATTTCAGATCAACAGGAGGATGTAAAGCCTTGTGTTTTTTAATCTAATAATTGTGATGTAATTACAGGTTTTGTAGAGGAGGATGAGAAATATTTTGAAGCTGTCAAAACTATAGGAGAATATCTTTCAGAAGATAAATACTCTGAAGCAGAAAGAAATGATGAAGAATGTTTCCTGAATGAGGAAAGCAGTGATGCATTTATATTTGAAGCTGTTACAGCACATGAAGAATTTCTTATGAAAGAAGGAGAAGAGATTCAGTCTGAAGCACTGATATGTGGAGAAACAGTTGAGACTGTTGAATCTTGTAATTTCCAAACTGAAAATTTGTGTATAAATGCAGGAACTGTAAGTAATGATGAAATGGTTAAGGAATGCCAAAAAGAAATTGCATTGCTAGAATATTTGTTGGAAAACTCAGAGTATGACAGAGAGATTGCAAAAGGCAGAGTTCACTATAGTGAACAAGAACAGAGAAACATCATGAAGGCATATGGTGTGAAAGAAATAATTGTTGACAGTCTTGAGAATTATTCAAAGAATTCTTTGGGAAATTTGAATCAGCATACTGATGTGCTGATAGAAGAGGAAATTCCAGGGCAACATACTGAAATGTTGCCAGAGGAAAGAAAGGCACTGAGGCCTTATGATTTTTATTTTAATAATTGTTTTGTGAATGCAGGTTTTGTTGCAGATGTTGGAGAAAATTTGACACAGTTGGACAGTCAAATAAAAGAGAAGGAAGAAAATTATGTGGAAATATTTAATCCATGGAATAAATAAATTGAATTTCTAGAAATTATGCTGAAGAATCAGGATTCAATACAGGAAGAGAAATCTCAATTTCAATATTGGGAAATGCAGAATGTGAAGATGCAAGAAAAAGTAAGAGTTCAGCAAGTAAGAATGAAATATCAGCAATCAAGGAGTGAAAGAAATCAGCAGACAGAAGATTTATTGGACAGAGAAATTGAACTAATGAGAAGGATAATGATGAAAGTGTCTCAGAAGAAGACATTAGCAAGAAAGAAAGGAAGCAGCAGCAGCAAAAGAAAGACATAAACAGACTGTGAAAGTGCAACTAGTGGAGAAAAGTAGCATAAAATATGGAAACCTAGAGAAAAACAATAAACAGCAGCAGATATAGATGAAAAACTACAAAACAAAGTGTGGGATCCAAGAAGACAAAGATTTAAAAGCACATGATCAGGAGATCATGATTAATTTTGACCTTGGGAGTCTGATGCAGGGGCATTAGGCTCAAGAAAATCCTTTGTATTTTAATAGACATAGGGGTCTTGTGTTTTTAAAAGAATATTGATTTCTTATGTAATTATTAATGTTTTGAGTGATTTTAATGAGAGATATTAAGTATTGTGAGGAATTTGTAAATGTTCCCGAATATTGGAGAACATGAGAGAATTAGTATAGTTTAGATTTCATAGGGAATGAGAGATTTGAAATTTAATTGTAAATCTTAAGTTAGAATTAGTTTCATGATTTTATGGGATTAAAGAGGATCCTTAGGGATAAAAGATAGATTTTAGGACTTTGAGGATTTTTGGGAATTTGTTCAGATGATGGGGGATTTGAACCTAAATTGGTTCATCATATTTTGTATAAAAATAATAAGCCTCAAAGGCAGAAAACAACAGAGAGCAGTAGAGTAGGGTTTTTAACAAACAGAGGGTTTGTTTGTAAGCCTATGGGAAAATTTGTCAGAAAGGCCATTTATTAGAAAATCAGGTCTGAGACAAGAATAAGTTTATGTAAATATTGGTTTATATATAAAGAGATTGTTTCTGAGTTATTTAGTGTGTGTGAGGAATGTTTTGATTTATGAACAGGTTTGATAAAACTCTCTAATAGGGTTTAAAATGGTGTTCTGTATACCATTGAACAGTTTATGGAAATGCCGATACAAGCATAATGTCTTGCACAAAGTGTAATAAGGGTTTACATCTACATTTGAGAATATTGGAGGAAATTTTAGTCATCGATCACTGAAAGGATCGATGACACGGAAGAGGAACTGAATTTCCAATTCAATATTTAGCATTTGGATACAGAAAACATCTGATCGAACAGTGATTCGGATAAGGAACCAGAGTCGATATGGAGTTTGGAACTGGAACAAATAAAAGGAGTAGAGGAGCGATTTTGTGAAAACCCAAAGGGGTTTTGCACATTTTTAAATGATAATGGTGAACCTAAATGAACTTGTCGATAATTCCTGACACAGGTTTTAAATAAGAAGTGGAACTATGAAACGTTAAATGGAGCGGTTCATTTAGTAAGCGGAGGAGCTATATTATAGGATTCATGCAGAATTATAAGTCAAAGAATGACTATGGAACCATGAGGAAGCGTGGCGAAGACGGAACCGAAAACAGATGAATAGTAAATGTGGTTTCGAAAACTAATCAGTGGTTTTCGCGTAGAAAATGGATAGTAAGTGTTTTTTGTTTGATCGAACGCGATAGCTTTCATCATGCGACATGTTGCATAGGTGGTAATAGAAAATCATTTCTTTCACGTGATTTTGGAAGGTTAAGTTGCAAGAGTAAATGCTATGCGATATCCTTCCAATCAATGGTGGTAAAGATATGACAGTGCTCATGTTATAAGTTCTGCAGGAGTTAACGAGTGGAAAGGCATGTTAAATGATATGCATCTCTAGTGATGCGTCAGCCGTCGGATTGGTAAACCCGACATGATGACCGTTGATGAACAGATGGGCAGTGAAAAAATATGTAAGATTGATAGATGTGGGCCATATTTGATTTAAAACATAGCCTCGACATGTGTGCAATTTATTCACTAGGGAATTGGTAAGTTTAAAGCTTATGTCAACTTTATAATGTAAAGTTAAGCTATGAAGAATGATATGATATATGCTTTGAAATATTATGGATAGGCATGAGTTGTGGGCCCATAAGTAATATTTATATGGTTTAATGGGTTTAAACCATAGAATCGAAATCATATAAGGTTTGTATCCAAATTTAATTATATGAAAATAAGCAGAAAGGTGAATGGATTGGACTTTATTGTTAATCATGGGCTTGAATGTATGATGGTTGAAAGGGGGTATTTAACTAAGGTTGAATACATTGATTCAAATTTTATGGAATGGGTTTGGATTATGGTGTAAAGCCATAGGATAGAAAAAGGGAGTAACTCCGCCGATAAAGTTTGATTATTTGGGGTTAAACCTTAGAATTAAAATCATAAGCAGGTATGGTTCATGATTGATATTGGGGTTTATAAACCATAGTGCTTGAGTAAGTAATTTCGTCCCAAATTTAATAACTCTTTTATTTGGGTTCTAAAACTAAAGTTCCAGGAAACTATCAAAGTGGACAGTAACCGTTATTTTGAATAAATGAGATAGCTTCTGCATTTAGAGTTGTCCCAATTTGAGGAAAATTATGGGGAATGAATGTGACATGAAATTTTATATGGAGATTGTGGGTTTTTGCAGCCTTTGGCTGCATCAGAGGTGTTGCTATTATCCCATAATTCTTAACAAACTTTCCATAATACCCTGTTAACCCAAGAAATCCATGCAACTGCTTTATGGTTGTGGGGACTTTCCATTCCTTAATGGCTTTAATTTTGTTAGGGTATACTTTAACACCCTCGTGAGATACAATATGACCTAGATATTCCACCTCTTGTACTCCAAAGAAACATTTGGATGTTTTTGCATATAATTGTTTCTCCTCTAATAGTTTGAGCACCCTGTCAACATGTTGAACATGATCCTTCCAAGACCTGCTGTAGATTAGTATATCATCAAAAAATACTAGCACAAATTTTCTAAGGAAGGGTTTGAAAATGGAATTCATCAACCCTTGAAATATAGAAGGTGCATTGGTAAGGCCAAAAGGCATGACCAAAAATTCATAATTACCCTCATGAGTTTGAAATGTTGTTTTTGGAATATCTTCAGTCTTCATTCTAATTTGATGATATCCTGAACGAAGATCCAACTTGGTAAAATAAATTGCTCCATGTAATTCATCCAATAATTCATCAATCACAGGAATGGGAAATTTGTCTTTAATGGTGAGCTCATTGAGCTCCCTATAATCTGGACACATTCGCCATGATCCATCCTTCTTGTGTACCAATACTACAGGAGCAGAGAAAGAACTTTGACTAGGTTGAATTATACCCGCCTCTAACATTTCTGCAATCATACGTTCAATTTCGCTCTTTTGGACGTAAGGATATATATAAGGCCTGATGTTTGGAGGAACACTTCTGGAATCAAATGAATAGCATGATCATGATCACGAATAGGTGGGAGTCCTTTGGGAGTTTCAAACACCTTGGAATGATTGTCCAAGACTTGTTGGAGATCTGCAGAAATAGATGATTTTGATGTCGGAACTTCTAGTGAGTATAATTGTGCAATTACGCCTCGTTGTTCTTTCTTTAGAAGCTTTGTCATGACATTAGAGCTTATTATCCTTCCCGGCTTCCCTTCAATACCCCGTAATTCGACTTCCTTTCCTTCTGAAAAAAATTTCCAGAAAAGTTCTTGAAAATTAAAAGCTACCGTCCCCAAAGATTGTAACCATTGTACTCCTAGTACAACATCAGCACCTCCCATAGGAATGGAAAGCATTGGACTATTCAATACATATCCCCCCATCATTAGCTTGATATTATGGCATTTTCCAGAGCAATTTATAGTTCCTCCATTTGCAACCATCACTTGACATTCTGGTGCTGGGTATAGGAAACAATTTAATTCCTTGGCTACCTTACAATGAATAAAATTATGGGTGCTACCTGAATCAATCAACACTATTACCTTTTTCTTCTTGATATGTCCTTCTATCTTGAGAGCTTGAGGAGTGGTAATTCCTGCCAGTGCATTACACGATATGGTCGGATTCATTTCTTCCCCTTCTATGGCTGGTTCCTGGTGTATATCCTCTTCTTGTTCATTTTCTTCTTCCTCTTCACAATCTATGTAAAATAATTTCTTCTCAGCACACTTATGACCTTTAGTGTATTTCTATCACAACTGTAGCAAAGCCCTTTTTCTCTTTTTTCTTCCAATTGTTGTGGTGTCAACCTTGTAGGTTGTGGAAATCTAGGCGTAGCAACACTTCCCTCTTTATAGAAGTGAGTGGTAGGCTTCCTAGTCACCATAATTTTACATTCAATTTTTCTTGCCAACATGAATGCCTTCTCCAATGAATCAGGTTCCAAAATGCGAACTTCATGTTGGATGTTATCTTTTAAAGTACCTATGAAGAGATCAATCCTATGTTCCTCTGGAATATCAGTTACCCTTATATTCAATTTTGGAAGTCCTCAATGTGCTCCCCCACTAAACCCTTTTGTTTGAGATTTATCAATTGGCTAAAGAAGGTGTTTCTCTTTGTATCCTCATAATGTGCTATCATTTCCTCCGTAAAAATTGACCAAGTGACAATTTTTTTACGGGAGCAAAGCCATCGATACCATACAAATGTATTTTATTCTAAATGTAAAGTTGCAATGCATACCTTTTGTGTGTTTTGCACATTATGGAGATCAAAATATTGCTCCATCTGTAGTATCCATGTTACAGGATCCTTTCCATAAAACTTCCTCATATCCATTTTTGGAATATGGTGGTTTTTCCCGCCAACATTAGAGTTTATGAAATCACGATTAACATTTATTTTGTTCTCATCATGAGTTTCCTCTACTATATTTTCACCATTAGGAAACATTTCTTGTATCAACTTTGTCAAACCTTCCATGTCTGCTTTTAGATCATTCTTCATGTTTTCCATGTTGTATTTCATTTTTTCTTCCATGTCATCCATCTTAGCTTCCATGCCAACTTCCATGCCATCCATCTTAGCTACCACGCCATCCATCTTAACTTCCATGCCTTTCTTCAAACCATCCATATTATTCTTCAAACAATCCATCTTCACTTCCACACCTTTCTTCAAAACTTCCATTTCATTTTTTTTTTCTCTTTGCGAGAGCAAAATTTGGTGCACTTTCTCTAGTAATTTTGATAGATCATGTTGCAATTCTTCATCTTCATGAGTCATATTAGAGTACTATGAGAGCTTAATTGGTGTTTAATTCTTTTTAGGAGGTGTTTTAGAACCCAATACTGATATATATGCTCAATAGGCCTTTGGAATCACTTAAAATTGTTTTTTCAAGCAAGAATTATGCAATTTGAAAACAAATACACCCCTTTTTATTTATTTTGAGAAGCTCGATATTGAAACTAAATTATCTCTGTGATTTCAGATCTTCGATATCTGAAATTCAGCCCTGAAGTAGCCACTAAATATTCTTTCAAATGACACAGGTAAGACCTGATTTGGATTCTTAAAGACAAAGTTATACCCAATCTCCTAGAATGACCTAATTATGGACTGGTTCAGTAGAGAGAACTTGTATGACTTGCCATGTGTTATTGTTTCCTCCTTCGACTCAGAAATTGATACATAAGAAACTACAGTCTGTGTGATTGTGGCCATTTTTTACAGAATTCCAATCCAATGCTCAGAGAGAGAGAGTTATGACGATTTTCCCATGGTCACCTCTTTGACATGAAATTCGGGAGCCTGAAACATCTCTAACTTCCACAGACCCTAACTCAGAAAATATTGCGAATAAAACTCTGAAAATTTTCCACGTCGTTCCTCAAGATTGCGGCTTCGCTTTGTCAAAATTTCAATTTATGAACCTCATAGAAAAATATTTATAGTGAAAATTCCACAATGACTTGTTTAGGTTAAATTCAGGAGCCTACAAAAATCCCTAACTTGCACAGATCATATATCTGGAAATATTGCGAACCAAGCTCTGAAATTTTTCCACGACCTTCCTCAGGATTTTGGCTTCGCTCTGTAAAAATTTCATCTTCTGAACCTTCGTAGAACCTGTTTGGAGTAGGGAAACCCTAGAATCCAACACTTTGATACCAAATGTTATGAAATCAGCTCCAAAAATAGAAGAAAAGAGAGATCAACACCTTAGAAATAAGCCACTTCGAGGGGGAAACCTCCAATACATTACATAAATGAATAATTCTTGGATGATTCAAATGACCAAAACCTCCTTTCTATATATAAGAGTCCATGGGACCACAATGTAATCGTAGACGACCTAACAATAATAATGTAAGGGCACAATAATAACAATATGGGGGTTACAGGGGTACAACAATAACAATAAGGGGGTTACACTAGCAACAATAAGGGACTATACTAGTAATATAGGGACCTAACATACATTGAAGAAGGTGAAAATGTATTAATTTAATTTAAATAATGATAATGGGGATGGAATAAGTGAGGTGATGTGAATAAAAATATAATAAGTTAATATTTAAATAAAGGTAAGTTAATATTTAATGCAAGGTAAGTTAATATTGAAGAAGAGGTAAGGTATAATAGGATTAAAGATATATTTAAATTAATAGTAATGATATTAAGGGTTGATTTTTCTAAGGATAGGTTAGAATTAATGGTAGGAGTAATGTTTAATGATATGTTTGGTTAAGAATGAAATAAGTTAATTATTAAAATTCGGACATTAATAGTGAATTTTTATTGTTGAGGGGGGGTTATTTTAGAAATTAATGCATGAATCCAATTCTCACTGATGTTTCATCCTTCGTTACGGTTTAGGTTAATAGAATGTTTATTGATTTATAGAGCCTCTCTAAATTTCCTATGAAAGTAGTGGTCTATTTTGGAAATAATGAGAGAGTTTTCAATATAGATGTGATGTTTTGAGATGTTTGAATGTTCAGCTAAGGTAGAGGTTTTTGAGCGATTATTTTTTATGTCTACAAAGTTGTCTTGGATCCTAGTTTTGATGGGCCATCCAGTTTCCCCAATGTATGGCTTGCCACATGAGCAAGGGATGAGATACACTCATTTTTTAAATTTAGGGTCCAGTGTGTCTTTAACAGATTTTAGGTTGCTACGAATAGTGTTCATAGGTTTGAAAGTGGAAAACATGTTATTTTTCCTTAAAATGTTGCCAATCTTATAAGTGATACCTAGGATATAAGGTAGGTTAACCTTTCCAACCATGTTATATTTTTTTTGTTATTAATATTTTTATTTTTTGGTTTGTTGGCATTGCATATGGCCTTAATGGTTTGATGTTTATTATACTCATTTCTTGAGAATACCTCCATAATATGGGCTTTTTTTATATTTTGGGTGTTCTCTGTCAGAAATTCTTATAGCTCTTGTTGCTAAGGTTTTGAGGACTCCAAGATTTTGGGTTGGATGATGGTGAGAGGTGTCATGGAGATTTTTTTCAGTGTGAATCTTATATATATAGACTTGGTGGGACAATGATACATCAGGGTTTTGAGATAGGAGAATATATAAAAAAGGAAGGATGACATCAATCTCAATTTCCATGGTGAAGTTGATTGAGTTAGAAAGAATTTTAAGGTGTTGTTTGAATATTTCTAATTTATCCGTCCCATGACGCCAAATGACAAAGGTATCATTGAAAAATATTTTCCATCATTTAGGTTTTAGGAGGGCGGATTTCAAGGCTTTAATTTCAAAGTCTTCCATGAATAAGTTTACAATGATAGGGAATAAGGGAGATCCCATAGAAACACCACAATTTTTTTCATAGTTTTCACCCATGAAACTAGAGAAAGTGGATCTTAGGCATGCTTCAATGAGTTTACACATGTCAGGGTCATTTATTTTTCTCATAAACCCCATGGATTCATTAATGGGGATATTGGTGTAGAGAGAAGTTACATCAAAGATAACTAAAATTTCATTAGGATCAAGTTTTACCCTAAATTTAAAAAAAGAGTGTATCTCATCCCTAGCTCATGTGGAAAACCATACATTGGGGAAAATGGTCGGTCCATCAAAACTAGGATCTAAGAACACTCTGTAAACATAAAACATAACCGCTCAAAAACCTTTGCCTTAGCTTAACATTAAAACATCTAAAAACATCACATTTGTATTGAAAACTCTTGCATTATTTCCAAAATAGACCACTACTTTCATAGAAAATTTAGAGAGGCTATAGAAATCAATAAACATCCTCATAACCTCAACCATGATGAAGGATTGAACATCAGCGAGAATTGGATTCCCACATTAATTTCTAAAATAACCCCCTCTCAACAATTAAAATTCACTAGCCCAAGTTGTGTAGAGAAGTCGATGATGGGGGGCACTGTTAAGGCACTCCATCTGTAAGGTCACCGGTTCGAAACCCATGGGTGATTAGGATTTAGTGTAAACTACCAAAAAAAAAAAAACAATAAAAATTCACTATTAATTTCCTAACTTTAATAATTAACTTTTTCATTATTAACCTAACATACCATTAAACATTACTGTTACCCTTAATTCTAACCTATCCTTAAAAATATCAACCCTTAAAATCATTACTATTAATTTAAATCTACCTTTAATCCTATTATACCTTACCTCTTTTTCAATATTAACTTACCTTGCATTAAATATTAACATACCTTTCAAATTATGGGACCTCCTAAGAAAAATGTACAACCAAAATAAACTTTATAAGAACCAATAGGATTCAAGATGATGATGTCAACCATGGGGGATAATTCACCATCTTTTAAGTAAATGGGTAAAAAGATTAAAAAATAATAAAATAATAAAACTACTTTTACAACTCGTATTTTCAACTTATCTCCCAAATTTTTTACTCAAATTTCAAGCGAGAACACTCGTTTGATGTAAAATTTAATTCCTTATTCAAGGAGTACACATGTTGCATACTTTTGATGGACCCTGCTACATGAAAAAAGAGAAATACATGAAAAAACGTGATTGCAATCACGTTTTTAATGTATTCCTCATTTTTCGTGTAGTATGATCTATCGAAAGTATGCAACATGGTCACTCTTTAGATGAGGAATTAAATTTTGCATCCAATGAGTATTCCTGCTCGAAATTTGAGTAAAAACTTTGGGATATGGGTTGAAAATACGAGTTGAAAAAATAGTTTTTCTTTTTTCCCTCCAAAATTTGATGATGTAATCAAATATTATTTTATTATTTCCACTATTATTTTGTAATTTCCTTAGGAGACCCATTTAAGACCTCAAAATTCCCCTAATAGGCTTTAAATGTTAACTTATTATATTTTTATTCACAACACCTCACTTATTCCATCCTCATTTCCATTATTATTATTTAAATTAAATTAATACATTTTCATCTTATTCAATTTACAAATAATAAAAATAACATAATATGAAAAAACATTATTAAATAATTTACATGAATTTCATTCTTATAAATCAATTAAACTAGTAATCACATTATCCAAAATATTATCATATCTAAGAATAAATATTAACTCGTTTTTCACACCATTATCATTATTAATAACATAAAAATATAAATTCAATTTATTCATCAATAAAGACATAATATTATCATTAATAAATATTAACATAATAATATAAGAATTTAAACTCAACCTTATATGTAAATTAAAATTAATACTTAAATATAAATCATTAATTCTTTTATCTTATTTATAATTGTCGGCTGATAACAATTTTTTCATCAACCTTTACCTATTTATTAATCTTTCCCGAGATCAATTTCTCTCATTCATCTTTATCTTTATAATGAACCTTGGCAGATGGTTTGAAATGTTGATAGAATATTCTACTTAATGCGATGGATCCAGGAAAAAAAAAATCATCATTACA
Organism: Pinus albicaulis; assembly: GCA_034641835.2. Taxonomy (NCBI): domain Eukaryota; kingdom Viridiplantae; phylum Streptophyta; class Pinopsida; order Pinales; family Pinaceae; genus Pinus; species Pinus albicaulis. The sequence goes on along the minus strand of CM076582.1, from coordinate 728,188,592 downwards.
AAATAGATATTGCAGAAGTTTGAAATCTAAAATCACACACCTATACGAAAGGAACATAGCTAAGGATATTTGTACATTATAATGATGTAAATCTCTAATTTTTAAGAGGAAATTTGATCTCGCTTTCCTAAAACATTGTGGCGATTGGTCCATTATTCCCACCTTTGATAAGATCAAACACGCTTTGAGAAACCCATCAAATAATCACATATTTGTTAAAACTAGCCTGCCTCTCCTATGTGGTGAAATAAAAAGAAACAGGTATGAATTAAATTTTATATCCATAAAATCTTACAAATTACACATAACCTTAGTTAATAAAATAGATCCCAAGCTATGGTAAAGAATAGATGCAACATCAACACTTAAAGATATTAAAATTGAATTAACGACCAAAAAAATTTCATCTAGAAAATTCTCTAGTCTATCTCACAAAAATTCTCCAAATCCCTTTGACAATATTACACCTCCTTCCAGGTCCCAGCAATCAAAATCGATGCTAATTCCATCCCAAATTGTTTCATTAAATACCATCATTCACTCGAACTACTCCTACAATTCCGGACATGGATCATTAAGCATTAACCCCTTGCCTACTCTTGACGAATCCAATGATAACAACATGAACTCAGATATCCGATCATCAAACATTTAGAACCACCCTCCGCATGGTAACAGATCTGACTGAGCTTCATATTACTGTCTCACCAGTATTGACAACAACACGAACTCGGCATCTGCTTAGTCACAACACCGAACCACCCTACACACAACAAAAAATCCGATACATACCGAGTTTCACTTGATTGTCTCACCACCCAGATTAAGGATGTGATTTCAAATCTCGTTGCTCCTTCTCACCTGGAAGACATAACCGATGATTTTATCACATTAAAAGCTAACTCTGTCTCACACTACTCATAGTGTAATAACTCAAACTCCATCACAACAAAATAGTACCCATACAAAACCAATACGCATTGCATCCATCGAAAAACTTGGAAAACAATGTCTCAATGATGTAATATTTCTATTCCACTGATAATAATGCAGTAGGGTATACCACGCACAAGGAGAAAATGACCCATGAAAAATCCAGTCTGATCCTTCCCAACATAAACCCTAATACTAAATCGACCCCTCGTGCTCATCAACCCAATAATTCTCAGGCCATAAATCTTTCTGATATGATATCCACCTTGCGAAAACACTTTAAATATTTTTAAAAAATGACTAAATTTATCCATTTCTCCTAGGTGCATGCATTTTGAAGAAATCCTTAGCCATATAGAATATGAAATAAAATACTTACCTGACAACACCAAAGAACTTATAAGACAATATTGCTCGGTTATTTTAAGAAGATCCAAACTTCCAGAAAGCAATATTAGTAAGCATGAATTCCTAGATTTAAAATCTTTAAACTCAAGCCCTAACGTTGTAGTACTAAAAGTTGGTAAAGGGGGAGCCATTGTAATCATGAATAGAAATGATTATAATTAAAAAATTATTGATTATCTCCTTAATAGTGGTTGTTACAAAAATTTATATAAAAATCTCTTAAAAAGAATAACTAAAGAAATTTGTAACTTAGTCAAAATGATAACTATTTGTGACATAATGAACCTCATCGATAGCAGTCCTTACACCCCTAGAATATATGGTCTTCCCAAAATACATAAATATGTATACCTCTAAGACCCATAGTTAACACTATTGGGGGGCCCACATATCATCTAGCCAAACACTTCGCCAAAAAAATAAACCCCTTGCTGGAAAAACTGATTCTTTTATTAAAGACTCTACTTATTTTATTCACGAAATAAAAAATATTAAACTTGATCCTAATGACATTTTAGTTAGCTTTGATGTAACTTCTCTCTACACCAATATCCCCATTAATGAAGCCATGGACGTTATGAGAAACATAATTGAACCTCACACATGTAAACTCATTGAAGCATGCCTAAGATCCGCTTTCTTTAGTTTCATGGGTGACATCTATGAAAAAACTTTTGGTGTTGCTATGGGATCTCCCTTATCCCCTATCATTGCTAACTTATTCATGGAAGACTTTGAAATTAAAGCCTTGAAATCCGCCCCCCCTAAAACCTAAATCGCAGAAAAGTTTTATCGATGACAGTTTTGTCATTTGGCCTCATATGAAGGATAAATTAGAAATCTTCAAACAACAGCTCAACAGTATTTCTAACTCAATCAATTTCACCATGGAAACTGATATTGATGCCATCCTTCCTTTCTTAGACATTCTCCTATCTCGAAACCCTAATGGATCCTTGTCCCACCAAATCCATAGAAAGAAGATTCATACTAAACAATATCTCCATGCCACCTCTCAAGATCATCCAAACCAAACCCTTGGAGTCCTCAAAACCTTAGCAACCAGAGCTATAATAATTTATGACAAAGAACACCTAAAATCAGAAAAAACCCATCTTATGGAGGTATTTTCAAGAAATGGGTATAATAAGCATCAAACCATCAAGGCCTTCCACAATGCCAACAAACCCAAAAATAAAAATATTAATAAAAAACACAAAGATAACATGGTTGGAAAGGTTAACTTACCTTACATCCTAGGTATCACTGATAATATTGCCAACATTTTAAGGAAAAATAACATGTTTTCCACTTTCAAACCTATGAGCACTATTCGTAGCAACCTAAAATTTGTTAAAGACACCTTGGACCCTAAATTTCAAGAAAGAGTGTACCTCATCCCTTGTTAATGTGGAAAACCATACATTGAGAAAATTGGTCGGTCCATCAAAACCAGGATCCAAGAACACTCTGAAAACATAAAACATAACAGCTCAAACACCTCTGTCTTACCTGAACATTCAAACATCTTGAAACATCACATCTGTATTGAAAACTCTCGCATTATTGCCAAAATAGACCATTGCATTCATAGGAAATTTAGAGAGGCTTTAGAAATCAATAAACATCTGGATAACCTCAACTGTGACAAAGGATGGAACATCGGTGAGAATTGGATACTCACATTACTTTCTAAAATAACCTCTTCTCAACAATAAAAATTTTCTATTAATGTCCTAATTTTAATAATTAACATATTTCATTCTTAACCTAAAATACCATTAAACATTACTCGTACCATTAATTCTAACATATCCTTAAAAACCTTAACCTTAAAATCACTAGTATTAATTTAAATCCATCTTTAATCCTATTATACCCTACCTCTTCTTCAATATTAACTTACCTTTCTTTAAATATTAAATTATTATATTTTTATTCACAACACCTCACTTATTCCATCACCATTTCCATTATCATTATTTAAATTAAGTTACTACATTTTCACCTTATTCAATTTACAAATAATAAAAACAACATAATATTAAAAAAAATTACTAAATAATTTACATGAATTTCATTCCTATAAATGAATTAAAATAATAATAACATAATCCTAAATATTAACATAATTAACAATAAATATGAACTCATTTTTCACATCATTATTAATAACATACAAATATAAATTCAATTTATTCATCCATACAGACATAATATTATAATTAATAAATATTAACATAATAATAGAAGAATTTAAAATCAACCTTATATGTAAATTAAAATTAATACTCAAATACAAATAATTCATTTTAGATCTTATTTATAATTATTGGCTCATAGTAATTTTTTCATCAACTTTTACTTATTTATTAATCTTTCTCGAGATTGGTTTCTCTCATTCATATTTATCTTGATAATGAATCTCGGTAGATGGTTCGAACGCCGATATAAGAATCCACTTAATGCGATGGATCCAGAAAAAACATCATTACAAAATAGATATCGCAGAAGTCTGAAATCTGAAAGTAAAAAAATAAAAAAAATTGTCAGTAGTGGGGTTAGGCATCTTCGACCACCTCACCCAAGGGAAAAAGGGCCATATGCAAGGTGGTAGTGGGTGGCGCACCGCCACCATTTCCCCCCTGCATATGGCCCTTTAGCGCAAGGGTGGCATGTCGTCGATTTCAAGAATCGACAAGTTCCAAACAAAGTATGTTGTGGCTCGTCGATTTTGGAAATCGATGGCCTGCTTCTCTAGGGAATTGCTCTTTCCCCTAACCATTTAGCATCGAGGCTAGGTGGCCCTAAGATCCCTCGTCTCCATCACTACCATTTTTTTTAATAAAAAAATTTCTATTTTTTCTATTTTTTATATGTTTTTAATTTAATATTTTTATGTTTTAAATAAAAAATAAAAAATAAAATTATATATTTTTTAATGTGATTAATTTTTTTTAAATTATATAGATTTTTATTATTTTATTTTATTTTGGATTAAATTTTTAAATGTATTCTTTAATTTATGTTTTCTAATTGACTTTTTTTTGTTTTTATTTTTTAATGATGGTATTTTTTTCCCCTTTTTTCTGTTATTTTTAGTTATTTTTTACATTTTGTATGCTTGATTTATTTTTTGGGAGGGGAGAGTTATATAATTTTTTTATGTTTGATTTTTTTGGCTCTTCTTTTTTTTTAACTTATTTTTTTACATTATATTCTTTATTTACTAGTTATTATTTTTTTAGCTTTTTTATTTTTTTTATTTTGTTTTAATTTTTTTAATCTTTTCAATTTTGTTTTGTTTTGTATTTTGTATTTTTATTTATTTATTATTTTATTTTATTTTACAGAGCTTGTGTCGATTTTGCGATTGGCAACCTGACCCACTATGTGTCAATTTGATAGTTAATTTTAAAGTTTTCATTACAATGGATCAATTCCACCTCCACAATGTGTCAATTTCAAGGTTGATTTTGAAGTTTTTATTACAATGGGTCGAGTTTGCCCCCACTGCATGTCCATTTGAGGGTTGATTTTTTAATTTCGTTATAATGTGTCAAGTTGTCTCAAGTTAATATTTTAAAGTAACTATACTTTAGCATTTAAAAAAGAAATTACTTGTTGTATAATGGCTTTCTGATTTAAGTATTCATTTTTAAGAGTTTTTTTAGTTATGATATTTGGTTTTAATTCTAAGGCTGAAAAATGTTAAAATTTTAAGGTTTTTAGGGGTCATGATATTTTATCTCTAATGCCATGATTGAAAAAAAAAAAAAAAAGTTTACAGTTTTTCGAAGTCATGATATTTATTTTTAGTGCCATGGTTTAAAATTGTTGGAATTTTTAGGCTTTTTGGAGTAGTAATATTGTATATTTAATGCTATAATCGAAAGTTATTGGAATTAAGTATTTTCGGATTCATGATATATATTTTTATTGTCATTGATAAAAAATGTTAGAATTTTAACAAAAAAAATGTTTATGCAACATCAACACCTTTCGATTTTAGGGTGTTTTTCATGTTTATTGTAAGATTTTTTTTTTTTTTTAATGTCATTGTTAAAAAGATATGGAATTTTAACCCCCCAAAAAAATGGTGTTGATGCTACATCAACACTTTTCATTTTCGGGGTATTTTTTTATGTTTATTGCACAAAAAAATGGTTTTTAATGTTGTTGCTAATTTTTTTTTTGAAATTTTAACAAAAGAAAAATGTGGATGCAAAGTCAATATTTTTCATTTTTGGGGTGTATTTCATGTTTTTTGAGCAAACATAAGTGTTTTTTGGCTAGAGTTCTCATTTTGAGGTTACAATTATCATTAAGTTAGTAACTTTGTTATAAGAAGACTAGTGGAACGCAGTCTTGAAGGAAAAATATGTTCAAGGAGAAAGAGCTCGATGCTTGGAATCCATCCATATAATGAAAGGATGCTCCTCGATCTGGAAATTATTTGTTTCAGTATCACCCCTCATCCACTCAGGGTTGTATTGGAAGCTAGGAAATGGTAACAGTATTAATCTATGGAATGAAAAAATTATGGGCCTCTAGCCTCTTAAGAAATTTCCTAAATTCTTTTTCTTGTGAGAATAATTTTATGCTCAAAGGAAATTTACATTAGCTGACAATTCCAATTGGGAAAAAGATCTAAATTGGATGAATTGGAACTTAAGGAATGTTCCATTAAATCTCAAGTGCTTGGTTCTAAAACTCTTTTAATGGCTTATAGGTCATGCCGCTTGGAGAAAGGAGGATGAAGATAAAATTGGTTGGAATCCTTTAGATTATTTAATGAAGGAAGGATATATTGACCCAAATGTCACACTAAGAGGGGGGTGAATCAGTGTGAGATCAATTTTACCATTTCACAACTTTGAAAAATCAATTAATCATATAGTAATGAATTATAACCATAAGCATCATATCATTAACTAGAACAATGCATCATCAAGCTACCAACATATCATTAACACATCAAGAAGCCATCACATCACAAAGATACACACACTTTTTAAGTGGAAAACCATGCAGGAGAAAACCACAAATCTTCTTCTTCTTTATCTTCAATTCATTATGTAGATTTGTAGGATTTGTCCTCTTGAAGGAAACTGCCCCCAATATATTTAAGCTATCACTTGCAACAGGTTATAATCTAAATTAGGCACCAACCTCGAAATTATGCAAGCAACTGCTCATTGTAGGCTAAAACATAATTGAGACTCTAACCTTATCTAATATCCAAATTTATTGAGGCTCCAACCTCAGTGATGAGCCAAATCCAACCTACTCTAGGATGCAACTTGATTAAGGCTCCAACCTTAGTGGATATGCCCACCTAGTTCTTCAATTCCTTATGAACTTCTATTCCATATTATTTTCAAACTGGATCCGTTTTCATCATATATCATCCTATATTGGTAAAGAGAAATAATCATTGTCACTACCACTACCTGCAACCATTACATTGCCACAACATACAACCACTACACTGCCACAACCTGCAAACGCTACACTACAATCGCTATGACTAAATTCATATCAATCACTGTTGTTGGTTTTCATACTATCTCCCATACTTTTTTCACCTAGTTCATCAATTTTTTCACTCAAATTCTTTCTTGGAACAAGTTCTTTCCCTTATTCCCAATTTTTTTTAGTTTGTTCATAAACCATCAAAACATATAAAATTGGTTTTTTTCATCAAATAATTGTTCAAGGAATTCCATGCCTTTGGATGCATCCATATCTTAGCGACAAATATCATGCTTCTTTCATAATTCAATTTGGACCACTAATGAGCCCAAAAACTCAAAAAAACCATACAAAATTATACAATTTATTAACCATTCTATAGAATGCCATTTTCCAGGTGCTTTATACAAAATGGTTATTTTTTAGCATCGATGCTACAATATGTTAGTCAGTGATTAGTTTAATTGTTTGATAGAATAAAGTATGTTATACAAAAGAAAATATTTTAAACCTAAATGTTGTAGAGACGCAAACCAGGATATTGGTGCACACACTATGACTTTGCCACCACTGAGGCTCACCACCGAGACTTAAACCAGAGTATTGGTTCAAAAAATATAACTTATTTACCAACTGTGTCATTACGATCAACTAGGTTCTCTACACACACATACCCTGACTATGTTTTCAACCAGAGTATCGATACATGCATGTTATGAATGATTCATCAACTAGGATCACCATCAGGACTTGAATTAAGGTTTCAATGCACCAATCAAGTTGTGTAAAAAATATTTTAATCCTAATCACTATTGGGACTCAAACTAGGGACTAGTGTACACAATACGACTTTTCCATGAACTGAGTTATCCAATGGAAATCTTCATGTATCAGATCTATCCTCGTTTTACAATGCAAAAACTCGATCAATATAAAAGGCATGGGGAATTCAAACCTGAGATAGTTCCAACCTCTTTCAACTATGCACAATCCACTCACTCTAACATAGCGGCATGGGTCAACGTAATCATACATGAATAATGAAATATTTCACTAAATGAATCATTGTAATTGATTTAGAACAATGTTAACAAGAAAAATAATATAGAGTTTAGTCTAAATGATTTTTCCTTCTGTTGTTTCTTCTAACCTGGATGATGCCAAAACTTGTGTGTCTAAACCAAATTGTTTCAGATGGTTATCATTTCCTACGGTGGAGGTGTATATATAGTTTCTTGGTGGTCTAGGAGTTAGACGAGCTGACACACATATTTAATGCATTCTCGTAACATACATTATTACAACCAGTCGAGGATAGTGAATGGCCGTCGAAATCCATATTATTCAACCATATGATCAAGTCAAATACCATGTTCATGTGATTTTTGGACTAATTTATCCCCTTTGTTCCATGTGACCATACCATATGACCTGGTTTCTAGGGTCATTGGGAATTCACATTGAGACATTAGCATGACATTGTCATGCCATGTGGAAGCAGGCAAGGGGTGCCACATGTCATCCATTTTGGTCATTTGGCCAAAAATATTTTCCAAATATACTTGTCATGCGGCAGTCCTTGGTTGTGTCAAGTCTCATTCCATGTTGTATTGGATACCATGTCATACCTTATAGATTATTTCCACATGTTTGTGCTACCATGTCAGGGCCACAATATGGAATTATGATGTGTCAACCACGTCGTCATACTCATCCAATGAAACTATGCCACACGTTGTGATTGTATTGGGTCAGCCAATTGAGTTAAATGTTATGCACCTTATTGATATCTTTCACCATTAACTTTCACATTAAGTTCCTGGAGCAATCCGATCAGAGAAAAGTTGCACACTCTTTAACATATTTAAATATTGCACAAGTTATACTAAGATCTCCCATTGACCTAGTTAATAAACTATGGATGTTCCTGAAAGATACACTCTCTTTAACGGATCAATAATTTGGGTTTGTTTTCTATAGTTTGGACCTCAAATTAATGTTGATTTTCAAATGGCCATCACTTGTCATCGGGGAGGATTTTTTCAAAGAATGATATATCCTTGTAAATGTATCAACGAGACCTACACAACCATATTATTTAAATTATTAGTAGGGAACCTATTTGGATAAATTAATAAGTATCAATATGTCCTAAGTCAACGTGGGTCGTAATATTTATGAACTGTTAGGAAGAATAGGTGTAAGAAAAAGGTTTGGTTCCTAAACGTAATAGTATATGTCTAAAACTGTTTTACAAGCTTCACCAGACATGCATCACTCACTGACAATAAAAAATAAAAAATTTTAACATGACATCAATCAAAGAAATCAATTGAATCAACTAGTAATCAACTCCTCTGTTTCGATTCCCTATTGATTCTTAGGAAGCAATCTTTCATCTCGTCAGGTTGGTGTTCATGCTTAATACTAGAGGAGGTTTAATACAATTCAGGGAGGTCAAGTTAATGTAAAATGGAATCTAATATGAAAGAATACAAGTATCTCTAGTTGTCACTGGAGCTAGTCTCCTTATTTTTCTGCTACAGGTTACTCAAAACCTGTACGAGTGCCATAGATGTTAAAGGGAATGATACCAATAATAGGACAACAAGAAACCTTTTTGTCACAAATGTATTTGAAGTGGAGCAATGTTGTGGAGGTTTTACACTTTTTCATTTAGAGACATTGTCTCTATGTAAATATTCCTTTGTTGGGGTTTTTTCTAATGGCTACTCGCATACATATGATTCCTCACACTCAAGAAAAATTGTGATAATTATCAAAACATTTCTTCTCTCAGCTAACCTCGTAGATGATGTTGAGAGGCAATATTTGGGAAACTTCCCTTAATATTGACGTTTTTATTTAATGATGTCTTGGTGTTGAATTTGTCATGGTTGGTTTCCAAAAATACAAAGTAAAACTACTTTCATATCATCTAAAATTTATAAAAAAAAGACAAGATTAACTATCACCAAATCTCTACAAACTTTGCCTTTCTAGTGAGTGAGAAAACAAGATGCAATGAAAAGTTCCAATGGTGTGAAAAATCATTCAATGACCTAAATACGGAAATCCAATATATCATATCTACTTGTGTAAATTATCATTCAAATCAAATATCAATGGAAAGAACAAGTTATAAATATTAATTATATCTAGACCTAGTGACACATACATATACTTATTGTGTTATAACAAACAAGATCTCACTACAAATAATAGAATTAGAAATAAACTAGCTAAAAAAGAAATACACTTGTCTCTTTCCAATCTAGGAATGGTGGACCCTTTCCAATTCAGGTAGGTGAGCTTGGAAAAATTAAAGAAACACTAACAATAGTATACCATGAACCAAATCGATATATTTTATTGTTAGCAAAGTTTCACACAATTACAACATCATATGATAGCCATAGAAGAAAGTAGAATGTATAATGTTAAGCAAGGGAAAATAAAGACTATAACAATATGTTTTATCCCTCTTTCGCACTATCACTTCTTTACAAGTATGATACTATATATTGAAAAATACCTAAAATAATGATAAACCCAACCTCTCTAATCTCATGGATCAGAGGGTAAAATGGTTACATCATTAATTCCCTAAGATTGGTCAATCAAAAATACATTTTAAGTAAATATTGAATCATGGTTCTAATATTTTTACTACTTTTTGAAGTTCTGATCTTGATCTTTCATGAATAGCAAGGTAATTCCTCATCTGCACTAAAATGGATTATCTAAATCCCTATGCTAAGAAAGGGCAAGATAGGCATGAACCATTGGGTTCAATTATAGCTGGAAAAAAATCCCTATTCTCCATGTGACCAAATCAATTATTGGCACTAATGTAGTCATAAATTTCTAATTCTACATTGATATAGACAAAAGCTAATATTTCTCATTAGAAAAGATAACCTTCAAACTTCCTACTAGTCTATCAAGAACTTAGTGAAAATACTACAATGAAGAACGTTTTACCTTAAAAAAAATTCAAATGGAATGAGGTTTAGTATCATGGATATGTGTGGTAATATGGTTGATTTATCAAGATATAATTCAGAAAAATAATGTCTTATTGGGTACCAAAATAATGGTTCAACATACCCCTAATTTGAGGGTTTTTCATGTCTATATGTAAAACTTCTCCAAAACTGGTCAAAATTATAAAATACAATTCTTGATTGTCAGGATATTCAAGATCCATTGGCAAAGATGTTATCTTGAATACATAGTGCTGCTCATTTTCCTCTTTAATTGTCTAGATGTAAGCATCCTTCTCATATTCTTATTCATTTTCTTGTCATCTTCTTGCAACTCCTTGATCTCCTCCTGAAATCTCTTGCTATGGATTTTTAATTTCTTGTTCTCATTTTATATACATTTGTTCAGGATAATAAACTCCATTATTTATTAATTTTGTTAGAAATATTGAGAACGGAGGTAAATGACTATTTTATGATAATTCAACATTTACTTAGCTTTCAATCTTCTTTATAATTTTAATTGAATGAAAACAAATCTATAGATAAGAAAGTAAAAGATGTGAAACATAAGCATCATAAATGCAAGTGAAAAATATGAGCACAACACATCAACAATTCAACATCATCATCATCACTTTGAGACACCATATATTAGGTGGAAAACCCAACTAGTAAAAACCACCATTATTTTTGTCTTCGTCTTATTTTATTAATATTTAGAAAATCATATTTTACATATTGCACTGGTGTAGTCTTTTACAATTGTGTAAGCTCCTACCTTATGGAGGTTACCACCTCCTATTTTTTGTCCATCTACCATTGGAAGGAAGAAACTACTCCATGAGCAAGTTCTTCGACCACCACCGGAAGGAAGCTACCACTCCCTCACTGAAGTCTCCAATCCTCAGACCCTTTGTGGACCTCGTTTTAGAATATTTCACATTGGATCCAGTTTCAAAAAAACCCAAATCTTGTAGGTCATTTCTTCCTACATTTTTCAATCCTAACCCACATACAACATTATGCTCATCAATATGAATCATAAAATAAAATGCTTTCTTCAATATCCAATCTATTCACCATGACAATACATTGAGAAATAATCTGAATTCAATACCTCTGCCAAACCTTAATGGAAATATACTCACATACAAGAACACAATATCACATGAACCTATTCGCAATACAATATATCGGTTAATGTTTAACCAACCTTTCTTTGTAGTGAAATCAATAAGACACAACACACTAAAGACTCATAGGAACGACAATAATATAATATATCTCTCACTCTTCAGATAAAACATAGAAGATATGATTCAACATTAGCACTATAAAATAGTATTATGTGTCTAGCAAAGCCTTTCTTGCAACCAAAATTTGTTATTTGCTTCTCTGCTCAAACAAGATACAAATACATCTTTGATTAAAAAATGATTTTTCTCAATAGAACATCAAAGCCTAGCTCTACCATATACATCAATACAATCAAATATTAGTAAAAAAAAATGCACTCAATGACTTTGAACAATAATATTCCAAACCATACTCTCTTCTCACCCATGAGATGAAAACCCTAGTAACATACTCATCAATAAAAACCTTTATGATAAAATCTATCATAAATCCTAGTAGCATCAAATTCTCTACCCAAAATCCAATCTCAATAAGAAAATTTTAGATCAGACATGGAAATGCATGACAAAATCCTTCCCTTTTCTTCCAACAAAACAGAATAATTGCAAAATCATTCATAAGTAATCATAATGTATTCAACATCAAAATGATAGGACATCATATACTTAGGTAATGCAATATTTTTCCACCAAAATATAACAAACCATAGGTGCATACATCATTTAACCTCTGAAAAATCACAATGATCTAACGGCACATCAAGAGTCATCTAAATCGTAATCATGAATATGCGCAAGGGTAATATGCATGGCCACAATATCATTACAGTTTCAACAAAACGACGACTTCTTCACAAATCTCCAAGACTAAAAATAACAATACAAAATTGAGCCAATGAAATAGCACACATGTAAACCTTTTTTTTCATGCATCACTCCCCCCTAAGCTCTTGCTTTTCTTTTCAAAGATAAAGTTTATCCTATATACTTTATTGTTTTCAAGTTCCTATGATGTTTCCATCTGCTTCTCTTGAGGCTTTGCACCTCTCATTCACTTTTGCAGTATTTTTATAAATTTGAATCAAGCACAATAGGTTGTAGTGGGGATTGTATTCCCCTATTATGAATCTGAAGAGGAGGATATTGACTTCAATTATTTATTTCTACTTGGATTTTATTTCAGCACATATACCTTGTCTAAATTTCTGATCCCTTTTGCTATAACCTTTCTAGTGTCTTCTTCTATAATGTTGCATCCTCTTGAGTTAAATATAACTAAATTTCCTTTATCAATTATATGACCCAAAGTTAGGATGTTTTACTTAGCCCTTAACTAATAATACATTAGTTTCTTTTGTATCTTTAACATCAAGATTAACTCTACCTTTTCCTAGCACCTTCGTTGGTACACTGTTTCCAAGAGTAACACCATCACACTTGGTTTTATTGAGAGAGATCAATATTATCGTATCTCCATACATGTCATGAGAGCATATGATGTCTGTGTACAATTTATTTTCTTCTTCTAGTGCACATAGAGATATACCACACTTTTCTTGTTCCTCTTTCTTTTTGTTCCAAGTTTTCATATGAGGAATGTTGATCGAGGTGTCTTCTTCTGGGCTTTTTTTAAATGTATTTTTTATCATTTTCATGTCATGTTGTCTGAAATGTATAAAAAAGTATTCTTTTGCTCCTACGTTATTTTTTCACATGTCCAAATTTATTGCATGCATAGCATCTTGTGTGATGAGAGAAAGGGGGAAAAGATTCATATTACTTATGTTTCATGTTCCTTTCATTTTTATATGATCTAAAATATATAGCCTTATGAAAAAATATATTAATTGTAAAACAATAGCCTTGAAAGAAACTTGAATACCTGGGAATCGATGATATTATTGTGGAGATATTGTTTGCTTGGGGTCTAAACAATCTACTTCTACAAATGGCTACAATTTGTCCAAAGTTGTGACAGATAAAACACTCAATATCATTGATCAAGGGAGAGAATGAATTTTTGTTCCTTATTTGGCTATTTTTGTTTGTGCCATACTCATTCCTATGAGAAAATTATTTTCTTTGAAGAGTCACTTTGCTTAGTTGTTGGTTTTACTCCCTAATTGATTCTTTACTAGTGTTTTTAGACTTTGATTTATTTCTATGAGACTGCCTACACATGCCTATGAGTCGGATTCTCTATTCATTGTTTCATGAAAACCAAGGCATGATTTAATCGAGGGATACCTTTGGTTACTAATAATATTGTCCAACATCTTAGTATTTCTTTGAAATCTCAATTGTTTTTCCTATTTCATTAATTTAATTATTAATGAGATTGCCTCTATTTATAATTTCTCACAATCATTCCCTTTTTATTTTAGTTGATTTTTTATTTATTCTTTAACTTTTATTGCTTCTTCCAGTTTGGTTCTTAACTTGATAATTTCTTTTTTAATCCCATTTTCTTGTTCTTCCAATACTTGAAATAGCTCCTTATTATGTGAATTTGGATTTTTTAGCTCAATATTTAGAGAGATGATCTCAGCCTCAAGTGATTCAAAATGTATTTTCATTTCATTAATTTGTTTAGTCATTTCTTAAATTTCTTTTAATTCATTCGCATTATGATCCTTTTTTTCATATATTTTCAACTTTTCTTTGAGACTTTCAATATTTTTCAAAGCACGTACACATTTTCTTCTATTATAGGTCCCTATAATACTAGTGTACCCATTTATTGTTATTGGTGTGCCCATGTAGTCCCCATATTGTCATTATTGTGCCCCATAGAAGCCCATTATTGTTATTGTTGTGCCCTTACATTTTTATTGTTATGTCGGCTAGGATTATATTGTGACCCATTGGACTCCCATATATAGAAAAGAGGTTTTGTCATTGTATCATCCAAGAATTGTTAATTTATGTAATGTAAAGGACGTTTCCCCCTTGAAGAGGCTGATTTCTAAGGTGTTGATCTATCTTTTCTTCTATTTTGTGAGTTGGTTTCATAACATTTGGTATCAGAGCTTTGAATTCTAGGGTTTTTTTATTGCAAATAGACCATATTGAAATTTTCGCTATAAATTTTTTTATTTGAAGGTTCAGAAGCTAAAAAAAAAAAAATATTTGAGCCGAAATCCTGAGGCACAAAGTGTAAAAATTTCAAACCTTTCTTCGCAATATTGTCAGAGATATGATATGTGGAAGTTAGGGTTTTTGCAGGCTCCAAAAATTCACCTCAAACAGGTGACCGAGGGAAAATCATCATGAATTTTTTTTCAGGCATTGGATTGGAATTATGTAAAAAGTGGTTGAAAGTGGACAAACTGTAGTTTATTGTGTATCTAGTTCAAAGCGAAAGGTAAAAATCGTGACTCATGGCACGCCGTACAAGTTTTCTCTACTGAACGAGCCCATAATTAGGTCATTGTGGGAGATCAGGCATAAATGTTTCTTGAAGAATCCAAATTAGGTCTGACTTATGGCATTGGAAATAAGACTCAGAGGGCTACTACAAGAACAAATTTCATATATTGAAGATCTGAAATAAAAAATATAATTCATGTTAAATATCGACCTCCTAAAAAGCAAGAAAAAGGTGTGAATTTGTTTTTTAAAATTGCATAACCTTTGTTTGAAAAATAAGTTTGAAGTGATTCCAAGAGAATATTGAAGCATAGATATAATTATTGGATTCTAACATTCCTCCCAAAATGAATTCCCCACCCATTAAGTCATTAGAAACTTCTACTGTGACGCATGAAGAGGAAGAAGTGCAACATGATATATCAAAATTACGAGACCAACTGCAACAAATGTTGCTCTCGCAAAACTTAAATAAAAATTAAATGGAAGCTAAAATGGTTGATTTGAAGAAAGGCATGAAGCTATGATGAATGGTGTGGAAGCTAATATGGATGGTTTGAAGAATGGAATGGAAGCTAAGATCGATGGTATATAAGAAAAACTAAAATCAAACATGGAAGGTTTGAAGGAAGGTTTGACAAAGTTGCTACAAGAAATGATTCCTAATGACGAAAAGGTAGTAGAGGAAACTTATGATGAGAAAAAAATAAACATTAATCATGATTTCATAAACTATAACATTGGATTGAAGATCCACCATATTCCAAAGATCGATATGAGGAAGTTTTATGGAAAGGATCCCGTAACATGGACACTGCAGATGGAGCAATATTTTGATTTCCACAATGTGAAAAACACACAAAATGTACATATTGCAACTTTATATTTAGAAAAAAACACATTTGTATGGTATCGATGACTTTTCTCTCATAAATAAATTTTTACTTGGTCAATTTTTATGGAGGAATTGATGGAACATTATGAGGATACAAATAGCAACACCTTCTTTAGCCAATTGATAAATCTCAAACAAAAGGGTTCAATGGTGGAGCACATTGAGGAAATCCAAAAACTGAATATAAGGGTAAAGGATATTCCAAAGGAGCACGGGGTTGATTTCTTCATAGGGACTTTAAAGGATAATATCCAAAATGAGGTTCACCTTTGGGAACCTTATTCATTGGAGAAGGCATTAAAGTTGGCAAGAAAAATTGAAAGCAAAATTATGGTGATAAGGAAGCCTACAAGTCACATCTATAAAGATGGAATTGTTGCTACTCCTATAATTCCAAAACCTACAAGGTTGACACCATAAAAATTGGAAGAAAAAAGAGAAAAAGGGCTTTGCTATAGTTGTGATAGAAAATACACAAAAGGTCATTAGTGTGCTGAGAAGAAATTATTTTACATAGATTGTGAAGAGGAGGAAGAAAAGTAACAAGAAACTTCAAAATAAGAGCATATACACCAAGAACCAACCCTAGAGGAAGAAGAAATAAATCCAACCATATCTTGTAATGCATTGGAAGGAATTACTACTCCCAGAACTCTCAATATAGAAGGAAATATCAAGAATAAAAATGTAATAGTGCTAATTGATTCGGGTAGTACCCATAACTTTATTCATTGTGTAATGTTCCAAAATTTTAGCTTCCAAGCTAAATGGAACACTAGAGTTAGGAGCAGCTATAATCGACAAATAAATGGGTAGAAAAGCCCATAACTCTTTTAAGGAGGATTAAAAAACTCCAAATATGAAAGGAGACACTCTTTCTAGATCAATAAAACACCTCCATGTGTGAACAAAGACAAAATGAAGTTGCTTTGACCAAGTCAACAATGCAATTTTAGTGGAGAAGGAATCCTAGGTTGGAAAACAAAATTTTGGAGGGAAAGGTAGCTTGGGTTAGAATAAACCTAAGTAAGTGGGGCCAAGGGCAAGAAAAATCACTTATGATATAAGGAAGAGGATGGAAGCATTGTTCATAAGTTGTAGATTATTATCATTCTTGGCTGCCAAGAATTGTTGCTACTTGCTGCTTAGCAAGTTGCAGTGTTGTTTAGCACTAGGTGTTCCCGGGCGAGAATCCCACATATTTCATGTGAGGAGCTCATTGTAAGAGTTTTTATTCATCATTCCACATCAGGTTTTGAGGCCAAGCTTCAGCCATCTTCATCAGCATAGCTTTTCCGGAGATTGTGCAGTGTTGCTGGGTGCAGCAGTGGAAGGGATTGGAATCCCGACTTCTGAGCTAGTTTCTCATTGGAAGAAGGTTTCCTTCACTTGAGATATCTGTTTGTAGAGATCCAGAGCTTATTTCAGATCTTTGGTATTATACCACACATTTCTCTCACCCTCCCAGTGTTGTTTCTGCTAGGGAGTGTGTTTTTCAAGAGGCAGAACTTATTGCATGGTTTGGTGGCTCCATTGCTGAGTTTCCTTGTGATTGAGAGGTTCATATTTTCATGGGAGGAAGCCCTTGAGGGTTCTACATCAGATCAGACATATTTAAGCCTATTTAAATCGTGTACTTCAATGTTGTAGTGATTATTTAGTCATTTTCTGAATATCACATTTTATATATAGAGTGTTTGACAAGAAACCCTTGTCGGTTTCTTTTGTATTTTGTAAAGAGAGATTAGATATCTGTTCTCTAGCATTGTTATCAATACATGAGTAGATCTATTTTTCTATGATAATTTTATGTGTAAACCCTCTCTTTGACTGTGTAGTCCCTTGAGCAGCTGCTTTGGCATTTTGCAGTCTTGGGGTTTTTCACTAGTTTTGGCCACACTAGTGTGGGAGGTCTGTTTAGCCAACCTAGTTTGATTTTTTCCAGCTCTATTATGATATTTACATTGAATATTGATTATTTTATGGGATCCAAGAGTCCATTTCAGTATTTTATTGCATATGTTGCTGGAAGAGTGTTTTTCATGCATGTTTTATGAGAAATCCTGAAAAAGGAACATTACAGTGGTATCAAAGCATGATCTTTGGCTCAGCCTGTGGATTCAAGCCAAAGTACTGAATCCATGAAGGGGGAATATTTAGAACTCTATAGACAGAGTCTGTAGATGGCCAGGTAGCCTCTGCATCTCATCCTTTTTTTCAAAGGTGACATATCCAGTAAATGCCCCTGCAGTCAATATCTGGAATAGAATTTAGATATTCCTGAGAAGGGAAAATTTCCAGTGCTATTAGAAGGAGGAGATGGAAAAAATCCAGAAATATTCAGTATGTGTAGAAAGAAAGGAAGACAAGCCCACAAAGCTTTTTTCAAAATCTATGAAGAGCTTTCAAGGACAGATGAAAAAGTTGAGATTGGAGATGGAATCTCCAAAGGAGATTGATTCTAGAGATGAATATAGATTTTCACATGTTAAGTGTGAGCATGTAGCTACACTCCATGATGCACAGTGCAGTCAAATGCCCAGAGCTATCCTGTGATGGATGGGAGGAGGAAGAATGTCTAAGAGAATGACTCTTAGTGATTTGTTGCAGGAGTATGAATCTCAAACTGAGAGGTTTAGAGATCATATTGATTTCCAAGATTTTTCAAGATCTAGATGGAGAAGAGTCAGCAGCAGTATGCAGATAGATTTCTTCTTATATCTACTTTTTCCAAATCACCTACATGTTTAGTTAGAGCTTGGGTGAAAGAGCTAAACTCCTATTTGCAGCTGCACCATATTTCCAGAGATGAAGCTGTCAGAGTTGCAGTGTTGCATTTCAGAGGTAAGGCTCATGCATGGTGGATTTTTGAATCTTTTTCCTCAAATAATTCCAATACTTTCTCTTTTGCAAGATTCATAAGAACATTTATGGAGAGGTTTGGTGAAAAACTTCCTAAGACACATGAGCAAGGAATACTTGAGAAAACAAAACCCTTGCATGTGATGGGGGAAACTCCATTTCAGAAAACCATGGGAGGAGCTAATGTCTTTCATTACACATTACCGGAAGCAACACTTCTAGTTCATATTATTGAACAAGAGGGCATGGGGATCACTTTTTCACAAAGGGATCCATTGGTTGAGATGTTGCCCACACACATTGATAAAGAAGAGGGCAACAACGCTGTCACATCTAGAGCACATCCAGTGCCTCATGCAGAGGAAGGAGGAGCACATGCTCCAACATGAGGGATTCTTGTGCCTTTGCAAGAATTTCCCCAGGATCTCATACATAGAGGTCCAAGAACAATCAATGAGCAACATGATTGTGCAGCATTGCAGCTGGAAGAAGGGGAGAGGGAGAAAGAGCAGCATCATTTGATGAGGAGCACACACCCTTATCTATTTCAGAGAGCCAATGCAAGAAAGAGGCAGAGTGATTTGCGCAATTACGACAGGGGCGAGGTTTCCCAACCATATGAGCAGTCTACTCTTGGCATTGATGTCTCACTATATGGAGGCATTCCACCTGGGAGGCCACCTAATCTTTAGTTTCTGAGAGATATCTTGTCCTTGGATTCACCACTCTTGAATTTTAGAGAGGTGAAAAGTTTTGAGGGAGACTTTGGCATGGGGGATGTCAAAGTAGCAGGCAACAGCTTGAGGAGAGCTTCACATGCTAGATCACCAGCACTATCACTGAGGAGGATTGATCTATATTGGAGATATTAGCTTTTGGTAGAGTACTCCAAATATCTTGGTGCATGCATGATTCTTGATGACCCAGATGGAGATGAAAAATACATGGTGGATGATGTGGTCATATATTCATATGGCAGGATCTTCTTGACTAGATCTTCTATTCTCAAGGAGAAGCTGCTACATGTAGCACATGAGGAATTCTCTTCTATGCACTTTGATGCATATTTCCAGTTGATGGAGGAGTTCACTTGGGAGGGAATCCAGCATGACATATATCAGCATATGGAGAGATGCATAGGTCGGATGGTGATAGAGAGGATGTCACAGCTACCTTCGTGCTCATTGGGAGTGAGGAAGAATTTCTAGTTGAGCCATTTTAGCTCAAAACCTCAAGTACATGATGGAGGAGGTATAATTTCACATTTTGTATTGTATTTATTTTCCTTATTTGAGCAGCATGATGGATCAAGAATATTTTCTTATTCTTCCATATTACATTATGATGTACTTGCAACTACTTGTAGCATTGATTTTGGCTATCCATTTGATGAGCTGTGGGGGAAGCCATATGTCTCTTGGTGTGCACCAATGACACCATATTGTGACTTCATGTTTTCATCTTATGAGATGACTATGGTAGCAAACAAGTGGCTAGAAAATCACTTGTTATTTCTTGTTTTGATGCAGGCCAAGGAGGAACTGCACTGGTTCCATGAGAGGGACCCAGATTCACTCTCTAGTTGTCATTTGGCAACTTGTTCTTATTGTATATTGCTTCCATGTATTGCTGCTGTATTTTTGTTTAAAGGAAGCTTGTATGAAGGAGAGATGAGGTAGAAATAAAGGTTGTTGTTGCTATGGTTGCACTTGGGAGAGTATGGGAAAAATTATTCCCATACTTTTCATGATATTTATGAAGAGAAGAAAGGCACATTCATGGTGCAAGGAGGCTACCCTTCAGTATTGAAGGATCATGAGAGACTTCCATATCAGAAGATGATCTTCTCACATAGCAGCATTATGGTGGATGGTTTTGGCATATGGAATGTCAAAGGGAGAAGTCATGGAGCCTTATTACAAAGGCCTATAGCGCTGTCACATAGGAGCATGTTCTTATGGATGAGATATTCCAAGGGGAGGAGGTGTCCCTTCTTCTTGTAGATTCTTATGAGTATATTCTCATGGGAGGACTTATTGGAGGATCTTACTATCATACCACTCACTATATATGGTAGAGAATTAATTTCTGTACTTGTTGATTACTCTATTGAGTATTTGTACTTTCTCACCATGTTTGCACAGTGCATTGCTCCCCAAAAGAGCAGGAGTATTTTTGGGTTTCATGGTCACTTTAAGGGAAATGTTTATGATGATAGTAGCCCATATATACATGAAATTGGGCAGATTTATTGTTATTTTGTATATGTACAACTGACATACATTTATGCTTACTTCCACATGTTGGGAGAACATACATATTTAGCTTGCAACGTTTTGCAGGAACACTTGCCATATGACATTCTCAAACAGCAGTTGGGAGAACTGCGCTATATCCACCAGAGAGACCATATTTATCATCCAAAATTGCACATAAATTTCAGCCATTTTCTGATTTGGATTCCATGTGGTGATGATGTGCCATTCATCTTGAATGAAATGTTTTGGGTTGGCATGACTCATGATCTTGGAGGGAAATCATGTTTCAGCCCAATATCAGCATACAGTGTGGGATAGGCCCTCTTGCCTATCATGTTCACTTATTCAACCCACCTTTATTTCAGGAGCACAAGGTGGAAGAGAATTTTCATGAGTTACCATGTTGGAGGGTGACTCACTTCATTTGGATGATTGCATGGATGAGGGAGGCACTCATTCACCATGTTGATCATCACTCCTACTTTGTGGAGGCCATGAGATAGCTAGCATGTTTCCATTCACACTTTCCACCTTTGTTTGATGCAGACACTTTGGTTTTGCACCCTTGGGAGGAAGCATTGGATGACCGTTTATTGGCAGATTCCCTTGATGCAGTGATGGAGGCTATTGATGGAGGCCACATGAGGAGGAGGGGAAATATTTTTCTCTCCTTATGCATTTTCTTGAGGACAAGAAAATATTTTGGAGGGGAGGACCGTAATGTTCCAAAATTTTAGCTTCCAAGCTAAATGGAACATTACAGTTAGCAGCAGCTATAATCGGAAAATAAATGGGTAGAAAAGCCCATAAGTCTCCTAAGGAGGATAAAAACACTCCAAGTGTGAAAGGAGACACTCTTTCTAGATCAATAAAACACCTTCATGTGTGAACAAAGACAAAATGAAGCTGCTTTGACCAAGTCAACATCGTAGTTTTAGTGGAGAAGGAATCCTAGGTTGGAAAACACAATTTTGGAGGGAAAGGTAGCTTGGGTTAGAAGCAACCTAAGTAAGTGGGGCCAAGGGAAAGAAAAATAACTTATGATATAAGGAAGAGGATGGAAGAATTGTTCATTATGTTGTAGATTATTATCATTCTTGGCTGCCAAGAATTGTTGCTGCTTGCTGCTTAGCAAGTTGCAGTGTTGTTTAGCACTGGGTGTTCCCGGGCGGGAATCCCACCTCTTTCCTGTGAGGAGATCATTGGGAGAGTTCGTATTCATCATTCCACCTTAGGTTTTTAGGCCAAGCTTCAGCCATCTTCATCAGCATTGCTTTGCTAGAGATTGTGCAGTGTTGCTGGGTGCAGTAGTGGAAGGGATTGGAATCCCGACTTCTGAGCTAGTTTCTCATTGGAGGAAGGTTTCCTTCACTTGAGAGATCTGTTTGGAGAGATCCGGAGCTTATTTCAGATCTGTAGTATTATACCACACATTTCTCTCACCCTCCCAGCATTTTTTCTGCTAGGGAGTGCGTTTTTCAGGAGGCAGAACTTATTGCATGGTTTGGTGGCTCCATTGTTGAGTTTCCTTGTGATTGAGAGGTTCATCTTTTCATGGGAGGAAGCCCTTGAGGGTTCTACATCAGATCAGAAATATTTCAGCCTATTTCACCCATGTACTTTAGTGTTGCAGTGATTATTCAGTCATTTTACAAATATCACATTTTATATATATAGAGTGTTTGACAAGAAACCCTTGCCGATTTCTTTTGTATTTTGTAAAGAGAGCTTGGATCTCTATTCTCCAGAATTTTTATCAATACATGAGTAGATATATTTTTCTCTGATAATTTTATGTGTAAACCCTCTCTTTGACTGCGCAGTCCCTTGAGCAGCTGCTTCGACAATTTGCAGTCTTGGGGTTTTTCACTAGTTTTGGCTACACTAGTGTGGGAGGTCTGTTTAGCCCACCTAGTTTGATTTTTTCTAGCTCTATTATTGGATTTACATTGAATATTGATTTTTTTATGGGATCCAAGAGTCCATTTCAATATTTTGTTGCATATTTCTCTAGAAGAGCATTTTTCATGCATGTTTTATGAGAAATTCTGGAAAAGGAACATTACACATTGTAAGGTAGCCAAGGAATTGAATTGCTTCCTACACCCAACACCAAAGTGTCAAGTGATGGTTTCAAATGGAGGAACTATAAATTGCTATGGAAAGTGCGATAATATCAAGCTAACCATGGATGAATATGTATTGAATATTCTAATGCTCTGCATTCGAATGGGTGGTGCTGATGTTGTACTAAGAGTACAATGGTTACAATATTTTGGGATGGTAGCTTTTAATTTTCAAGAAATTTTCTTGAATTTTTTTTCGGAAGGAAAGGAAGTTGAATTATGGGGTATCCCAAGGAAGTCAGGAAAGATAATAAGCTCTAATTTCATGACAAATGTTCTGAATAAATAACAACGAGGCGTAATTGCACAATTATGCTCACTAAAGTTTCAAACATAAAAATAATCTATTTCTCCAAATCTCAAAAAACTATTGGACAATAATTCCAAGGTGTTTGAGACTCCAAAAGGAATCCCACCTATTCATGATCATGATCACGCTATTCATTTGATTCCAGGAAGTGTTCCTCCAAACATCAGGCCTTACAGGTATCCTTATGCTTAAAAGAGTGAGATTGAACATATGGTTGCAAAAATGCTAGAGGCTGGTATAATTAAACCTAGTCAAAGATATTTCTTTGCTACAGTAGTATTAGTGCAAAATAAGGATGGATCATGGCGTATGTTTCCAGAGTATAGGGAGCTCAACACACTGACTATTAAAGATAAATTTCCCATCCCTGTCATTGATGAATTATTGGATGAATTACATGGAGAAATTTACTTCACCAAGATGCATCTTCGTTCTGGATATCATTAAATTAGAATGAAGACTGAAGACATTTCAAAAACAGTATTCAAAACCCATGAGGGTCATTATGAATTTTTGGTCATGCATTTTGGCCTTACTAATGCACCTTCCACATTTCAAGGTTAGATGAATTCCATTTTCAAACCCTTCCTTAGAAAATTTGTGTTAGTATTTTTTGATGATATACTAATCTACATGAAGTCTTGGAAGGATCATGTTCAACATGTTGACAGGGTGCTCAAACTATTGGAGGAGAAACAATCATATGCAAAAACATCCAAATGTTTCTTTGGAGTACATGTAGTTGAATATTTGGGTCATATTGTATCTCATGAGGGTGTGAAGGTAAACCCTAAAAAAAAAAATCCATGAAGGAATGGAAAATCCCCACAACCATAAAGCATCATCGAGGATTTCTGGGGTTAACAAGGTATTATCGCAAGTTTGTTAAAAATTATGGAAGAATATCAGCACCTCTAACATCATTACTGAAGAAAGATGCATTTTCTTGGACTCCAGAAGTAACTAAGGCCTTTGAACATATTAAAGAGGAAATGTGCCAAGAACTGGTCTTAGCTACGCCAGACTTCACAAAAACTATTATTATGGAATGTGATGCCTCAGAAAATAGAATTGGTGTAGTTTTAATGCAGGAAGGAAGACCCATTTCTTTTTAAATTCGTCTAATCAAATGGAAAGTATTTACAGAAACCTATTTATGAGAAGGAAATGTTGGCAATACTACATGCACTAAAGAAATGGCGACCTTACCTAATGGGAAGAAACTTCATGGTAAAAAATATTGTGATAGTCTTAAGGAATTTTTGGAACAAATGTTATCTTCAGAAGAGAAGCAAAATGGGTCACAAAGATGTTTCGTTATGATTTTGAAATCATATACAAAAAATGGAAGCAAAATGTTGTTGCAGATGCACTCTCAAGAAAGGATGAGGATGTGGAAGCAATGCTTTGTGCCAATTCTATTATCCAACCTGAGTGGATAGCCGAAGCAAGGGATGAATGGAATAATGATGAAGAGGTGTGGATACCCATTCAAAATTTGGAGAAAGATCCTAGTACATATGAAAAATTTAGCTGGAAAAATGATTGAATATGGTACAAATATCGCTTATATATTTGTAAGAATTCCCAACTCAAACAAAATATTCTTTTGGAATTGCACACCTCTCCCTTAGGAGGGTACTCAGGATTTTTTAAAACATACCACAGGGTCAAGAAGGATATTTTTTGGATGGCCTTAAATCTAATCTTCAAAATTTTTTGGTTGAATGTTTGGTTTGCCAACAAAATAAAGTTGAGACAATTAAGACCCCAAGTATGTTACAAATGATTTATCCATTCCAAGTCAATGTTGGGAGGAGGTTTCAATGGATTTTAGCATAGGTTTACCCTAATTCAAAGGAAATATTGTCATCATGGTGGTAATTGAAAGACTTACCAAGTATGCACACTTGTATGCATTATATCATCCATTTAAAGCTACTACAATTGCTACTGCATTTATGGAAACAATTAAAAATCTACATGGAAACCCAAAGATCATTGTATGTGACAGAGATCCCATTTTTACAAGAAATTTTTGGATAGAATTATTTTCTTGTTTGGGTACTCAATTAGCTCATAGATCATCATATCATGTTCAATCTCATGGGAAATTAACTGAGATAGTGAACACATGTTTGAAATGATATCTTCATTTCTTTGTATCTGTTAAAAATACACAATGAGTCCAATGGTTACCTCTAGCTGAATGGTGGTATAACACTTCCTTCAATACTACAAGAAAAATGATCCCATTTATGGAAATTTATGGATATCATCCACCTTCCATCACATCATCTATAAGAGAAAATTCTAAGGTTCAAGCTGTGGAATATCAAATCAAGCATCAACAACAAGTTCTCGAACTCTTAAAGGATAACCTCACTTTTCATGTGGTGGGGGTAAATCAGTATTTCATGAAAATTTAACTTTAACTTAGTTTTCAATATTCTTTATAATGTTAATTGAATGACATCAGATATATACATAAGTAAGTAACACATGTTAACCAAAGGAATCATAAATTTAAGTGAAACATATTAGCACAACACATCAACAAGTCAACATCATCATCATCACATAGAAACACTAGATATTACATGGAAAATCCAACTAGGAAAAAGACATTATTGTTATTGTCTTCATCTTATTTTATTAATATTCAGAAAATCATATTTTACATATTTCACTAGCGCGGGATCCTATCTATTAAAGGTTATAACCTACTATTTTTTCTCGAGCTACCACTAGAAGAAAGGTACTACTCCATGAGCAAGTTCTATGGCCACCATCGAAAGGAGGCTACCAATCTTTCATTGAAGGTTCCAACCCTTAGACACTTTTTCAAAATTGTTTCATAATATTTCACACTCTATCCACCTATAGAAAAACCCAAATACTCTAGGCCATGTTTCATCCAATTTGTAAAATGGACCAACAGACAACATCCTACTCATAAATCTAAAAACAAAATCAAATCCTTTCTTCAATGACCAATTTTCTCACCAAGACAATACATCAACCAATAATCTGAATTCAACACTTATGCAAAACCTTAATGGTAGTATACTCACACACAAAAACACAATATCACATGAACCTATATGTAACACAATATATGAACTAATATTTATCAATCCCTTCTCTGTAGAGCAATCAACAAATCACAACACATTGAAGATTCATAGGAACAACATCAATATAATACATCTCTCACTCCTCAACTGACGTGTAGAATATATTATTCAATAGTAGCACTAAACAATAAAATTATGTGTCTAATGAAACCTTTCATGCAATGACAATTCCTTACCTTCTTCTCCGCTCAAAAAATATACCAAAACCTTTGTGGAATACATCTCTGATCAAAAATCAAATTTTCTCAATATAACACCAGAACCTAGATCTACCATATACATCAATAATGTCAAATAATGGAAACAAAAATGCACTCAATGACTCTAAACAACAATATACCAAACCACACTCTACTCACCCATGAGATCAAAACCCTAGTAGCATACTCATCAATAAAAAAACCTTATGATCAAATCATCAAAAATACTAGTAGCATCAAATTCTCTGCCTAAAATCCAATCACAACATTGCTCATCACGTTAGCATATAAGATACATCAAACATCAAGCCTCACAAGAACAATATACTCATCAAAATTAATAACCAACAGTAATTATGACAAAATCTCTCTCAACATCAAAAAACCATCATCGCTAATCATCCCACATAGTTATAACAACATAAGCATTCCTCTATGTTCATACAATAATCAACAACAAATACAATTTTTTCCTATAACCAAATTCAATGCATCCAATAACAAACCCTACTAGCATGAATACATGGAAACATGTAAGATAACAAGTTTTCAACCCTGGGCTAACCATCAACATACATCAATGATGAACAAAACGTAGTAACCAATTATTTTTCACGATTAGTTGCTACAAACCCCGACAACATATAACATTGAGGAAGCCCTAATTCACAACTAAATTGTTTGTAGCACATCACACATATTTCATCAAACATATACAAACTTAGCCCCACATACTACTCATGAAAAATAACTCTACCTTACATAATTTGTCTCAAATCTTATAGTAGCAATCTCAATGTTGATTTAGTAGCATATCAAATGTTGATAGACCTCTGACTCAATTCACCCATCATACATCAACAACATGCATTGATCTCTCACTTAGCATTGATTTACATGGATTTGAAAGCTATGAACTCAATACTCACACCCATAGAATGAGACTCATCCAAACAAAGTACAATGTCATTGAATATGGATTTCCGCAACATGAGACACCCAAGACTCTTGTCACTCAGAAATATACAAACATTAACATATTTTTATTCCATAAAAAATACAAGTCTTACAATGTATCATACCCATCAACAATGGCATATATATAAATAATGAGACAAAATGTATGCATTGGTAGTCCATTGATAATACATCCCTTACAATCATAGCTGATGCTCAATATATAAGTAGAATAGCTATGGTTTGCAATAGCTGAGAAAACCATAATCACACTCTCTGTCCAAATATTTGTGCACAAGTCACACAATTCTCCATTGCACTCAAATGCACACTATAACTCTAACGTAGGTACCATACACATTTACAAATGTGGTTACATCACATCATAAATGCATATGCATGTGTCATCGCACCTTCTTATACAAAGAGGGAAATTAGTCTACGTGTTTTGTCAAGAATTAGATGTTTGGATATGTTGTTATTCTGAAGTGTACATACACTAAAAAATCTAAAGGAAACTCCAACAATTAAAAATGTTGAAAAAAGTTTGATTGATCCAAACTATAAAGGGTTCAATGAAATTCAATCAATCCAAAACTATAATTACATTCCAAAGAATTCTTACTCATAACAGAGCTTTATACCAAAACCAAACCATCAAAATTCTGAACCATTTTCTTTCGGATTTTTTACTTCTCAATTAGATCTAGGCCCTTGTGCACTGATGAAATTAATATTGTTTCATAATAGAAAAAAACAAAATTTAAAATATTTTTGAAAATTATCGGTGCCATAGCCAATTAATAGATCTCACGATATGCAAAAAAAAATGATTGATCTCATTGAATATGTATACTCTCCCCACCTCACGATTACCATAGAAAAGCCATAGGTTTGTTGATTTATTTTGTTGATTGGATCAAATAGACTTTGATTACCTTCTATTGCATCATTACCTTAGGAAATTCGATGGTTCAACCCCTATTTTTTTATTTTTCTTCACCTACGGGAATAATCGCCAGTATAAGCTTGGCTCCCAAAGAATATCATCACATGTACAAAGTGGATCACCAAATGAATATGTTGAATCATCATACTATGCTAGTTATCTTCCAACGAAGATAGTCTAACTTGAGAAAACTCCTAGGTGCTTTTCCCGTAAATTTTCCAAATTGCTTCACCAACTTGCTAGACCTTTGTACCACCTTTGAATAGCTCAAAAACATGTATGAAACACACCATGTATTGGAAATTCATCCAAATAAAAGAAAAAACTAGGTTTACATCAATGCAAACCATCCAAACAACCATAATTCCAACAACTTCAACCTCCTAATCTTCTGATATTTCTTCGTAAGATTATTTTTTCCTGCATTTATAATTGTATAATTAATTGATAAATCTTTAGTTTCATCCTCAGAGGGTGCAGGAAGTGTTTTCTTTGGAGATTTAGGAGCTCAATAATATCCTCTTTTTCACCAACCAAGGAAAATGAAAACTACCTTTTCCCTCTAAATGCCACATTTGGGTCACTAATGTTATCATTTTTGGTTGGTTTAGGGAATGATTTGTTGAGAGAAACTTGACCTTGGGATTTTTTTTTTTTACTAATAGAATTAAAGAGTTCATCGATAGGACAATTTTCCTCTTCATCTTAGTCTAAATAAATTGGACATTTTCTTGTTGCAATATGAGTGGTTTCTTTCTCCCGTGGATGTTCCATTCAAAAAATATCCTTTATAGCCTATTTCCTAATCATATTTATGGTAATATTATGGCCAGGAAGAGTTATGATCAGGGGTTATTTAGTTGGGGACTCTTTCAATTCCTTAGTCTTCTACAACTTCCTTGCATGAGGAATAGGGATTTTAGCTCTTGAAGAACCAATATTTTCATCATGAAAAATTTGTTTGCCACTGTCTGGTGTGGACTTGGCGTACTTGTTTACCTTTGCCCTAGCTTTGGAATTAAAAAACATATTTTCCTCCACAAAATTATCCTAGGTGTTATATTTCTTATGAAATTCATATTCTATAAGTATTTTGATTAATCCATGGAGATATATAGTGCCTTTTGGGTTTTTGGTATTTCATTGCACCATTATAGCCATTTTTCCCAGACTACTCCAAATATAATAAGGGACATTTTCTAGATTACTAGACTCAAAATGTAGTAAAATTCTCACATGGTATTGGAAGGTGAATGTGTATCTCCCCACGTAGATTATGAACCTTTCCAATACCACTAATAGTTTGTGTCATTCATCTTTCACCTAGGCTCTCGACATGCCTTTTGGCTAGTTCACGTTATGGTATTTGGGCTTGAGAAAAGGGTTGCAAATTTTTGGTCTGAGTGAAATTTTTTTTCACCAACTCTCCCCAATCCTAAGAATACCAATGGCCTTGGCTATAACCTCTTATGTAACTTCTATTTGTAAATTTCCCACCTTTTCCATTCAAACATTTAAGCATTGAGTGAATTGTAATGTGGCCTTATCATTAAACCCATGAAACTTAGTAAAGAAAAAGGTCACTTTGTTCCCTTAAGTAATTTTAGGCTCTCTGGATATTTTATGGCAGCTTCGAGGGTCCATTTAAAGGTGGACTCATGGTGGTAAACAACCATTCTATAAATATGGTTTAATAAATAAAAATCTTCCACTCCCTTCAATCAAGAACACTAGCTCGAGAATATGAAAGTGGGGAATGTTCAAGGGAATCAATCAAAAGTCACAGGAAAAGGTTAGAGCTACATGGGTATGGAAGGCCTACCTAGAAAGGGAATATTATATTATGACTCATTCAAGACTCTCTACAATGGTTTCAACAAGGTTTAATGATGTCTTTGGAATATTTTTTCCAATGTTATGTGATAAGGACATTAATGAAATAGGCTGGAGTACGTTGTATTATAGGATGTGTATAGTGATGTATGGGAATACTATTATTATAAGAAATTTTCATCAGAACTTGGAATAAAGGGGATCATTCTTTTAATTGGTTGATATTATTATAAGAAAAAATGGCTTCTCCAAATTATTCATGCCATTCGTCCAACGGAGAAAGAGTTGACTCGTAATCATTTTCTTGGACTATAAGAAATATAGAATATGAATGTAAGGCATAGGTCATGGTTTATAAATGGAATGTATGGGGAAAACAATAGTAAGGTTTAGGATCATAAAATATAGTCATAGATTGTAGGCTTAGTATTGATGTTGGTAATTAAGGTCTAGTATATAGTATATAAGAGGGAATAATATAAGATGAATGGAAATAACATTGACAAGTGTTAAAGGAGTGTTATTTTAACAATGTCCCTCATTCTCAATAAACCAATATAAATTTTAAAAGTACTTTACCTCGAAATATTACCTTTGAATGAAATTCACTTACATCACATGTACACTGAGATTAGTTGAGAAACATGTTGTTTTTGCAATGTTTTTGTGACCCTGACATTACAAGTGCCCTGGGTTGAGAGAAAAAAAATGTTTGAAATCTGCTAAGGCCACTTATTAAAATTTTCATTTTTAGTGTTTTAGTACCTATACATATGTAGGAATGTTGTAGGATGCTAAAAATTTTCCAGTTTTATTTGAAGGTTCCAATGAATGTTGTTTTATCATTTGTCCTACTTGGGAATTTTATTGATATTCTATATTTTTCTTCAATATTAATGGAATCACAAAAAACTCAAAAAGATAAAAATTATAAAAGTTCTCATGGATATTTTTCCATGCAAGGGAACTTACTAATATGAAAAAAACTAAATCTGGATGGAAAAAGTAACTGCAATGGGGATGATGAAATAGGGAGGTAGATAGTCAAAAAAATTGTCTCAAGCTCTGTAATGAGGAAGAGATATGCTAATGAGAGAATATGTGACCCTCCACTTTTTGAAACAAGTAAGTTACTCTAGTTTCCCTATATTATATCCCTTTTTTATTCACACTACGAATGCAAAATTTTTGAAAAGACTGTGAGCTAAATAATCTTCATCATAACCCAACCTGTGGCACAATCCCAACTGTGTGAAGAATTTTCTGAAATTGAACACAGTACAAACTCACTAGACTACAAGTAGATGATGATTATTGTTAACCAGTGTGAGGCTTCTCACTGTTAATGTGAATGAGAGCCAAGGTGCCCCTGGTACATATTGTTGGCCATGAATAAATGTGTTGATGTAGATTTTCTATTAAGATATGATGAGTATGAGGAAGTAAGAAATCCCCAATATTGCTACCAACAATATTTCATGTCATTTATGTACGTAGGTTAGTAGGTACCAAGAAAGTCTCCAAATTTGGACCTACAGATAATGTGTTGGAGTTGATGGAGGGAAAATTGTCATAAGGAAGGCCTTAAGTAATCCTACATCATCTTATGCGAGAAAAAAACAAATGATTTGAAAAATATTTGATGGAACCAAAAATTAAGTCTGCAATCTTAATGTGCGATGGCCATCTAGCAAGCTAGTTTTTATATCAACTTAAGTAGACTAGTTATGCTAGGAATGTTGGTTCTCATAACTAGACACAATTGTTTTCTTATTTTATTTTTATTTTTATTCTCTCTCTCTCTCTCTCTCTCTCTCTCTGTTTTTTTTTAGTATTATTATTAATATTATTTAAATAAGACGTTGAAGAAAGAGAAGAGTACCCCCCGCTGATCACCTACATTTCAGCTTGTTATAGCTGATCATGAACAAATTTATCCTTGGAAATGTTCCTATGTTACAATCTTAGCCCGTGTCGATTTACCACAAAAGGGACCTGATCCTCCTTTATTTTGTTATCTTCACTGAGCCATTATGAAAAATTGTATCTATCTCATTGGGCCTCAACCAACATGTGGTCATATTTCCTTTGAAATTATTGAATCATGAGTCAAAAATAAGGGCCCAATCGCTAGTATTGAAATGCTTCTTCCTGATAAAATTATATTGCCACCTGTCCCATTTATCTTGGATGAGAATTGTGTATTAAATATCATATTAAAAAATTTCATCCAAATAATTGAGTTGTTCCACCCTTTGTTTATGAGATTTTGATAATTCTAGGCCCAATTTCATAACCATCGTAAAAGTTTTGACGTGAAACTTGATCAAAATAAGAACTTGCTTACCATAAACCAACTCATAAGGTGTAAATCCTGTAGTGGTTCTCTAAGCAGTCCTATAGGCCCATTACACCTTAGGAAGTCTTTCTGCTCAGTCCTTGTGATGAAATTGCACAAATTTAGTTAGGATATATTCCACCAATTTGTTTGTTCACTTGACCTACCCATTTTCTTGTGGATGATAAGGTGAGGAATTCATATGCTTTAATTGGTGCTACTAAACAATGGACTAGATCTCCTTTGATGTGAATTGAGATCCATGATATGTTACTATTTCTCTAGGTATGCTAAAATGACTAAAAAATTCCTCGAAAATAAAATCCATAACATATTTTTCACTAGATTGATATAAAGAATTGGATTCTACCCATTTAGTGACGGAATTTGTGCAAAATAAAATGTACCCTTTTTTCAACAATGTAGGAGAGATAGTCCCAACAAAATATAAGGCTAAATTTTCAAATGGTTCAATAAGCAGTTGAGGATGAAGGGGAATTTCGTTTGCTCGAGTTGGATTTCCCATTCACTAGCAGTTGTTGCAACTGTTGACATATTTCTTTGCATATTTAAATAATGTCAGCCAATAGTACCCTTAATGGAGCACTTTGAAATTAGTTATTTTATTAAAAAAATTTCCTCCATGTGGAATATCATGATAGGCTTTCAAAATCTCAAACATTTCATCTTCATGTACACACCTTGTAATAATCAAATTTGACCTCGTAAAAAAATTTCTCCATCAATCTAAGAATAAGTGGTGATAAGTTTCACAAATTGATAATTTTAATGCCAAGTAATTTGATATGTCTACTAACTAAGGAGTGTAAGTGGAGACAACAAAAAAGTGCTCATTAGGGAAGTTATATCAATAAAACTACTTTATTTATTATTACACATTTGAGAAAGAAAATATGTAATTAAGTCCTATTTTCGAGGCCTATTGATGATGGTGATGTTGAATTCCTACAATAACAATAAGTATCTCATAATTCTTCTATTAGAAACATATTTATTCATTAAATATTTAATGTTTGAATGGTATGTATTTATAAAAACTTCATAGCATGTAATATAATGTCTAAATTTATTTATAGCATGAAAAATGAGTAGAAATTATTTCTCGATAACTATGTAGTTCAACTTTGCTGGTGTTATATACTTACTAACAAAATAAATTGTATAGGATGCTTTGTTATATTTCTATATTAAAATAACCCCCAGAGTTGTATCTGCGGCATATGTACAACTATGAAAAGGAAGGGACCAATTTGGTCCCCTCGGCACTAGTGTTGTAGACACTTTCATTTTCAAAGTCTCAAAAGATTTTTGGCATCGTGATTCCCATAATAAATATACATCTTTAGCTAATAATCTATAAATGGGTGCAAATATATTTGAAAATTTTTCCATGAACCTTTTGTAGTGGCTCTCATGGCCTATGAAGCTCCTTACTTCCTTTTGATATCATGGTACTGGGAGATCCATAATGACTTTGATTTTGGTAGGGTACATTTTAACACATGCAAAAGAAACATGGTTCCCTAGGACAATTCCTTATGTCGTAATCATTTGAAATCTTATATTAATTAAGGAAAGATTAGATTATTTGTAATAGATAATTACTTTATCAATATTTTCTAATGCTTCCTTGAAAGTATTTCCATAGGAAAACAATTCAGCCATGTATTTTTCAATGCATTCATGAATAATGTCAGAAAATATTCCCAATATTGCATGTTGGAAGGTTGCAAGTGTTGGAAATTGGATAAATCAATGCTCCCCATGTGTTTCGCAACATGGACTAACTGGCTCTCGTGGATCCTTATCTCTTTCGGTGCAATCGTTGACTAACACTTGTGGGTTTTGGTCCAATGGAAATCATGATTCCCAAAAAGTGGTATCAGAGTGTAGGTCACGAGTTCTATACACACCCTAATCGCGTTGGGGGGGGGGGGGGGGGTGAGGGAGATTTTTGAACATTGGATAAACCAACGCTCACTGTGTGTTTCGCGACATGGACTAACCGCCTCTCGTGGATCCTTATCTCTGGCGATGCGATCGTTGACTAACACTTGCAGGTTTTGGTCTAACGAGAATCTTGATTCCCAAAAGCAGGGGTGTTACACAACCCAAATGGTAGAACAATATATGCAAACATCCCCCAAGAATAGGTAAAAGTGGTTTTTTCTTATTCCTATGATGCAATTTGGATTTTATTATCTCCACTAAAACCATCTAAGAAGGAGATGTATTGTTTTCCTACTAAGTTATCGAGATCCTAATCAATGAAGGGGAGTGAAAAATAATATTTTAAGGTTACCTTATTCAACTCTTGTTAATCGACACATTCTCCATTTACCATCTTTCTTGGGTATGACCACAAGTGGAGAAACCTACCTTTTTTCAGATATAGGGTATATGAAGTTTGCATCTAGTAGTCTTTTTAGCTCTTCTTTCATAATGTCCTTCAAGTTTGGGTTCATTCTGAGCTAGGGTTATTTGATTGGCCTAGCATTTTCCTCCAGATATATATGGTGTATACATGTAATAGGGGGAATTCCATACATATATTGGTATTCCCATGAAAAGGCGCGTAATTTTTCCTTTAGGACTTAAATTAATTTTTCTTGTTGGGTTGGACTAATATTAGGGTTGATATTTAGTGTTTTCCTAGAGCTTATTTTGACAAGAATGTTGTAAAAATTTTGGTTTTCACTAATGGATGATAAAGGGTAGGTAAAAGAGGTTGTTGGTTTGTAATTTTCTTTAAAATAAACACTAAAAATATGATCATAGATAGGAAAAAATTTAGACAACTGAGTACAATCTCCTATGGAAAGAAACTAATCCAACAAGTTTTTTTTGTGGGTCCTTTCAATTCTCTAGACCGTTAAGTAGTTATAAGAGGGTGTAAAATATCATATTACTCATAAGGGTCTCTTATTCAAGGTGATTCTTCTACTTGGGCTTAGATTTTGGGTAGAGAATCAATTTTTTCATGGCCATCCCATTAGATATGGTCATCTCTCCAAACCTATAGCCAATAAAAGCATCAATTGTGGCTAACCACAGTCTCTCAAGGATCACTAAGTGATTTTTCATAGTGGTCTTGGGTCTAATTACTCCCATGAATCCAAGGTTATTGTGATATCATCCATGACTCATATAGGCTTGACCCTAGATATGTTAGCAAGTTGAAGTATATTAGGAGTGGGTCAGAGATTTTTTAGCTGCAATTTTTTCATGATTGGGATATTCATAATGTTGATGTTAGTCACTAAATTAATAAGGCCATTATCTATGGAACATTGTTGATTAAAATAGTAACCACATGATTTATAGGGTCTACATATTTCTCCATCACATTCTTTTCAGACATCAAATTAGCTAATTGTCCCACTGCTTGAATAGTGAGATGCTCATTTTGCTTTCTTCCTATTTTTTAGCATTACTCCCTAATGGTTTTTGGAATATATAGGAACATATTTTATTTCCTATAAAAAGGGAATTTTGACGCATACATTTTCCATGTCCTCTTTTAAATCAAATTCTAGTTGGGAAGCAGGTTTTTCTATGGTTAATCTCCCCAGATAAGGAGGGTTTTTGCGCTGCTATGTATGTATAATAAGGATTTTGGGCTTTGTTACATGAGGCTACTACATTTTTCAAGTAGAGGGTGTCTATGTAGTGGAATTAATTTCCTCAGGCTGATTGTCATGGGTCACTTGATCAGGAGCCTCCTCTTCAAATTCTTCAATGGTGGAGTATTTTGGTTTCATGAACTTTCCAGACATGAGATGGATGTATTGAGTTGGTATTTGGATCACCAAATATGTTGAAAATGTATGTAAACTAGTGTTAAAGATATAATAAACTAACTTATTTTTAGGGTTATAGATGGTTTGAACAGGAAATTGGGTTGATCTTGGGATATTTTGTGTCGCATATTGTGCATTTGAGGAATATTTGGTTGTGGTTCAGTTACTTGTGCTTGCAGGGGAAGATATTGATGTGGTAAAGGTGGAGGATATTGTAGATATTGAGGGTACTGGATATGGCATGGAGGATTGTTGTGAGGGTATATTTTCATAGGTATTTCCTTGCCATACTTGTTGCTAAGGATAATATTACATTTGTTGTTGAGGCCACATAGGATGTCAACTAATTTGCGCATTCAATTTTTGATAAAATGAGTTATAAATGGAGGAAATTGTAAATAGGGGTCTTATGACATACCTTGCACCTGTGGCTTCCATGGTCTCCTATGTGCTACTTGGAAGGATGGTTCAATTGGTTCATTTCCTCCCTTATAGATGGCTCAAAGCCCTGGAAATGAAGGACAAATCTAAGTATCATGTTCATATGCACATATGAAACAAATCCACACATGATTTAGTGGATAGTCCTTAGGATAAATATTTTTCCTACATTGATGACAGAAAATAGCTAGACCTGCAATTTCTTCCTCTTGTTTCTTTTTAATTTTCAAGGTGTCTAGTTATGAATCGAGGGTTCCAAGGATATATGTTTTGAAATATTCAAGCAGATTTCCAACTCTGTCCTTATTATTCCCCTTGAAACAAGATTAAGTTCCATTGTAAGAACCTATCTAATGCCCACACCAGAATTTTCTCTACTCCTTGAGTATTTCATACATAAGTCACAAATATTATAAAATGACAACTAAGATATATCAAAAGAACCCACGATATTAATAAAATCTACATATTCTTCCAATAGTTATTTCAAACAATGGTCCTAAAAATATCATCACTTAATCCACCAGGTATGGTGTTTTGGAGATTATATAAAAATATCTCAACAAAGTCCTCAAGACTTTCCTCTAGTTATCACTGCATTTTGAAAATGTCATTGTGTGAGTCTCTAGTTCTATAGTAGTCCTGGTAGTTTTTAAGGAAGGTGGACTTCATCTCATTCCAATATTTGATGGTGGAATCTTCAAGTCCCATAAACTATTGTTTGTGTCTAATTGATGATGTCAATTAGAGTTCATTTAATGTCAACCCGGGAAGGTAAACTTAGAAGTGCTTATCTAAAATATATAGATCTAGAAACATTCCTTAACTCCACAAGCACACCACTTCAATGGAGACTCAGATGTAGAAGAAAAATCGAAGTATGGATCTTTATTTCAAAATCTCCATTACAAACCAACTCTAAGCTTCTAAGATTACATACTCCAAAATTCTAAGATTACAAAACTTCAAGATTCCAAAACTTCAAGATTACAAATGGAGGAGATTGTACTCCTATTTATACAATGGGATGAGTAACAAACTCATAATGATCATCCACTAATCTCTCTTTAGTTCCATACATCTCTCAACCATCTAGACACATAACCCCCTTTTTTCCTTGATCTTCTCCATGAGGTTTATCTCTTCAAATTCGAATTTTATCATTCAAGGCCACATAAAGGTGTCTTGGAAGCTTCCTTGGCACCTACACATGTCACAAAAACAACCCACTTTCCATATATAAATTAAAATATATTATTTTCTAATATTTAATCAATAATTTCTCTTAAAAATAAATAATATTTGGAAAATAAAAATGAGACCCATTAATGGTGAATAATAGGGAAAATGAAGTGACATGGTGGTGAATAATGGGTGATAAAATGGAAGCATAGGTGAAAAATGTATGGTAATGAGTGAAATTTTGAAACCCAAACATACTCCCCAACTGAAGCTCTTGCATGTCCTCATGCAAGCTACTACAATGACTTGTTTAATTTGATTCTTAGATGAGCTTCCTTTTACAAGATGTTTGGTTCTTGTGTAACAAGCATATTTCAATCATGGACTTCCTTTTAACTTTGCACATCTTTGGATAAATTTTATTTTTGCAAAGAATTTGCTTCTTTTAATGATTGGTTCTTGTGTTACAATCATTATTTACTTTGTTGAGATCTCTGTTTAATGATTGGTTCTTGTGTTACAATCATTATTTACTTTGTTGAGATCAATCATTTTAAGAAGTCATTTAATATGCTCATCATATTTAAGAAGTCATTTAATATGCTCATCATTTTGTAGTAATTTTTATTGTGGGAAGACTATGTGGGTTAAGATGTAATATGAATGAGGGAAAAAAAATGAAGTGTGAAGTGTGAAATTCCCCCTCCCCAACTGATGGTTTTTGGAAAATTTTAATGAGAAAGGGAATAGTGAAATAGTGGAATATTTTCCAAATATCATCATTTTAGCATCTAAAAAAATAATTTCAAGATTAAAGGTTAGAAAACATCATACCTTACTTACCTATAGAAGTGGATGAATCATGCATGTTTATTTGCTGCAATTCTGATCTGAAGCTTCTTCTACAAGTTGTGGATGAAAGATGAATCTGTATTGTCGTATCTGCTACTGGATAGTTTGATGAATCTGATGAGTCTGCTGAATATGGCTGAAAATTTATAAGGCTTGGAAGGTATACAAAATATAAAAGTTACATTTTCCTCCCCCAGCCTTATTTATTGACTTGTCCTCAAGTCATGACAAACTAAAAAACAATGAAAGGAAATATGCTTCATCTGCTACAAAATATGGGTCTTCAAGTCTTCAACACTCGATGCACAAATCTTACTATGTGATTAAATGTGTTGGTGTCAAACATAGCAAGAATTTTTTGAGTTAGTGGCCATTAATGAATGCCACTAGCCAACATGAGAGCTCCCACCATTGATTCCAATGGGAGTCAAGATGCCTAACACGTCTTTGTAGGTACGAATAAGTTTGTTTTGGTCGAGTCACCTACAAGATCCAACGAACAAGGGATATTAATGTACTCCCATTGTTCATTGGCAAGAGTACTTGCCATTAAGGCATGCAAGCCTCTAGGTGTTTTTACAAAGATAATTAGACTCTAGGACTTTGACTCAGTGATATGTATAGAAGCAGGGTTTTATTGGTGGAAATGAAATGGAAAGGAAATAACAAGGAAAATTAGAATGACAATAAGCTTGTAAGTGAGCTTCTTGGTTTTATTTTGTGGGTTAGGAATGGATGAAAGGAAATGCATGGTGAATGAATAAGAACTCTTGCTGTGAAAAATGGATATGGAAATGGTATGCTTTATGGATTGACAATTGGTGGAATTCAAAATCTTTTGCAAAAAGGGAGGTGCAATGTAGTGGTTGTGGACATGGATTTGTCTTTAGAATTTTTCATGAATTTAGTCGTTTGAAGACCAATTGTCGTCACAATGTAATCTCCTTAATGATCACTTGATTATCCTGTAACCTGTAAAAAAAACTTGGTAGAAAGAAACATAAGTGTGTTCAAGAAGGAATGCGCATTTCCTTCATGATTCTTACGCAAAAATTTCATACCAAATAAAACAAATTAAGGACAATCAAAGTGTTTGGAATTGACTCAATCATGATATTAATATCAATCCATTCTTTAAAAATAACCATAAAAAGTAATACTCCCTGTTTGTGTCAGATAACTCATGTAATGTGCTCGGCAAAAAGATTGGCATTAGAAAGATCTGTTGTGTTCTGCATATTAGTATGTCACATAAAAACATTCAATAGAAAGATGTTATGAGTTTAATGCCAACTTGAAGCTATTGAAATAGGATAATCATCATCTATAGAATCCTCCAAATGTTTGATAAATCGATCCTCGAAATTTGTTTCCAAGTGTTCCATTATTTATTTTCAAACCTGCGTGAATTTTGTGGAATTTTTAATTTTTTTTTTTTTAATTTTGCACTTGTGCCAACTCTTGCAGTTTCATCCAGTTTCTATAGTTCTCATGATTTTCTCAATTTGCATATCACCAAAGTTTTATTTTATGCCAATATCCTTAACATGCCAATATTCACCCCTTAAATCCTTCAAGTGTCACAAAACATATAACAATTTTTTTTTTTTCATTATATATATATTTCTAAAAACAATAACAACAATCATATCTAACAATATAAAACAATATATTAATAGAATCTAACAAACATAAACATAACAACAATTATATACAACAGATTACAAGTAAATATAACAAATAACAAATTACAACTATAACAATTATAACAACTTATTAATATATTAATTAATACAATATAACAAACATTAAATAACAACAAATTACAATTGAAAACAAATAATAAAAAATTACAACTATAACAATTAAAACAATTGTAACAACATATTGAGGCCATGGGGCCCCTCCATAACTCCACAAGCACACCACTTCAATGGAGACTCAGATGTAGAAGAAAAATCGAAGTATGGATCTTTATTTCAAAATCTCCATTACAAACCAACTCTAAGCTTCTAAGATTACATACTCCAAAATTCTAAGATTACAAAACTTCAAGATTACAAATGGAGGAGATTGTACTCCTATTTATACAATGGGATGAGTAACAAACTCATAATGATCATCCACCAATCTCTCTTTAGTTCCATACATCTCTCAACCATCTAGACACATAACCCCGTTTTGTCTTTGATCTTCTCCATGAGGTTTATCTCTTCACATTCGAATTTGATCATTCAAGGCCACATAAAGGTGTCTTGGAAGCTTCCTTGGCACCTACACATGTCACAAAAACAACCCACTTTCCATATATAAAGTAAAATATATTATTTTCTAATATTTAGTTAAGAATTTCTCTTAAAAATGCTTAAAAATAAATAATATTTGGAAAATAAAAATGAGACCCATTAATGGTGAATAATAGGGAAAATGAAGTGACATGGTGGTGAATAATGGGTGATAAAATGGAAGCATAGGTGAAAAATGTATGGTAATGAGTGACATTTTGAAACCCAAACAACTATCTAAGAGTATAATCTTTTAATGTCAGGAATAATTTTAATTTTTGCGCATCATGTACATAATTGTAACTTCAACATAAAATGTCGAATTCAAAGAGTAAGGCATATAAATCCTCAGTAGCCATACCTATAAAGTTGGGCAGGACTAATGGAGGTATGTTTTTCATAGTGTGATTCAATGTTAGGTCAAGGGTTGGCCAAAGTTGGTTTCTCCCTTCACCTCCTCATTTATGTTCTCTTCGTCTACAATATTTCCAAATAAACTAAAAACAACTAGTCTTGGTGAGATTTTTGGCTCAATTATTGGGTTGACGTGGAGGTTAAAGGCATCTTCAACAAATACTTCAAGTATCTCCTCCATAATGGATGTCTCAATTTGTGAAATCACCACATTCTGAGGTGTTCTAAAGGACCTTTTAATATGTTTAGGGCTAATATACTAGTTCAGTGTTGGATCAACCTGTTTATATTCAACTTTTCTATTCCATTTTTCAATTATGGATTTAGAATGTGGTCTATCTAACTTGGAAATATACTCAGGTACATTACTTTTCTCCCTCTGATCATTATTTGCATACCATTCAGTTGGATTAGTAGGTGGAGTTTTATTATCATCAAACAAATTAGTTGGAACTTCATATTTAAGGAACCTACCTTTAATATCCCCAGGTCTTCCCATTAGTGAACCACATATCAAACAGGTTTTGGAATGACCCACTAAAGTGGTTGTGGTGGGATAGGGCCTCTTTATGTAGTTATAAAATGGAGGCGTCTTTTCATCTTACTGTCTTCCCTATGCAAATTTGATTATTGATTGGGAAAACAAACAAAATAAAAATATGTCTTAATTGTTTACCTTTCAACAACACCCTAGAAATGGTGCCAAGATGTTTGGAAAAATTAAAAGGTATCAATATGTCTAAAGTCAATTCAAGTCATAAGACTTATGAATTGTTAGGAATAATAGGTTCAATAAAAATGTTAGGTTCATAAAACTAGTAGTCTAGGTCCAAAATTGTTTTACAATCTTCACAAGATAAGAATTGTTGCTGCTTGAGAGACAATCTCAGGTTGTGTTGAGATTAGTGCCCAAGACATTTATCATCAGTCTGAAATAAAAACATTTGTTTCCCTTTCATTTTGAAAACCCCTGAATGTAATATATAAAAACCTTGAATATTTATAACAAAAATAAACCCCTCACAATGCCTTCACATGATGAATACAAATGAACATGAATCAGATAGAAATGTTGGTGGAAAAATTTTTGATATAAGGATGCTAACACAGAATCTGTTATCTTTGGTTTTAGAAGAAAATTTAATTAAGTAGAACTAACATTCAGAATGAAGGAGCACTTAATTAAGGTATTTAAATCTAAATCAAAATGTAATATTATAGACCAGAAGCTACATTACTTCATTCTGAGAAGAAATAAAACACATGATGAAACAAGAAAAACTAATCAAACTCATCAATTTTTGGAAATTCTTCTGAAATATTTATTCATTCTCATAAAGATCAAGTACAAAAATGTGAGATAATCTGAGGTCCAAAACTCTAGAGCCTCTTTCATCTTCATAAAAAGCCTTATATACAACATTACAAAATGGAAAGCTATAAACACTACGAGGAAAAGACCCTCTAGTGGATGTTTTTGAGGAAACCCTTATAAAAATACCCCAGACATTTGTTTGTAGCAGAGGTTACTAGAGGAGGTTGGCGGGTGGAGGTTTTTGTGGATTTTTTTCTTCTGGTGCACCTATCATCCTAAATAGCACCGGTGCGTTCAACAAGAGAAAGC
The DNA here is from genome assembly GCA_034641835.2 of Pinus albicaulis. Classification (NCBI taxonomy): domain Eukaryota; kingdom Viridiplantae; phylum Streptophyta; class Pinopsida; order Pinales; family Pinaceae; genus Pinus; species Pinus albicaulis. The sequence goes on along the minus strand of CM076582.1, from coordinate 728,144,798 downwards.
ACCGGTGCGCACAAAACATTGGCACACCGGGACACCATGTGCTCCATACAAACCCGCCCGGTGCATCTTATTACTATAGCGCACCGGTGCTTTACAAAGATTCTGCACTGGTGCTTCCAAAAACCCTGCACCAAAACTGAAACAACTCGGGGCAGTCTTAAGATACCGCACCAGTATGCCTATAAAACCCACGCACCAAAACAAGGTTAAATAAAAAATAAAAAAAATTACGGCCAAAAATCCGCACTTTTCACTTTTCAGTGCTCTAAAGCCCTCAAGCACCAGTGCAACTTTACCTTGTGTGAGGCACCCTGCCATCGGTGCTCCCATTGCATGCACTACTGCTATCCATTTCCCACCATCTCCATTTTGAATTTTGCAAAACGGTGGGAAAAATTAGTCTTGCAAATTCTACGGCCAATATGCCTCCTCGACGACCAAATATATAGGTATTTTCCTTTTTTTTTTGTAATTAAACCTTTTAGAAGATTAGTTTTGTAAATTAGCTTAAAATTCACCTTCTTTAAAAAAAAAAATTCCCGTGTGGTGCACTCGAGCCGTTCGGCTTGCACCGGTTCATGGTGTTGCTTATAAATTTACAAGTTGGACCGCCATGGGTGCTAATGGTATCTGTACCGGTTCACAGTGCTACCTGTAAATTTACAGGCCACACTGCCACGGGTGCTAACGTTATCCACACCGATTCCAGGGAAATACCGAAAGGTGCACCGTGATTTTTTTAAATTTAAAAAAAGTGTGGTGTGGTCAGTTACCCGGCCGCACTGTTGACCCTACCGAATAGTAGGAATGCGGTGTGTTGACGAAAGTATCTACCCTGGGGCGGGTAATTTTGTCAGCGCACCGCATTCCAGAAATTCGACATGGTCAACGGTGCGACCTGGTAAAATACCACACCATTGACTATGTAGTGATGTCAGGAGGGTGGTGCGTTGATCAAACTATACACCCCGGGGCATATAGTTTGGTCAGCGCACCACCCTCCTGACACTGGTCCATGGTCAACAGTGCGGTATGTTATACCACCGCACTGTTGAATTTGGAACAATTCCAGGAGGCCGTAGCATTGAAAAGTTTCAGGTGCACCATTTCCGGTGCTCTGCAAATTTTCTGGTGCACCGCTGTCGGTGCACGGAAAAAAAAAGACGCACCGTTACCGGTGCATGCCTATTTTTTGTGGCACACCGACTGTTTTTTTTTTCAAAAAAAATTATATATGTATATTCCTAAATACACATCTTATTTAATAAAAAATGGTATTTAATATGTCAATCATTCAGCGACATGAAAGGAGAGAAGAGAGGTAACAACAACAACAATAAGCAGACCAGTATCACATGGTTTTCCTGTGGGAGTCACGAGAGAGGGAGAGTGATGTGTACCCTTGCCCTATTATAGCAGCTACCTAGGGGCTCCTAAGGCAGGTAGGCCTCCTCAAGTTCTATGAGGAGGCTACATCCTTAAAGGGCCATGATGTGTTTTTGCAACATTTTATCCGTAGGTGGAATGCACACCTACAGGCTCTCCAGGTTGGTCCTAACTAGTGGTACGCGCGCACTAAGGAGGACATATATTTAATTACTGGCCTATCTAGGAGAGGGGTGGATTTTCCCTTGTTCCCAGAGATTCCAGTTGGCTATGCAGCAGGGATTCAGCTGGTGTAGTCCCAGAGATACATTAGCATAGATATACTGTCTCCTTCAGATTTTTAGGTCTCTGGAGGTCAGTTACATATTTCTTCATTTGGTAGTTAGGAGGTGAGGTGCCTCTCACTTCTGATTTTGACCATTTCACACAACACCAGCGACGAGCAATGCATTAGTTGCCCTCTTCTATATTATGTTGATTCTTTAGTACAGGAGCCACGACTTGTCAGGTGGTCTACCATTTTTTTGTGGCAGTTCTGTATAGCTTTAGATAGATGTCGTGATCATGCACAAGGGAGGGTCAACTTCCATTTTTCTTCAGAGATATTTTGTTTATTTTTTGAGAGGTTTCTAGAGACGAGGCCTACTTTTTTTCGGCAGCCTCGTAGGTCTATGCTGCATGTACAGATGCACATGTGGGGACAGATGATGCCCAAGAGGGGCACGACCAAGTTTTCCACGAGGATATTGCATGATGCACTGGAGTTGCTAGCCAGTGTTGATGACCATCCCTTTATTATGGTCCCTTGTCCTTATGCTGGTTTGGATTGGTGAGGGTGTGCCAACATCCTCTTCACAGATGATGAACTGTCAGATGATAGAGGTAATATTACTGTTTTATTTAAATTCATTCTAACATGTTCTTTAACTTGTTTCTGTTAAACTGTTTAGTGAAATTGTCTAATTATCGTTGTGTACTTATATATATTTTGTAGACATTGGGTATTTTGATGGCGATGAGATGCGAGCACCACCAAATGATCCAGGTGTGGATCTTGATGATGATCAAGATATGCCATATGCCGAGAATCATGAGGTCGGTGAAGACAGACCTGCTCCTGCTGGTGCACCAATATTTGCTAGGCATAGGCTTGACAGTAGATTGAGGATGGAGTTGGGTGATCAACTTTGTGCATTTTTTTTTGAGGCGGGAGTCAGGCCCACCCCGATGAGAGATATAAAGTCCGATGGTGGGCTAGTACATATGTGGAGAGGCATGCCGCGTGACATGTATAGCCTGATGCGGCATGTCGTAGGAGCTACGACCTTATCTATGTGGTTGAGGAGGGCCCTTTTACGTTATAGGCGTGGTCGAGGCACAGCATGTCGACAGTCAGCGAGCAATGATGCATCATCTGATGATCACGATCAGGGGAGTGATCATCGTTCACCTCGCGTCACGCTATATGAGCAGCCTGCAGCATTGACTAGTAGTCATGATGGAGAGTAGGTTGGACCATCAGCCACGTCGAGTCAACAGCCTACAACATCCATTAGTACTCATGATCATGAGCAGGTTGGACCATCGACCATGTCGAGTCATCACGATGAGCGGCCAACCGTTGATCCTCATCAGCATGAGGCACTAGTACCATATCAACAGGCACATGATGATCAACATGTATCTAAGCTTGTCAAGGCTACACCATTGACTAAGCAGGCCTCGACTAGTACTGCTATTGATGATATTGTATCGCCAGCTCATATTTGAAATTTATATAATAGTTGTATATTTTTGAAATTATACAGTTATATATATATATATATGGTCCATGTATTTTATGTTCATGTTGCAATTGTACTTAATTTACATGTTGGTGATCATCATGATGTGTATATTTTTAGGTCATGTTAGATATGTTCATTTAATGTGCAGCTTGCAGATAGATGTGCATGTGATAGCAGTTATTTGACATGAGATGTATATTTGATGTTTGTGTTGTGATGATGTTATACAATTCTAATTTTGTTTTGTTAGATGATCATGATCACGATGATGTTAGCGAATTTAAAAGTGTTTTTTATTCGAATATGATGTTTGCACGATGGTTAACATGATTGTGATGTTTATTAATAAATTTAATATTAAATGATCTTGATATTTATTAAATATTATGTCGTGATTGTAATTGAAATTTTAATTTTAATTGTATGTAAAATTGTATTTTTTATTTGTATTTGTAATTATAATTATAATTGTATGTAATATATTTGTAAATTTTCCTGGATGCGGGTGGGTAAATGGAATGGGGCGGTGGCTAGCCTAGTGACCAACACCTGGCCAGGCCACATGCCGCCCATCATTCTTAGTGAAGGCACCATAAATTCCCGGAGGAAGCCAGACTCAACATTCATGTCTCATTTTCCTTGGCGTTATTGCTCTGCCTTCAAGCACTCTGCCATGGCAACGCGCCCTTTTGTGCAGCCCTCTCTCGCTCTGTCTACTCACCTTATGAGCATTTGGCCTCTCCATTTGGGTTTTTGGCTTTCTTTTCAGGTTGCCCGAGCTCCTCGGCCTCCAGCTGATTGTCTTTCGGCCTCTATTGCATATTCCATGCCTCCACCAGCCCCTTTTTCCTCTCTGCGTTCGTCTAACACTCTGTAGGAGTCGTCTCCTCCATCAAATGGTTCTCATGGCCCTGCTTCACTTCTGTGTGCACCTTGCTCTTTGAATTCATTTCGCTCTTCCCCGTCCCCCTCCGTCTTCCCCGGTTCTCACTCGCTGTTCACTAGCATTGATTCCTACACCACAATGTTGCACAGGCATGGAATTCATTGCAGAAGAGGTGGTGGCTACAGAGGGGAGGGTGGTAGGGGTTCATGCCCACCACTTTCCATCCATGATTTCGGTAGCCAGCCTCCTTCAGATAGCAACATGGGCCAATTTCATTTTTGCAGTGACCTGGCCAAGCCGCACATTACTGCTACCATCTCAGTCTCTTTCCATGAAGAGCCTCAGGTTGGTGAAGCTTCAGGCTCCAGAAAATGCTGAAAATCTACCATTCTGGTCCAGCATCTCCAGGACACAAGGAAATCGATGGCACTCCCATTCAAGCCAGGCACGACTAGCTCCAGTAGTGAGGATGATAGCATCAACGACTCGGCTTGTGGGAAGAAAAAGCTCAACTCAGATTCAGGCTCCTCTTCCACGTTGGAGAGTTCCTCCCAGTACTCTAAAAGCACTGCTGAAGATCTCGAAGATTACAACTATCCCATAGTGGAGGAGAATCCTCCTCCACCTACAGAAAACTAGCTTCTCGTCAGGTCTTGCTTTCCTTTTTTTGGCCTTCTGTCATGTTAATTTTCAGGTTCAAACACGTTGACGGTCACCTCCTTCGAAGCTTAAAATGATTTTTTTGTTTCTATTATGCTACTAAGAACTTGATGACTATTCGTTTCCGGATAATGGGCAGCAACTCTTGGGCAACCCTTTTTACGTTTTTTTGGATTTTTTGAATAGGACTGCCTGTGAGGTTGACTAATTTAGCAGCCATGCAGGAAGGTCTTGCATTGTAAATTATGTTCAATATCAATAGATTAATGCAAATTAGAAAAAAAAAAATATTTGTAAAGTTTTAATTGTAATTGTAATATTTAATTTATTTTGAAATGATTGTAATTGTAATTTTAATTTTAATTGTATATATGACAAATTGTAAAATTGTAATTGTAATTCTAATTGTATGTAAAATTCTAAAATTGTAATTGTATGTAAAATATTTGTAAAATTTTAATTGTAATTGTAATATTTAATTTTTGTGAAATCATTGTAATTGTAATTGTAATTGTAATTGTATATATCAAAAATTGTAAAATTGTAATTGTAATTGTAATTGTATGTAAAATTCTAAAATTGTAATTGTATTTGTAATTGTAATTGTAATATTTAATTTATTGTGAAATGATTGTAATTGTAATTTTAACTATAATTGTATATATGTAAAATTGTAAAATTCTAATTGTATGTAAAATTCCAAAATTGTAATTGTAATGGTATATATGTAAATTTATTATAAACTTACTAAGGAGAAGGGGAGTGGTGCTAAGGGCATTGTACAGATGTTCTAAAGAAGGATCAACTTTCTGGGGGCAGAGGATGGTATTGGGAACAAGTTTCTATTCTGATATTTGACGATTGCGATGGAGATTTGGTTTATGTTTCAACTGACGTTTTGAGGATAAACAAGAATCATGTTGAAGGCGTGGAGGGTCAAGGGATGACCTTTCAGTTTTTTTCTATTTTTCTCAAAAATATGTTTTTTTTTTCGCAAGAATTGATGGATGGACTAAGGATCAGATAGTTTTTAGTTTTCATATAAGTTTTTATGTATATGTTTTTATGAGCATTTGCAATTTATGATGATTTAATGGTCCAGAAGATTAGGTGGAATTTTTTAAGAATGTAAGGATGGAAGGTTTTTTTTTTTTTGAACTGGTACATTTATATATAACCAGAGGTTTTTCATGCTGAAAAAATAAATATGTAAATTTGTAAAATTGTAATTGTAATTGTAAATTTTATGTAAAATTCTAAAATTGTAATTGTATGTTGAAATTGCAAAATTATAATTGTAATTGTAATTCTAATTCTAATTCTAATTGTATGTAAAATATTTGTAAAATTTTAATTATATTACTGTGAAATGATTGTAATTGTAAAATTGTAATTTTATGTAAAATTCTAAAATTTTAATTGTATTAATGTGAAATTATTTTATTAAAATTTGTAAATTTGTAAATTTGTAAAATTTTAAATAATTGTAAAATAATAAATCTAGAATAATATGAATTTTTGTAACATAATAAAGTTTAGAAAATAATGCAAATAAATTCATGTACTTTGGCACTATCATTATTTTATTATGATATTACATACAAAAAAACTTTATACAATACACCATTGTTTTTGAAATAATCTTATTTATAAAAAAACATCTTAAAAAGTATAAATATTGATGAAATAACACATGTACCATATCACTCTCGGTTCTCATGATCACCCTCATTATCTTCTAGCTCGCATGGCATGATAACACTATTGTTCTCAAAAATATGTTTTGATCTAGGGTCATGTCTCAATACGAACCACCAATCCCTATCCAACACATCTGGGTAAAAAAACACTTGGTTGCACTGTTTGGGGAAAACATAGGGCTCCTTAGCTTCATCCCACATCTTTCTAGAGTTGATACATATCAGCCTACTATCGCGATCTTCCTTTACATTATTCCGATCAAAGATGTCCCACCACTTGCACCTAAAAATAACACATTGGAAAGAAGAGAAATCCACTTCAATGATCTCTTGTATCTTTTCGACGTAACCTAACGTCCCTCGTACTAGGTTTTGATCACAGTGGCTAGATCAACTATAGTGATTGAACTCGACTTCCACTCCACAGTCTTGTGTGATGTGTCCATCATCGAAATTTTCTGTGCAAAAATGGTGTCCATATGCCCACATAGATGGGAACAACTGCACCTATAAAAAAGTTAGAAAATCATAGTGTCACGTGCCTTATAATAACCCAACAGTTAAAATATGAAATATAGATGTAATTACATTTGAAAGGTACATTATTAAGTTTCAAATGTACATATAAATTAATTATATTATTATGAAGTTGTTGCACCCAATCCCTATGTTCAGCGCATCCTCTTCAACACGCGGGAAATGACCGGTTGCACCATATTTCTCTCTGACTTAGTCAGCAACCCAACTGTTGGGCCATATTTTTGGCATATTTTCTTTTAAATGATCGGGATAAGGCACACTTCTACCATTCAACCATATGAATTATTTATTGTCACTATCCCATTTCATCCTCTTTTGTTCGTACAATGCGACCCACGGTTGTGCCACTTCGGAATTGTAAAGAACGAATTTATTGATTGCTTCAATTTCTGCATTCGCTGTTGAAATAAAATTGACATTATATAGTACATAGAGATCAAAATATACATTATATCAAAGTTCAACATGAATATTTACTTTGTGTAAATTTGAAAAATTATAAGTCGCTTACTCTTTATCAAGCACTTTTTTCCATTCATTTGGAGAAACTCCCCTTCTCTTTTGTTTTCATCCATTTCATCGTCCCAAATCACTACACCTCATATGTTTTCGATCTTCTTGATGTACTTATTGGCATAATAGAAAGAATCATACGATATGTACCCCTCTTCTATAGACCCCTCGGGTTTTTCCCTTTGTCGAACAAAATATTTCGATTTCTTCATGTACCTCTCTAAGAAGAACATCCAACGACAAGAAACCACCCCAAATAATTCAACCTCATCTACTAGGTGGATTAGAATATGAACCTGCAAGTCCATGAAACTCGTCGGTGGTTCTTTCTCAAACATACAAACAATCTGAACTATCTCTTGATGCCATTGTGGAATGCTAGCCACATGAATCTCCTTTGACGTGATCCAACAAACAAATGCAAATAATCTAGATATGGCATGTCCTAGGTCTTGAGGGAATTCAAGTTTCACACACCCACACACGAACAAAGGATAATGACATGGAAAAGTTATAAACACGTGAAATAATATACAAAAATAGCTATGTTTTATGATCCCTACATGGGATAAAATTTATTAATATAACAAATAATAAAATCATGCTTTTGACATTATACATACTCTTAGAAGATTCAAATGGTCATGCAATTTCAACCCCGACAAATGGTCATCCACGGTGAAGCAGCGCCGTAGTGAAGACCTGTATGAAGATGGCACCCTCACAACCATTATAACTTCCTTTGCTAAAGAAATATCATATTTTTTAAAAATCCATGGGACATCAAATTCTTTGAAATACCATGAATTAGAGGGACCAATGCCTGCCTCTGATCCTATACTTTCTAATCGTCTTGGCCAATGTTTCTTTTTAGTTTTTGAAGTAATACTATCTTTCCTAACAGCCAATGTTTCACTTTGTTTTGATGATATGTGCCTCCATAAAGAATATGAAACATTTTTAAATATATGCATGGGATCTAATAAGTGGATGCTCCCAATATGTGAGGTTAAAAAAGATAGATTTCCTTTTCATCCCAATGGGGAATTTCTCAACATAGGTGTCGAACAATTATGGATCATCGAGCATAGGCTCCCCATTTGAATCGAACATTTCTATGAACTCCTTCTCCTTCTCTCTCTCATATGCTCTAAGCCATTCAGATGGTGTTTTTATTGGAGGCCTTTGGGTTCTCTTTCGTTTACCATTGAAAGTGGATGTTGCTCTTTTGTAAGGGTGTTCCTCTAGGAGGAATACCCTGCAACAATCATACACTAGATTTCATAGGTCCTTAGACCATCTAGATTTCAGAGAAGGTCCAAAACATATACATCCAAAACACCCTTTTGTTACAAGACCTGCGAGATTATTGTATACAATTTATATGCATGGCAAGTTAAATAATATCATGAAGATGAGAACAATTACAACAAATTAAATAACTAATATGTGAAATAATATTGTTACGTATATAAACAAATCAATAAACATGTAATTTACCAGAGAAAAATCCTAAGCCTGAATAATCATGTGTCGTGTAAGCACATATGCCATACAACGTAAAACTCCTCTCTACCGCGATGGGTCTTGATACATCGTATACATTTATCCCATCCCATAATTACTTCAATTCATCTACCAGTGGTTGTAAGTAGACATCCATATTCTTCATTTGTATTCTACCAGGGCCTGTGAGAGCCAACATAAGATGTTCATTCTTCACGGATAACCATGGGGGGATATTTTTATTGATCACTACTATAGGCAAAATAGAATAGTTTGTGTTCTAGAGGGAATATGGGTTGATGCCATCCATGGCTATGTTGAGTCGTAGACTTCGTACTTCATCCTTAAAATTTTCGGCCCATGTATCCTCTATATGCTTCATGGCTATTGAATCAGTTGGGATTCACATAACTCCCAACTCACTTCTGTGTGAGGCATGCCATCCCTGCAACATAGCTAATTCTTTGCAACGAAAGAGCCTTTGAATCCTTGGGATTATAGGCATGCGCCTCAATATCTTAAAAGGAGGACCACATGATTTACCCTTCTTTTTTTTATTTATCATACCTGTCATGCCCAAATTTCAGACATATCTCTTTATCTTCATATTCTCCTCTATATAGTATACAATCATTTGGATATGCATAATATGATATGTACTCAACACCCAACATTTTCAACAATTTATTTGCCTCTTCGTAGCTACCGAGCAAGACATTATCACTCAGAAGAACCTTATATTTGAATAACCTGTAGTTGGTGATCATCATATAATATATTTAATTTACATTAATGCCAATATAATTATTAACATTCATAAAATTGACCATTTGTAATGTTCATTGTGTGATTATATTTCTCAAATTTATATAAGGGAGGAATTTATGGTAACTTACCTCAAAATTTCCGAGAAACATGCATTCGAAAAGCCAAAATTTGCTTTCAAGTTGTACAGTAACATCATTATACCCAACTAGGTAGACTTTGACTAAATTCCAGGTCCAAAGAGAGGGGTGGTGGAAGCAAATTTAAGGCTTTATAAAAAGGTGTCAGCGATATGAGCATCATCCCCTAGCTAATCATCGTTTTGGAATGCATCTAACAACATTGTCTCCATGGAAGTCATATCCCTCAAGTAATCATCCATACCAACCTCTATTTGATTGCCTCCATTTACATCTTGTGAAGAACTACTATTGTTGTAGTCATTCATAATTGGTGAATCTAGATGTAGTGAGATTTAAATCGGTGGTTGATTCAACCATTCTTGGTATCGTTCCTCTCTGATTTTTTCTCTTAATTCAGCCTTCTCTCAATTTGACATTTTCGTGGGGTGCAATGGAAGACGGTAGGTAGGTGGCTTATCATCACTAGAATCCTAACAACTTCAAAAAAAATATTTGAGCATGATTAGTACAAAATCTATGATATCAATTAGTAAGAACGTTGACAATGCATGATTAATATGTTTGACGTTGAAATTAATAATTACATTAATATAGCAAACAATTATTATTACCATCATTTTCTCGGGATTGTGGCTAGAAGATGAAATATTGTTGCAATTGGCAGGGTGAAGAAGTTATCCATTTTCATCTACCAAATGTGCCTTGCGGTATGCTGCTCCTGATAAGAGCTTCAGGCATTTTGGAGTTGTTTGATTATTTCGTGCATCTGAACTTGATTCTGAATCTACATGAACCTGCAAATTTGTATACATTATAAATTTTATCAATTTCATTGACATGGATTAAAAAAAAAAATTTAATTAGATAATGAAAATATAAATAAAATATGAAGTAAATATTACGTCTCGAGATGGATTGGGAGAACTCCACGATTGACTTTGAGAAATATTATGGAATGAGTTGGATTTTGAAGAATTGTCCATTCGATATAATTATGATATTTCTCCATGCATTTGAGAAAAATCAACAATAAATTTTAGCGCACACACCTAAAAGTAATTTCAACGCCTTAAAAATGAACTTATTGTTATCGGTGCTTATGTACAGATAACCACATTGGTGCTATTTTAGTTACGACACACCGATGTCATGTTATTAACGGACACAATAGTGCATTGTTATTAATCGACGTATCAGTGATGAAAATCCGCAAATAAAAGAAATTCAACTTTATTTTTTTAAGTGAAAAAAACGGTAAATTGAAAAATGGATGGAAAAAATATCTTCGAAAATTTAATTTCATAAAATAATTCTTTAAATACTAAACACTTTTCATTATTTCACTATTTTTGCAAAAAATTTCATTCAAATATTTGTAGGAGACATACCTAGAGCAAGATAGCACGAGACCACTGTGGAGCAGCTAAATACTTTCGAACATAAGTATTCATACAATCAGAATTCCAAACATCTAGTGATTTAAACCCTGTAGCATAGAATTTCAAATGATATCATGATTAAATTTTATTGTTTTTTTTTTAATTTTCTGCAGTATTTTTTACGCAGTAAGTAAAAAATTCCAATTTTTTGTTCAGTTTTAGAAACAAAAACAAACAAAAAAATCCATTTTACCCTAAACCCTTCATTATTTTTGTTTCTGCCCTTGATTTTTCCTGTTTCTGTGATTTCAGAATTAGGGCTTTTCATTTTAGATTTATAGGGTTTGTATTATTATATATATATATAGGCCTATGACATCCAACCCACAGGACGACTTGCATAGTCAGATCCCAATCCATGTCGACCCTTGATTGAATTTTAAAAAACTAGAATTTTTTTAATCGGTGCACCCTACGTAACCTAGCACACCAGTGCACTGGCTTATCCCAACGCATTGCGCACGTACTATTTGCTAAAAAAATTAAAAGATTTTTTTTTTTAATCTGTGTGCCATATGTAAAATAGGGCACCCCCGCGCTATTTCATTGTAGCGCACCGCTCACATACTGTTTGGGAAAAACACTTTTTTATTTTGTGTTAATCGGTGCACCATGTAACATATAATACACCGGATCTCCTATTTGTCAGAAAGCACCGTACGGTGGTCCCTTTTTTGCACGGGACGTTTATAAGAATAGGCCGCACCGCCCCCTCCACGACACCATATGCTACAAAAACTAAAACTAGACGTTTTTTAATATTTTGTCGGTGTTAATCGGTGCGGTGGTTAACATGTAATGCACCGGTGCTCCTTGTTGACATAGAGCATTGTACGGTGTTTTATATTTTTTGGGCGGTGCGTTTATAAGACCACCACGCTCTGACATCAGTGCATACACCATGAAAAGCACACCGATTTCTAGATATTTAATTTTTTTACTTGAAAAGTTGATAATTTATTTATAAAATATAATAATTAATGATATGGTGCAAGTTTCATATTGATAAAGAAATTACTGACAAGAGATCATGTAACAAAAATAATGATAACACATCAAGAAAAGAAAAAAAAAAGGCAAGCTCTTTGTAAATTATTTACAAAAAATATTATTTTTGAGCTATATGTAAGTTTAACTAATATGTATTGCTTACTGTGTATCATGCAGAGCCATAAAATGACAAATCTCGATAATATTATTTTTGATCTAGGACCAGAAGAGCGTAAAATCTTGATGGAAAAATTGCAAAGCGATGAATCAGAAGAATGAAAAAAATACTATCGATCCAATATGAGTTTCTTTTTTTATTTTCATTAATAATATACTTAAAATTATTAGATAACATGTTTCAAACAATCTATTAATTCACATATGTTTAACGTTCTATAGGGACCAACAACTCTTAAAAGGAATTTTGTTCTAAGAAAAGAAAAAAAATAGAACATTCAAATGAAAATGAATTGCTCCTTAGGTCATCTGGAGTGGTGATGGAGGTTAACGAAAGGGGGAAAAGATTTTACAAAATTTTGAGGGATATAGTGGAACGAATGTATAGATGTTCTTTCCACTTACAATACAAAAATCAATTCAATTATTCCAAGAACCAAACTTTAAGTAAAACTACAGGAAGAGTTTCCAGAGAATTGGTCAATGGGACATGTTAGAATTTTAATGGAAAAAACGTACAACAACAAAAAGGAAGGAATGAAAAAGTAATATTCCTTTAAATGTTTTTTAGAATTATTTATAAATATCACTTTTGTTATATTTACTTTTCATATATCAGTATAAAAATTAAATAGTTTATTGTCATGTTACATTTTCATGAAGATTACAAAAATCTCAAAATATGAATGAGCTGATATAAAAAATATGCCAGTTGGAATGTCCAAAAGGGTGTACAAGGAGATGGTCAAAGAAATGGACAAAATTGCATCACAGGAGGAGTCATATCAACAACAACGTGCTTTAAATGTAATATCTAATCATTGAATTTTTTGATCATTAGGTATAATAAATAAACAATTTAGCATTAAATATTAATTTTCAAGTATTTTCTTGTAGAAAAGAAAATAAAATGGAACCCATTCAGCACATAAAACAGGACGACAAGGAAGAAAAGGGTTGATATCTAAGTTTGTGAGTAATTTTTACTTCCTTATAACAACTTAACTAGATTTATTTTTTTTATATTTTAAGTTGTTTTACAAAAATCATCATTGAATGTCTTCAAATAGGTGCTAACATACAAAGAAGAACCATCAGATGAATTGATTGACATTGGGTTAAATATGGTTTGTGAGTATATGTTGTCATATTAGAAATTAATTGTGGAATTTGTAAGCATCTATCGATCTTGTTTTACTTAGCTCCGTCTATAATTAATAAAACAAAAAAGTCTTATATTAAATATATGATTTGTTATGGGGTATAAAACTTGCAGGAAACAAAGTATGGAACTGTGCCAACAGATGAAATCTTGAAATATGGCATACTACATGGTTTTGAAAGAATGTGTATAGTTCATGAGTCAATTGTTGCTATGGGACGTCATTTCTTTTATGTTTACATTGATGTATATTATTTAATATTGCAATTTTCATTATTCTCACAAATGTATATACACTCATTACAATTTATTTTTATATTTGTAGATGGAAGGTGAAGAAGAATAAAACAATAAACACTGTGAAAAAAACATTCCTAAAAATAACCCAAGTCATGGAAGTAGCTCGAGCAGTGACAACAATTTAAGCGAAGAATGATGATCATTCTGTTTAGATATCAATGCAAGGTGTTTTATTTTTTGAAATATTTTTCTGTGAAATTATACATTTTTTTTAATGTAATGGACATAGTGTCCCAATTTAAAGACAAAGGGATACCAATAACTGTCCCATTTTGTATGACAAATATATATATATATTATGTTTTAATTTATTCTATTGTGTTCTCCATTGTCGTTGTGAAATGTAACACCACGTCTGATTAAATTTATGGATGATTAAATATTATAATGAAGAGATGTGAAATTTGATGATATGATATAACAAATTAATCCAAACATCACATTCAAATGCACTAATAAAAATTTAATTGATATGAATACTGTTATAAGATATGTGTTGTCTTTTGATGAATAATGAATTTTAAAAAATCACAATAATTATGATATGATATAACAAATGAATCCAAACATCACATTCAAATGCATTAATAAAAATTTAATTAATATGAATATTGTTATAAGATGTGTCAACTTTTGATGAATAATGAATTTTAAAAAATCACAATAATTGCATTGTCACAAGTCGATGTTTTAAAAAATACAAAATGAACACTGATGTGTGTCAGGTATTGTACACTAGTGCATTTGTATGACACAGCACACCATTGCATTTCTACGACCTATTGGCTCCGCACAAATACTAATACCAATTATAAATATTGGTGTGTTTGTGCGATATTGTGCACCAGTGCGTTTATGTGAGACTACACACCGGTGCATTTGTACGACTTATGGGCATCACACAAATAATAATATGAATTAAAATAATTGGTGTGTTTTTTTGATACTGCGCACCGGTGCGCTTTAATAAGACTATGTACCGGTGCGTTGATACGACATATGGGCACCGCACAAATCCCAATACTAATTAGAACGGCCATGTGTGTTGTATCACCTACAGTGTGCCCGGTGTGGTTGTATACCTTTACGGCCCAGTGCATACACCTTCGACTACCCCGAGTCGACCTTCTATATGGCACACACTAGTGCGTTCACACCGTAGTAGAGAACCGATGAATAAAACATCCATAATAACCTCTGGTCTCCTAGGTTTTTCAGTTGTGTTGAGATTCCGTTAAAAGCTCCACCAAAACCTTCGTTACCAAAAATGGATGTTGTATCAAATGTTTTTTTGACAATTTTGGCCAATTTTATCACACTAAAAACCTCCTTTATAACCTCTGCTAGAGGGTCTTTTCCTTGTAGTGAAAATTGTCAACTTCCTAAACTACTTTCTTCAAACTATTACATTGAAAATATAAAACAAAAGTCTCTTCGGAAGACTAAGTAAAATATCAAATCAAACACTTGGTCACCGAGGCAGTTGGGATTCTGGAATAGAGGAGGCTCCTATTTCTGTATATTTTGCTTGTGGAGACATCCACTCTTTGCATTTCTTCCACAGGTCCACATTTGAGCTAGAACAATTAACAAATTTTACATGTACCATTTAGAAATTGGTAATCTTGGAATATGTTGGTATTTCTGCAAATAAATTCTTCATCATCCACAACAGCTAAAAGTCTTTATGTAAGTAATTAACAATAGTGGCTCCCTTTGAAATAACATACTACTCATGGGAATTCCCAATCTTACCCTTTTCCTCCACAAGTAATGTCTCATATGTTTCCCAAGGGAGAAAATTTCCCTACTCATCCCAACAAGATGGTAGACTAGCCCTGGTTCTCTTATACAATAAAATATTAAACTTTGTTACTGCTCCGTTGACTTCATTCAACTTTTTCTCTACAGCTTTCCTGTAAGAATTATTAACAATCATTTTGTTCAACTCTAACATGCACTCGGTCCTATCTTCAATCCCAAAATATTTCAATTCTTGTGTAGACTTAGAGTTTATAAAATCAATAAGTCTTTTAGCATACAAAGCTATGTTTTGTGAATTTTGTTTATTTGTCACAATAACTCCTTCCAAGTCTCTCACAATCCTCTTTTCTTCTCCAATAGTAACAAGCAAGTCCCACACATTCTTAATAGCTTCAATAGTGTTAGTCCATATGATTTCCCTGGCTTGAGTGAGGGACATATTCCCTTTCACTTTCTCCTTCAATTTCTTGATTTATTGACAATAAATTTGATAATCTTGTCTGCACTTTTCAGCATTTTTCTTAGTCATTTGCACCTCTTTCTCTATGAATTTGATCACCTTGAAAGAAGTTTCCAGGTCTGTTTGAGTATTTTTTAAATCCTTTTTTCCATTCTTAATTCATTCATGACTTGAGTTAGTTTGGCAGCAGTGTCTTCACAATCTGATGAAACAACAATAGTACAAACATGAGAATCTATTTTCTTTTGAAACATATCATTCATCTCTTTCAATTTGGATAATTCCTCATCCATTTTCAAAAAAGTCTACAACACTTGTTCTTTCTCTGTTTCTACTTGAGCTACCTTTGTAGCTATTGGGTGTTCGCCAGTGGGAATCTTAAGCTTCTTCTTCAAGGCTTGAATTTCAAATTCAGCAATATGCAATTGCTTCTAAACTGCTGATTGATCTTCAGGTCCACTCCAATCTTAATAATTAAATTTTTTAATTATTCATTTTGTGTGGAGTAATCTCTTGAATTTTCTTTCTCCAATTATAATTTCTTTATCACCTTACCCAACATTTTTTAAGTTTTGGCAGCAGCTGAAATAGTCTTGTTCAGATCATTAAAGATCAAATGATCAGTCTTCATATGAAGGTTAATATTATCTGGGAGGGGATTTTTATTTGCATAAATTGTTAAATTAACAGTTTTGAAAGTAGCCAAAGATGCTACAGTCATTGCTAAAGGATGAGAAAAATCTATCCTTAGCTGATATTTTTCTAACTCCATTGCTGAAAACAATATAGTTTTCTTAGGAGATATTGGAGCTTCTGACTAATATTCTATACTCTCCCTTATCTTCTTATTTCTTTCTCCAATCTGTGAAAATACCTGCTTGATATTTGGAACAGAATCATGGAATGTGTCCTCAACAATAGAAGATGAGGGAGTACAGGAAGTTTCCCCCAACTTCAAAGTATATCCTGGCATGGTTGATGAGATAGTTTCATCCACTATCTTTTCTTTCTTGGCTTCTTTCTCTGCTTTACCCTCCAAATAAATTACTTCTTCTCTTCCCCTTTTGATGCCTTTTTCAATGGGATATGGGGTTTCCACCTCCATTTTCACAGATGCAGAATATTGTCCACCATTTTCCAGTTTATCCACCTTTGGTATGGATTTATGAATAGAAGGAGCATATCCATTTTCCAATCTGTGATTTAATATTACATGATGTGAGCCATAAGCCCATTTCCCCCCTAACAAAAAATGCATTCCATCCAACATTTTATGAGCCTCTTCAATTGCTTATCTAGTATTCACAATAAAAGGACCCACAGTCCTCAGTAACTTGAATATGTGACCCTTTTTCATAGGCACAAAGTGAATTTGATCCACATTAAGACTTCTCCTTATGAACTCTAAAACAAACATTCTCACAGGAACAAAAGTGTGCAGTCTAAAAGGCTCAATATCATATCCATATAACATGATATAAGTATGATCCTCAAAAGAAAAAAAATATCCAAATTTCACATCTTTTCTTAATTGTAAAAATATTTTGGCCTTGGGCAACAAACATGGTGCAGGTGATCCATTCAGAATTGAATATACAATTGGCAGAAAAGAGGAAGTGAAATTAAATAAACCCTCATTTCCTACTTCCCTCCTCAATATATCTATCCAGAAGACCACTAAATTCCTGTCTCTATTTAAATCCATAACATTTAATCCCAAGTGAGTAAAACTTTCCACATTACTACATAGAAAAAAATAAGTAACAAGGGATGGAAACCTAAAACACCCAGTAAGTGACAGATTCATAAATTGAGTATTCACAACATTCTCCAAATAAGTAGGAATATCCAAAACCACTCTAGGCTTCATCATTACAGTGAACATTCCCAAAATTGTCTTATATACAATTAAGAATCCTCTTTGCCTAGAATTTTATCCAAAATCTGCAGAACTGGTCTCATATCTTCAGCAAAAAGATTCAAGGAAAATTTATCTGAGTCCAGGTAAAATTGTGTTTTTTTGGGCATTAAATAAAACAGGGTTCGAGAAAAATTGTGTCTAGGAAAATATTGAATGTATGTGGATAGAAATTCATCATAGAAAATCATGTATGAATCTACATAGGGATAGCAAAGAGATTTTCGAATTAAGAGAGCAAATACATGGAAAACATTTTCTCCCAAATGGTTCACTAAAAAACACTTTTGAGGGTACATTGCTGAAACCAACCAATGAATGAATTCTGGGAAAAGATAAGTTTGAGGGACAAACGATGATAAAACCCCTGACTTGACAAGAGCATAGTAGATATAGAAATTGGACTAGTTTAGTATGAAGTGTTGATAAAATTGAGGATGGTCAACTGGACAAACTATGTATGCAATGTCACTTTCAGTATCCATAACGAGAATGTGGCTAGAATACCTAGCCAATACACTTTTCTTTTCCATTTTTTAAAAAATCGAGTGAAATTATGTAAAAATACCTGCCTCTAATGAGACGAATGATGATTTGGACGCTGGTAAAAGCCTTGGAAACTTTGACTGCTCAGAAGAGAATGTGGAAAGATAATGAGAACAAACCCTATTGTAGACGAAGTAAAAACACGGTGGGAAAGGACATTGTGGAGATGAAATGAATGAAAATATGGATGAAAAGATGGGAGGAATGACAAGTGGGATGATGTTGTCACTCCATGTCACTCCACGTCTAGGGCCTGATCCAAGGAGTACCCATGTTGCACACTTTTGATGGACTCTCCTACATGAATAAGGAGAAATACATGAAAAACCATTATTGCAATCAAGTTTTTCATGTATTTCTCATTTTTCGTGTAGCAGGGTCCATCGAAAGTATTCAATATGGGTACTCCTTGGATGAGAAATTAAATTCTGCATCCAACGAGTGTTTATGCTCAAAATTTGTGTTAAAACTTAGGGAGATAAGTTGAAAATACGAGTTGAAAAAATAGTTTTATTATTTTATTTTTTTCCCTAAAAAATTTGACGATGTAATATAATATTATTTTATTATTTCCACTATTATTTTATAATTTCCTTAGGAGAGGCCCATTTTAGACCTCAAAATTCCCCGAATGACTCCGGTATAGAGCAAAGATCTCAGAGTTGGGCTCCCACAGTTGATCCGCACCATTCATCACGAGTCAACGGGTGGAGGTCAATGACCTTGCGAAGGATCCCCTCACAGTAACAATTACGCCTCTTTTGGTGTCGGGTTCACAACATCATGGGAACAATGACCTATCGATGGCTCCATCAGTGTAACATGCTTACTCTTTAACTTTGTGATCTAGAGGAGGGTCTCATTCTGTTTTTATCGAACTACTCTGAAAAAGTTTTAGCACGCCATTTATTCAAACTCATTTTTTTATATACTTTGTACATCCATTATGTTTATATTTCTTTTTCTATTTTTAAAAAGAGATATTGAAATACATACAACATATGAAATTTTAAAACAAATCACAACAACTAGCTCCACCTAGGGATAGTGTTATTTGTAGAATAATATCAAGAACTGCAGATTAATGCTTTTACTTCAGGCATGGAGTCAAAGGTGACTTACACATTGCAATTGTTTACTCACTGATTTATGTACAATGATCAAACTGGTATATACAATGATAGAACCATGAATTTTAGTACTAGAAGTAATGTTTGAGATACTACCCATTCACTGGCAGCTACAACAATTCTCCATCCAAATTTTCCAAAATGAAATTATTGTTAGCTCTGGATTTAACAATCTTGAAAGGACCATACCAAAGAGGGTCAAATTTCCCATGTTTGCCTTTATTTTCCCTTCTAATCTCCCATCTCAAAACAAGATCACCTGGTTGGAAAATAACATCATTTTCTTTTCTATCAAAAACTTCTTACATATTCTCTTGATAACTGATCATTAGGGGAATTTTGAGGTCTTAAATGGGCCTCCTAAGTAAAATATAAAATAATAGTGGAAATAATAAAATTAGATTTGATTACATCATCAAATTTTAGAGGGAAAAGAGAAAAAACTACTTTTTCAACTTGTATTTTCAACTTATCTCCCAAATTTTTTACTCAAATTTCGAGCGTGAGTACTCGTTGGATGTAAAATTTAATTACTCATCCAAATATTACCCATGTTGCATACTTTTTATGGATCCTGCTACATAAAAAAATAAAAATACATGAAAAACATGATTGCAATCAAGTTTCTTCATGTATTTCTCATTTTTCGTGTAGTTGGGTCCATCAAAAGTATGCAACATGGGTACTCCTTGGATGAAGAATTAAATATTGCATCTGACGAGTACTCCCACTTAAAATTTTAGTAAAAAATTTGGGAGATAAGTTGAAAATACGAGTTGAAAAAATAGTTTCATTATTTTATTATTTTTTAATATGTTTACCCTTTTACTTAAAAAAAGGTGAATCGTCCCCCATGGTTGACATCATCCTCTTGAATCCTATTGGTTCTTATAAAGTTTATTTTGGTTGTACAATTTTCTTAGGAGGCCAATTTTAGACCTCAAAATTCCCCTAATGTAAATTTTCCCTGACCTTATCCCTACTTTCACTTAACTCCACTAAATTATTCATCCTTCTAACTAAGGAGCTTGGTTCTTCTTGGACTTCTTGAATTAAGGATACCACAAGTTTTATCAACTGACTAGGGAATAATGCTTCTGTGACATACATTAACTAAAAATTTGACTTACCAATTGATCTTCTAGTAGTGACTTGGCTTTCCCAGAGAGAAAAAATCAATTTAGAATCCCAATATTTTTGATAATTTGTTATAATTTTCTTAAAAATACTTACCAATGTCTTGTTTGAGGACTCTGCCAACTCATTCCCTTGGGGGTGATAAGAAGTAGAGTGAGATAATATAACATTGTACTTTTGACAAAGATCAATGAATTTTTCAGATTTAAAAACTTGGGCATTATCTGTTACTAACTTCTTTGGACAACCAAATCTACTCAAAATATTTTCTTCTAAAAATTTCATTACCACCAAATCATTTGTATTTTTTGTTGGTACTTCCTCAACCCACTTTGTAAAGTAATATTTCCCTGTCAATATCCACCTGTACTTTCCACTGAAGGGTGGATTAATTTCTCCAACAAAATATAACCCCCATTGCCTAAAAGGCTCTTCTATAAACACGGGAATTAAAGGTAGTGGTGCTAACTTCTTTTTCTCAGCAAAATCTTGACATTTCTAACAACTTATTACTAATCTAAAAACATCTGAAAATAATGAAGGCTAGTAGAAACCAACTTTCAAGATCTTATGAGTTGTCACTCTCCAGCTATAGTGACCTCCACACAAGCTATCATGATACTCTTTAATTACCTCAACTGTTTCTCCCTCTGCCAAACAGAGCAGCGGAATACCAATTGGATATTTCCAATATAACTTTCCATTCACAATTATATACTTTTAAGATTTTACTTTCAGAGCTCTGTATTTTGATATGTTCAAGATAGGATTACTACAAAGAAAACATAAATAATGTATAATATCCTTCTACCATTCAAGACACAAGAATTTGTATTGAATTTTAACATCGGGTTTGGACTTCTTTCATTCCTCTGCATCTCTTATTTCTTCAACTTCAGTTAATAAATTTATTCCCAGGGCTTGGAAATTAGTTTTTTCCAGTATCTTAGCTAAGCCTTGTCCTTTTATTAACTTGATTGGATTTATGTCCAAATCATATCCTGTATTATTGCTATCCATTTGCCCCTTCTCCATTCAATATCACTATGAACTAGGATGCCTTTAACAATAACATTTGGTACATATGCAGTTATTTGGGACTAGAGAATATAAATCCTGAAAGCTTTAAGTTCCTTAACCAAAGCATAAGCATGTTTCTCCAAAATATTTTACTTAAGCTTTGCATATATTAACACTTTTCTAAAAAATGCTACAGGCTTCTCTCTTTGTTCCTCATTCTTTTGTAGAAGTACAACTACAATGGTAAAAGCAGAAGAAAATGAAAAGATTTGAAAAGGATTTTCATAATTAGGACTTATCAACACAAGAGATTCTTGTAAAGCTTATTTAATTCTTGAAAAATAATCTCTTGTGGTTGCATTCCATTTAACGCCAACCCCTTGCTTTAGCATGTCAGTGATTTCTTTAAAAATTTCAGCATAATTTGGAGGAAACCTCCTAAGGAAGTAAATTCTCCCCAAAAAACTCTGAATCTCCTTTTCGCTTCTTGGAAAGTTTTTTTTTCCAGTTGGTTCCACTCTTACAAGATCTATCTTTACTCCCTCCTTTGAAAAAATATGATCTAATAACTTTCTTCCTTTAAATCAAAATGAGAATTTTTAGGATTCAAAGATAGGACATACCTTCTGGATTTTTCAAAGGTCTGTTGTAAATGCTCCAAATGTTCTTCATATGATTTGGAAAAGACAGTTGTATCATCCAAATAAATCACCACAAATTTATCTTTCTCACCCACAAATGATATACCCATAGCTCTCTAAAACGTGGCACAAACATCCATGAGTCCAAAAGTCATTATGGTATACATGAAGGTGCCCCAAGGAGTTGTAAAGGTTGTTTTATTCTAATCCTCTTTTTCCACTGCAATTTAGTTATAACTAGAGAATCCATCAATAATTGATAATCTATATGACCTTGTTACCTTCTATAAAATATGGTTAATTTTGAGAAAAGGATAATTATATTTTAAAGATGCTCTATTCAAATTTCTGAAATCAACACATAATCTTATCTCTCCATTTTTCTTCCTTACAGGTACTACATTTCCTACCCAATCTGAATATCTTAAGGTAATAATTATCTTTGCATGTAATAATTTGTTCACTTCTTTTTCAATTGAAGGCTACAATAAGGGATTTATTTGCCTCAACTTTTGTCTAAAATCCTTAACCCCTGGTCTCAACGGAATTTTATGTTGGATGATACTAGTATCATAAGTCTTTAAATGTTCATATCACCATAAAAAATATAAACAAACTTCTTTAAAAGAATTATATATCTCTATTTAAAATGTTCAGAAACATATATGACTATTATTACCATTTTAGGTTCTTGATCTATTCCCAAGTTGCATTCTTCTATGTCATCCTCAAGGTATGTTTTCTTTAGACTTCTAGCAACATCATTATAACTAAATAACCTTTCCATAGGTACGAATCCCTTTGGTATTACATTATCCTTAAGTTGAATTTTTTATTTTTTATTTTTTTTTATTTCCTATTGAATCCTTAAAAGAGACTGCATCATTTTTCTCCTATCCAACATCTTCATCTTGATCAATTTCCAAATTCGAAAATTCTCCAATCATTCCCAAAAAATATTTAATTTGTTTTTCATTCTAAAAAACTTTCCAATGTTTCACATTATCTGGAATTGAGGGCCTGTGTCTGCTTTCTACCTCATATCTCAGTTTAGTATTAATAGGGGGTTTTAAAGTGCTAGTTGCAACTGCTAAAGAGTCAACAATAATGTTTCCATCTCTAGGAACAAACTATATATTAAAATCAAGAAATAAATCATCAACTAAGTCCCAAACTTCATTCCTATATGTTATTAATCTCGAATGCCTTGCCTAACAGTGATACTTAACTCATTTAATTACTAGCTTAGAATCTCCAAAAACAGATATAAATTGTACTCCCAATTGTTTAGCAGTCTGCAATCCAAGAATTAAAGCTTCATATTCTGAAATATTATTGGTAGAATAAAATTCTAATTTGTAAGAAAAATTTATAAGATGACCTTTTTGAGAAATTAGAAAAATATTTGCACTAGTACCATATTTTGAGTAATCACCATCAAATTATAGCTTTCAGATTCCATTTTTTGTCAGCTCCTTACACTCAATTTCTAAAGGGAGCATTTCTGAAGGGAGCTTCACTTGAGTATCCTCAACAACTTCTGCAACTTCTTGCAGCATAAAATAAGAAAAATCATATTTTTCCTGACTGTACATGGGATAATTACTTGAACTCTCCTTAGTAATGATTTTAACAAACCTGGTTTCCCTTTATAATATTCTCTCTTCACCTCCAAAAACTGGGATTATAGCATAAGTAAAATCTAACTTCAAAACACCTCCCAACTTAGCCCCCCGGGATCTAGAAAGAATCATCCCAAAACGAGCTAGAATATCTGCCACCACCACATCCATCACGAGACTCCTGGCTAGAATTGGAGCTAAGGAAACAATCATATCTTTTATCAACCCTACACACTTAACCTTTTTAGAATCAAAATATTAAATATCCTTATAAGGTTTAGTGATTTGTAAGTTCAATTGCTTCATCCTTGATAATGGCATTAAATTGTGAGAAACCCTTGAATCCAACATATAATTATGAAGCATAAAAATATGCACAAACAAAGAAATGTAAAAGGGAGGAGTAGATGAATCCACCTCTTCAACATGAGGACAAAACATCACCACTGGTCTCTCTTCTTGTAAATTTACTGTGTCTCCTACATTATCATCTTGATAAAGGTTAATAAAGTCTGAAATATGTTTTTTATATGCTGGGGATTTAGCCAACTCAACCAAAGGAATTTGTATCTTGATTTTCTCCAATTCTTTTGTTAAATTAAAAGAATTACTTGGCTTTATTAACTTCTCTGGATCTTCATCTTTCCTTTTTAAATTTTAAATTTTCTTAGATGAATGAGAAGATTTAGTCACATTCTAACCTTTTGATTTTTCTTGTGAACTTTCTCCGTGCTGAAATGTAGTCTTTTCTAATTAATCAATTTGTTACTTTCCACTATTAAGTTGCTTCAAAGGTTGTTGTGGAGTCGCCATTTGTCGAGGTATTGGATCTTCTAACACCTCTTCATTATTTTGTAACCTTGATCTTTTCCCTAATCTCAAATCATATTTATTATGTAACTCAACCTGCATAAGATCAGTAAATTCTTTGCAATATTGATCAATTTCTTGCTCATTCAGAGACTCTTTTGTTTCAGCATTAAACTCCTCATTTTCATCATCCTCTATTTCATCAGCATACAATGTGGATATTTGGTTATCCTGCTCCTTTTCACTCTCTTCTTCTACATCTTCAGACTAATCTTCTATATGCAAAGGAGGCTCGATCTGATCCTAATCCTTTATTTCTCTTTGCATAATATGAAGAGGTTGTCTTGTAAATTGTTAGTTAAAATTTCGATTATGACCTTGCAGAATCTTCCTAGGAGGGTTTTTGTTTTCAATTTCTAAATTCACCAATTTATTTGATAAAAAAATTATGACCTTAATCATATCTTCCAATCTCTGATCATGTAAAACTTCTTCTTTCCCCTTTCTCTTATCCTTCCCTTGTTTCTTTCCTTTAGTTTTTCTTGTTGCATTCAAGTTTTCTTTAATTTCTAAAGAATCCATTTGTATCTGATCCAAGGTAGGGTACATTCTTTCCCTAAAAGTGAAACCAAAATCTGATTCGAAAGCTCCAACAAAAACAACTTTTTCTCTAGAAAGTGGAGGTTATATTTCTGTTGGAAGACCATTATACACATTTTTAAATCTTATAATAATGTCTGCAACATTTTCTTCTTATTTCTTATTTATAGCATTAAATTTCGTCAAAAAATACCCATGATCCTCCTTTTCCCCCCATGTCTAATTAAAACTATTTTCCAATTCTTCCCAAGTGTTAATTGAATTAGCTGGAAGGGTTTTGGAACCACTTCCTAGCTTCTCCATCTAAATATTGAACAAAAAACCTCAAAACCACATCAAGATATTCAACAATGAATTTTTTAGCAAAGGCACAAAATGTAGCAATATGTTTCTCTGCTGATATTTCATCCTCCCCTGTAAAACAAGGCAAAAATTTAAGGTATTCTTATGGAATTTTCATTGGTTGAGAAAGATTTAATGGATCATACCTATTCACGAGAAAAGTAGGCACTTCCATATTGAGATTCTTATTAGAACCCGCTTTAAAAATGAAAGACGGAGGGGGTAACATAGATATAGGGATTGGTTATTTCAAAGGAGAAGTAGACTATTGAAAAGCTTCAAAATGAACAGTTGAAACTTCTTGAAAATTCAGGAAAGAAAAATAAAATTATTCAAATGACCTTTCCTCCAAAGTTGATTTAGGAAAAACTATCTGAGGGGATGCAGGTCCTTCTTCAAGGAAATGAAGAGTTTTGATTACCACTTCTGAGTGATTATTTTTTTTAATGATTATAACTTCTACGTAGAACATACAGGGTAGGGCTTGGAGCGACAAGGGATTTGGATTTCCAACCCTTCTTGATACTAGATTTTCTGGGTTAGACACGACTGAAAGTTTTTGCTGCGAGGTATCTGACCTCGTATGTGTTCTTTTAGAAGCCAACACTATGATTATGATGAAAAATATAGCCTAATCACTTTCTTTGTTCATCAATCAAAGAAATTATTTCTTTGAAAAAACACATGGAAAAATATCTCTGTCTCTATTCCCCAACAATGACGCAAAAAAATGTTGTTCCTTGAGAGAAAATCTCAAGCTGTGTTGAGATTAGTGCTCAAGACATTTATCATCAGTCTGGAATAAAAACATTTGTTGTCCTTTCATTTTTAAAACCCCATAATGTAATATATAAAACCCTTAAATCTTTATAACAAAAATAAACCCCTCACAATGCCTTCAAATGATGAATACAAATGAAAATGAATTAGATAGAAATCTTGGTGGAAAAATTTCTGACAGTAGGTTGCTAACACAGAAACTACTATCTTTTGTTTTACAAGAAAATGAAATTACGTAGAACTAACATTCATAATAGAGTGCTTCATTAAGGTATTTAACTCTAAATCACAATCTAATATTAGAGACCAGCAACTACATTACTTCACTCTAAGAATAAATAAAACACATGATAAAACAAGAAAAACTAATTATACTCATGAATTTCTCGAAATTATTCTAAAAGCTTTATTCATTCTCATAAAGATCAAGTACAAAAATTTGTGATACTCAGAGGTCCAAAACTCCGGAACCTCTTTCATATTCAAAAAAAGTCTTATATACAACATTATAAAATGGATATTTATAAAACTGTCAACTTCCTAAACTACTTTCTTCAAACTAGTACATTGAAAATATAATACAAAAGTCCCTTTGGAAGACTAAGTAAAAGATAAAATAAAACACTTGGTCATCGAGCAGCTTGGGATCCTGAAACAAAGGAGGCTCTTGTTTATGTATCTTTTTCTTGTGGATGCATCCACTCTCTTCATTTCCTCCACAGGTCTTCATTTAAGCTAGAACAATTAACAAGTTTTACATGTTCCATTCAGAAATTGGTAATCCTGGAATATGTTGGTATTTCTGCAAATAAATTCTTCATCATCCATAGCAGCTGAAAGTCTTTATGTAAGTAATTAACAATAGTGGCTCCCTTTAAAATAAAAGCCTTCTCATGGGAATTCCCAATCTTAATTTTTTCCTCCACAAGTAATGTCTCATATGTTTCCTAATGGAGCAATTTTCCCTACTAATCCCAACAGGGTGGTAGACCAACCCTGGTTCTCTTATCAATTAAAATATTAAACTTTTTTACTTCTCCTTTGACTTCATTCAACTTTTTTTCTACAACTTTCTTGTATGAATTCTTAACAATCATCTTTTTTAGCTCTAACACGCATTGGGTCCTATCTTCAATCCTGAAATCTTTCAATTCCTGTGTAGACTTAGATTTTATAAAATCAATAAGTCTCTTAGTATATGAAGCTCTATTTTGTGACTTTTGTTTATTTGTCACAATACTCTTTTCTTCTCCAATAATAACAAGAAAATCCCACACATTCTTGACAACTTCAATAATTCCAGTCCATATGATTTCCCAGGCTTGAATGAGGGACATATTCCCTTTCAATTTCTCCTTCAGTTCCTTGATTTATTGACAAGAAATTTGATATTCTTCTATGTAATTTTTATCATTTTCCTTAGTCATCTGCACCTCTTTTTATGTGACTTTGATCACCTTGCAAGCAGTTTATAGGTCTCTTTGAGCCTCTTTTAAATCAATTTCTTCCATTATTAATTCAATCATGACTTGAGTTACTTTGGCAATAGGGTCTTCAAAATCTGATGAAACAACAACAGTACAAACATGAGAATCTATTTTCTTTTGCAACATATCATTCATCTCTTTAAATTTGGATAATTCCTCATCCTTTGTCAACAAAGTCTGCAGCAACTATTCTTTCTTTATTTCTACTTCAGCTAACTCCATAGCTATTGGGTGTTCACCAGTGGGAAGATTAAGCTTCTTATTTAAGGATTTAATTTCAGGTTCATCACTCTGCAACACCTTTTGAAATTATGATTTATCTTTAGGGTCAAATCCAATATTGATAATGATATCTTTTAATTCTTCGTTTGTGTGGAGTAAGCTATTGAATTTTCTTTCTCCAATTTTAATTGCTTTATCACCTTACCTAACATCTTTTCAAATTTACAAGCAGCTAAAGTAGTCTTGTTAAGATCATTAAGGATCAAATGACTTGTATTCATATGAAGGTTAATCTTATCCGAGAGGGGAACTTTATTTACATCAATTGTTAAATTAACAGTTTTGAAAGAAGCAGAAGATGTTACAGTCATGGCTAAAAGATGAGAAAAAGATATCCTTTGCTAATCATTTTCTAAATCTATTTCTGACAACAATCTAGTCTGCTCAAGAGATATTTGAGCTTTTGACTGATATTTTATACTCTCCCTTATCTTCTTATTCCTTTCCTCAATCTATGAAAATACCTTCTTGATATTTGGAACATAATCATGGCATGTGTCCTCAAGAATAGGAGATGAGGTAGTACAGGAAGTTTCCCCTAACTACAAATAATATCCTGGCATGGTTGATCATCTAGTTTCATCCACTGTCTTTTCTTTCTTAGATTCTTTCTCTATGTCAACCTCTAAGTGAATTACTTCTTTTGTTCCCCTTTTGAGTCCTTTTTCGGTGGGATGTGCGGTTTCCACCTCCATTTGGACAGATGCAGAATATTTTCCA
Source organism: Pinus albicaulis (assembly GCA_034641835.2). Lineage (NCBI taxonomy): Eukaryota > Viridiplantae > Streptophyta > Pinopsida > Pinales > Pinaceae > Pinus > Pinus albicaulis. The sequence continues at coordinate 728,115,585 of CM076582.1, read as the reverse complement.
CCATTTTCCGGTAATTCCTCCTTTGGTATGGATTCATGAACAAAAGGAGCATATGCATTTTCCAATCTACGATTTGATATTACATGATGTGGGTCATAAGCCATTTTTACCCTAACAACAAATGCATGCCATCCAGCATTTTATGAGCCTCTTCAATTTCTTGTCTAGTATTCACAATAATTTAAAGGACCCACAATCCTAGGTAACTTGAATAGGTGACCCTTTTCACAGGCACAAAGTGAATTTGATCCACATTAATTCTCTGCCTTATGAACTCTAAATCAAATGTTCTCATAGGAACAAAAGTGGGCAGTCTGAAAGGTTCAATATCAGCTCCATATAACTCGATCTCTATATGATCCTCAAAAGCAAACCAATCTCCAAATTTCACATCTTTTTTTAATTGTAAAAATGATTGGGCCTTGGGAAACAAACATGGTATAGGTGATCCATTCAAAATTGAATATACAATTGGCAGAAAAGAGGAAGTGAAATCAAATAAACCCTCATTTCCTACTTCCCTCCTCACTATATATGCCCAGAAGTCCGATGAATGCTTGTTTCTATTTACATCCATAACATTTAATCCCACTTGAGTAAAAATTTCCACATTACTATATAGAAACAAATAAAACCTAAAACACCCAGTAAGTGATAGATTCATAAATTGAGTATTCATAGCATTCTCCAAATAAGAAGGAATATCCAAAACCACTCCAGGCTCATCATTAGGGAAAAAATTCCCAAAATTGTCTTATCTACCATAACATCATCCTATTTGCCCATAATTTTAGCCAAAATCTACATAACTAGTCCCATATATTCAGGAAAAATATTCAACGAAAATGTATCTGATTCCATGGAAAATTGTGTTTTTCAGGCATTAAATAAAACAGGATATGAGAAAAATAAAGTCCGGGAAAATATTGAAACTATGTGGATATAAATTCATCAGAGAAATTAATATATGAATCTCCAGAGGGATAAAAAATATATTGTCTAATTAAGAGAGAAGATACTTGGAAAACATTTTCTCCCAACTAGTTCATTACAAAACACGTTTGAGGGTACATTGTTGAAACCAACCAATGAATGAATTATGGGAAAAGATAGGTTTGAGGGAAAATTTTTGATAAAACCCATAACTTGACAAGAGTAGAGTAGAGAGGGAAATTAGACTGGTTCAGTATGACATGTTGATAAAATTGAGGATGGTCAACTGGACAAACTGTGTCTGCAATGTCACTTTCGATATCCATAAGGGGAATGTGGGAAGAAGACCTATCCAATACACTTTTATTTTCCATTTTTCAAACAATCAAGTGAAATTATGTAAAAATACCTGGCTCTAATGAGGCAACTGGTGATTTGGATGTCAGTATGACCTTGGAAACTTTGACTGCACGAAAGAGGACGTAGAAAGAGAATGAGAACAAACCCTTTTATAGACGAAGTAAAAAAATGGAAGGAAAGGATGTTACATAGAGATGAAATGAATGAAAATATTGGGTACATGACAAGCTGAATGACAAGAGGGATGATGATGTGGAATGATGACAAGGATGGCTCACTTGCTGACGTCGCGAGCCCGCCTTCTGTCGTCACTGCGAGGGGACTCCACTATATGGGAAAAATTTTAGAGTTGTGCCCCCGTAGTTGATCTGAACCATTCATCTCGAGTCAACGTGCAGAGGTCAACGACCTTGCAGAGGCACCCCTCATAGTAATGCTCGCGCTGCTTGTGGTGTTGGGTTTACAACATCATGGGAACAATGACATGTCAACGGCTCCATCGGTGTAACCTGCTAACTCTTTAAGTCTATGCTCTAGAGGAGGGTTTGACTATGTCTGCATCCAACTACTCTGACAAATGTTTAGTGCGCCATTTACTCAAACTCATTTTTTTATATACTTTGTACATCCATGATGTTTAATATTTATTTTTCTATTTTTCAATAGAGATATTGAAATAAATACAACAAATGAAATGTTAAAATGACTCACAACAGAAATCACTCGCTGGAAATTAAAAACTAAAAGGCTAACATGACATTAGTCAAAGAATGTGATCATATCAATTAGTAATCAACTCCTATATTTTGATTTTGAATTCATGCTCAGGAAGAAATCTTCTAGCTCTCCAGGTTGGCATTCATGCTTGACACTAGAGGAGGTTGAATACAATACAAGGAGGTCAAGGTAATGTAAAATGGAGTCTAGTCTAAAAGAAGACAAGTATCTCAAGCTATCACTAGGGCAGGTCTCCTTATCTGTCTACTACAGGTGACTCAAAACTTGTATGAGTTCCAAAAATCTGAAGGGAGTGATCGTAACAATAGGACAACAAGAAACCTATGTGTTACGAATGTATGTGTTTTTGTATTCAGAGACATAGTCTCTATGAATGCCTTTGATAGGGTTTTTTCTTAGGGATTCTCACACACATATGACTCCTCACACAAAGGAAAATTTCTAATAATGCTAAAAAAAATTCGTCTTTGGGCTAACCTCATAGTTGATGTTGAGAGACAATGTTTGGGACAATTGCCTTGATATTGGCATTGGTGTTTAATGATGACTTGATTTTCAATCTGTCATGTTTGGTCAGTTCCCTTAGAGAGCATGGTTTCCAACAATACAAAGTAAAACCCCTCCCATATGCATCTCAATTTTTTAAACAAAAAAACATTAATAGTAATTCGCAAATATATATGAACTTTTCCTGTCGAGTGAGTGAGAAAGCAAGGTGTAATGAAACCTTCCACCATTGTGAATAATTAGTCAAATAACCTAAAGAAGGAACTCCAATGTATCAGATCTTCTTGTACTAATTATCATTCAAACCAAATATCAATGGAAAATGAACAAGTTCCAAGTATTAAATATATCTAGACCTAGTCACACATACATACACTTATTGTGTTAGAACAAACAATATATCACTACAAAGAATAGAATCAGAAATAAACTAACTGTTAGTATGAATCTTTCGTCATAAAAGATCACTTTAGCCACGCATAAAAAATAGCCCTAACATCGATTATGGCTGAAAAATATCTTTAAGTCTGTTGCACAAATTTAGATCTAAGCACAAAAGACATTAAGCAGATAAAATATAATATGGCTCCATGCATCCAATAGACAAGACAAGAACAAAGTGTTTAAAAGAATGATTTATATTATATTAAAGAATGGGGCACGTGAGAGGAAAACAAGAAAGGTGTTTTCCGGTTCTCCTCAATGGGATGGGTTCTTGAAAGTCCTCAGTGTTTCAGATCTAAAATTCCTCTCTCTTATTGTGGTAGAAAACCCTGACAAACATAGAACTCAATGGGAGCTCACAAAGCAAAAATGGAAAATGGTGACCAAGAATAGATCTAGTGTGATCTAATGCAATGAAGGTGACTAATGAATGGGGAAAACCCCTCTATTTATAACAAAATATTGGGGTGTTCTAGAACTCGGTGCATGAATAAAATATTATTAATCAAATTCTAGAATCACCCTTTAGGAATATTTTATTATATTTGTTGGAGGGAAAAGGTCTTTTGACTTGGGTCAATTCCTTTATTTATAAACAATAAATAAATAAATGATTTATTTATTATTTTAGGGAGACGGTGGGAATATAATTAAATAAATAATGATTTATTTAATCAATTTCCTTGTTTTGGGTTAAATATGACTAGGAAATATAGACAAATGTTATTTTATATGGTAAAATCAATTTTACTTAGGGTAAAATTGGTCTTACATGGTGTACTTGGGTTCATCTAATGATAATGGGTTAGATGACCAAAAAAATGGTGTAACACTAACTAAAGTATAAATACATGTAGATATTGTCAATATTGGAATGGTGGTCCCTTTCTAGTCTAGGTAGGTGATCTTGGTGTTGGTGTCTGGATATGAACAGAATTCAAACCTTTCTCTACATAAATTATCAACCTGAGGGAATTACTTATTTCAAGACTAATGGAAAATTATATGCAGATAATAGCACATGACCTGCTGTAGATCACAAGTTTAAATCCATAACACACAGACCATTATAACAACAATTAAATAAACTATAGAATTTAAAGGGCATTCACAGCAATTAAAATTCAACTATAACAGTAGTAAGGAAATCAAACTGAAACATAGACAGTACAAGAGAAAGGAAAATGCAACACCTGATCATAAGAGTGGGCCCAACTCTCTAATCAGGGCTGCGGTAAACTCACGAACTACAGAAGAAACAAAAAGATTTTGTGCATTCTATTAATGATGAAAGAGATTTGTTACAAGATCTGTATGTAAAATGGTTTAGATCCTGATTCGTAGCTCGTAGGCCTCTTTATAAAAATGTCCTGGAATCGTTGATTCCCCTCAGCAACCCCATAGTTACAAAAATAGATCTTGTTACAACAGCAACCTAGTTTCCCAGAAGGAAATCGTAAAAGGCCTGAAATGGCACTGGTACAAAAAATTCTATTACGATGGACAGAAAATAAGGAAAACATTGGAGATGATGGATTGTTCCTCGACTCATAGCTGCAACGCTCCTGTTTTAGCCAAATCTGAAGAAATATCGAAGTTAATATGTAAAAAGGTAAAACCTCCATGACAAATACTTCATTAATCAAATATCCCATGAAAGATAAGGAAAAGGGTTATACCTCATAAGTTTAAGAGTAATAATGGCACAAAGAGATAGAAATATAGGGTAAAGTGGGAGAGGAAAGTATACAAATCTGGTACTCAACATCTGCCCCCAACTGGTCTATCTGCATGTCCTCGTGCAGCTCGTCGTCTCCTCAAATACGGATTGGACCGACTGTGATCAACATGAAGTTGTGTGAGGTCATATTCTGCAGCCATTTCAGTTCCTGGTGGCTTATATCCCTCTGTCAAAACAACATCCTTCCACCAGTTTGGATCAACATTGTATGCAGGAGTATATCGCTCGGCTAGCAACCAAAGAAGGGGAAATTTTAACCTTAAGCCCATCCATCTGACCCCACAGGTATGAATGCATGCCACAAAACATGGAATTCTCTCTAAAGCTTGTGCAAAGTTGGGTTCCCCAAATGGTTCTCGTTCTCTGACGGATGAGGATGACAACATCCACCTTTTCTGAAAATTGTCCAGTGCTTCCTTGTGAAACATCATAATCTTGCCGACACATAGGTCAACGCACCATTTTTGGGTTGCCAACATGTGTTATTTATGGCCCTCAATCTGTAGAAATGTATAATGCTTGTTATAAATGTTTAAGGACTGACCATGCTCTCTTCCCATCATTAATGGCCTTCGGGCTTGATTTTCTTCAAATGTATCCCAAGCCTTTCTCCACTTAATCTGATTGATGGTATAAGAGGTAAAAGCTCTTAAATGGATGTCCCCCACGAATGGAACGACGTTAAAGGATTGATCATGCCTTAATTAATACCCATGCATGTAGAGCTCGCACATTAAGTGTTGTCCTATGATATCATGAATTTTTAAAATACGGAGAAATTGAATGGGGTCCTCAATTTCGTACCAAATATCCTTATATATAATTTCAAGACAAAAGAAAAGAAATTGTTTGTGAAGGAATAAGGCATAGCTATGTGCAGGAGGTCTGCAGGCCATTACTTGTTGTGCCAGGGAGAACATCGCCTCCTTATTTGTCTTCAGCAACTACACTTGTTCTTCCAATTCCTCTATTCTAGCCTTTTGTTTGGCCTGCTTTAGTCACACCTTGTATAGTTGATATATGTACCATGTGACAACTCTGGCAGCTTGTTCTCGAACCCTAACTATTTCCTTTTTATGGTCGCTCGCAACAGACTGCCACTTCTGAAGCTCAGCGGAAAATACAAATTCTCGACCCTCAAACAACTCTTCAATCGAGCCAGTCTGGGTAGCTACAGTGGAGACCTTGATTTTAGGCTTTATTTCCCTCCATTTGTAGATTTTTACCTTCCTTTTTAGCTGGGAAACTTGCTTTTTCAAATCTCGAACCTCCCTTTTTAGTCTCATGGTTTCACTGAACTGCAGCTGATACTTCTTCTTGAGAGGTAGACTTATTTTCTCACACTGTTCAACACATTCCTATTTAACAATAAATTCAGTTTCTAGGCCTATGACAGGCTCAGGAAGTGGCAGAATGCTGCCAGTATTCTCAGTGGATTCCCTTGTCAAGCCCTTCTGGCTAAACTCCCTATCTCGAGGGGCTTCTTCCTCTATGTTCCCTCCGAAAATTCTACTGTCTGGTCGACAATTTCATTGACCACTCTGTGTTCTAGTGTTTCCATAGGAACTCTGTCTTCTTCGCGAGCCTCTAAGTGTTCTGGTTCAGTAGTGGTTGGGCCAATCTTGGCCATGTCAACAAATTTAAGCACTAGGGGAACAACCACTTCCTCCATTAATCATTTGGGCGAGCTGAATCCCCTCACCCCTCTAGGCATCAGGGACTGGAACGGAGAACGGGGGACAGACTCATCACCTTCATTTCCAGTCTGAGCTAGAATTTCGTGCATTACTACCTCAACCAGGGTCAATGCTGGTTCTTGTGGAAAAACATCGATTTTGCGGCTTATTTCCCTTTTTTCCTCTTGCTTGATCACCATTTCTTCTTCCCAGGTCGATACTGGTTCTTGTGGAACAGTATAGACCTCCTGGTTCATTCCTTCTCTACCTTCCTGTTCCTCATGAATCACCTCTTTTTTTTACAGTCGGTACCGGTTCCTGAGAGCCAGCATCGATTTCGCAGGTTGACTCCTCCTGTTCTAGGTAAATTGGGGGTGGTTCTTATGTAACACCCCCACCTTTATCAACATCCATATTTGTTTGGGCAGGTGATGCTATTTCTTGCAAAACAACATCACTTGCCATTTCTTTGTCCTCAATTTCACTTATTTGTTCTTCATTGACAAAATTCAATGGCTGTATAACAGTATCGACTTCCTACACGATGTTCATAATTTCTTCCTCTATGGGATCTTCAAGAAAGGCTAGTTATTGTGTGGGAGCCTTGGTTGTGCCGCCAATTACCTCCTCCATTCTCATTTCTTCTTCTGTGGGCTTTTCAAGTGAGGTTGGTTCTTGTGTGGCAGCCTCGGCTGTGTCGCCACTTACTTCCTCCATTCTCATCTCTTCTTCCACAGGATTTTAAAGGGAGGCTGGTTCTTATGTGGTAGCCTTGGTTGTGCCACCAATTACTTCCTCCATTCTCATTTCTTCCTCTGTGGGATTTTCAAGCGAGGCTGGTTCTTGTGTGGAAGCCTCGGCTGTGTCGCCACTTACTTCCTCCATTCTCATCTCTTCTTCCTTGGGATTTTCAAGCGAGGTTGGTTCTTGTGTGGCAGCCTCGGCCGTGCCACCAATTACTTCCTCCATTCTCATCTCTTCTTCCTTGGGTTTCTCCTAATCAACTTCCATTTCCATTTCCTTGGGTTACTCTTGGTCAATTCTCTCCAAATGTTCTTATTCTACCATACTAGCTGGAGAGGTTGATTCCTCTTCTCTAGCCGCGATAATGGCTACTACCTTTTCTTCTGAGGACCCGCAGAGTTCCACCCAGGATACCCGAAGCCTGCTTATTACATGCACGACCAATAATCACACCAATTCGGGGTTAGAAAGCACATCCAACATTTAGTGAGAGCGCCGAGCAGATTGTGCCATATGCTGCAGTTGTTTCCATAGGAAGAAGGGCATGTTTATGGCATGCACCTGATCCTATGGAAATCGAAGGTGCATTAGAATTTTAAAGTGATATTTGAACAGAGTTGTGGCCTGGCCCTCACATTTTATGTATTTTATTACGAAACCTACAACTTTGTTCCAAGGATATGGCACAGTTCTGCGCTCATATCCTCTGCCCATTTGAACAACACTTTCTTTTTCCTGCAAGAACAATTCGGGAAATTTCGGGAGAGAAAATTTCTGAGCAAACCATTGCTACCCCTGCTGTCTCAGCACATTAACCTCTGCGATTACCTCTTTTGTGACAGTAACTTCTAGACCTCTAACCCACGAGTAGTTCTCCTCTAAATTGAGTGCGAATTTCATTGTGATTCCTCCATCAAACCCCTGCAATCTGTCAAAGTAGGTATCCCACCCCGTGTCAACAAATATTTTCCATACCTCTGGATTTCTGTGAGCTGAAGCTGTGTTTTCAAGCTCATGCCACACAGCCAGCCCACACATACCGTGGAGACTTGTAGTAGCACTCCCTGTAACAGCAGACCGTTCGGTGAGATGGTAGATACCAAATTCAGAGAAACACCATGGTGAAAATGGAAAGGTGGTAATGGTAAATACAGACGGTAATTCTCGAAAACTGAGAAAAATCATGAAATAATATGGTAAGTGTGGTGAATAAAAATAATAATTGTTTCATATAGAGTGGAAGAGACATATTACAGATCCCAATACATATTGAATGATGACACCACATGTTTATGGGAATCGTAAGGTGTACCATGAACGAATTTTCATACTAATTTATGAGGAAATTATTACGTCATCCTTGACTATGATGGCACCCCCCACAACTTAAATTTTTTTCTTCCACAGTGTTAAGATCTTCAAATGGGATATTTAATTAAATCAATAAAATTCACGTGGAGGCGTACCTAACATCCTACCTAGATGAAGTGACGGTTGGTAGGATGACGACACAGTAATGATGTGGATGGAGTAACAACAGTACAAGTAACATCATCAGAGTAACAGCATCTGGTGTAACATCATCGGGAGTAACAAAATCAGAGTAACATCATCAGAGTAACAGCATCTAGTGTAACAACATTGGAGTAACAACATTCAGTGTGACAACATCTGGTGTAACAACATCGGAGTAACAGCATTAGAGTAACAACATCCGGCATAATAGCAGTGTGGTGTAACAACATCAGGACAACATCGAGTAGTAGCATCGGAGTAACAACATCCAGTGTAACAACATCTGGAGTAACAACAATGCGAGTAGTAGCATTCGGAGTAAGAGCAATGCGATTAACAACATCTGGTGTAACAGCATCTGGAGTAACAACAGTGCGAGTAACATCATCTGGAGTAACAACATCTGGTGTAGCAGCATCGAGCAAGGAGTAACAGCATCGAGTAGCAGCATCTGGTGTAACAACATCATGAGTAGCAGCAACCGAGTAATAGCACCATGAGTAACAACAACTGAGTAATCAACATCATGAGTAGCAGCAACTGAGTAACAACACCATGTGTAGCAGCACCCGAGTAACAACACCATGAGTAGCAACAACCAAGTAATAGCATCTGGTGTAGTAGCAACTGATACTTTGGAAAAAAAAAATTGATTTTTACTCCTTAGTAGTAACTCCTGCAAAAATACAATAAGATAAATGATATAATCCTTTATTCTTTTATTATTATAATTTTTTTTTTTCACAATAAGGGTGCAGAGGAAGGATTCTCTGCGTTGATGACCTTCAAACTAGATTTATTAGAGAGTTGTTTAATTAAAGCATCCTTAGAGGTTGGGCGGTGGTATAATCTCAGGTGATGTCCATTGACTATGAATGAAGCACATGCATCATCAATTGTAACTATCCTAACTGTTCCATTATCAAATATAGTGTCCACCTCGTAGTCCCATCCAACGAGTGCAAAGCTTCCCCTTAAAATCCTTAAAAAGGGAGTCATAAATTATTGCCCAATCTCCACTTTGAAACACCTTATTTTTAATAAAATTACCGTGCCATTTCATTCTCTGATGCTAGATAGCAGTAGTTCGTTGGAAAACCATTGAACGGATTTCACCAATTTCATTGAGCTGAGCCAATCGGTGTTTCTAGGCATCTGATAGATCTAAAACAACTTCCAAAGATGTTCTGAGTGTACTAATTCAAAACTCTATTGGAAACAATGGGGATTTCCCATAAACTAACTTGAATGGTGAAAACCCGGTTGTATTCCGCCATGTTGTTCTGTATGCCTAGAGAGCTTTCGGGAGCTTCAAAGCCCATTCCCAACAATGGTATGCCACATTTTTTGTCAAAATGTTTTCCAATGTTTTGTTCGTGCTTTCCACTTGTCCATTCGCCTGGGGGTGGTATGGAGATTTCACTCTGTGCTTGACCCCATATTTCTGCATGAGCTTTTCTATCTTGTGTGATGTGAATTGTGCTCCTCCATCTGAAACAATCTCTCTTGGAGTACCATAATGAGCAAAAATTTCTTCAAATAGAAAATTTGAGACCACCTGCTTTGTTGCTTTCGCAACAGCTTTGGCTTCCACCCACATATTCACATAATTGGTATAGACCAAGATGTGGAATTTTTGCTGGGAGGGTGGGTTAAAAGGTCCAACGAAGTCAATAGCCCATTTCTCAAAAGGCTCGAGGACTGCCTGTGCATGTAAAGGAATTTCATCAGCTCGACCGAGCTACCCCATACGTTGGCAACTATCACACCTCCTAACATAATTCCGAGCATCATGAAAGATAGTAGACCAGTAATATCCCATTTGTAGCACCTTATGGCCTATTCTCTTGTCTGCAAAATTCCCTCCACAAGGGCCATCACGGGCAGCTTTTAATAGCTCATAAATATCATCCTCAGACACACAACGTCGGATCTTCTTATCTGCTCCTGTATGAAATAGGTACCCTGCCATCCAAGAATATCGGGCACTATGATGAATAATCTTCCGTTGTTCCCTGTATGACAAATGAGGAGGTACTTTCCTTGTAGCAAGATAGTTAGCAATATCGGTATACCATGGAGGTTTAGTAGAAACTGCAAAAAGATGTTCATCAGGAAAACTATCTTCTACAGGTGTGCATTCATCATTGTTATCCATTCTAAATAGAAAATCAGCTACTACATTATATTTTCCTGGCTTATGTACTATTGTAATATCAAATTCTTGAAGCAATAGTAACCATCTTGTAATATGGCTGGGAGTAATAGATTTATTCATCAAATACCTGATTGATGCATGATCAGTATGGAAAATAGTAGAATACCCGGTGATGTAGTGCCAAAACTTATTGATAACATAAATGACAGCCAGGAATTCCTTTTCTGTCATGGTATAATTTAATTCAGTAGGAATTAAATTCTTGCTGACATAGTAAATTGCATACGGTGTTTTGTCTACCCGCTGTCCTAAAACAACCCCTACTACTATCTTAGAAGCGTCGGTATGTATGTGAAACGGTAATGCCCAATCAGGTCCTTGGAGGTTGGAGCCATGCACACCAGCCCCTTAATTTTCTTGAAATTTGTCTCACAATTTTCAATCCACAAGAATTCTGCATCTTTTGTTAGCAATTGAAACAGTGGATGTGTTATTTTAGCAAAATTTTCTATAAAGCATCTATAATAACCAACACAACCAATAAATCTACATACTTGTGTGGGTCTTTTGGGTGCCAGGAAATGTCATATTACCTCTACTTTTTTCAAGTCAACTTGAATTCCAGTAGCTGAGAGCAAGTGTCCCAATACTACTCCTTCTTCCCTCATCATATGGCATTTGACTGTACTCAGAGATACATGGGCCTGTTTACATCTTTTGAGTACCTTCTCTGAAGTTGGCAGTTGCAAGATTGGCAGTTGCAAGATTGGGTCTAATGGCAAGACTGTAGATTTATTTCATTAAGTCCAACGGTATAAATGTTGTAAGACGGAAGGTTCAGAGTGTCTTTTTGCTGGACCCATTTATTTTTTGGATTCAAGTTGGGCTAGATAGGAAGCTGGGGTCTAATGGCTAGGTATCCTAGGGGTGCATTAGAAGGCAACTGAAGTTGTTGTTGAGGTAAAGGCTAAGGAAAATGTCCAGTAGGAGAGGGTCCATGCCAGGTCTGATTCCATGAAGGATTCAGACTGGCTTGAGGAACCCATTTTTTCCAAGAGAGATACTAATATTGAGACCACATGGTTGAAAACGGTGCAGATTAGGGACCCATATTAAAATTGTTAAAGTACTGGGATGGGTCCTGAAACATACCTGGATTCATAGCCAGTGGTCGAGGTTGCCATGGCTTCTTCTGCCCCATGAATTACAGCTGGTCTACCGTGATTTCTTCACTTTCTCCTTGGAAGACTGCTTTCAGCTCGGGCAAGCAAGGACACGAACTGGTCGCGTAAGTCTATTCACATATTGCACAGGATTCCACCATGTTTAGTGGGCATTCCTTCAAAGGGTGCTTTTTTCTGCACTGTGGGTAGAATATGGCCATGGTTTTTTCCAACTCCATCTGCTTCTGTTTTTCCTGTAGAGTGTCCATTTGGGCTGATATTGTGCTTAGAATATCGGTCCTTATATTTTCCAATAGATTTCCAATCTCTTCTTTTTTGACCCCTCCACCGAAAATCTTCGATGACCGAACCCCTTGTCCACTCCTTGCAGCCCCCCGTGAACACTTAATACAATAATCACAGATAGTCTTGAAGTCCCCTTTTGAAATATCCCCTTTTCCTACTATATTCAGAAGTTGCAGAGAGTCTTCCCTAAGTTCTCGGAGAAGAATGATCTTCAAAATGTCCTTGTTCAGGTCACTATGTTCTGACCTCTGCAATATGTATTTAAATCGTTCTACATAGTCCTCCATGTTTTCATCCACTTTCTGTGCAAATTTAAAGATTTCATTCTTAATGTCACGAGAATTGCAGTAATCTTGGTATTTATCCAAGAAAGCTTCTTTCATTCCTTCCCATGAGGTATTCGTGCTCCCTCCTAAACCCATGAACCATCTCAGGGCCATCCCCTTTAGGGTATCAGGAAATATCTTCAAATTCTGGGCATCAGCAATATAGTCATATCTGTGACAAACAATTTCAAATTCAAAAAGAAACGTGTCAGGGTCTTCAGAATAAAGCCCATGGAAACTAGGAAAGGTTGTTAAAGGGATGGGTCTCATTGATGCATCACCTGTAACATTTCCAATGGGAAAATCAATAGAGGAACTTACAGGTGTCATAAATACCCTCTAATACTCACTTGGAATTTTGACTGGTTCTACAGCTGGTATTTGGAGTGATTCAGAGGTAAAAGGTTGCACCGTGCTCCCCTGGTCCTTTGGTGACTCAAAATATTTCAAGAATTCCTTCACCAAATAAGAATCGTTTAATTCAGCTGCAGGAATTTTTATAGCGCTGCCTTGGTCTCATGGGGATGAAAACCCTTTTAGAGGTTCTTCTTCCCAGTTAGAGTTGCTCAGTTCTTCTGATCCCCTACTTGCCACTTCTTCCCCTTCTGTTGCTAATAAGGATATCTCCTCCACTGATACCCTGTTTATTAAATCTTTTGTCGTAGAAAAAACACCTTCTGGAACCGTGGATGGCATTGGTTGCTCCACAACTTCCCTTCAAACTTCGTCTGAACTCTAACCCTAACAGCAGCATGAGATGATGCCTCAGATCTAGATTTTTCAATAATTTCCTGAATGTATGTCTTCCTTCCCAAATCCTTTCCTTTCTTTGGGGGTCTTCCTCTGCCCCTCTTATTCATATCCTTGTTCATACAAATTGTGAGGAGGGTTCATCAAAGTAACAGTAGCATGAGATGATGCCTCAAATCTAGATTTTTCAATAATTTCCTGAATGTATGTCTTCCTTCCCAGATCCTTTCCTTTCTTTGTGGGTCTTCCTATGCCCCTCTTATTCACATCCTTGTTCATACAAATTTTGAGGAGGGTTCATCAAAGTAACAACAATCGCTCAGGACCTGGAGTAGGATAGATAGCTTCCTCCTAGGGACAAGAGAATAGGTTCAAACAAACAATAAAAAGAAAAAGAAAAATCTAAGTTTAGGACTTGAAGTAGAGTAATCACATACCCTCCTCAGGATGAGAAGTTGGCCCAAGGAAAATTAAATAAAAGCGAAAAGCTGGAAACTATGCCCAAGGCTTAGGGCACGACTACAAAATACACTCCCCAAGATGAGGGATTAAGTTTAATGAAAAAAAATAGAACAAAGCAGAAATAAAAATAGCATACTATGCTCAAGACTTGGAGCAGGGTAATAAATGCCCTCCCCAAGATGAGAGATCAATTCTACAAAAAAACAAATAAAAAGAAGGAAAGATAAACAAAAAGAACTTACGCTCAAGACTTGGAGTAGGGAAATAAATTCCCTTCCCAAGATGAGAGATTGACCCTTAGATCTATTGTAGATCCTGTTCTTGCACCTGTTAGGCTTCCCTGGCAACGGCGCCAAAATGTTGGTGTCCGAATATGAACAAAATTCAACCCTTTCTCCACATAAATTAACAACCTGAGGGTGTTAGTTATTTCAAGACTAACGGAAAAGTATATGCAGATGCAAGCACAAGACCTACTGTAGATCACATGTTTAAATCCATAACACACAGACCACTGTAACAACAATTAAATAAACTGCAAAATTTAAAGGGCATTCACAACATTAAAAATAAAATGTAACAAGAGTAAGGAAATCACACTGAAACGCAAACATTACAAGAGAAAGGAAAATGCAGCGCCTGATCAGAAGAGTGGGCTCACCTCTCTGATCAGGGCTGCGGTAAACTCACGAACTATAGAAGAAACAACAAGCTGTTGTGGATTTGATTAATGATAAAAGAGATTTCTTACAAGATCTGTATGTAAAAAGGCTTAACTCCTGATTCACAGCCCGCAGGCCTCTTTATACAAATGTCCTAGAATCTTCGATTCCCCTTAGCAACCCCATAGTTACAAAAATACATCTTGTTACAACGACAACCTAGTTGCCCAGAAGGAAACCATAAAAAGGCCTGAAATGGTGTTGGTACAAACAAGTCTGTTACGCTGCAACAACAAATCAGGAAAACAATGGAGATGATGGGATGTTCCTCGACTCACAGCTGCAACACTCCTGTTTTAGCCAAATATGAAGAAATATCGGAGTGAATAAGTAAAACGGTAAAACCTCCATAAAAAATACTTCATTAATCAAATATCCCATGAAAGATAAGGAAAAGGGTTTTACCTCATACATTCAAGAGTAATAATATGGCACAAAAAGATAGAAATATAGCGTAGAATGGGAGAGGGAAGTATAAAAATCTGGTACCCAACACTTGGAATACTTACAAAAGCAATAATAACATTATACCATGATCCAAATCGACATCTTTGATTGATAGCAATATTTCACATGATTACAACACTATATGGAAGCCGTATAACAAAGTACATTTTATAATTTCGAGCAAGCGAAAATGTAGATTACAACAACATGTATGATCTCTCTTTTGCATTAGCACTTCTTTACAAGTCTAATACAATATATACAAGAACCCCTAAACTAATGATAAAGCCAACCCCTTTGATATCATGGATCATAGTGTAAAATGGTTACATTATTCCCCAAGATTGGCCGATCATAAATAAATTTTAAGTAAAGTCTGGATTGGCTAATATTGTTACTAGTTGTTGAAGTTATGATCTTATCCTTTCATGAATAGCAAGGTAATTCCTAAACTACATTGAAATTATTGATTTGAATCCTTATGCTATGAAAGGATGAGATAGGCATGAACTAATGGCTTCAATGCTAGTTGGAAATTGATCCCTATTCTCCATGTGACCAAATCCAACTTTGGAAATGATGTAGCCTTAGGTTTTTTCTTTTTTAATTTATAATGTTTCAATGATATAGAACAAAGCTAATATTTCTCATTAGGAAAGATGACCTTCAAACATCCTATTAGTCTATCAATCACTTAGGAAAAATATTACAATGAAGAACATTTTACCTTAAACACTTTGCAGGAGAAATGAGGTCTAGTATAATGGATATTAGTGGTATTATGTTTGATTTTAGGTGTTGTAGTAAGGTATAATTGGAAAAAATGATGTATTATTGGGTATAAAAATAAGGTTTCAACAACACCGTAATTGTATCAAAAACTCAGTAGACTTCATACACCTTCAACTTCACTTGATGAGAACTTGTAATAGATCTAGATGTCATGCTACTTCATAGAGATTCTTTCTACTACCTTAGGCATCATGCATGATACCACTATTTTCATATACATCCCCTTTGACATCAATGTCAACACAATTTGCAACAATATCTCCCTTTTTCATTGATGGAAACACCATCAAACATTGAGGGTCATTGATGCCAACAAATAAAAAAACCCCTATGCAAATTCCTTGATTAGTGCCAATGTATGCAATCTCTACCTGCCCAAATGCCTTCCTTGGTCAGTGTCAATGTCTACAATCTCTCCTTTCCAGAATTTCTTCCTTAGTCAATACCAATGTTTGTATCAATGTCTTTATTCTCTCCTCATTTGGCATCAATGGACATATTTCTAGGAAACTTTTCATATTGATGGATGAACATGATCCTGCATTTTATAAGTATTTGTCAAAACTCCATAACATGTTTCTATATGCTCATGTAGACTTGAATGAACCATGTTACTTTCCTTCTATTATGTTTCCATTCTAATAAAGTCTCCCCTTGATACCATACTCCTTTGTTTTTTCATAACTGTTACTCTAGTTTTTAAAGTCTCCCCCTGATACCATGCTCCTTCATTGATAAGTACCTGCTATCAATTGTGATATAATCAAGTCATAATCAACTTTCCATAGTCCACATATTTTCCTCATACATGGAGTTTTTTCTTCAAGTTTTGATTCAACAAATGATCGTCTTGAAGAAGCGTTCACTGAGGGATTAGATATGAAGAGTCAGACCCCATAAAAGTCCTCCTCAAGTTGTTATACATCCTCTTTCATTGTTGGTAAGTCCCTCTCTATTTTACCATCTTGAATTGAGTCTGTAATGTTGTGCTATATGACCTTTTTTGTGACATATATGCAATTAAGTATTGGGATTCAACAATTGCAAAAGTGGTTATGGGATTCTCTTGATTTGGACCACATGCCTCCATATAAGTACCTAGTCTTATCCTCTATACCTCACAACATCATAGGTCCTAAAATCCTATGCTTTGTTTTCAAACTTTTTGCATGAGAAACAATAAGCATAAAATATATTTTGATATCGAGATATATAAGGAGATCTTCATCTTCTAAAGTTATTCCTTGGAGTAGCCAAGTTCTTTTGTTGATTTTATACACCTTCTTCATTTTTTCTTGTGGATTGTTTGTGAGGATACATATTCATTTTTTGCACTTGTATTATTTTTTCTTATGGATCCTTTCTCTTCATTACAGTTCCTTGTACTTTGCTCCTTCCTTGAATTGTTTTGAGAGACATCGAAATGTACATGTTCTCCCTGGTTCAACACTTTCTTTGAATCTCAAAGAGAGCTATTGTTGGATGCTATGAATGTCTATTCAAGCCTATTGGAGTGATCTTCATTTGATGAGCCTGGGGGACCATTGTTCTTGGGTTCCTCACAATTTTCTTGATAACTAATACCTATTTTAATAAGAGGATAGATCTTCATATTGAGAATGTGATATAGGGATTTTGTTCCTTTCTAGAACTTTTATTTGAGATTATCCAATTATTCTCTCAAAAGGACACTGACCTCCTCCAATATTTCGCAAATTTTTTCCTTCTCATTTACCTATTCAGAAGAAAAAAAATCCTTTACACTTTTTTCTTATTCTAATTCAACTTTGAGAGCAAGAATGGTGCCTTCATTTGTATTTTTGTCTTAAAGCTATTTATAAGGATATTTATTTATTTTAGTGCAATTGTAAGTTCTCCATCATAGTCTACTTATGCTTTAGGTTATTTAGCCTCAACAATGAATAATATTTCACCATTCTTCATCAGTGACACTACCATTGCTTTCATTGTCACTTTGTTCTTTTGAATAGAATTTTTTCTTCTTATTGACTTGCTTCTTATTTTGATGCTTGGATTTGAATCTTGGCTCATCATCACTATAATTCATCTTGGAATAAGTAAATTTAGATTCATAATGACCTATCCTTCCACATTCAAAGAACTTGAAAGGAAGCTTACATTTGGAATTTTTGTTTCCTATTTTTTAATTTCATACAAAAATTTCTTCTTCTTCATCAGAGTTATATTCTACTTGATCTTCTTGAATTTTATCTTCTTTGGCTTCCTTTATTCTTGATTTATCTTCTTTGTTTTTATCTCATATGATAAGAGGGTTCCATGAAGCTTATCCATAAATATTTTTTATACTTAGCGATGATACTTTGTATTTAAATCTTGACGAAAGTGATCTCAAAATACTTTAAACAACAAAACTGCCCTTGACTTCTTCACTGAGACTTGCAATGGAGTTGACAATTTTGTTTATTCAAAGAAAATATGAAGCAATATATTTAGCTTCTTCCATATTCAAAAATTTGAATTGACCTCTGAGAGCTTGTAGCCTTACTTATTTAACTTTCACATCCCCTTAATAATAATTTTTTAGTTTATTCCATACTTCATGAGATAACTTACACTGCGTAGTTCCATAAATTTTGACTATGCCAAGATACTTTGGATAGCATGCTTAGTTTGTGCATTATATGTGTAGATTGGATTCTTTATTGCATCTATTGGAATAGTATTAGGAACTTTATATTTTGTCTCCACAATTGCCCAAAATTTTTCTCCCAAGGAGATGAGATAGGTCTCCATCCTTATCTTCCAAAATGCATAATTTGACCCTTCAAACATAGGGGGCTTACCCACTACTCTGGTCGTGGCCATCTTCCCTTGAAGGTAACCTAATATAATCCCACTTGTTGGCCTAAAGGTCACAATGAGAAGGGGGGGAGGATAAGTGTGAGATAAAATTTACCATTTCACAACTTTTCACAATCAAATAATCATATAGTAATGAATCATAACCATAAGCATCATATGATAAAATAGAACAATGCAACATCAAGCTACCAATGTATCAATAAATCAAGAAGCCATCACATCACAAAGAGACACAAGATTTTTTGTGGAAACCCATATGGGTTAAAACCACAATTATTATTATTTTTTATCTTTAATTCATTACATATATTCACAGGATACTACTTATTGTTGGCAACTACCCCTAAGATATGCAATCTTCCACTTGCAGTAGGCTACAACCTATTTAAGGAACAAACCTTGAAAGTATGAAAATGGTTTCTCATTGTAGGCTAAAACTTGATTGAGGCACCAACCTCAATGATAAATGGGCTCCTACATGCTCTAAGATCAATTCTGATTGAGCTTCCAGCCTCAGTGATGAGCATGCTCCAACCTACAATAGGCTCTAAACTTAGTGGAGGAACCAAGCTCCTTTAATTACTTGTAGACCTCTATTTCATATAATTTTCAAACTAAATACACTATCATCATATATTCACTTCTATTCATAAAGATAACTAATCATTTTCATTACAAACACTATCATTTCCACTACCTGCAACCATTACACCACCACAACCTACAAGCACTACATTGTCACAACTTTCAACTACTACATTGTAATCACTGTAAAAATATCATATTAATAATTTTTGTTGGTTTTCATGATGCTTCCCATACTGTTGGGTCTCAAAAATGTCTTTAAAATGACATATATTTTCAGTTCATTCACACCTCATTTCACCTTTATCACCTTCATTCCATCACTTTGTAACCATATAACCCTACATCTCTATCATCATATGGGTTCATAATTGTATTTTCCTAAAGTTATATTTTTCAAGTGTTTATAGTGAATTAATGGTTAAAAATTATAAAAATGACATATACTTGCTAATATCTAAAAGTGGTGTCAGTTTCATGACTAGTGTAAGTCATTTGGAAGCTTCCAAGACACTCTTATATGGCCTCCAAGGATCAATTTCGAATTCTCTTCAAGATTGGAAGAATATTTGGGATAAGAATCAGCAATATCTCATGGAAAAAAATCATGGCTAAAGGAATATGTGTATAATTGGTTGAGATTTTTAGGGATCTAGGGAGAGAATAGTGGATCCTCATTAATGAGGTAGCTTTTTATGTTTTTGTATAAATAGGAGAGCATTATACTCTCAAAGGCATGTGTACAGTTTGGAGTTATGCTCGTGTTTTGAATAAAGAATTGGATTTGGCACCATACTCATGAGTGTTCTTTCACTTTGATTTGGTTTTTATTGCATATGGAGCTTCTTCACTTTCCATACTCATGCATCATTAGATTGGTCACCTAAATGAGTGTGAGATTGTATCATAATTTCATTCATTTCTTTATGTTTATTTTATTTTTCATTTCATGCTTTGTTATTATTTCCTTTATGTTCATTTACATTCTTTCATAAGTTAAGCTTTCATATGCTCATTTTGTTTGTGTTCTCTTGCACGTTTATATGGATTGGTCACTTTGCTTTCATTGTAGTTAGTATTGTTTAGATTTCAATTCATGCTTTTTCAATTCTTGCAAGAAGTTTAGATTTTGAATTCATGTAGTGTGACTAGATTAGATTTCCAATTCTATGTAAGCGTGTCATAGTTTAGATTTCTATTTATGCATGTGTGATAGTTTAGATTTCCACTTATACATATGTGGTAGATTAGATTTCAATGTTTTCCTAGATTAAATATTTCTTGCTTTTCTAGATTAGATTTTCTTTCATTAGCATAAATTTACTTTATTGTCATTAGATTAAGTTTTATTTCAATCATGCAAGTAGATTATTTTTCCCATTCATGTAAGTGTGTGTAGTAGATTAATATGTCAATTCTAGTAAGTGTGATTTGAATTCTTTCCTAGATTAGATTCCCTATTTTCATATATTTCATTAGATTAAGTTTGATTTCAATCATGCAAGTATTTGTATAGATCAACTTTTCATTTCATGCAAGTAGATTAGATTTATTTTTATTCCTAGATTGAAAGATTCATTTTCAATATATTGTGTGCACGTTCATATTAGAAAAATTTTGTGATAAGATTTGAATTGCCTTTCGTAGATTAAGTTTTTCTTTTACGCGAATTGCTTTTAGTTTTCTTATGTTTTTGGTTTTTCATCATTTGATTTCGTAGTTAGATTAATATAAATTGGAGGCTAATTTCTAGCATATATAGTGCACACATGCTTTGAAATTTTTATGAAACTCTCAGGTTGAAAATTAAATGATAAGTAATTAAATTGCCTCAAATTCCAAGTGGTAAAGAAGGATATTTAGAAGGCCCATATTCATTATTTCGTATTCATTTCTTTTCCGATGCATAGCACTTGTGTTCTAATAACTGTCAAATAAGAGCAACAAACTATGGCGTCAACATCTGAAGGAATAAAATTATAGATTTTTTTCGTTGTTATATATATATATATATATATATATATATATATAATTGTTTACTGAATCAATAAAACAATTAGGAATTTACTCATTTTTCTGGGAAAAGGTATTTATTAAATTCAAATATTGGACCGATTACTAGCATAGCTATGTGTACTTAACTATCTATTCAGGATTTTAGCTACAGAAAATGCGATATTCTGCAGCTGAAAAAAAAATAATGCTGCTCTTAATTTAATGATCTATTTGGTTGACAATGCATTCTAATCAAAATTCATGATTGGAGAAAATTTAGAAAAAATTGTTGTGAGAGTTGAAGCAAGAAACAAAGGAAAGAATCAGAAAACACAAGATAAAATTAATTGAATAAAGGCGCAATAGCTCACCTCAACTAAATTTGACTGCAAATTGAATTTTGTTAATATTGAGTTTTTTCATTTATCATTGGTTTTGTCTAATATTATGTTTTATGGCATGATATAGGGAAGAAGAAGAACCATAAGAGCGCTTTCTATGTAGGGGTCGATTAGTGAATTTTGATTGGAGATTGTGTTGCAGGAATCATTAAGCATTCGAAAAATAATATTTCTTTATCTTTATGAAATGCTATGGTTCAACATAAATTGAGGAAATTGTTCATATCATCATTTTCTTAGGAATTGGATTTATTATCACAATTTTGAAATTGGACTAACCATGATAATTTGAAATGAAGACACATCATGAACCTATTTTACTAGCATTATTCATGCAATTTTTTTGTGTAGGTACCAAGAGAAATTGATCACTTCTCTTTGAACACACTTACGTTTTAGTGAAATATTAGTGCCATGCTTGTTTCCAGGTTCCAGGACAATCGAAGAATTGAAGGAATCCAATTTATGTATGATTGGTTTTCTACGACCAATTTCAAGAAACATGAACCAATTAGATCCATTTCTATCATCCGTAAATGCCATCACTTTTCCTCTCCAAACTCACGAGATATTCAAGAAGTTTTGCTAAAAAAAATATTCACCATTTTCCTTGCAAGTGTCACATGTTTCCTTCGCATTTTGCATAATTTCCATTCATTTTCATTAACCCATTAATAAAGGCATTCAATTCACTTACATGCTGATTTTCCTTTTTCTTTCCATTCACTTGCTTACCCTCTTGTCATTTTCCTTTCCATTAAATAAATCATGTTGATGCAAATTTTCATCCATAGTCCTTCAAAAATAATTATTCCATACTCACGTTAGATGATGGGGGATTCATTAATGCCTCCCTTCTAACAAGTCTTGGCCTATCAACATCAACACATTATCTAGGATCAAGGCTAGATTCTTTATTAGTACCTTGAGGCTTGTATGCATTAATGACAAGTTCTCTCACTGAAATTAATGGGAATACATAAATTTCCCTTGATCGTTGGATCTTGCAAGTGACTCGACATCATCTCATCTATTCGCACTTCACAAGATGTACTTAGGTACCTTGGCCCTCATTGACATTAATGGAGAGTTTGCCTCGCATTGTTTAAAGGAATTCATTAATGGTTGGTAATCCAATGAATTCTCTTTATGCTCGACTACAACACATTTTTCGCATGAATAGAATTGTACCATCGGGTTTTGTAGCAAGTGAAGAATATATCATTTCAGCATTTTGCAGTGACTACAAGAGATTTAGCAGCAAAAATAAAGAATCCACTTTCACGGCCTCATCCACCATTTATGCAACCAAGAAGCAGATGAAATTATACACTATATTCCATGATTCAGCCAGAGGATCTACACTTCTCTACATAAGCACAATTTGTACACTTCTTAGGTAAGTAAAGGTATGTTCTTTTCTAGCTTTTAATCATAGAATTCCTTAAATTCTGAAATTATAATTTTTGGAAAATACTTTACCATATTTCCATTCTCATTAAAAACCAAAAACACCTTTAGTTGGGGGGCGGGGGGGAAGGAACATCCATTTATGATGACTTTTCATATCACTTCATTCCATTTCAGTTCATTTCATCCTAACATAGTTTTCCTAATCAATTATGATTGCATTATGGTTAAAAAAGTGTATGATTTGCAAAATGATGACTAAATAATGAGCATATTATATGGCTGATTAAAAGATGTATTCTAAAAATGTCAAAGGAACCTTACTACAACAAAAAGAAACCAGGTATTGATACACAAGAACCAATACCAATCAAAATTTGGTTGCCACACAAGAACCAACCAAACATGTTGCAATTCAATATATGACAAGGAAAAAAAAAATTGTCAGATATAATTGAATGTAAAGTTTAAAGAGCATTTTTATAAGCCAAGCTCATTCAAAAGCAAAGATGTTGCAAGAAAATCAAAGGAATTAATGCAATATTTGCATTAGGAAATGCAATCACTGTAGTTGGTGGGTATGTTGGGTCTCCTAAATGTCTTTAAAATGACATATATTTTCACTTCACTCACACCTCATTTCACCTTTATCACCTTCATTCCATCACTTTGTCACTATATAACCCTACATATCTATCATCATATGGGTTCATGATTTTATTTTCCTAAAGTTATATTTTCAAGTGTTTATAGTGAATTAATGGTTAAAAATTAGAAAAATGACATATAGTTTCTAATATCTAAAAGTGGCTTGAGTTTCATGACAAGCGTAGGTCATTTGGAAGCTTCCAAGACACTCTTATGTGGCCTCCAAGGATCAATTTCGAATTCTCTTCAAGATTGGAAGAAGATTTGGGATAGGAATCAACCATATCTCATGGACAAAAATCATGGATAAAGGGATATGTGTCTAATTGGTTGAGATTTTTAGGGATCTAGGGAGAGAATAGTGGATCCTCATTAATGAGGTAGCTTCTTATGTTTTTGTATAAATATGAGAGCATTATCCTCTCAAAGGCATGCGTAAATTTTGGAGTTACACTCATGTTTTGAATAAAGAATTGGATTTGGCACCATAATCATGATTATTCTTTCACTTTGATTTGGTTTTGCTTGCATATGGACCTTATTAACTTGCCATACTCACACATCATTGGATTGGCCACCTAAATGAGTGTGAGATTATATCATAATTTCATTCATTTCTTTATTTTTAGTTTAGTTTTCATTTCATGCTTTGTTATTATTTCTGTTATCACACTCAAAATTTGAAAAAAATTGTGTTGATAGGGTCACCGTAGTTTTTATGTTATATCAAATTAGATCATGCAATTGATGAAGAGGGGTGAAAATCATGTCTATCTGAAGGCTTAAAATCATCATGAGCTATGTCTTGTCAGTCATTTGGCATTTAATATCATCATAAGTTCACCTTCTCACTTAACTGCTAACCTGTCCATTTTTACCGATTTTCGTAGTGCACATAACTACAAAATGTCAGATTGTGCTATGGAAAAACCTAAACTTTCCATAGAAAATTTGTCAAAATTTACACTGTCAGTGCTGCAGAAACAATTTTTTCTGTGGAAAACAAAATTTGGAATGACATGGAAATTTCTCATTGGTTTAGGTGAAAGTGGAGTTATTTAGTCAGATTATCGTGGTTAGCATCATTTGAAATCATGATTGTTGGACTCTTATTCCTTCTTTCTACTTCATTATTTGTATTTTTCCACCATTAATCTGGATTTAAATAGATCTCCACTCGTTCCTGCCTTGTCATAATCCTTTTCAGCTCCTACCTATCACAATTAGTTTTAAATCTTGCATGCTACGTTCTCCTACCACCAAAGCTATTTCATCTCCATCCCAAGCTGATGTCTGTCTATTATTCTACATGTAGGTGTCACCAACAGTGAGGGAGTTTCATAGTTTAAAGACATATGGCAACCAAGAAGAAGGTACATAAGGGAGGTTCTTGTATGAGGTTTGAACCAATGGACCTAAAGTTGTTGAACGAGGAGCCCAATTTTGCTGAAGCCTTCAAAAACGTAGGTTGTATGAATTCTGCCAAAATTTTGTTAGGTCCCTATATTACTAGTTTAGTTCCTTATTGTTATTATTGTAGCCCTCTTATTGTTATTTTTGTACCATGTAACCCCAATATTTTTATTATTGTGCCATTATTATTGTTAGGTCAGCTAGGACTATATTGTGGCCCCATGGAATCCTATATATAGAAGGAGGTTTTGTCATTTGTATCATCCAAGAATTTTTCTTTATGTAATGTAAATGAGGTTTCCCCCTCAAATTTGCTTATTTCTAAGGTGTCAATCTCTCTTTTCTTCTATTTTTGGAGATGGTTTCATAACATTTGGTATTAGAGCTTTGGGTTCTATGGTTTTGCTGCTCCAAATAGGTCATCATGGAATTTTCACTATAAATTATTTTATATGAAGGTTCAAAAGTTGAAATTCTTACAGAGCAAAGCCAACATCCCGAGGAATGTGGTGTAAAAATTTCAGACCTTGGTTCACAACTTTCTCAGAGATATGATATATGGAAGTTAGGTTTTCTTCAGGCTCCCAAATTTCACCTAAACAGGTCATCGTGGAATTTTCGCTATAACATTTTTTATACGAAGGTTCAGAAGTTGAATTTTTTACAAAGAAAAGCCTAAATCTAGAATAATTTTGTTTAAAAATTTCAGATCTTGGTTCGCAATATTTTCGGAGATATGATCTTTGGAATTTAGGGTTTTTTCAGGCTCCCGAATTTCATCTCAAAGAAGTGACCGTGGGAAAATCATCATAAATCTCTGTCTAAGCATCGGTTTGGAATTTTGTACAACGTGGTTGAAATCACATAGAATGCAGTTACCTTTATATCAATTTGATAGCCAAAAAAGGAAATAGTGACACGTGTCACGCCGTACAAGTTCACTCTACTGAACTAGTCCATAATTAGGTCATTGTGGGAGATTTAACATAAATTTGCCTTGAAGAATCCAAATCAGGTCAGACCTATGGCATTCTAAGAATATTCAGACGGATACTACAAGACCGCTTTTTAGATATTGAAGATCCTAAATCACAAAGATAATTCAGTTTCAATATCGAGCTCCTCAAAAGCAAGAAGAATGTGTGTATTATTTTTCTGAATTACATAAGTCTTGTTTGAAGAATCAGTTTGAATTGATTCCAAGGGCATATTGTAGAATAGATATCAGTATTGGGTTCTAAAATGCCCCCTAAAAAGAATTCAACAACCATTAAGCCTTCATAAGGCTCTACTATGACTCATGAAGATGAAGAAGTGCACCATGAAATATCAAAATTACAAGAGAAAATGCACCAAAATTTTCTCTCATAAAGAGCAACAAAAAATGAAATGGAAGTTTTTAAGAAAGGTATGGAAGCTAAGATGGATGGTTTGAAGAAATGTGTGGAAGCTAAGATGGATAACATGGAAGCTGGTAGGAAGCTAAGATGGATGAGATGGAATCTAAGATCGATGAAAAAATGAAAGACAACATGGAAGACATGAAGAATGATCTAAAAGAAGACATGGAAGGCTTGAAGGAAGGTTTGACAAGGTTTATATAAGAAATGATTCCTAATGGCGGAAAGATAGTAGAGAAAACTCATGATGAGAATAAAATAAATGTTAATCGTGATTTCATAAACTCTAATGTTGGGTTGAAGACCCACCATATTCCAAAGATCGATATGAGGAATTTTGATGGAAAGGATCCCGTAACATGGATATTACAGATGGAGCAATATTTTGATCTCAATAATGTGAAAAACACACAAAATGTACGCATTAAAACTTTATATTTAGAACAAAATACATTTGTATGGTATGTATGGCTTTTCTCCCATAACAAAACTGTCACTTGGTCAATTTTTATGGAGGAAATGATAGCAAATTATGAGGATACAAAGAGAAACACCTTTTTTAGCCAATTGATAAATATCAAACAAAAGGGTTCAGTGGTAGAGCACAATGAGGACTTCTAAAAATTGAATATAAGGGTAAATGATATTCCACAAGAACATAGGATTGATGTATTCATAGGGACTTTAAAGGATAACATCCGGCATGAGGTTTTCGTTTGGAAACCTGATTCATTGGAGAAGACATTCAGGCTGGAAAGAAAAATTGAATGTAAAATTATGGCGACAAGGAAGCCTACCACTCACATCTATAAAGATGGAAGTGTTCCTACTCGTAGACATCCACAACCTACAAGGTTGACACCACAACAATTGGAATAACAAATATCAAAATGGCTTTGCTACAATTGTGATAGAAAATACATTAAAAGTCATAATTGTGCTGAGAAGAAATTATTTTATATAGATTACGAAGAGGAGAAAGAAAATGAACAGGAACCTTCAAAACAAGAGGATATACACGAGGAACCAACCCTAGAAGAAGAAGAAATGAGTCTGACCATATCGTGTAATGCATTGGCAAGAATTACCACTCCTCAAAATCTCAAGATAGAAGGACATATCAAGAAGAAAAAGGTAATAGTGTTGATTGATTCGGGTAGTACCCATAATTTTATCCATTGTAAGATAGCCAAGGAATTGAATTGTTTCCTATACCCAGTGCCAAAATGTCAAGTGATGGTTGCAAATGGAGGAACTATGAATTTCTCTGTAAAATGCCATAATATCAAGCTAACCATCGGGTAATATGTATTGAATAGTACAATGCTTTCCATTCCAATGGGAGGTGTTGATGTTGTACTAGGAGTACAATGGTTAGAATATTTGGGGACAGTATCTTTTAATTTTCAAGAACATTTCTTGAATTTTTTTTCAGAAGGAAAGGAAGTCGAATTACAGGGTATCGCAGGGAAGATGGGAAAGATAATAAGCTCTAATTTCATGACAAAGCTTCTGAAGAAATAATAATGAGGCGTAATTGCACAATTATGCTCACTAGAAGTTCCAACATCAAAATCATATATTTCTCCAGATCTCCAAAAAGCCTTGGACAATCATTCTAAGGTGTTTGAAACTCCCAAAGGAATCCCACCTATTCTTGATCATGATCATGCTATTCATTTGATTCCAGGATGTGTTCCTCCAAACACCAGGCCTTATAGGCATCCTTATGTCCAAAAGAGTGAAATTGAACGTATGATTGCAAAAATGTTAGAGGTTGCTATAATTCAACCTAGTCAAAGTTCTTTCTCTGCTCCAGTAGTATTGGTGCACAAGAAGGATGGATCATGGCGCATGTCTCTGGATCATAGGGAGCTCAATAAGCTCGCTATTAAAGATAAATTTCCCATTCGTGTGATTGATGAATTATTGGATGAATTACATGTAACAATTTATTTTACCAAGTTGGATCTTCGTTCAGGATATCATCAAATTATAATGAAGACTAAAGATATTCCAAAAACATCATTTCGAACTCATGAGGGTCATTATGAATTTTTGGTCATGCCTTTTGGACTTACCAATGCACCTTATACATTTCAAGGGTTGATGAATTCCATTTTCAAACCCTTCCTTAGAAAATTTGTGCTAGAATTTTTTGATGATATACTAATCTACAGCAGGTCTTGGAAGGATCATGTTGAACATGTTGACAGGGTGCTCAAACTATTGCAGGAGAAACAATTATATGCAAAAACATCGAAATGTTTCTTTGGAGTACAAGAGGTGGAATATCTGGGTCATATTGTATCTCACGAGGGTGTTAAGGTAGACCCTAAAAAAATTAAAGCCATTAAGGAATGGAAAGTCCCCACAACCATAAAGTAGTTGCGAGGATTTCTCAGGTTAACAGGGTATGATCGCAAGTTTGTTAAGAATTATGGGAAAATAATAGCACCTCTAACAACATTATTGAAGAAATATGCATCTTCATGGACTCCTGAAGCAACTAAGGGCTTTAAACATCTTAAAGAGGCAATGTGCCTAGAACTGGTCTTAGCTACGCCAAACATCACAAAAACCTTTATTGGGGAATGTGTTGCATCAGGAAATGGAATTGGTGTTGTTTTAATGCAAGAAGGAAGACCCATTTCTTTTGAAAGTTGTCCAATCAAAGGAAAGTATTTACAGAAAGTTATTTATGAGAAGGAAATGTTAGCAACACAACATGCATTAAAGAAATGGTGACCTTACCTACTGGGAAGACACTTCAAGGTAAAATCTGATCATGATAGTCTTAAACTATTTTTGGAACAAAGACTATCTTTAGAATGTTGGGTGTGGAGCCTAATTTTCATCCTAATTCAAAGATCCTTGTGTTTAGTCAGATGTATACCCCAGGAAAACTGTACACCCCTACAGCGGGGGGGACTCAGGACCCCCACGGGGTCTGGGGTCTAGCGGTCCCCCAGTGGGGGTTTTGGGGGCAGTGCCTCAAAAGCTAAAAACAGATGTAAAATTTCCTTGTAAAAGTATAGTAATTTCTAGTCAATATGGGTCGTTCATTAGGAAGATGATCTAACGGTAGAATTTATGTTTAGTTTAGGGTTTTTTTCCCTAGAAGGAAACCCCTCGCTTTGTATGAGGTTATTGTATTGCAGATGTGTATTGTATGAGTATTCTCAGAGCGAGAAATAGATAGGGAGAATAAGAGAGAGAAAAGAGGATATTACAACGGATCTATTGTAGGTTGTGTCTCTTCATTTTGCTGGATAATAGAAAGGAAGGACTGGTTGTTCGGGGTGGACGTAGCCCAAACTGGGTGAACCACTTATATCTGTGTCTCTCTGGTTTTATGTGTTTTGTGTGCTTTTTTTTTCCGCATATTTTATGTGTTTCACTGCTCTGTAATATATAATTTTATAACACAAAAAAGCAGCAAAAATGGGTCACAAATATGCTGGGTTATGACTTTCAAATCATCTACAAAAAGGAAACTAAATTTTGTTGCATATGCACTCTCAAGAAAGAATGAAGAAGTGGAATCAATGCTTTGTGCCATTTCTATTATTCAACCAGATTGGATAATAGAAGCAAGGGATGAATGGAAGAAGGATGAAGAAGTGTGGAAACTCATTCAAAATTTACATCAAGATCCTAGTACATATGATACATTTAGTTGGAAAAAAGATTCCTTATGGTACAAAGATCATTTATATCTTTGTAATAATTCCCAACTAAAGAAAAATATCATTTTGGAATTGAAAACTTCTTTTTTAGGAGGACACTCAGGATTTTTAAAAACTTACCACAAGGTGAAGAAAGAATTTTTTTGGGATGGCCTTAAATCTGATATTCAAAACTTTGTGGCAAAATGTTTGGTTTGCCAACAAAATAAAGTTGAGACAATTAGGACCACGTGTCTTCTACAACCTTTATCAATTCCAAGTCAACGTTGGGAGGAGATTTCAATGGATTTTATCACAGGTTTACCTAACTCCAAAGGAAATAGTGTCATCATGGTGGTAGTTGATAGACTTACCAAGTATTCACACTTTTGTGCATTATCTCATCCACTTAAAGCAAGTACATTTGCTACTAAATTTATGGACACAATTCAAAAACTACATGGAAAGCCAAAGATTCTTGTGAGTGACAGAGATCCCATTTTTACTAGAAAGTTTTGGACAGAGTTATTTTCTTGTTTGGGTACTCAACTAGCTCATAGCTCATCTTATCATCCTCAATTTGATGGTCAAACTGAGATAGTAAATAAATGTTTGGAAGGATATCTTCATTTTTTTGTATCTGATAAACAAACACAATGGGTCAAGTGGTTACCTCTCACTGAATGGTGGTATAACACTTCCCTCCATATTGTAGCAAAAATGACCCCATTTATGGCACTTTATGGATATCATCCACCATCCATCACATCATCTTTGAGAGAAAATTCTAAGGTTCAAGCAGTGGAATATCACATCGAGCATCAACAAGAAGTTCTCAAACTCTTAAAGGATAACCTAAATTTGTACAAAATCGAATGAAACAACATGCAGATCAACACCATAGCGAGAGAAGTTTTGATGTAGGAGACGATATTTTATGGCTACAACAATACAAACAAATGTCCCTCAAGCAAGCTAATAAGGATAATAAATTATCGCCAAAGTACTATGGTCCTTATAAGGTGTTGCAAAATATTGGTACTTTTGCATAGAAATTGGAGCTTCCTGCTTCTTCGCGAGTGCATCCAGTTTTCCATGTTTCATGCTTAAAGAAGGTTATAGGTGAAAATATTCTAGTTCAAACAATATTGCCAGAACTTGATGAGGAAGGAAAAATCATATTGGAACTTGAAGCAATCACAGAAACAAGAACTCGGCAGTTATGAAATCGATCAATTTCAGAGTATCTCATCAAGTAGAAGAACTTATCCACTGAATATTCTACATGGGAGGATGATAATTTTATACAAAAGCACCCAGAGCTACTCAAGCGTTGAGGACAACACTTTTTTGAAGGAGATGGGCATGTTAGGTCCCTTTATTACTAGTTTAGTCCCTTATTGTTATTAGTGTATCCCCCTTATTGTTATTGTTCTACTCCTATAACCCCAATATTATTATTATTGCTCCCTTACATTATTATTATTAGGTCAACTAGGATTATATTGTGGGCCCATGGACTCATATATATAGAAGGAGTTTTTGTCATTTTTATCATCCAATAATTTTTCATTTATGTAATGAAAAGGAGGTTGTCCCCTCGAAGTGGCTTATTTCTAAGGCATTGATCACTCTTTTTTTCTATTTTTGGAGTTGGTTTCATAACAAAGTTTCAGGGTTTTCATATTCAGATATCAAAGGATTTTGCAACAAATTTCACTGGCACAACATCTAAAGTAGGAATGTTTAACTTTGTTGTCTCCCTTGAGACAATAGCCCAAGCTACAAAGATCCTAAGACAAGGTGAAGAGAGGTTTAAGTCCACCAAATTCAAGCTTCAAAATTGTGATGAATTCATGAAGGCTAAATATGTTGGAATTGACATAGCTGTTGGGATTCCAAGATCATATTTGAAAGAAGGCTACTCTAAATTGTTAATGATCATTCAGAAGTATTTCACTTGTGAAGGGACATTCCACATTGTGTACCAATATCACTTCAAGCTTCTACTGCATTTCACTGACTCATGGCAGCAGAAAGTAAAAATGACTTGCAAAATTGTTTAAAACGGAGGCACTATGAAAGGTTGTTGTGGAATTTCATACAACACTCAGTTTTTGCAGCGTGTAACTTTGATGAATTTTTTAAATTTTAGAGGGAAGTTGAAGGCCAGAAAAGCATGTGGGAAGAAAAAAGGATATCATTGGAATATGCCAGCAAGTTTATCTCCTTAATGAGGTTTTCTTATGCTACAGATTAGCCTAAAGATAGGGCTTGATGGTCATTATTGTCATCTCCTTAAATATAGGAAGATTTGTTTATTAATATAGTGGATGTT
The DNA here is from genome assembly GCA_034641835.2 of Pinus albicaulis. Classification (NCBI taxonomy): domain Eukaryota; kingdom Viridiplantae; phylum Streptophyta; class Pinopsida; order Pinales; family Pinaceae; genus Pinus; species Pinus albicaulis. The sequence continues at coordinate 728,083,099 of CM076582.1, read as the reverse complement.
TTTATGGCTTGGTCATGGTCATTGCCACATAAGAGCATCATCTTCTCTGTTGTAAAGATGCACTCATTTAAGTTGAAAACATAATTAATAGAAAGTTGAGTTCTATTAGGACTCTAACTCCTAAACTTAGCAAATGTCTATTTTGTTTCCAGATATTTATTTTTTAGTTAGATGATGTGCCAAAGTGAAGGGTTCGATAGTCTTACCAACTGTGTAGATGCTATGTAAAAGTGATAGGCCTATTAATAGGCAATATTTCAAAAGAAACAGGGTTAGAAAATTTTATTTCAAAAGACTACTTTGTAAAGCTTTGGGATTTCAGCAATATATAGTGACAGTACAACTTTTCTTCACTTGAGATTCTTATTATGTTTCAATGAGTTACTGTTCTATCTTGCTTAATGTTTTTCCTTCAATGCCTTAATCCTTAATTACTCAAAATTCATGTACGTCATGCTCTGACGTCCTTTAAGCATTAAGATATGGTATATCTCTCTTAATATTTTTCTTTTAATATCTTGATCTCTCATTACTCAAAATTTGTGTTTCTCATGCTCTGACTTCCTTTGAACATTAAGTTATTGAATATTTTATATGTGTGTTTTCCTTTCATTGAAACATATACAAGCCTGAACTTCCACAAGGAAATCCATTGTCACTAAATTCTCTAGCACTGACTCCATAAGCCCAATTATAGTAAACCCTATACATTTTTCACTTGCATACAAACACATTCAATCCAATTCAGAGTTAGCCATCTCCTTTCAATTTATTAATTGAATATCCTTTATCCTTTTGAGATATCCCTCTCATGATGGAAAGGCTAATTTCCAGCTACAAGTGGTTTCAAATAGTTACTCCAAGTTGACCGTTGAAGTAGCCCATCAGTACCAATTTGGTGATAACATTTTGGTGCCATTGTCGGGGAATGAAGGTGTAAATTTTCCTTGGGAGGAATGAAATTGTTTTAGTTCTAAGGTCTAAGAGCAACAGACACTTAGGCACATATTGGTTGTATTTCTGCTATGGCGACTCAACACATCAAATAATCAATTGGAAGGTGACTCCACTTCTTGAAGATCAGTAGCTTGATGAATTTCCAAGATGAGTCCCATTGCAAGAAAGAATGCCAGGTATGACCCTATGAATTTGTCTCACATCCCTAGTTTTCCAAATCCTATGCCAAAAGTCAATTAGTTAACTTATCTTCCCATATTTAAAGATGAAAAGAAAGACAATGTTGTTCTTCACTTCGTTAGATTCCATATGCATGTATGCAGTCTTAAGGTTCAGTTTCCTGAGGATTGTCTCATGGAGATGTTTATGGTCACTTTAAAGGGAAAAGCATGGTCTTGGTACGAAAGCATGCCAAATGGTTCCTTACATTCTCTTGTTGATTTACATGTTGAATTTTATGAGATTTATAAAGAATTTCATTCTTCCTTATTGTTGGTCAAAGACTACTGTAAACATTTTGTGAGTTTTATTGAATACTTAGAGAATTAATCACTTTTTGTGAATGGCTTCTTTATATTCTTGATAAGAGCACATCCCTTACAAAATTGTTCATTCCCTTATTTTAGTTTAAGGATTCCATTAACCAATTAACCATACGATTTAAAGATGGAAATATCTTATAATGAAGATGATCAAACCTTATGTGTCAAAGCTCACAAGGACTTATTTCTAAATGCACTAGAGCTTGATGAAGAGGTGTTAGAAGCCTATAAAACCTCCCCTCACAAATCCCAATAGTCTTCACATCTTCAATACTAGATCCTTTACCCCATACAACATATTTTCCTTCCACAAAAATAAACCCTATTACCTATATCTTCTAAACAAGAAATAGAAAGTAATTTTTTCTTAAAAATTGGAAAAAAGAGTATATTGTTGAGATGAATGCTCCCACTAATTTCCATCTCCAAAGAAGTAGATCTGATTCCCTTGACTGAGTAGCTATTCTTGTCTCCAAGTTCAATTGAATGGGAATATTTCATTTTTATATAGTTTGAATTTTTCCACATTCCCATGTCATATGTCTGGAGACTCCATTGTCAATTACTCAAATACTGTCATCTTCAAACGTATCTGTGAGTGCAAAAAATAAGCTTCCATCCATGACCCTTTTAGATAGCTTAGAGATGAGCTCTATAATGAAAATGTTTATGGGGACAAAGAGACTCCTAAATTTATTGATACATTTCACCACACGACTTGCCATTGAAGAGGGAGAGAGAATAGATAATTGTCTTAAGAGTGTCTTCCAATGAGATAGCCAACATTGATGTGATGTTCAACCTTCCTTCCTTCACCTTAGCTTTAATACCATGTTGAGAAATAAAGGGGTTTGCAAATTAGGGTTTGATTCCTCTTAATTTATAATTTCTTGTAGGATTTGTTGGAGTTTAATTATTATTTTATATATTCTTCATCAAGAAATTACCAAAACCATAAAGTACATGAATATCACAAGAACAAAAGGGAACACAAGATATAGCTCGAAGCTAGTGGAAAACCCATAAATAATTCTTCTGTTTTTATAGAATCAGTTCAAAGTGATACATTCATGATCCAAAGACCAAGATCAAGACCTCCTCAAGCACCAAGTCATTCCTCTAATGAAACATTCCTCAAACAAGTTAAAGTTCACAACGCTAATTTCATCAAAACTTACCTAATGTAGAATTCTAGTCCAGCTTCACAGAAATTTCGGCCCTATAGCTTAAGATATTTTTGGACTTGCAACTTGTGTGGATGCCTCAGAACTTCACATGTGTGAGAAAAATATGTCAAAAACAGAAAATTATTCTTCTTACTTTCCTTTCTCCTTCCTTCTTAACCTTCACACTTATTTTCTACTTCTCTTTCTTGGAGATCAAACTTGTGAGTGAATCTTTCCAAATGAGGTCAAAGTCTCTTCCTTTTATAACCTTTCATGTGGTCAAATTAGGCCTCCTTTAATTCAACTTCTCTTGGAAGGGCCAACTTGGTCTTAGGGGTCAAGTAGACTCTTGTAGAGTCAAGAATAATATTTTATTTTAATTACAAATTTCCAAAAAGGGACTTTGAATCATGAAAAAATCTCTTATTAACTCAAGAATCCCTAGAAGAATGAAGAACATGATTATATATAAAATTACTAATAAGTTTTTATAAATTTTCTTTTTCTCTATTATTTTCTTTTTCATAAATTTTACATTGATATACGTACAAATACAATTATGAAGACTGAACCTAGTTACATTTTCTAAAAAATATGACCTTGTTTCTAGGGTCATTAGTCATTTGCATGATGTCATCATGACACATGACATCCCCCGAAGGGTTCCATGTGTCACCCATTTTCGGTCATTTGGAAAATCAAAACTTACCATATATACCACATGGAACAAACACATGGTGGCCCCTAATCATGCCATGTATCATTCTGCGTTGTACTATCTGCCACATCATACCCTGTCGATGCCTACCACATGGCACAACCACATGGTGGCCTCTAATCATGCCATGTGTCATGCCACGTTATATTGTCTGCCACATCATACCCTATCGATGATTTCCACATGTCCACGCTACCATGTCAAGGCCATAGTGTAGAATATTGATGTGTTGGCTATGTCATCATACTCATTCAATGAAATTGTGATCATGTGTCATGATTGTAGTGGGTCAACCAATTGAGTTAAAGGACATGCACCTTCATGATATCTTTCACCATTCAATTTTGCATTCAGTTCTTGGAGACGTCTAATTAGAGAAAAGTTGCACACTCTTTAACATGTTTAAAGATCATACAATTTCTACTGAGCTCTCCCATTGACCTGGTAAATCAACCATTGATGCGCCTGAAAGATGCACAATCTTTAATGTATCAATAATTTGGGTTTATGTGTTATAGTTTGGACCTCCAATTAATGTTTATTTTCAAATGTTCATAACTTCTCATTCTAGAGGAGTTTTTCAGAGAATAATATATATGATTGTAAAGGTATTGACAAGACCTACATAATCATGCTATTTGAAGGATCATTAGGGGCCCATAATTGTATAAAAAAATCAATAAACTTCAAACACCTTCAATTTCATGTGATAAAAAATTGTAAGTGATATAGATATAATATTGCTCCATAAAGAGTCTTGCTTCTTCCTTAGGCATCATGAATCATATTGTGTTGTCTTAGACATCCCCTTTGATAGCAATGACATAGCGTTTTCATCAATAACAACAAAATGTGCATCAGGATATGTGGATTTTCTCTTTCTATCCAATGTGCCTCCAAATATCATCATTTGGAAAAAGATATGGAATACTACTGCCAATCCAAAGGTGAATTCCTTTGGTTAGCTCCTTGCATGCAATTAAATCTTGAAAGTTGAGAACCTTAGAAAGAGAGGCATCCATGGCCCCTCAAGATGATATTTCTATAAGAAGCAAGTGGAAGATATTTGTCATGTTTTTTTGGAATGTGAATATAAAAAAAAGGTGTGCATGGAGGCAACGTATCCTCTCCACAACAAGGCCAAGTGGCCCTATTCTCTACAAGAATTTTTCTCCTCTTGGGAAAAAAAAAAGTAAAGGTAGTCTTATACAAAAACCTCTTCTCAAAATGTAGAGGGAATCCCTTCCAAAATTTATATATTGTGAAGTTTGTCTTGTGAGGAACAATGCAAGATTTAATAACAAGATTACTCCTCCTCTAATAAATAAAGTTAAAGCATTATTATTATGTGTCAAATATGAAACTAAAAATAAGGATCATGGTTCTCGTATGAAAGAGTTGGATTATCCAAATTGTGTATGGTCTATTGAAGGTATGGATAACAACCCACAAATTATTGGTTGAAATAAAAAAAGATGGGAGAATGTTGGAAGCTTAGAATGACATATGTAGAATTCAGAACCTGGTAGAATGGTTGAATAGGATGGGTTCTCCATTTTTATGGGGCATCCAAACGAAATCTAGGAGTAACGAGAGGAGGTCGGGTTGTTTATGGCCCTAAGGATGACAAAGTGTTCAGGTATTTTTTGGGACTTGGTCATATGACAAATAATAAAGAAAATGTTTATGGTATTTATTAGGATCCCTTGGTTGCCAAAGAAAAGCAGGTAAAAGGGATCAAAATTGTGGGAAGGTTCCTCCTTATTTTGCAACATTTATTTAAAGGATTAATGTCGAAGGAAACATATCTAGAAAATATCATGAAAGGAGCATGGAAAATGGTAAAATGCATTATATCAATAACATACTTCCATGTATTACAGAAACATAGCAAAGAATCAAACAAGATTACTAATGATGGATGCAAATTGAAAGCAGGAGAATTGCACATCAATGGCTAGATTAGGACATCAATTATCCATTCATGGAGCCTCCTCAGGAATCCAAAATGTTCATGGTCTTCAAGGAATTTATTATCATCGGTAATTTTATGTTTTGTGAATTTTATGTTCATTGTAGCAATTTTATAAGGTATGCTTTTACGAAAACCCCATTTTTGTCACTCAGTAGTATGCTCCTCAAGAAAGTTTAGCATATCTCTTAGATAAGAGAAAAAATGATAGAAATTTTGAAAAACATGGTATGTATTACTAATGTATTTATCATGAGAGAGAAATGGATTTATATAATATAAATACTCTATTTGGTTTAAAAAAGATATTATTTCTAATCATATTTATTAATTTTTAGATTTAAATTTTATTCATACATTATTTTTTTAATAAATAGAGATGTGTGGTTAAGATGAATACAAATATATATATTTTTAATTTAAAATTTTAAAATTATTAAATATTAAAAAAAACAAAAAAACAAAATTAACTATTTATTACAATATAATATGCTATTTTGAATTTCCATCATAATTTGTAACACGACACTAAACCGGGTAGCCTAATCAAATTAAAAAGAAATTAACTTTGAGAAGATAGAAGTATTTAAAATACTCTCTTAATTTGTAATTAATCTAAATTTTATATTATAAAATATATTCTTATTTATTTTAGATTTTAAATATTTAAAAAAATTATTTAATATAAATTTTATTTATTTTAAATTTTGAATATTTAAAAATTTTATTTAATATAAAGTAAATTGTAATAGTACGGTTTAATTAATACATGAAATGAAATTCAACAATACAATTTCTCAAGAAATTGTAATTTCTTATTATTTAAAATGCATTTTTAAATATATAAATAAATTTAATAACCAAAAATATCCCACCCTAAATCGAGCACATAGTGATATCAAATTACTTATTCTTTATATACAAATCACTTAACATATAAACAAATAGTTAATCACAAAGAATACTAATGTTGGTAAAATACCTTTTAATTATAGGGTAAAGGACTTACCTCATTATAGATTCCATATTGGAACTAAAAAATACTTGTAATTTGATTGTGAAATTGAAATGTAAATGTGAGTCTATCTACAGATAACCGAGTTAGAATTGTAGTTCATAGATTCGATTATAAATTGTAAAATTTCTTTTCAATTTGTAAATTCTCTAACAATTGAATTTATTTTTAAGGTTTTGACATATTTTGAAAATTTCTAAATTTCAAGGTTCAATGAATTGTTTTTCACTTATATAATATATGTAATGTTTAATAAACATTATATTTTCCCAACTTATTATATGATTTTTAATGCTTTCTTTAAAATTATGTATATAGTTTTTTTATATGTTAATATGAAAATCCTTTCATATGCTCTAACTTATTTATCTCAATTAAATAAGTTATTTTCAAGTTATAATTAAATTATGCCATAGATAGATGACTACTAGTTTAGATTCATCTTGAATCTAGATCTATTAAGTGTTGAGAGAGATTAAGTCTAGGGTTAAGATAAATATAAGTTGGAATTTTGCATTCCATAATCGATTTCCTCAAGTCTTTAAATAGGCTTTATCATAACAAATACCATGGACAAATATGATGGGCTATGCAATATCATGGGCTTGTAAATTGCTATCAATAAAACCATCAAATGACTAACTCAAACTTATCTATAATTATTATTTTTTTAATTTTAATTTTATAATTTTTAATTTTAATGTTGATCAATTCAACATCACATTAGATTACATTACATAACATTTTACAACATCATTGTCATATTGAGCTATAGAGCACCTCTTAGCACAATGATATTTATAAATATGAAGAAAACACAGATTAAACATAATGAATATTTTATTAATTACATATGAGTTATCCAAAAATGAAACACTAAACCTTAAACCATCACCCACTTATCATTATTTGCCTTGTCATTAATGCTTTTCCTAAATCAATTAGAATTTTTTTTCCTTATCATTAATGTGTGACCCAAATCACTTAGCATTCTTTCTTTCTTTATATCTGTCGGTAATTTTAATGCTAAAATGTTTGTTGGGTTTGATTTCATTCTCAATTTCTTTAAACCTTGTGATTAGGGTTTGTTAAACACACACATAATACACAAGATATGAAAGATAAATCATGATTTTACTTTTCTATTCACAATGATATACATTTATAATACATTCTTATGAATGTTGGTTTCATATTCCAAGGTCTCTTGGACTCCCTTTGACTCTTCATATTCCACAACACCAACCCTTATTGGATTAGGTGTTCAACATCCCTCCCCCCCCACCCCCCACCCCCATTAATTCAAAGGGATATATATGAGTCCAAGAAAGAGTTAGAATACAAAAATACAATAATGCATGACAAAAATATGTTGAATTTTCTCTCATAAATGAAGGTATAAGGTGGGAGAACTCGAGGTATCAATTGGTGATGGTTTAAGGATTACCACCAACACTTGAATGCTTAGTTCAGTTCATGGAACTCTTCCAAATATGGAAAGAAGTTGAAGTCTTCTTCTAGAGGAAGTTCTCCCTCTTTTTGTGAAAAGAGAGATCTTTGGGTCTCAATCTGGAATGCTTAGTGTAGTTCTTGAAATATTTTCAAATCTGGCAAGAAGTTTCTTGTCTTCTTCTAGAGGGAGTGTCCTTAATTATTTGAAGAGGCATATCATCAACATGGAAAAGGGAAGTCTCAACCCATGGAAAAAAGGGATAACTCAACCTAAAAAGAGAATAATTTAACCTAAAATGGTTTAAGGAAGACCACCAACCAAAAGGCATGCTTTTTAGGGATTTATATGTCGTTGAGTTCCCTAAATTAAATTGTCAGCTGGAGTTCGTAAACTTCTAGTTGCACTACGTTCTGATTCAGGTTCTAAACATCTTAGTGTAGAATTAAGAACATAATGTTTAATTTATATATCTAAAAATCATAATCATAAATTTGAAGTGAAGAAACCTATTAAGATATAATTAAATCTATTTCCTATTCAAATCTCAAACACTATTCTAATTTAACTAGGATTTATTTAACTCAAAAAATATTAGACAATTATTACTACTTATGTTTCCAAACCAAGCTAACAGTAACTTAATTTGAAATCATTCCACAACCTAATCAGAATCATTACATGAGTAATTCCCCGGGGTTCTATGAATCAAAGGAAAACTAATGATAACTCATCGAATTCCTATAGGCTACCTGATTTAACACACACAATTTCAGAAGACAACTTGTTTTTCTAATTCAAAGATAATCTAAATGAACTCACACAATTTCAATCTAAATAAAATCTTCCTACAAAAGGAGAAAATAACCCATGATATATTCATGTAATGATCACCCTATAGTTCAAATGAATCTCAAACAGGAAATCGAAATGACCAAACTATGAATGCCATACAAATCCTAAGATGTTAACACATGGTATACCTCAATAAATAACACTCTTTCTCCACTAATTCTGGACATTCCACGCAAGATTCAATGCTACAAGTATCTTGTGTTACTAGTAAACATACATGATCCCAAATAATTAAGACACATCTCAATTCAAATCAATAGGTTAAGCTCGAAACACGATAATTGTGTCTCCGTGAGGATTCATTTTAAATTGAAAAGATCATTTTCTAAGCAATAGATGTGCAATCATGAAATCATTCATGTGCAAGAGATATTAACAATAATGTTCCTCTGTTTTCAAAGCCTCAATGACGATAAACTTGTGGTTATTCTCCATATTTGTGAAAAAAGAGTGATAACTTAAGTATGAAATGAAGTACAAAAATTCTAATATCTATTTAACAAAACAATTTTTTAAAATGAAGTATAGAAATCCTGAGATCTATTTAACAAGATGATTTAGAAATGAAATGTAAATCTACTGACTAAAGAAAAAAACACTTACTATAGACTACAATGGTTACAGGACTCGATTCCAAGTTGTGGTGGGCCCTTTCCACTACCCAAAGCAAGTATTAAACTAATTCAATTCCTCACGAATCAAATGACATAACAATTACATGAAAAATAGAAGGAAATATAATAATTATATTAAGTTTAAGTAAAACATTAGATTAGGAATTAGATCTTAATGGACATAATCAAGAAGTGCACCACGATCACCAGTTTTAACTAATCATATATCTCCTTATACAAAACTATGCACATGAGCATATAACTTTTACATACAAAGTATTAGGCTTTTTAAAATAAGAACTAAGTTAAGCCATATGAAATCTCCTGGATAGCTTTGGAGAGATTGCAACTGAAATTATCCCAATCAAAAAAATATCGATGAAACCGATTCCATGTTTCCTAATAAGAAGGCATATTCTTCAATTCAAAGGTTGACTGCGAACTTGATACTGAGTAGAGTACTAAATGGGGTAAAAAATTAAGTACAAAATGGTAGGTCAAAAAATGGTTGTTTTCTACATCATTGAGCACTGTGTTAAAAAATGTGTTGGAGAACTTGTTGACCCGTCCATGCACCTTAGATGTTTGTGAGTCCTTGTAAATAATAGTCAAATTAATTCAAGAGTTACATGTTCATTATCATCTACTTAGAATAATTAAAGACATACGAAAAATATCACTAAGTAACAAATCTTACATCCACTTGTAAATTAGTGTGGTTTAGCTAATGTGGAGTGGTATTATGGTACAAAAAGGGTAAAGTAGGGTAAATGAAAATAAAAACAGTGGAATAGGATGTGAAAAATGGGTAAAAAAGTAAGGCCCAACACCCCCCCCCCCCCCCCATGCCAAAGGGAATGCATTCCCTCATGCAGTTGTCCTTTTTAACTTCTATAAGTCATCAAAAGTTAGGGCATCCCATATTTCAAATTCCTTCTGCACTTACTAAGATCTCCAAATAATGGTTTCCTTTCATTAATGGCTGTTTAAATCGTAGGGCTTGCTCCTGAGCATTAAGCCTATTGGAATGCCTTTGTTGTTTTAGTTTCCAACTAACAAGGCACTTATTTCTCAGGGTGAGTACATCATTTTTGGAGACTAAGAATAGGTTCGCGTTCCAATAGTGTTCATTCACCGACCACACATAAGGAAATACAGTTTTATACTTATGAGACTTATCCTTCATATTTTTATTATTTCTCTATAACTTAGCCACTAGTAATTTCAACTCCTCCTCGCCAAAAGCTAAGGCGCTTTCAATTGGTATTTCCTATTGCTGAGAACTACTTCCACTGTGAGTTAACCCAGTAAATGTCCCGCTATTCTTAGAATTAAGCGCTCTCTTCTTCTTACCTTGTTTCTTATTAGTTAAATATTGTGGTGGTGAAATACTCAAAAGATCTTGAGTATTATCTATTGGAATATCCCCCTTAGGTGGAAGGTCCCCCACTTCCTCATTAGCCCGAGAAGGGATTTTCATATCTTGTTATGAAGAAGATAAAATAGTAACTGGATCTCGGTCTTGAGTATTGGAAATGGATAGTTTTTATTTTGACATGTTTCATGTACACCGTCGACCTTGTGACAATGCTAGGTTTTCATATACTTTCCCTTTCTGTACTAGTGTAGCAGGCACTGATGTCACTTCCTTCTCTTCCTTGAAGAGTTTCCTTTTCTTAGGGGAAACATTAGCCCTCTCAGATTGTTGTTCTACTGGTGAAATGCCTAATTCCACAACTATCGCTTGATTCTTTTTCCTCTTGCTTGGATGGGCTTCCTCAACTTGTAATTCTTCAAGAACAGGTTCATATTTCTATACCTTACTCTTTTTAAATTTCTTCCCCTTCGACATTGGGGTTACATTTTCTGCATATGTACTAGGGTTTGTCGAATTTTTTGGGGATTTCACTGAATAAATCCCTTCCTTTGTAGACACATGATTTTCTACAACGCTCTGACATTGTTTAGAACTATATTTAGTCAGAGCATCAACTTCAAGACTCAGTTTCTTTGGTTGGGGACTGATGAGTCTTTGTCGGCCCTTTACTTGGGTTTCCTCCCCTAGAAAATTTTCCACTAGAAAATCTTCCCAAGACTTCCTTTTTCTACTTAACTCATGGACAACCAATATTTTAAAAATACTGTGATGGCACACACCAGTCTCAAGATTTTTAATAGCTGATTGAACTCCCTAGAAACCTTATACAAACTCTTATGCAAGAAAAAATGAAAGTTGGCTTCCCGTCCATATGAAAAATGTAAGAGAAATTTAATGTGATAAAGGAAGACAAAAACATACATCCCTTCACAGGTAAAAAATATTTCTAGTGAAGTGATGAAGCTTGAGCAGTCCTCCTCCATGCAGCTATGTAGAACCCCTTTTGACCAATTTATGGACTTGTAAGTTGGCTTAGGTATTGAGTGCGGTCATTTGGCTTGAGTAGTCCTCGTTTGAAAATTTATTATCGATCAATGGCAACCCAGTTTCCCTGCTTATAGATTCCTTGGTCAGTTTGAGATTCAAACTCCCAATATTTTCAAATTTCTCATTAAAGCTCTGCATAAAGTCCATGGCCACTCTATCATTATAACCCTGAAACTTCTGAAGGAAACCCATTGAACCTTTTTCTTAGAACACCACCTTACACTTAGCATATTCGGGTATTTTAGTGAGTTGAATGAATGTAGGTTTGTGGTGGTCGCCCCCCATGTGGAAGGTGAAGCAATACTATAAGTTATTTGAGAATTTTAGGGCTCACAGGTTGGCTTTCCACTAAACCTTATCCCTGATATAGACGATTATCATGTCAGCTTACACAAATTTAGATTTATTTTGGAAACTTAAATTGTGAAATTCAAATCATGGCATGAAATGGCTGTGGAAATGATGGATCGGTGCGTAAAATTTGTGCCACACAAGTAGAAATGAGGGGAAGGGTTAGTGAGGACACGATAGCACAAATATTGAAGGATAGGAAAATTATTACGATAAATGGAGATAGATTATTACTAGCCTATCATTCATATACTTCTATATAATTTAAGTAAATAAAAATTTACTCATACCTTGATTTAAATATAATTAATGTTCAGGAACTCGAGAAAAATGATGACAGTGCCGACTTTGATCTTCAGTTGAGCATAATATTTATTGTTAAATCTGTGATGATAAATTGGTTTATGGAGTTATAGATAATTCAAATTACTTACAAATTACCATCTTTGTTAATTTTGGTGTTGGTAGGATGAATGTGTTCCTTGTATATTATGGTGAAATTGTTATAAGAACTTAATAAGAAATCATTCAGTACCCAATTTTGGTTTAGCATAGCACTGAATTAAGTACAAAATCCTTGGACTAAACTGAAAAATGAACAGAAACCTTCTTTGATATTTCATGTAGTCTAGCTTTAAAAAAATTCTATAATTTGACTTCCGGCAACAACAACATAGTTTGAATCATCATTCCATGGATTCTAACCAAGCTTGGAATGATTATTTCCTAGGGAATTTAATTTTAGAGAGTCTGAAATGCACAGAAGAAGACTCAAAAAAACAAAATCCGTACTTATTCTCCTAAGCCTGGAAAAAAATAGTTCTATACTCGGTGGATTCCTAGTTGCTGCTACCTCATAAATTTATCAATCCTAAGTTAGCCACTACTCGGGGTATTCCTTTTTAGAGATTCTGGAAAACTCAAAGTATACTTCAAAGGGGTTTATTTTCCATAGTTATTTTGTTGAGCCCGAAAAAGAATAATTTTGTACTCAACAGATCCCTAACTAATACTGTCCCATTAATGTTTACGAGCTTAGGTCAGTCCTTTATTGGAACATTCAATTTTAGGGAGTCTGAAACATTCAAAAAGGACTCCAAATTGTCCTTTTCTATAAATAGTCTTTCAGGTCTGGTTAAAGGTATAAACTTACCCTTGGCATATTTCCTCTTTATTCTATGTGAGTTGTGGAGGAAAAAAAAGAGTCAACTCACTATTATTTTATACTATCTACATAGATATAGATATATAAAATAAAATCAGTTTGAAGAACTAGCAGGAATTGAGTTCCCCTTTTGAACCAACTCCATTTCTAGATCTCACATCACATTCTGCAAAAATTCTTGATGAGACAGTGAAGGGTGGCAGACCTTCAATATGTGACCACTTACCACGAATTATGTATGATGTGCTTTTTATTATTACTAAGCCATTATCAAAAACTTCATCCACTTCATAGGGTCCCAACCATTTGGTTGAGAATTTCCCTTTGAAATGTTTAAATTTACTATCACATAATAATTCCCAATATCCTAGTTGAAAGACCTTTTTATTAATGTACTTATCATGCCACCAAGCTCTCAAATCTTGTACTAACATGGTCCATTCGAATGCATCTTGTCTGATCTCGTCAAGTTGGTTCAATTGAAGTATCCTTTGCTTCTGTACCTCATTTAGATCCATTCCTAATTGAGTATATTTCCAGAATTATTTTACTTGAAACTCAATGGGGAGTAGCACCTTCTTCCCATATACTAACTCATAAGGAGTGTGTCTCGCCACATTCCTCCAAGTTATCTGGTAAGCCCACAATTCCTCGGGTAATTTATCAGCCCAGTCACCATGGTGAAGCTGAATTGTCTTAGTGAGGATGGACTCCAAGACTTTGTTTGTGGATTTGAACTATCTTTTCTCCTCAGGATGGTATGAAGTAGATTTTTGGTGCTTGATATGATATTTTTCAGTAATAGCCTTCACTAGTTTGGGTTTTAATTATTTCCCCTCATCGATGAAAATATCTCTAGGTACCCAAAGCTAACTGAAGATATCCTTAATGGAAGAATACAAATCCTTGGCTTCCACCCATTTTGTCACATAAGCAATAAAAACCAATATGTATCTCTTCTTGTTGTACATGGGAAAAATAGGCCCAACAAAATCCAACGCCCATTTATTAAAAGGCTTTATTGATATCTAGGTTTGGAGAGGCATTTCATTAGTTGGAACTGGTCTCCACATTCTTTGGTAGACATCATGACTTGAAACCAACCTTTTATCATCTTTGAAAAGAGTAGGCCAGTAATAGCCTGCCTGTATGACCTTATAGGATGTTTGTTTATCTGCAAAATGGTCACCATAGAGTTCAATTTGGCAAGCCCTCAAAACATCGTACATCTCATATTGCTGCACACATATTCTCATGATTAAATCAGGTCCTGTGTGGCACATGTCTCCCTCTATCCAAGAATAATTGGAATCTATCTCCACATTCTTTGGCATACATCACAACTCGAAACCAAACTTTTGGCATCTTTGAAAAGAGTAGGCCAGTAATTGCCTTCATGTATACCTTATAGGATGTTTGTTTATGTGAAAAATGGTCACCACAGGGTTCAATGTGTCAAGCCCTCAAAACATTGCACATCTCATATTGCTGCACACATCTTCTCATGATTAAATCAGGTCCTGTGTGGCACATGTCTCCCTCTATCCAAGAATAATTGGCACTTCGCTACACAATATTATGTATTTCCCTGGTGGAAAGATTCCTGTGGCAACTTTCCTAAGCCCAAATAGTTAGTCACATCAACAAACCAAGGAGTATGTGTTGAGACAACAAACAAATTATCATCTGGAAAATCATCTAGAACTAGTATTGAAGCTTTTTCCTAAGCAATATTCATTCAGGATAAGAAATTTGTAGCTAAATTATCTCGTCCAGACCTGTCAATCACAGTGATATTGAATTCCTATAACAAAAGTAACCAGATCGTAATCCTACCATTAGTAATGGGCTTATTCATAAGGAACCTAATAGCAGAATGATCATTATGGAAAAAAGTTTCATAACCAGTAATATAATTCCTAAATTTTTTTATGGCATGGACTGCTACAAATAATTCATTTTCGGTAATTGTATAATTTAGCTCTGCAGGTGAGAGATTTTATCTAACAAAGTAAATAGTGTAAGGAAAGTGATTCTTCCTTTGACCCAACACAGCTCCAAGGGTGGTGTTTGATGAATCAGTACAAATGTGAAAAGGGAGAGACAAATTAGGTCCTCTCAATATTGGAGTAGTAGAAAATTTATCCTTCAGTTCCTGAAAATTATTCTGACAATACATATCCCATAAAAAATCAACATCTTTAGTAAGAAATTTAAACATAGGTGCTGCAATTTTAGTGAAATTTTCAATAAATATCCTATAGTACCTTGCATTACCAAAAATACTTCTTACCTCCTTCTCCGAAATTAGAACCAAAAAACATGATATTACCTCAATTTTTGCAGGGTCAACTTTTATGCCTTCTTGTGATACAAGATGTCCCAAAACAATTCCCTCAGTCTGCATCATTCTAAATTTAATATTACTAAGGGCCAAATGAGCTTCTTGACAACAAATCAATACTTTTTCCAAGATCTCCAAAATTTTTTGGAAGTCATCACCATACATTGTAAATTCATCCATATAGACTTCAGCACAATCATGTATCAAATCAACAAAAATAGTTAACACAGCTCGTTGAAAGGTATCTAGAGAATTGCACAAACCAAAAGGAAGAACTCTGTAAACATAGGTGCCCCATGGACAAGTATAATTTGTATTCCCTTGGTCTTCGAGGACTATTTTAATCTGATTATAGCCACTATAACTGTCCAGAAAAGAGAAGTATTTTTTCCCTGACAATGTGTCAAACACCTGATCCATAAAAGGTAAAGTAAAATAGTCCCACAAGGTAGCTTTGTTCAACTCTCTATATTCAACACAAATTCACCATTTCCCATTTTTCTTGGGAATTACAACCAAGGGTGATATCCATTTATCGTTAGAAATAGGATATATAAAATTTTCACTTAACAGTTTTTGCAATTCATCCTTAACAATTTATTTTAGATCTGGATCCATTCATCTTTGTGGCTTCATAACATGTCTAATTTATTCATTCGTGTAAATGTGATGTGTAAAATTATAAATATGAATACCATTCATGTACAAATAATCCCAAGAAAATGATCCGGACGGTCTTTGAACCATATTTATTACCTTTTGTTTATGTTTTGTACTCAATTCTGCAAAAATGTACAACATTTTCCTAGTTCCAATTTCAACACGTTGATTACTTGCTTCGCTGGTCAACAAATTTCATGAAATTCAATGCTAAAAACATCATGGTAGCCATTAAAATAAATAAGGATTATTAATGCAATTAATATCAGACAAAAAATGCTACAAAATATGTTCTTATGATTGTTCTTGAAGTCCCCGTGATTTTTCTAGAGAGCATACATTCTTCCTCCCCATAGGTATTTTCCATCCAAAGAGGTACTTCAATAGTCAATTGGGCTGATGGAAAAATAATCAATGTATGATTTTGTGATCCATTAGAAATAGTCATTTATCCATTTCTGCACCCAATGGCAGCATCGGCAGTGGCCAACCAAGGATTTCCTAGAACTACTGGATGTATGGGTTTAGAATTTCTTGGGGAAATTACAATGAAATTAATTGGGTATTCCCATGAAGCGATTGTTACCACTATGTCTTCTAGGGCCCCCACAGGTTTAACAATGGATTTATCTGCCATCTCCAACACTATTGGTGTAGGCCTGACTTCTTGTACCTGTATTAATGTCATGGTATCAATAGTCATGGCATTGATGGTTGCCCCCAGGTCTACTAGAGTATTGGGTAGAAGAGTTCTATTGGTTTCTATGGTTACCACAAGTTTCCCTGGATGATTGTATTTTGGTGGTAATCCAG
Organism: Pinus albicaulis; assembly: GCA_034641835.2. NCBI lineage: Eukaryota > Viridiplantae > Streptophyta > Pinopsida > Pinales > Pinaceae > Pinus > Pinus albicaulis. The sequence continues at coordinate 728,066,052 of CM076582.1, read as the reverse complement.
ATATCATTTATGACATTAGGCTAATTACCTTAATGTTCTGATTTTTACTTCTCTTTCTTCCTGGATTTTTTATGCAAAGATCCTTAATGATCTTGGTATATATAGGAATGTCTCTAATAGATTTCAACAAAGGAATTTTTATGGAGACATTCCTAAATTCAGATTCCAAGTCGTATTCCATGGAAGCTTTAGTTTTCTTTACAAACAATATCTCTGGGTAAGGAGGCTTCCTATGTTCTTATTGTGATTCTTTTAGTTTATTTTTTTTCTCATTTTTTGTTTCTTTATTATTTTTGGGTTTTATAAGGGGCTCCTCCTTCTAAATGATTGCAGCTAATTTGTTTTTATTAAATATTTTTCTTGATCTGAATTGAATTTAAATACAAGGAAAAGCAGCAATAACATATGTAGCGAAATGTTGCTGTTCAATATTTTGTACAGGTTGAAGAGGTCTATTATTAGGATTGGCAATTAGGTGTGCAGGTAGTTGAGTTGGGAGAGTAGGGTTAAGTGATTGTTTCACTTGTTGTGAAGATGAATTTGAGCTTTGAGGAAGGGGCAAGAGTTGTTGTACTATTATAAATGGAATTGAAGGTTGTTGGTATTAGGAATGATATCCTTGATGGTATTGAGGCATATTAGTTACATAAGGCATACAAGGTGGTCATTGGTACTAGGGGTATGTCTGGATTTGAGTCTAAAATGTATTCTCATAAGTAATTCCTCTCCACCCCTGGTTCCATGGCAAACTTTGAGGTGGTTGAGTAGGCCACGAAGGATAAGGTGGTTGAGAATTACATGACTGATTTTGGGAAAAACCTTGCATATTAGGAGCTTAATAAAAATTATGGTTTGGCCCTATCCATGATGGTTTTTTGCTTGCTTGGGGAAATTCACTAGTCTCATACCCCCCTTTATAAAGAGCTTGTATTCCAAGAAGGGATGGGCATTGATCAGTGGTATGATATTGTATACAAATCTCACACACTTCTACCATACTGATGGGAAATTATCTTTCAGCATGCTTATGCCTGCATTTAGGACAGAAATATGCCAAGGAAACTTTTTCTTGTACTTGTTTCTTTTTCATTTTTAGGGTATCTAGCTAGTCACTAATGGTGTTTAAGATGTCTGTGTTAAAATTTTCCAAAATTTTTCCCAGCTCAAATCTAGTGACACCCCCTTGTACTGATTTCGAATTTATAGACACATAATCCCTTCAATTGTCGTAGATTCTTTTGCCTACCTCAGCTTGACTTCTTGAATAGGTTTTACATAATTCAACTATTTCAGCAAAGGGTTTTTATAGATATTTCCGGAACTTACGATATTTAGTGTTTTAATGCACTCTTCCTTTAACCCCTTCAAAAATATAGTGCGAAAGGTTCTCTCATCCAAGTTGCCCACTCGTGATTTGTGATATTTATAAAGGAACCTCTCTAGGTATTCCTCCAAACTTTCGTCCCCCATCTGTTGCATCGTAAAGATATTATTAGCATCTCTACTTTAGTAGTAGTCTTGATTTTTCTTAAGGAAGATGAAATTCATGCCATCCCATGAGTAAATGGTCTGCTCTTCAAAGCTCATGAACCATCTCAAGGTTGAGCCTTTTAAGGTGGCAGAGAATATTTTAAGCTTATTTCCATCATCATAATAATTATAGCTTCTACATAGAATATCAAATTCAAACAAAAACAAGTCAAGATCTTCAGAGATCGTATCGTGGAAAAGTGGAGGAGATGTCAGGGGTATATTCTTCATATTGATATTTTTTGTGATGTCTAGGATAGGGAATCTAAAATTAGTTTGTGCATCATCTTCTTATTCATTAGGTCCTCCTCTTGGTCCATCTCTTTTGTCATTATCTCCTCCGACATGGATTCTGTCATTACCTCCAATGTGGTTTTCTCCATTATTTATGTTTTCCTCACCTTTATCGGTCATCTTTACTACAAGTTCAGAAGTAAGCTCTGGTATAGAGGTTCGGTTGGAAGAGGATTCGCATGAATCGAGGCTAATGTAACTAGGTCCCAAATCCTTTTGAGGTACTCCTGTTGCAGATTCCACTTGAGGAATTACCACAAATTTTAGTACCTACATCAACTCCAAAGGAAATTTGTGTTTTATTTGGTATAATCTGAGGTTGTTCTTCCTCCTTCCATTGTGATATTCCTTTTTCTGATGCCACTTTGTTGGTGGAGATTTCTCCCTCCTCAATGATAACTACGTAATGATTAACTGGATTAGTTGAGGGTGTTTTTGTGGGACCAAATAATTCTGAAAATGATTTCATACTTGAAATAAATCTACACTTACTGTCCCTGGGCATACCTTTACTTTTGCGCATAAGAGAAAGAAAACACTACAAAAATTCACTAAAGACAACCAGAGTTTGGAGCAACCCCGCCATAGTTTATGTGTGGCTATTCACTCATGTCTTACGTACACTCTTCACCCTCTCATTATCCTAAAAAATACTCAACACACTTAAAATATAAATAAAATTTTACCTAGACCATTCAACCCCCCGGAAACGACACCATAAATGTTATGGATTTTATATGTCGTTGAGTTCCCTAAATTAAATTGTTGATCAAATTTGGTTAAATTCAAGTTTCACTGCATTCCTATTCAAGTTCTAAATAGCTTAGTGTTGAATTAAGTGTGAAATTTTTAATTCATATATCTAACAATCATAATCAGAAAATATAAAGAGAAGAATCCTATTAAGCTATAATTAAATCTATGTCCGATTCAAGACTCGAATCACTATTCTCCTTTAACTATGATTTATTTAAGTCAAAAACTTATTAAAAAATGAAACAGACAATTATCACTATTGATGTTTCCAAACCAAAATAACAATAACTTAATTCAAAATAATTGCAAAAGATAATCAAAATCATTGCATGAATAATTCCCTAGGGTTCTATGAATCAAAGGAATGATAACTCATCCAATTCCTATAGGCTACCTGATTTAACACACTCAATTTCAAGAGACAAAGCTTGCTTTTATAATTCAGAGAACATCTATATGAACTCAGACAATTTCAATCTAAATAAAAACTTCCCACGAAAGTAGAAAATATCCCATGATATTTTCCCTACAGTTCAAATGAATCTTACACATGAAATGGAAATAACTAAAATATGAATGTCATACAACTCCTAAGATGTTAACACGTGGTCTACCTTAATAAATATCTCTTTCTCCACGGATTCTATACATTCCACGCAAATCTTGATGCTACAATAATATTTTGTTACTAGTAAACATACATGATCCAAAATCATGAAGACACATTTCAATTCAAATAAAGAGGTTAAGTTGGAAACCCGATAATTGTGCCTCCTTAAGGACTTTTTTAAATTGAAAAGATCATTTTCTAAGCATTCATGACTATAGATGTGCAATCATGAAATAATTCATGTGCAGGAGATATTATCAATAATATTTCTCTATTCGCAAATACTCGATGATAAGCTTGTGTTTCTTCTCCAGATTTTTGAAAATAGAGTGATAACTTGAGTATAAAATGAATTACAGAAAGTATAAGATCTAATTAAAAAAACAATTTTGCAAAGTGAAGTGTAGAAATATTGAGATCTATTTAACAATATGATTCATAAATGAAATGTAAATATATTGACTAAAGAAGAACAGACTCTGTACATACTACAATGGTTACAGGACTTGATTCCAAGTTGTGGTGGGCCCTTGCCACTACCCACAACAATTATTAAACTAATTCAATTCCTTACGAATCAAAGGACATAACAACTACATGAAAAATATAAGCTGAGATAATATTATATTAAGTTTAAGTAAAACATCAGTTTCAGAATTAGATCTTAACTAACATAATCAAGAAGTGTGTCACGATCACCAGTTCGACCTGAGTGTATATCTCCTTATACAAAACTATGCATATGAGTATCTAAATTTTACATACAAAGTATTAGGATTTTTAAAGAGTTCAGCCGATGGAAAAATAGTTACAATTGATTGACTGAGAAAATTAAAATATAAAATCAGAATTAAGTTAAGCCATATGAAATCTCTTATATATCTTCAGAGATATTGAAACAAAACTTATCACGATCACATCACTATCGATGAAACTGATTCCATGTTTGAGAATAAGGAGGCCTATTCTGGGATTCCAAGTTTGACTGGGAACCCGCTACTGAGTAGAGTACTAAATGGGGTACAAAATTAAGTACAGAATGGAATGGTTTCCTGTTGCATTATTGAGCACAGTGTTGGATGATGTGCTGGAGAACTTGTTGACCTATCCACACACCTAAAATTTCTATGAGTCCTTGTAAATATTAGTCAAAGTAATTCAAGAGTTATAGGTTCATTATCATCTACTTAAACTAATTAAAGACATACGAAAAATAGCACTAAGTAACAAATCTTACCTCCACTTGTAAAGTAGTGTGGTTTAGCTAATGCAGAGTGGTATTATGGTACAAAAATGGTAAAGTAGGGTAAATTAAAGTAAAAATAGTGGAATAGGATGGGAAAAATGGGTACAAATGTAGGGCCCAACATCCCCCCATGCAAAAGGGAATGCATGCCCTCATGCACCTGTCCTTTTTTAACTTCAACCAATCATAAAAAATTAGGGCATCTCATACTTCAAATTACCGTTGTGCTTACTAAGACCTCCATACCATGGTTTCCTTTCATTAATTTCCTTCAAAATCCCGGGGTTCACTCTTGAGCACTAAGCCTCTTGGCAGGCCTCTCTTGTTTCATTTTTCAACTAACAAGGAACTTATTTCTTAGGGTGAGTGCATCATTTTTGGAGACTAAGTATAGATTTGTTTTCTGATAGTGTTCATTCACTGGCTGCACATAACGAAACAAGGATTGATACTTATGATCCTTGTCATTCAAATTTGTATTATTTCTCTGTAACTTAGCCACTAGTAATTTCAAATCCTCCTAACCACAAATTGAGGTGCTTTCAATCGCTATTTCCTGTTGCTGAGAACTACTTCCCCCATGAACTGACCTAGTAAATGTCCCACTCTTCTTAGACTTAAGCACTCACTTCTTCTTACCTAGATCCTTATCAGTTAAATCCTATAGTGGTGAAATACTCAAAAGGTATTGAGTATTATCTATTGGACCATCCCCCTCGAGTGGAAGGTCCCCTGCTTCCTCAATGGCCATAGAAGGCCTTTTCAACTCTTGTTCTAGAGAATATAAAATAGTAACTAGATCTCGGTCTTTATTATCGGAAATGGACAGTTTTTGTTTGGACATGCTTCATGGGTGTCATTGACCTTGTGACAAGGTCAGGTTTTCTGATACTTTCTCTTTCGGTACTGGTGTAGTAGGCACTAATGCCACTTCCTACTATTCCTTAAAGAGTTTCATTTTCCTTTATTTTGGAAACATAAAAGTAACCCTAGTTCTTACCCATGCATTGATTTGACTACAGTTAATTTTCAGTAACTCGAGAACAATGATGACAATGCCAACTTTGATCTTCAGTTTAGCATAATCTTTATTTTTGAATCCATGATGATAAATTGGTCTATGGAGATATAGATAATTCAAAGTACGTACAAATTACCATCTTCATTAATTTTGGTGTTGGTAGGCTAAATTTGTTCCCTGTATGCTTCTGTTGATATTTTTATATAAAATTAATAAGAAATCATTCAGTACCCAATTTTGGTTTAGCATAGCACTAAATTAAGTGCGGAATCCCTGGAATGAACTAAAAAATGAACAAAAATGTTCTTTGATATTTCATGTAGTCCAGCTGAAACAATTTGTCTATAATTTTCCCTCTGGTTTCTGCAACATAGTCTGAATCATCATTCCATGGATTCTGACCAGGACTGGAATGATTATTTCCTGGGGAATTTCATTTCCTGAGAATCTGAAATGCACAGAAGAAGACTCCAAAAAAAAACTATTTTCCGTACTTATTCTACTTAGCTTGGAAAAGAATAATTCTATACTCATAAAATTCCTAACTACTGCTACCTCATAAATTTATCGATCATGAGTTAAACACTGCTCGAGGTATTCCTTTTTAGGGAGTATGAAAAACACAAAGTAAACTCCAAAGGGATTTATTTTGTGTAGTTATTCTCTTGAGCTCGAAAAAGAATAATTTTGTACTCAGTAGATCCATAACTACTATTGTCCCATTAATATTTACGAGCCTATATCAATCCTTTCTCGGAACATTAAATTTTAGGGAGTCTGAAACATTCAAAGGGGACTCGATATTTTCCTTCTATGTAACTAATATTTCAATTCCAGTTAAAGGAATAAATGTTGATCAGTGGTTGTCATTGATGTCAACCCAAGCAGCACCAAGGGCTACCCCAATATTGCATGAGAATTTTGACTGACAAAATTACTATATTCTATGTCAAGGATAATTTTGATTGTTTCTACTTTTATAGATGTTTCCGTTGATATATGGCACGCCACATAATTCTTCACGGTTTGAGAGATATTCATGTTTGAAGTTAGTAACCCCAATCAGTGGACTAAAACCCCATGGGTTTGTGGCATGGGTCATTAAAAATTCAATAATTAATAATTTTTAAGCTCCTAAATTCTCTCTCACATTCACTTGTTGATGTCCCTCTCAACCTAAGAATTTATTTTAATTGTGATCCTCATATCATCCTCATGTGGGGATTTCGCTACTTGGAACAGGTCATCATGGAATTTGCGCTATAAACATTTTTCTATGAAGGTTTAGAAGTTCAAAGTTTTATGAGGCGAAGCTAAAATCCTAAGGAAGCTCCTGTAAAAATTTCAGATCATGGTGCGCAATATTTTCGAAGATATGATCTGTGCACGTTAGGTTTTTTTGCAGGCTTTTGAATTTCATCTCAAAGAGGTGACCTTTGGAAAATCTTCATAACTCTCTCTTTGAGTATTGGATTGGAATTATGTAAAAATTGGCAGATATGGCATGGAATATAGTCTTCTCTATATCAATTTCACAGCCGAATGAAGAAAAAAGGACACGTGGCATGTCATATAAGTTCGCTCTACTGAACCAGTCCATAATTAGGTCATTGTGACAGATTGGGCATAAATTTGGCTTGAAGAATCCAAAATGGGTCAAACATGTGGCATTGGAAGGAAGACTTAGAGGACTACTATAGGACCAAAAATCACATATTTTGGATCTGAAATAACAGAGATACATTATATTCAATTTTGAGCTCCTAGAAGGCAAGAAAAAGCTAGATCGTGTGTTGTCAAAGGCTGCAAAGGACCAGAATTTCTAGGGCAACATAGCAAAGCAAGGTGAAGGGAAAAACTATCCAAAACTATGCCAACATCTTAAGGGAATTGGAATAACTCATAAACAATTAACAATCTTACAACGACAGAACTGACCTTGGTTACAAAGAATAAGAAGTGGGACCTTCTACAACAAAATACAATGAACCTATGAGATCTGACAGGCATGTAGAATTCATTGGAAAAGATTCGCAAGAACAACCTTGGAAGACAATTCCCCGATGAATATTTCCATCCAGGTACCAACATATTTTTCATGGCTATTGTTATTCACGTGGAAAATTTGGTCATAAAGCTGTAGAATGTCACACGTACCCTAGGAACCAATACAATTCCAGGAGATCTGTCAAATATGAACCTCCCAAGGCTTAACAAAACATTAATAGATTTGAACATTTAAGAAATAATATTGAATGTTACAAATGTTGAAACTTTGGACACATAGCTAGAGACTGCAGACTTGAAAATCCTCCAGAAGAATCTTCGAAGCCACAGAATGAACATGGAAGAAGAAGAAGACAGATAATTTTTCTCTCGCTCTCAAGGCTCAAAACAAAAAATATGTGTGGTATGTTGATAGCGGTTGCTCAACGCATATGACTAGAGATAGAAAGAAATTTTTATCTTTGAAAGAGAAGAAGGATGGAACCGTGTCCTTTGGAAATGATGGATCTTCAAATGTTATATGATCAGGTACCGTCACTCTCAGAAGAAAAGATACTCTAGCCAATAAGGTTCTATTGGTTGAAAACAGGAATCAAAATCTGCTCAGTGTTGGACAAATGTGTGAGCAAGGACACACAATACTATTCAACTCCACAAAATGTGAAATCAGGAAAGGCGAGTATGGTAAAATTGTGGCTATAGCAAGTCGAGCTCCAAACGACATATATGTTCTGGATGAAGCGACTAAAGAACATCTACTAGCTAAAGAGGATGATATAATATTTGGTACCAATTATGATCGACTAAGTAAGAATTTTTCTACAAAGATGCAAAGAGAATTCGAGATGTCTTTACTTGGTGAGCTAACATAATTCTTAGGGCTTCAAATATCTCATCAAGAGAAAGGAATATTTATCTGTCAAGCCAAGTACATCAAGGAAATGCTCAAGAGATTCAAAATGGAAGATTGCAAATCCGTCCTTACTCTGATAGTAACAGGTTGCAAATTGAGCATAAACGACTCATCTAAGGATGTTGATCAGAGGTTGTACAGATCTATGATTAGTAGTCTTCTATATGTAACAGCCTCCCAACCAGATGTTATGCAAGTAATTGGACAAGTAGAAATATTCCAAGCAGCACCAAAAGAATCACATATTATTTTTGTCAAAAGAATTCATTGATATCTAAAGGGAACAACAGAATATGACTTGTGGTATCCCAAGGGTGACAATCTCATTGTTCAAGCCTTTACAGATGCAGATTGGGCAGGAAGCATTGATGATCATAAGAGTACTCGTGAAGAATTTGAATATCTTCACCAGAAGATTGGGATTCTCCCAAGTTCTCATTATATTTTCCTTATTCATAAAATAAACGGGGAGTGGAAGTGTGTACAGGTCCATAGGATGGTTGTGTTCCAAGGGGAGTTACCCTTTTCCGTTGATGTCAAAGGTGGAGATAATGTTGCAGGAATAGGTATCACGATCACAGGGAGAGTACTTGTGTTGCCATCAATGCCAAAGGGGGAGATTATTGATCAATGGTTATCATTGATTTCAACCAAAGTAGCACCATGGACTACCCCAATATTGCATGCGAATTTTGACCTACCAAATTACTATATTCCATGTCAAGGATATTTTTACGGTTTCTACTTTTCTAGATGTTTCCATTGATATATGGCATACCATGTAATTCTTCACGGTTTGAGAGATATTCATGTTTGAAGTTAGTAACCCTAGTTAGTGGGCTAAAACGCCATGGGGTTGTGGCATGGGTCATTGAAAAGTCAATAATAAATAATTTTTAAGCTCCTAAAATCCCTCTCATGTTCACTTGTTGAAGTCCCTCTCAACCTAAGAATTAATATAAACTATGATCCTCATATCCTCCTCATGTGGGGATTTCGATACTTACAATAGGTCATTGTGGAATTTGTGCTATAACTTTTCTTCTACGAAGGTTTAGAAGCAGAAATGTTTATGAGGCGAAGCCGAAATCCTAAGGAAGCTCCTTTGAAAATTTCAAATCATGGTGCACAATATTTTCAGAGATATGATCTGTGTAAGTTAGATTTTTTGCAGGCTCCTGAACTTCATATCAAACAGGTGACCTTGGAAAATTTTTCCTAACTCTATCTCTAAGTATCAGATTGGAATTATGCAAAAATTGGTGAATAGTACATGAACTGTGGTTTTCTCTTTATCAATTTCAGATCCGAATGAAGAAACAGGGACACATGGCACGATGTACAAGTTCGATCTACTGAACCAGTCCATAATTAGGTCATTGTGAGAGATTGGGCATAACTTTTTGTTGAAGAATCAAAATTGGGTCAAACTTGTGGCATTGGAAATAATACTCAGAGGACTACTACAATACCGAAAATCACATATTTTGGATTTGAAATAATAGAGATACACCAGATTCAATATTGAGATCCTAGAAGGAAAGAAAAATCTAGATCATGTGTTGTCAAGGGCTACAAAGGACCAGAATTTCTAGGGCAGAAAAGCAAAGAAAGGTGCAGCAAAGGTAAGCTCCAGGTAAGTACATTCTTTCTATGCATGTTCATCTCTCAATTTCATTATGTTCTTTATATTATAATTTTTTCTTGTTGTTTAGCACTGGCATATGCTCTGCAGGATGAGGTAAGTTTTTCTATTATCATGTCATGCGTATTTCCTTGAAGGATTTTTGCAGGTATTATATATTCATCAAGATAAGACTCAATGCACGATCTAATGTTATGAAGAGTGAGAAAGGGTAGCATGACAAGAGCATCAATCAAGGTGCAGAACAACAGCAAGTTTACCACATGAAGTCCTCAGGTGGGTAGCACTACATACAATAATTGTAAAGGTATCATTTTACTGAGTCATTGTAAAAACATCATTGTAAAATTTGTACAAGTGTCTATCTGCCAAGAAGTGAATAGGAAGTCTAAAGAGGTCTAGGATCATCATTACGTATTTGTGTCATAGTTGGGGTTATGGTCTAGTGTGTCTTCTTCTTCTACGTCATTCTATATCATTATAAAGTGGACCATTTTCTCTAGTACGAGAGTCCATTCTTCTTTTATTATTCTTTTTTTTTTTTTTTTTTTTTTTAAACAACGTTATAATAAATATTTTGGTAATTCATGTGTGTTCTTGAAATTCATGTGTGTTTTCCTGGTTGCTCAGACTTTATCTCTTACCCCATCATTACCTAATAATAAAACTATTTCTCATTAATTTCATCTTTATTCTATGTGAGCTCTGGAGGAAAAAAAAAATTCAACTCACTATTATTTTATATTATCTACATAAATATAGATATATAAAATAAAATCAGTTTGAAGAACCAAGAGGATTAGGGTTCCCCTTTTGAACCAACTCCATTTCTGGATCCCACACAACATTCTGCAACAATTATTGGTGAGAGAGTGGACAGTGGTAGATCTTCAATCTGTGACCATTTACCACGAATAAGGTCTGATCGTCATCAATAGCTTTTATTCCAAATGAGCCATTATCAAAAACTTCATCCACTTCATAGGATCCCAACCATATGGTTGATAATTTCCCTTTGAAATGTTTAAATTTACTATCGTATAATAATTCCCAACCTCCTGGTTGAAAGATCATTTTCTTAATGTACTTATCATGCCATCGATCTCTTTGATCTTGTACTAATATGGTCTATTGTAATGCATATTTTCTAATCTCATTAAGTTGGTTCAAATGAAGTATCTTAATTTTCTTATGGGCCTCATTTAGATCTATTCCTAATTGAGTAGCTATCTGGAATTTTTTTATTTAAAACTCAGTGGGGACTCGGGAGTAACACATGCTTCCCATATACTAACTCATAATGATTGTGTCCCATCACATTCCTCCGAGTTATCTGGTAAGCCCACAATTCCTTGGGTAATTTTCATCCCAGTCACCATGGTGAAGTTGAATTGTCTTGGTGAGGATGGACTCCAAGACTTTTTTGGTGGATTCGACCTATTTGTTTGTCTGAGGATGGTATGAAGTAGATTTCTAGCGCTTTATCTGATAAATTTCAGTAATATCCTTCACTATTTGGGATGTGAATAATGTCCCCTGATCAATGACAATATCTCTAGGTACCCCAAACTGAGTGAAGATGTCCTCAAAAAGGAAATATACCACAGACTTCTTAGTGGAATAATATAAATCCTTTTCTTCCACCCACTTTTTCACATAATCAATACAAAACAATATGTATACCTTCCTCTTGGACATGGGAGAAATAGGCCCCACAAAATCCAACGCTTAATTAAAAGGTTCTATTGATATCTAATTTTGGAGAACCATTTCATCAATTAGAACCGGTCTCCCCATTCTTTGGCGGGCTCCACAACTCAAAACAAAATTTTTGGCATATTTGAAAAGAGTGGGTCAGTAATAGCCCGCATGTAGGACCTTATAGGTTATTCGTTTATCTACAAAATGGCCACCACAGGGTTCACTGTGGCAAGCCCTAAAAACATCGTACATCTCATATTCCCACACACATCTTCTCATGATTAAATCAGGTCATGTGTGGTACAAGTCTCCCTATATCTAAGAATAATTGGCACTTTTTTTCACAATATTATGTTTTTCCCTCGTGGAAATATTTTGTGGAAACTTTCCTGACACCAGATAGTTATTGACATTAGAAAACCAAGGATTATGCGTTGAGATGACACAAAAAATGCCTGTTTGGAAAGTATTCTTCTTTTCTTTATTTGAGAAAAAAAAAAAAACTGTCAATCACAGTGATATCAAATTCTTGTAACAAAAGTAATCATCTCATAATTTTACTGTTAGTAATGGGCTTAATCATAAGGAACCTAATAGTAGAGTGATCAGTGTGGAAAAAGGTTTCATAACCAGTAATATAATGCCTAAATTTTTTTATGGCATGGACTACTATTAATTCCTTTTCGGTAATTGTATAATTTAGCTCTACATGGGAGAGATATTTGCTAACAAAGTAAATAACATAAGGAAAGTGATTCTCCCTTTGACCCAACACAGCTCCAAGGGATGTGTCTGATGCATCAGTAAAAATGTGAAAAGGGAGGGACAAATTAGCTCCTCTTAATACTAGAGAGGTAGACAATTTATCCTTCAATTCCTGAAAATAATTCTGACAGTTAGCATCCCATAAAAGATCAACATCTTTAGTAAGAAATTTAAACACAATTGCTACAATTTTAGTGAATTTTTCAATAAATGTCCTATAGTACCCTGCATGTCCCAAAAAAATCTTACCTCCTTCTACGACATTAGAACCGAAAAACATGATATTACCTCAATTTTTGCAGGGTCAAATTTTATCCCATATTGTGATGCATGATGTCCCAAAACAATTCCCTTAGTCTGCATCATTCTACATTTACTATTACTAAGGGCCAAATGAGCTTCTTGAAAAAAAAATCAATACTTTTTCCAAGTTCTCCAAAGCTTGTTGGAAGTCATCACCATACACTGTGAAGTCGTCCATATATAATTCCACACAATCATGTATCAAGTCAACAAAAATGGCTAAAATAGCTCGCTTAAAGGTAGTTGGAGCGTTACACAAACCAAAAGGAAGAACTCGGTAAGCATAGGTGCCCCATGGATATGTAAAAGTCATCTTCTCTTCATCTTATGGGGATATTTTAATATGATTATAGCCATTGTACCCATCCATAAAAGAGAAGTACCTTTTCCCCAAAAATGTTTCAAGCACCTGATCACTAAAAGGTAAAGGAAAATAGTCCCACAAAGTAGCTTTCTTCAGCTCTCTATAGTCAACACAAATTTTCCATTTCCCATTTTTCTTGAGAACTACAACCAAGGGAGATATCCATTTACTGTCACAAATAGGATATATAAAATTCACACTTAACAACTTTGCAGTTCATCCTTAACAATTTATTTTATAGTTGGATTCATTCATCTTTGTGGTTTCCCAACACATATAATTTCTTAATTCATGTAAATGTGATGTGTACAAGTATCAGTAAAAATACCTTTCATGTCCAAATAATACCAAGAAAATGCTCTGGACTGTTTTTGAACCATATTCATTACCTATTGTTTATGTTCTATACTCAATTCTACACCATTGTACAGTGCTTTTCCAGCATCAATTTCAACAAGTTGAGTACTTGCTTCATCGTTTTCTTCCATGGTTGCCATAGTAAATGATGTAAACATAGCAGGGTGAAAAGTTTCTTGAAATTCATTACTGAAAACACCATGATAGCCATTAAAAGAAACAGGATAATTAATTCAATTAATATCAGACAAAAATGGCTGCAAAATATGTTCTTCTGATTGTTCCTAAAGTCCTCGTGATTGTTCTAGAGTTAATAAGGGGAGCATATAGTCTTCCTCCCCATAGGGATTTTCCAAACAAAGAGGTACTTCAACAGTGAATTGGGCAGATGGAAAAATAGTCAATTTTTGATTATTTGATCCACTGGAAATAGTCATTTACCCATTTCTGCACCCAATGGAAACATTAGCAGTGGCTAGCCAAGGTCGTCCTAGAACTACTGGATGTTTTGGTTTATATTTTTTTAGGTAAATTACAATGAAATCAATTGGGTATTCAGAGGAAGCGATTGTTAAAACTATGTCTTCTAGGACCCCCACAAGTTTAACAATGGATGTATCTGCCATCTCGAGCACTGTGGGTGTAGGCCTAACTTGTTGTAATTGTAATAATTTCATGGTATCAATAGTCATGGCATTGATGGCTACCCCCAACTCTACTAGAGTATTGGTAGAAGATTTCCATTGCTTTCTATGGTTACCACAGGGTTCCCTGGATCATTGTATTTTGGTGGTAAACCATATATCATTTATGGCATTTGGTTAATTACCTTAATGTTATGATATTTACTTCTCCTTATTCGTGGATTTTTTATGCAAATATCCTTAATGATCTTGGTATATATAGGAATGTCTCTAATGGATTTCAACAAAGGAATTTTTATGCAGACATTCCAAAATTTGGATTTCAAGTAGTATTCCATGGGAGCTTCGTTTTTCTTTGCAAGCAATCTCTCCGGTTAAGGAGGATCCCTAGGTTCTTCTTGTGATTCTTTTAGTTCACTGTTTTTTCCATTTTCTGTTTGTTTATTATTTTTGGTTTCTATAACGGGCTCCTCCTCTTGGATCATTAAGGCTGATTTGTTTCTATTAATTGTTTTTCTTGATCTTAATTGAATTTCATTACAAGGAAAAGAAACAATAACATATGTATAAAATTGTTGTAGTTCAATATTTTGTACAGGTTGAGGAGGTCCTTTTATTAGGATTGGAAATTGGTTGTGCAGGCAACTGAGTTGGGTGAGTAGGGTTAAGTGTTTGCTTCACTTGTTGTGAAGATGAATTAGAGCTTTGAGGCAAAGGAAAGAGTTGTTGTAGTGGAGGTAGAAATGGAATTTAAGGTTGTTGGTAGTAGGATGAATTATATCCTTGTTGGTATAGAGGCATATTATGTGCATAAGGCATGTGAGGTGGACATTGGTACTGGGGGTATGCCTGGCTTTGAGTCTGAAATGTATTCCCATAAGGACTTCCTCTCCACCCCTAGTTCCAAGGTGAACTTTGAGGTGATTGAGTAGGCCATAAAGGATAAGGCGGCTAAGAATTCCATGACTGATTTTGGGCAAAAACTTGCATATTAGGATCTTGATAAACATTATGATTTTGACCTCTCCATGATGGTTTTCTGCTTGTTTGGGGAAATTCACTAGTCTCAACCCCCCCTTTATAAATAATTATAGTCTAGGAAGGGATGGGAATTGATCAGGTGTATGCTCAAGTGTACAAATATCACACACTTCTACCATATTGATGGGAAATTCTCTTTCAACATGATTACGCCTACATTTAGGACAAAAAAATTCCAAGGTATGTTTTTATTATTCTTGTTTCTTTTTAATTTTTAGGGTATCTAGTTGGCCGCTAATGGTGTTTAAGATGTCTATTTTAAAAATTTCCAGAAGGTTTCCCAGCTCAACTCTAGTGACACCACCTTGTACTAATTTCGAATTTCTAGAAACATAACCCCTTGAATTGTCCCAGATTTTTTTACATACCTTAGCTCTACTTCTAGAATAGGTTCTACATAATTCAGCTATTTCAGCAAAGGGTTTTTGTAGATATCGTCGTAACTTAGGATATTTAGTGTTTCAATGCACTCTTCCGTTAACCCCTTCAAAAATACATTCCTAAAGGTTCTCTCATCCAAGTTACCCACTTGTGATTTTTGATAGTTATAAAGAAACCTCTTTAGGTATTCATCCAAACCTTTGTCCCCCATATGTTGCATCCTAAAGATATCAATAATATCTCTACTTTTGTAGTAGTCTTGATATTTATTAAGGAATACATACTTCATGTCATCCCAAGAGTTAATGGTGTGCTCTCCCAAACTCATGAACCATCTCAGGGCTGAGTCTTTTAAGGTGGCAGGGAGTAGTTTAATATTGTGTGCATCGTCATAATAATTATATCTTCTACACAGAATATCAAATTCAAACAAAAATGAGTTAGGATATTTAGAGGACGTACCACAGAAGAGTGGAAGATATGTCAGGGGTATATTCTTCATATTGATATTTTAGGTGATGTCCAGGATAGGGAATCCAAAAGTATTTTCTACATCATCTTCTTGTCCCTCAGGTCCTCTTACTGGTCCATATCTTCTTTCATTATCTCCTCCTACATGGATTCTGTCATTACCTCCAATGTGGTTGTTGTGAAACCAGCTCCAAAAATAGAATATAAAAGAGATATCAATGCCTTAGAAATAAGCCACTTCGAGGGGGAAACCTCCAATACATTAAATGAATGAACAATTCTTTGATGATACAAATGAAAAAACCTCCTTTCTATATATAGGAGTACATGGGGCCACAATGTAATCCTAGCCGACCTAATAATAATAATGTAAGGGAACAATAATAACAATATGGGGGTTACAGGGGTACAACAATAACAATAAGGGAGGCTACATTAACATAATAAGGGACTACACTATTAATATAGGGACTTAACAGTGGTTTTCTCCATTATTTATTTTTTATTGACCTTTTTTGGCCATCTTTACTACAAGTTCAGAAGTAAGCTCTGATATAGAAGTTCGGCTGGAAGAGGAGTTGCCTGAATTGAGGCCAATGTAACCAGATCCGAAATCCTTTTGAGGTCCTCTTGTTGAAGATTCTTCTTGTGGAATTACCACCAATTATGTACCTACAAAAACTCTCAAGGCACTTTGTGTTTGTTTTGGTATAATATGAGGTTTTTCTTCCTCCTTCCGATGTGATATTCCTTTTTCTGATGCCACTTTGTTGGTGGAGATTTCTCCGTCCTCTTTTATACTTGCGTAAAAATTAGCTGGATTAGTTGGGGGTGTTTTGTGGGACCAAATAATTCTAAAAATGTTTTCATAATTGAAGCAACCCCACCATAGTGGATGTGTGGCTCTTCACTCACGTCTTACCATACACTCTCCACCCTCTGATTGTCCTACAAAATCCGTAGCACACAAACTATAAAGAAAATGTTACTTGGAATGTTTGCAACTCCCCGAAAAAGGCGCCAAAAATGTTAGGTATTTTGTATGTCGTTGAGTTCCCTAAATTAAATTTTCAACCGGAGTTCCTAAAATTTGAGTTTCACAACATTCTTATTCAAGTTCTAAATAGTTTAGTGCAGAAGTAAGTACGAAATTTTTAATTTCTATATCTAACAACCATAATAAGAAAATTTTAAGTGAAGAAACCTATTAAGCTATAATTAAATATATGTCATATTCAAAACTCAAATCACTATTATAGTTTAACTACGGTTTATTTAACTCAAAAACTTATTCAAAAATTGAACAAAAAATTATCATTACTGATGTTTCCAAACCAAGATAACAGTAATTTAATTCAAAACCATTGCACAATATAACAAGAATCATTTCATGAGTAATTCTCTGAGGTAATATGAATCAAAGGAAGACAAATGGTAATTCATCCAATTCCTATGGGCTACCTAATTTAACACACTCAATTGCAAAAGATAGAGCTTGCTTTTCTAATTCAGAGATAATCTAAATGACCTCAGAAAATTTCAATCTAAATAATTTTTTCCTACGAAAGGAGCAAATAACCCGTGATCTATTCAAGTAATGATTACGCTACTGTTCAAATGAATCTCACACAAGAAATTGAAATGAGTAAACTATGAATGTCATACAAATCCTAAGATGTTAACACATGGTCTACCTGAATAAATAACAATCTTTCTCCATTGATTTTTGGCATTCCACGCAAATTTTGATGCTACAGGAATCTTGTGTTACTGGTAAACATACATGATCCCAAATCATGAAGACATTTCAATTCAAATAGATGGGTTAAGTTAGAAACACAACAATTGTGTCTCCTTAAGGATTCATTTTAAATTTAAAAGCTCATTTTCTAAGCATAAATGACTATAGATGTGTAATCACAAAATAATTCATGTGCAGTAGATATTAACAATAATATTCCTCTATTCGCAAAGACTCATCGATGATAAACTTGTGGTTCTTCTCCAAATTTTTGAAACACATAGTGGTAACTTAAGTACGAAATGAACTACAAAAAGTCTAAGCTCTATTTAACAAAATGATTTTTCAAAATGAAGTATAGAAAGCTTGAGATATATTTAACAAGACGATTTAGAAATGAAATTTAAATATAATGACTGAAGAAAAACACACTTCCTACATACTACAATCGTTACAGGACTAAATTCCAGGTTGTGGTGGGCCCTTGCCACTACTCAGATCAATTCTTAAGCTAATTCAATGCCTTACGAATGAAATGACATAACAACTACAGGAAAAATAGAATCCGAGCTAATAATTATATTAAGTTCCATCAAAGCATTAGTTCAGGAATTAGATCTTAACAGACATAATCAAGAAGTTTTCCACGATCACCAGTTCAACTTGAGCATATATCTCCTCATACAAAACTATGCATATGAGTATCTAAATTTTACATACAAAGTATCATGATTTTTAAAGAGTTCGTAAGATGGAAAATAGTTACAACTGATTGACTAAGAAAAGTAAAATATAAAAATGGGACTAAGTTAAGCAATGTGAAATCTCCTTTATAGCTTTAGAGAGATTATACCCAAACTTACCCGAATCACAACACTATCGATGAAACTGATTCCATGTTTGAGAATAAGGAGGCCTATTATAGGAACTCGCTACCAAGTAGAGTACTCAATGGGGTACAAAATTAAGTACATAATGGTAGGTCCAAAAATGGTTGTCTGCTACATCGTTGAGCACGATGTTGGACAATGTGTTGGAGAACTTTTTGGTATGTCCACGCACCTCAAATTTCTGTGAGTCCTTGTAAATATTAGTAAAATTAATTCAAGAGTTACAGGTTCATTATCATCTACTTAAACTAGTTAAAGACATACGAAAAATAGAACTAAGTAACAAATATTACCTCCATGTGTAAAGTAGTGCGGTTTAGCTAATGTGGAGTGGTATTATGGTACAAAAAGGGTAAAGTAAGGTAAATGAAAAAAAAAATAGAATATTATGTGAAAAATTGGTACAAAAGCAGGTCCCAACAATGCTCGTGGTATTTTTTGTCTCTGGCTACAACTCTGAATCTAGGTATGGCTAACTCTAGATTTAGGCTCAGGGAGAAGGTTCAGGTTGTGGCTCAGGCTCGCTTGATGTGGCTTTGAAGCTTTTAGATGACCACCAATTCCCCCCTTGTCAGACACATGGTAAGAATATGAATAAAACTCAACTACAAGTGTTCTCAATAATCTAGAACAAATTTTGTGGTATGATCAAAATTTCTTCTTGGTCATTGAAGCCCATTTCCAAGAAGCGATCCATCCGAGGTGAACCTTCGTTCTTATAGGAGGATTTTTTTATATCATTTTTTTGAATGATAAGTGTGTTGAAAACAATTCTCACATGAATGAATATAAAACAAGTGATATTTCACATGCCCAACTATGTGAAAACGTTGGCATTTGGAAATTTGTTGTGAATGAGGAGCATGAACTAGAATAGGCGAAGATGAATTGTCTTGAAGAAACCTAATTATTTGCAACTTAATGGGCTTGGAATAGTCTGGAATAATAAAGGACACCTCCTTTTCATATCCAAGACTTTTTTGTGCTTTTTTCCAACAAGCTCTTCCCAAGGTCTGATAATGGGCATGGGGAAGCGTAGGCTGAATTTCTACATCTTTATAAAAATATGCTCCTGTAGTGGGAACTGGATCTGAATCAACCTCTACTTTACTGCTTTGATTACTTTCTAGCACCTATTGGGAGTCAGTCTCAAACTCAAACATAAGAATTTTTTGAAAAAAAACAAGTTAAGAATGATATTTATGTTGTTGTAACTCATCTTATTGAAGTCGTGACTCAAGCTTCAAAAAAAAAAAATTTTCCTATGAGTGGTGTAGACATGTTTGAATGTTAGCTAGAGTGTCTTTGCTTATTTGGACTGTATTATGAATAGTAGACACCATTAGTGTGCTTAAAAACACTAACAAATCATTGAGTTTGGACAATTTTCAAGCTCAACAATACAAACTCAGCAAAAAAATGATGTATTCTTCAACTAAAATGCACCAATAAACACGCAAAAGGACAAATAGCTCCCAATTCTAGATAACTACAATTACATGATTAGTAGCATGTGAAAATCCTTTGCAACCACACTTTCAATCGACTAGCACAAGATTTTCATTTTCCAACTTTTAAAGTAGTTGCAAATGTTGCACTTGATGATATGCCTACAAGCAACCCTTCCTCTCTAGTGATCTTTATTTCACATAATATGAACCAATACAGGTTGTACTAGTGCACATTATGATAACATATAACTTCAACGCAGGATTTTAATTAACTCACTGCAAAATTAAAATATTCAATAGATACCTTCACTGCAATCCACGACGTGTTTAACAACCAACATGTTCATGGATGTGGATTAATCTATTTTGAAGGTCTATTGGCCAGATGCGACAAAATTTCCTATAACAAATTTACCCCTAAACCGCAAATTCAAAAATGAAAATTGATGAATGAAGTGTTTTACCTTGTGACAAGTTTGGATCAAGAACAACTGTTTGGATCATAATGTGTTACAATACATTTTCATCATGATATCTTTGCAAAGGGAGGCATGCTCATGCTCATCAAATAAGCTAACATTACATGTACAATGATCAAGAATTCACATCCATTAACGATAAAGAGTGGACTCGCAACTGGATGACTGTTTGTATGATCATAGCCATCATACTTTCTAATCTTGTTTTAATCCTTAAATCGTAGCCCGAATGGATGAAACTAGATATGGGTTCTTCTATATCATTCACTCGATTGTCCAATGTACAAGTCTAACCATGTGAATAAATGAGTTGGAGTTGAACATGGTAGACACCATCTGATTCCCAGCCAATGATGTAAATCGCTAAAATATGCGAGAGAAACCATTGATGATGTTAATGGCTCTCAAGGTACTGTAGTACAATTTGTATGGTGTGAATGAATAAGTTGAAGTCCAACACCACACAGAATATTTCGATCAGAGGAAAATGATGAAAACATGTCTCCGAGAGCGAGGAAACTTTCCATTGATGTATGCAAGCCCCAAGGTACCGAAGGGAGTTTCTAAGTCAACCTCCTCGATAATAAGTTCTGGTTGATAGGAAGCAACCCATCACAAGTGGGCCTTGATGTATCCCCCATTGACGACACAAAACGAGTATCATCAGTTGAGACAAAATGATGCTGATGTGGAACTAGTTCAGGAACGATAAACATGGAATTAAGGATTAAGTGTATCGTGGCATATATAAATTGAATGACTTCTCTTAAACATATCATTGAACCAAAAATGAAAGAAGAGGATTTGATATGGTATGATGAACCAAAATACAAGCATATTTCCCAACCCAATAGCCATGAATATGAAGTGGAAGAGTGTCATTTTCAAGAGTGACTCACTTCCATTAACAAGTGGATTACCCTATTTTCCCAATTTCCCCAACCATTTCTGGTCAATACCTTTTCATTTTTTACAAGCTTGAGGAGGATAGCATATGATTGATTTGTAAGTTCATCCTTCTGATGAATCCCTTTAAGTATATTTAACAAACCCTAAGAAGGAGTGGTTTAGTATCATCATGTTCAATGATTCCATAATTGTTTGATGTTTTAACGAGTCTAACGAAGGTGAAACTCGACATATTGTTCGTGTTTAGAGAGTTTAAAAGAGAGTCAAAAAAATAAAAATCCAAAGGTTCATTTTCATAAATAGTCCCTTGAGTCTAAAAAGGCATAAAATGATACCCAAGAGAACCTCTTAGCCATGATAGACTAAGGTACTCATTTTTTCGTAAATAGTCTACCTAAGTCCAGAAAAGGGTTAAACTTATACTGAGTAGACGTCTTTTCATTTAATTTAACGAGTTCGAAAAGAAAAGTGCACGAAAATATTTTAATATTTTTCTATTTTGAAAAGAGTTGAAAGAGGACTCCAAGGGTTTCCTTTTTCGTAAGTTTAAAGAGCTCGAAAAAATGATAAAAGTGTGTTCTTTGGTCAAAACAATTTTTTTCATTCAAAACACCATAAAATACGTTTAATTGTCAACCTTCTTAGAACATCACCAAAAGATTAAAAATATCAGTTTCATGATAGAAATGAATCATATCTAGGTCAAAACATTAAAATATTAATAAAATGATTATAAAAATGACCATAAATAAACAAAAAGTAATTCATTTTACCATTTCACATTTGATTCCTTGGTGAGTGAACTCTGAATTATTTTCTCCCCCAGTCTTCTCTAGTTGATTGTGATCAGTATAGTGGACCATTTCAAGTGTTTTCACGTCCAGGTAGGAGTTATTACCTTCTACTTTCCTTTCATGGTTCCATTTTTTAATTTCATGCAATTTTTTTAGTTTTTGAGGGCCCTAAGCCTCTAATTCTTCGCCCTAGCTTCAGCGCACCCCCAACAAGTCGAAAGGAGAAATGAGAAGGAAATAGATACACTGAGGAGGGAGTTGCAGCACACTGTCTCCCCTTCGGGGGGTGCATTGGGCACAATTCCCAAATTGATTTTTCTTGTTTCTCTCAAAATTTTCCAAATTTTTTGCATGATTACTTCTAATGATCCTCCTTGTGATGTTTCAGGATTTTACTAGAAAAAATGGGTTTAATATGGCAGGAAAGAGAACATGAGAAACAAGATATGAATGTAGCAAATGATCCATCCACTATCTAGGCATTAAGGAAATGTGGGCTACTAAAATTCTTCTCAATTCCTGGTATGAGGAAATAGATGGATCTGTTAGATTATCTTATGTGAGTGTGGGATGATCAGGCATAAGCACTCAGATTTGGAGCACATATGCTTAAGATATAGGTGGAAGACATATTATACTTCTTGATTTTTTGTATTGAGGAGAGGTGCCCCCATCTCATTACCTGGTGCGAGGAGGGGTGGTGAGATAGTTAAAGATTACATCAGTGCACGTTGTAGACATCGATCCCAACCTATCAAGGATGGGAAAGTTGAGATAAAACATGTGTTCCATTTTCCTTAGAGAACGATCATTTTCATCATTTCTAAATTGGTTGAAAATTCTACTCTACATTTGGCCAATAAGTCATATATGTAGTATGCTCTAGTGTGTATAGAGACGACAATATTCCACTGGAGCATGGGAGTATTGGCAAAAAATGAAATAATAGCTGAGGTTCAAGGAAAAGGAAGGGGGTTGAAGAAATTTGGCTATGGTTCGATCTTGATCTATTTTTCCTTAGAGCATATTCCATTTCTTCAACCACAACATGTCTTGCTCGATCCCACTGACCTGAGAGCCCCAAAGATGAGGATGAGGGTGGATCTCATGTATAGGCATGCATGCCTATCATCAATGAGTTTCACACCAGTCTTCTTCATATGGTTGCACATGCAACTCATTATGATTGGATACTATCCATATGCAAGAATGGATTTCTGTGGGGACTTGGAGTTTATGCCTCCTAATGGAGAGTTATGGGGTGTCATAGGTAAAAAAAGAAACATTTTGATCAATTTTTTATTTTAATTTTTACAAAAAAAAATTAATGTATTTGAGACTAAAATATTGATTTGTACATGCATATATTGGACCTGTTTGGACTGTGGGTTCTTCCTATCATCAGCGTGCAGGATACCCATAATAGGCAACAACAACAGTACATGTTTCTACAGCAGGACGAGAGGTACTACATGATATCAATGTGGTCGAGACTCTTTCATAGGTTGAGCATATCATGGAGGGGTTTACCTAGGGTATAGCTATGACTAGGGTCAAAAAACTACCTATGATACCACAACATCATACTGTTAGCATTCCTACTCATATCAGAAGGCTATTACGTAAGATGGCTCATGCTGTGGCATGCTATCATGAGCATTATGATTCATCTACTAGAAGACTTATAGCCATATTTTTATTCCATGTATATTTTTTTATGTGATAGGTTGTGTGGCCATATGTGTCTTGGGCACAAATTTTTTAAAACCAAACTTTGATATATACACAGCTATATTAAGTGTTTCTTATGGTTCTATTATTGCTTTCAATGTATGCGATGTGTATTTAATTTATTTACATGTGTCGGAAATGTCTATCTAAAACATGATTAGACAATGAAGTTGTCAATGTATTTAGATTTCTAGAAATGTGTTGATATTGGATGAAATAAAAATGTCTTTCCAGAAGGTGAACCCTTAAGAACATACAGAGCATAGTTGGACTTCTAATTGAATAGAAATTAGTCAACTTTATTACTACAAGTTGTGATTTGAGTTTGATAACTATATGAATGATACCAGGAGAAATAACATCAGAAAATATCTTGATCACTGCATTATACTCAGTGATTTTACTGGTAGAGTGACCGATACAAATCCCTTGTAAACTCACTAACTCACCATTTAGAGCATATATAGCCCAAGCTGCAGAAGAAAGGCTATGAGTACTATGACTAGCGCTATCGGCATAACCAACATATGGTTTAAGGGATGCCGACATCTATAAACCAAATGTAAATAGGATAAAAAAAACCATAGGAAAATTCAAAGGGAACACATTGTAAACACACCTATATACAACATGTACACGATGCACTATGCAAAAACTCAAGAATAATATTTCTAAAGGTACAATCCATTTCTAGGTTGTGCCAATGGAACTCCATTAAAATCAATAAGCTCAGAGGCCCCTTTAGCAAGAATACGTTTGAAAATGTATTGAACTATCCACATTGGCTTGAACTTCCCCGATTATAATTTATCAAACCCTTGTTCATATAGCAGGACAAGATCTCCTTTCGAGAAGACAAGAGGATTGACACTCTTGTCATATTGTGTCTTGATATGTTTCTTATGGGCTTCATTATACATCACAGCATCACACCGAGTTTCATCTAAGCATGTTAGCTATAAGAGACATTCCTCTTCCATGGAAGTGGCAAACAAAATTTTGAAACAAGTTTGAGAGATGGAATTTCACATTCAATTGGAAGGATTAATTCCATACATAAACTAGTTGGAATGGTTTCAACCTTGTAGTAGTCCTAATGGGGGTTCGATATGCGCATGAGACCACATAAAGGATCAAATTCCAGTCTGATTTTTTGACCCCTATCATACGTTGAAGCATCGTTTTGAGAAATTTGTTGATTTCCTCAACTTCCCATTCTCTTAAGGGTAGTAAGGAGTGGAAATCTCATGGTAGAGGCCCAAATTGGATGTCAATTTGTAAATCATGTGATTACGAAAAATTTTTCCATGGTCCGCAACTATAGACTGTGGAACACCAAACCATGCAATGAAATGGTTGAAGAAAAAGAAGGTTTTTGTTTCATTGGTATTATTGTATGGTTTTTGTTTTTGTTTCCCCCTGGCTGAGTGAGGGTTATAAGTCATGAAATCAAGGCCCCATTTTACAAAAGGACCAATGACGATAACAAGATGCAAAGGAATGGGTGGAGAAAGGGTTTTATGATCGTATATATGACATGCATGAGACCTTTCAATGGCGAGGATGCAGTCACAAAATATGCTAGGAAAAAAGTAACCAACACGTAGGATCTTCTATGCGGTGGCATAACCAGACATATGACCACCACATGCCCCAGCATGGCATTCATTCAATACTTTCTTGTCCTCCTCATGAGTGAGGCACCTTCAAAAAACTATATCGATACCATGGAGATAAAGGGTTTCACTGATGATAATGTAATTATTGGCTTGATATCGGATACGTCGTTGTTCATCGCGAGGGGTATCAGACCAGAAAGTGTTGGTTTGGAGATATATGATAATGTCTCCATACCACGGGTCAGATGAAAATATCAAGAACATCAACTCATATGGAGTAGAAATATCAGACATTTTCTCAGTTTCAGTAGTGGGAAGGTCACATATCCCCTTGGAAAAAATAAACATTTCTTCGACTTGGAATTCATGAATTCCAAATCGAACTTCTACAAGATGAAAATCCATTTAGAGTACTTTCCCCCCAGCAATTGGCGTGAAAAAATGTATATCATGGGGTGTGTTAGCAACCTATAAATATAGGATTCATAATTTTGACTTGACTGGTGGTAGTCTTGTAAATATGTACATACTTTGCCTTCTGCAAGTTGTATTCCCTTATTTAGTAAAAAATAAAAAAATCAAAAAATCAAAACGAGGGTAAAAAGTCCTAAAAGAACAATCAAAGGACTTAGAAAAAATAATAAACCCCCAAAAAAAGATGAATAAAACATGAAATTGTGCAAGCCTAAATGCCACTACTTTTACCTTTTGCAGTTGATTATGGCAGAGTGTCAATAAATGCCATAATCCATGATGCGTTAAATAGTTTAATCTTGAATTGTCATGTTTCAATTTCACTTGTTGTAGATAGAGAATAAAGAATTGTCATACAGTTTAATCATGACAATTCAGTAGTTAAGTAGAGAATAAGTGAATCCAATAGTTTAATCTGGATTCCTGGATGAAATAAGTGTATAATTAGATAGTTTTATTGCTTTCAGAAAGAATAAATATTGTAAAGGTTGCTAGCTCAAACGCACCTAATCAAAATGGAAGAAAAAATGTTAGCAGTTAAAATTGGGTAGGTAGAAGAAGGTGAGAAACATCATTGTAAATATTATTCACCAGGGCTGCAAATAACTAACTTCCCTTCCCCATAGCCATTTATCATTCTAAACTATCAGTCAGAAAGGCTCGAGGCATTTCCTTGACTTCTATTGGGACCAGACCCAAGGCTCTATGGTTGATTAGTTGAAAATATTAAATGTCTATATTAATCCCACAAATCACATCATTTTCCATTCATGCATTCATTTACCAGGAAAAATCATAAGTAAAAACCTCATTTTTACTTAATGATGCTCTAATCCTCATTTGATTAATTTCCCACATCTCATGAAAGTATAAAACCCTCAAAATGACATCTTATCCTAAGTTGAAGTGATGAAGTTAGTATAATGCAAACTTGACTTTAACCTTCACTTCTCTTAGTTATATTAATGTATTTTGATTATCCACTTTTCCCTCGTCATATTAACTTTAACTTATTTATTAATTCCCTAGAAAATAACCCTCTCCTATTAATATAATTCCCTTTATTAAATAGCCCCAAAAAATCATTATTATAACTTTAGCCAAAGTTTATTATCCCCACATGTTTTAATAAAAATCCATAATAAACCCCCTTTGGCTAAAAATATCATTATTCAAATATCCTGCTCCTTTATAGTTTTGGACAGTTCAAATAGTCTAAAAACTATATAATATAATAAAATACAAAGAAAATATTTAAACATATTTTATATGTTTAAAACAAAAATTTTGAAGCTAATCTAAGCTAAACTTCACAAAACTTATCCTTCTATAATATTTCCCCTCTCCCAATTACCCCTAACCCAAGGTTAAACCTTTACTTTTTCATACTTTGCAAAACCTGATGTTTCGTGTAAATCTTAAACCTTGGTTTAAACCTTGTTAAACCCCTCCTCACCATCAGGTTTAACCTCAACCATCCGATCATCCCGATCAAAATAAATGGATAATATTGAACTCGAGTCCCACCCCCTCGCATTCATTCCTGACCCTCCGATCATCTTAATCCCTTTAATCCAACGATCCAAACTAAATCCGATAAATCCTTCCCCCGCCCCCACCATTTCCTGACGATTAATTTTAAACCGTCGATCTCCTCTTACCAAATCAACAGCATAGATCATAGTACCTGGTCCCACATTATTTCCCTGCAGCTTCCCGATGCATCTTAGCCGTTCGCTCTACTCAACCAAATCTGACGGCGCAGATCCCATATTGCATTTCTAAAGTGATCGGGCGAAGTTGCCCAAAAATTTTGCAAAAAGAGTTGTTTTATGAAATCACCATCCACTACGTGTCCTAATTTCATTGGATCGCATTGTAAAAGCTAAAAACCAGTTACCGCTCGAAAGCAAGGCGATAACCACCACTGGTTTTTGCTTTCAAACGAAAAAACCACTCTTGACATTAATTTCGACCTGTAATAAATGTTATGTGTGTTGATAAAACTTAAGGTTTCGACCTTAGTTTTTATTATTTGCATATCATTTGCACCTTCAACTTTCAGAAACTACTCACAGACACCATTGTTGAGCCTCCCTGACCAATTTTCCCAGAAAGCCCTGTTTTTTACTGTGAACCTTTTTAAAGCAAATTTCCTCAATTTTCACAGTTTAAAGATTAAATTCAAGGATCTGAACAACTAAAACCTCTGAATTACCTTAATATTCCCTGTTTTCAATCAAACCCATTCAGAAAACATAAATGAGAAAAAAATCTCAAAAGAAGCCATCCTTAGCCTAAATTACTTAATTTCATCTCTGTTAAAGTGAATAACTCCTGCAAACAGTCTAATCTTGCAGTAGCTACCCAAAATGCCTAAAAAAAAGAGTTAAACCTCCACAGACTGATCTCATTCCACAAGTCTTTCAAAAAATCCTTCAATCACCTCCCTGTAGACCTGGATTTCATTAACAAATTGTTTGATTTTTGCAAGCTATTATCAAAATATGGATTTGGGCCAATAGTTTCAATACTATTTGACAAAATCTTTTGCTCCAAATTCTCAGATTTTAACTCAATATCTTCATTCAAAAAATAGTTTGCATACAAAGAAAGAACAAAATCAAGTCAGAGAGAGATCAGAATGATGAATTTTTCATAGTGAATGGTAAAAGTGAAATCATAATTCACAATGACACTAAAAACATAACAGTCAAAGAGTATCAGTGGTTAAAGTGTATTAGGTAAAAGTCGGAGTGAAAGTTAAAACAAAGTTACAAGAGCAGTCAAAGGTAAATATTAAAAGTAAATACAAAGGCAGTAAAATGGTAAAAAGAGATTAAAATACTTTCACCAACAATGAATTTTATCTAAAGTGAAAATAAAACAGTTAAAAGAACAAAAAGGTGAAAATATGAAAACATAACAAGAAGGAACATTTTTGCAGAAATATCATGTTTAAGTCATTTTTTTGTAGAACGTATTGTGACCAATCCAAGATTAATTTTGAAAAAATGAAGGAATTTTATGTTCTTAAGAGGGCCATCTACAAAAACCTCTCTCACTTTTCTAACAGCCATTATGGATTCGGAAATACTAAACAATATTAGAGAGCACTTTTTGCAGAAAATTCCTGTTAAGTCATCATTTTGCAGAGATGATTGTGGCCAATCCGAAATACATCATACAAAACTGAAAGAGGATTGTGTTCCTAAGAGACCTAGCTACAAAAACCTATTTCACCTTTTTCACAGTTATTTCAGAATGAGATATACATGCACATATTTACAGGCTATTTTTCAGACTCTGTAAAACTTTATTTTACACATATGTTTGCAGAGCCTATTGTGAAAATCAGGAGAGGAATTTTAGGAAAATAAAAGAGGTTTATCTCACCAACATATTTATATTCAATAAATTCTTTCAATTTTTACATATATATTTCGGATTGAGAAATAAAAAGATATCATTGGACCCAAAGTTTGTAGAAATGTTGAAGCTGAATGCACAAAGAAAGGAAGCAGTTACTGACTTGGATGCCTTATCATCAAATAAGAGTTGGATAAAATTCAAATTATCCTCTTATTCATCACCTATTGATAAAAAATAGTGCCAAATAGATGCATTATTCTTTAGTGTCTTTTACTTAAGTTCTATTTATGTAAAACAGTTAGAGATATTTGTGAACCAATCTTGATATTTTTTCAAGATATTCTAGTTTAGAATTTGTATAAATACTTCACTCTTTGAAGTATTTTTGGGTGGAATAAAATTATCAAGACTACTATAGAAATTTTTGTTGAAAATTTTGAATTTTATGTGAGTTAAGTTGAAGCAGCAGGCTAGAAACTGAAGCTAATAGACATCATAACTAATGATCCTCGTGTTGATCAGATGGTATTGTATCTTCCAGTTTTCATTGTTTATTTCTTTAAGTTCCATTCATACCTCTTGTGTTATTTTCCATATTAAATGAATAACTAGGAAAGTTATTACAGAATCAGTGTAAAAAGCTCTCTGTTTTTACTAGTTTTCATATTTATGTTTTCTGCTGATTTCCAGACTTTAGAATTCTTAATTGCTCTTTAGTCTCATTTGACCTCAATTTCCCTCTTCTTTTTCTGTGATCTTAGGATTCTTAATTGCACTTAGTCCAGATCATACCATTTCATCAAAATAGCCTTTTAAAACCCTCTGAAGATCATCTATCTTGCCCTTAGTATATTTGTTCTTTTGACCTTAGTTTTCTAGTCTTGTTTGCTATAAATTTGACTCCATTTCCCAATGGTTAAGTAGATATTTATATGGTTTCCCTTGTAGTCCTTTATTCCTACCAACATTCAAAAAATCAAACCATATTTTCCACTAATAGCTAGCCTAAAATCCATTACAAAACAAACCTAAATCTTAAGGAGAGATCCCTCTCCAGAACTCAAGAAGGCTAGATCCTGAATTCTAAAAGAGGTTCTTGGTTACCCCTGGTTTTCTTTAACTATAAACCAAAATCTCACGACCTAAGAATTACTAGGGTGATAACATATTGGTGACTCTAGTGGGGAACTAACCACTCTCCAGTTTTAAGTTTAATCTGAGAGGAAGATTTTTAAAACATATATTTTCTACTTTAAGATTAAGTTTAAAGGTTGTGGGTAATATAATGACAACTCTACTGGGGAAACTAACCTTTTCTTCAGAAATATTTTATAGGTTCAGATCTGATCTATGATGGTGGACAGTGATCAGACACATAAAGGTTAAAATCATCCACCTGGCGACTCCACACCAATTTCACAATCAAGAATCCACTAGAGGAATGAACCTGGAAGAACAATATGGAAAGATCAGGATTTCAACTTGGATCTTAATCCATGACATTATGTTCTTTCTCGTTAAGAAATTTTTTCAATATGTATTATATTTTATATAAGGATCTAACTTGGTTGTACAGATACCGTGGCCTTTCGTTATGGCTAATTTTCAAGATGATCCAAGAATAAAATGAAGATATGCTCCCATGAGCAGAGATCACATACCTGGATTTCCACACAAGCTACCAAAGGTAAATTCGGGTAACAATCTCCCCATGTTTCGAGATGAGAATATTGATGATCCTTTACTACATCTCATTAAATTTCATATGCACTCATCAAGATTGAAGGGTGATTGGCATAAGGATTGCCTCATGAAAATATTCATGGCAACCTTAGAAGGAAAAGCAAGGGAATGGTACGAAGCTCTCAAACCTACAATTTTGTTTTCTCTAAAATATTTTCATAAGGTATTTTATGAGCATTACAAAGAACATTTTCCATCTTTATCATTAGCTGAAAATTGTTGTGATCAAGTTGAAGATCTTATACATTACCTTAAAAATATTGATGAAGATTTTTGAAATTGGCATCCTGAAGATTTATTAGAAGAAGTCCAGAACTTTCATTCTCAAGTTAAATGTCATAATAATAAAGAGGAGTTAAACAAAGATAAAATACATCAAGAGATGAATCAAGATCCAAAAAACCCCTCTGTATTAATAAATGATGTTTCATTTAAGGTTTTGAATGAAGTTAAAGAAAATATTCAACCTCATGATCAACTTTTAGATAAGAGAAAAAACAATTTTCATTTCAATATAAGAATTCAGAGATTCCCACCCCCCCTCACCGAAGAAGAAATCAATTTGCTTCTAAACATGCAACCATCCTCAAAATAGTTACATAATGAAGAAATTTTTTCTACTTCTTCTAATGTTGATGAATGTACTAAAGTTTTTATCCATGAAGAGACAGAAGAACAAGTTGATGCTCATGTTATTCTACCTTCCCAAAAAGGTCCATTGCTTGATAGCACTCCTATTGAGAAAAATAATGACTTTCAAATAGAATGCAACTAATCTGATCAAGATATATTAGGATTCTTGGAAGAGAAATCTGCTGATCCAATGTTTATAATTGATGACATTCCTTCTTCTGAAGATTTGCCTAAATATGATCAGTATGATGATAATTTTGTTCTCCCAATTCAAGATAATTTCACAGAGCAATCACTAGCTATTTTGAGGGATGAAATCTTACAATTTCAGCTTGATGAAGATTTTTTAAGAGCTATCTTTCTTATTTTGGAATTAAGAAAATATTCTCCTCAACTTTAAAAATGTGTTCTTGAGATAATTTCTGAAAATTATGAAAATGAAATTAAACTTTTGCATTCTCAAATTCAATCATATAATTTCCGAGATCCTAAAGAATTCTTGGAAAATATTCCTTCTCCTAAGCAAGAGGAAATTGTACTATCTTTTGACCTGCATATTGAGGATGAGTATTCTTTCGAACACAAGGTTGAAGAAATAGTTTCAAGGATTAATATTCAGAATACAACTGAGCAACTAGTTATTGAAGGCCTAGAAGCACAAATCATACATTATGCTTTTAATGATCCTATAGAAAATTATATGGAGAATATTTTTAGCTCAAATCTGCAAACATGTTTTATCTATGAGGATCAAATATATCAGCAATTTCCATTTCACATATTATCATTGATTATGAAGACACATGATCAAGTTATACTTCCAAGTTTGATCACAAGTAGTCAAGTTATCCATTCATTTCTACAGCTACTTGATTGGCTTCATTGGCATTTTTGTATTACCTGATTCAACAAGATTTTTAGTAGATTGGAGTAAGTAGATGAGTGCCAATAAGCTCAGAATTTTGAGCATTTTTTTTAGTTTTTAATTTTTAGCTACTTTTTCATTAAGATTTAAAGCCAAGGATGACGTCCTAAATATGTTTAAGATCTATAAGTTGGTTTGAAAATTGTTGTGTGTTGTTTTAGTTTCAGATCAGATTTCATTTTGTAGAAGACAGAAGACACTTACTAAGATCATCAAAGGTCAAAGATGAAGGCTACTGATCTCAGATTTCTTGACATTTCACCAGGAAATGCCATCCCCAAGTGAAGCTGATGTTAGCAACCTATAAATATAGGATTCATAATTTTGACTTGACTAATGGTAGTCTTGTAAATATGTACATACTTTTCCTTCTGCAAGTTGTATTCCCATATTTAGTAAAAAATTAAAAAAATCAAAAAATTAAAAAGAGGGCAAAAAGTCCTAAAAGAACAATCAAAGGACTTAGAAAAAATAATAGACCCCAAAAGAAAAAGAACAATAAAACATGAAAGTGTGCAAGCCTAAATGCCACTACTTTTACCTTTTGTAGTTGATTATGGTAGAGTGTCAATAAATGCCATAATCCATGATGAGTTAAACAGTTTAATCTTGACTTGTCATGTTTCAATTTCACTTTTTGTAGATAGAGAATAAAGAACTGTCATACAGTTTAATCATGACAATTCAGTAGTTAGGTAGAGAATAAGTGAATCCAACAGTTTAATCTGGATTCCTGGATGAAATAAGTGTAGAATTAGATAGTTTTATTGCTTTCAGAAAGAATAAATGTTGTAAAGGTTGCTAGCTCAAATGCACCTAATCAAAATGGAAGAAAAAATGTTAGCAGTTAAAATTGGGTAGGTAGAAGAAGGTGAGAAACATCATTGTAAATATTATTCACTAGGGTTGCAAATAACTAACCTCCCTTCCCCATAGCCATTTATCATTCTAAACTATCAGTCAGAAAGGCTCAAGGCATTTCCTTGAATTCTGTTGGGACTAGACCCAAGGCTCTATGGCTGATTAGCTGAAAATGTTAAATGTCTATATTAATCCTACAAATCACATAATTTTCCATTCATGCATTCATTTACCAGGAAAAATCATAATTAAAAACCTCATTTTTACTTAATGATGCTCTAATCCTCATTTGATTAATTTCCCACATCTCATGAAAGCATAAAACCCTCAAAATGACATTTTATCTTGAGTTGAAGTGATGAAGTTAGTATAATGCAAACTTGACTTTAACCTTCACTTCTCTTAGTTATATTAATGTATTTTTATTATCCACTTTTCCCTTGTCATATTAACTTTAACTTATTTATTAATTCCCTAGAAAATAACCCTCTCCTATTAATATAATTCCCTTTATTAAATAGCCCCAAAACCCATTATTATAACTTTAGCCAAAGTTTATTATCCCCACATGCTTTAATAAAAACCCATAATAAACCCCCTTTGGCTAAAAATACCATTATTCAAATATCCCGCTCCTTTATAGTTTTGGACAATTCAAATAGTCTAAAAACTATATAATAAAATAAAATACAAAGAAAATCTTTAAACATATTTTATATGTTAAAAAAAAAAATCTCGAAGTTAATCTAAGCTAAACTTCACAAAAATTATCCTTCTGTAATATTTCCCCTCTCCCAATTATCCCTAACCCAAGGTTAAACCTTTACTTTTTCATACTTTGTGAAACTTGATGTTTCGTATAAATCTTAAACCCTGGTTTAAACCTTGTTAAACCCCTCCTCACCATCGGGTTTAACCTCAACCATCCGATCATCCCGATCAAAATCAATGGATAATATTGAACCCAAGTCCCACCCCCTCGCATTCATTCCTGACCCTCCGATCATCTTAATCCCTTTAATCCGATGATCCAAACTAAATCCGATAAATCCTTCCCCCGCCCCCACCATTTCCTATCAGATTAATTTTAAACCATCGATCTCCTCTTACCAAATCAACGACATAGATCATAGTGCCTAGTCCCACCTTATTTCCCCACAGCTTCCCGACGCATCTTAGCCGTTCACTCTACTCAACCAAATCCGATGGCTCAAATCCCATATCGCATTTCTAAACTGATCGAGCAAAGTTGCCCAAAAATTTTGTGAAAAGAGCTATTTTATGAAACCATCGCCCACTACGTGTCCTAATTTCACTGGATCACATTATAAAAGCTAAAAACCAGTTACTGCTTGAAAGAAATGCGATAACCACCACTGATTTTTGCTTTCAAACGAAAAAACCACTCCTGCCATTAATTTAGACCTATAATAAATGTTATGTGTGTTGATAAAACTTAAGGCTTCAACCTTATGTTTTATTATTTGCATATCATTTGCGCCTTCGACCTTCAGAAGCTACTCACAGACAACATTGCTGAGCCTCCCTGACCAATTTTCCCATAAAGCCCTATTTTCAACTATGAACCTTTTTAAAGCCAATTTCCTCAATTTTCACAGTTTAAAGATTAAATTCAAGGATCTAAACAACTAAAACCTCTTAATTACCTTAATATTCCCTGTTTTCAATCAAACCCATTCAGAAAACCTAATTGAGCGAAAAAAGCCCAAAATAAGCCATCCTTACCCTAAATTTCTTAGTTTCATCTCTGTTAAAGTGAATAACTCCCGCAAACAGTCTAATCTTGCAGTAGCTACCCAAAATGCCTAAAAAACAGAGTTAAACCTCCACAGACTAATCTCATTCCACAAGTCTTTCAAAAAAGCCTTCAATCACCTCCCTGCAGACTTGGATTTCATTAACAAATTGTTTGATTTTTGCAGGTTATTATCAGAATATGGATTTGGGCCAATAGTTTCAATACTAGTTGACAAAATTGTTTGCTCCAAATTCTCAGATTTTAACTCAATATCTTCATTCAACAAACAGTTTGCATAAAAAGAAAGAACACAATCAAGTCAGAGAGAGATCAGAGTGATGAATTTTTCATAGTGAATGGTAAAAGTGAAATCAGAATTCAGAATGACACTAAAAACATAACAGTCAAAGAGTATTAGTGGTTAAAGTGTATCAGGTAAAAGTCAGAGTGAAAGTTGAAACAAAGTTACAAGAGCAGTCAAAGGTCAATAGTAAAAGTAAATACAGAGGCAATAAAATGGTAAAAAGAGATGAAAATACTTTCACCAACAATGAATTTTATCTAAAGTGAAAGTAAAAAGTTAAAAGAACAAAAAGGTGAAAAGATGAAAACATTACAAGAAGGAACATTTTTGCACAAATATCATGTTTAAGTCATTGTTTTGTAGAACATATTGTGACCAATCCAAGATGAATTTTGCAAAACTGAAGGCGGTTTATGTTCTTCAGAGGGCCTTCTACAAAAACCTCTCTCATGTTTCTAACAGCCATTATGGATTGGGAAATATTAAACAATATTGGAGAGCACTTTTTGCAGAAAATTCCTGTTAAGTCATCATTTTGCAGAGAAGATTGTGACCAATCAGAAATACATCGTACAAAACTAAAGGAGGTTTTTGTTCCTAAGAGACCCAGATACAAAAACCTATTTCACTTTTTGCACAGTTATTTCATAATGAGAGATACATGCACATCGTTACAGGGTTTTTTTCAGACTCTGTAAAACTTTGTTTTACACATAGTTTTGCAGAGCCTGTGGTGAAAAGAGGGAGAGGAATTTTAGGAAACTGAAAGAGGTTTATCTCAAAAAAATATTTATCTACAATAAAATCTTTTAATTTTTACATATATATTTCATATTGAGAAATAAAAATATATCATTCGACCCCCAAGTTTGCAGAATTGCTGGAGCAGAATGCACAAAGAAAGGAAGCAGTTAGTGACTTGGATGCCTCATCATCAACTAAGAGTTGGATCAAATTCGAATTATTCTCTTAGTCATCACCTATCCATAAAAAATAGTTCCAAATAGATGCATTAGTCTTGAGTGTCCTTTACTTAAGTTCTATTTATGTAAAACAATTAGAGATATTTGTGAACCAATCTTGATATTTTTTCAAGATATTCTAGTTTAGAATTTGTATAAATACTTCACTCTTTGAAGTATTTTTGGGTGGAATAAAATTATGAAGACTAATATAGACCTTTTTGTTGAAACATTGGGATTTTATGTGAGTTAAGTTGAAGCAGCAGGTTGGAAACTGAAGCTAATAGACATCATAACTAATGATCCTCGTGTTGATCATATGAGTATTGTATCTTCCAGTTTTCATTGTTTATTTCTTTAAGTTTCATTCATACATCTTGTGTTATTTTCCATCTTAAATGAATAACTAGGAAAGGTATTACAAAATCAGTGTGAAAAGATCTTTGTTTTTACTAGTTTTCATATTTATGTTTTCTGTTGATTTCCAGACTTTAGAATTCTTAATTTCTCTAGTCTCGTTTGACCTCAATTTCCCTCTTCCTTTTCTGTGATCTAAGGATTATTAATTGCACTTAGTCCAGATCATACAATTTCATCAAAATAGCCTTTTAAAACCCTCTGAAGGTCTTTTCCCTTAGTATATTTGTTCTTTTGACCTTATTTTTCTAGTCTTGTTTGCTATAAATTTGACTCCATTGCCCAATGGTTAGGTAGATCTTTCTATGGTTTCCATTGTAGTCCTTTATTCCTACCAACATTCAAAAAATAAAACCATATTTTCCACTAATAGCTAGCCTAAAATCCATTACAAAACAAACCTAAATCTTAAGGAGAGGTCCCTCTCAAGAACTCAGGAAGGCTAGATCCTGAATTCTAAAAGAGGTTCTTGGTTACCCCTGGTTTTCTTTAACTATAAACCAAAATCCCATGACCTAAGAATTACTAGGGTGATAACAGGGTGGTGATTAGGATTTTATGAATTTTGGTCAAAATTGAACGTGCTTGAAATTGTACCGAACCTGAGCGGCTGGGTATATCTCGTTGTTTTAATTCTGGCGCCATGAACGGTTCGAAAAACCGATGTCGCATGAGGGAGATATCGCATTTTGATCGATTTCCTAAACAGCTAAAATTTGTGATAGGGTTGACTAGGATGCCCAGTCAGCATGCAGGTGCAGTCATCAAAAAGGGTAATATTCTCAAGATATTCCATTCTCTATGCCAATGATGTTTTTCCATGTGGCGCCTTCTGGGTCATTGATGTGTTGTACGTTTGATTTTGAAGAACCAATGATTGGATGACATGTGGCCAACCCTAAGGCTACCATGTGTCCCCTGTATAGTGGTGTAAATCTTTTTTTTAGGTCCAGGGGGTTCGACCCCATGACCTCCAAGTGCACATAATTCTTCGACTAACTCTGTTATTGGGTGAAGCTTACCCCTATAGGACACAGATGTTATTTAATGTTTACAACTCTTGTATATGGGGGGGGGGGGGGGGGACCGCCGGCGACCCCAAATGTTATGGTCACATGACATATTATTACACCGTCACATTTTTTGTAACGTCGACGGATAAACTTCCGACAGTTCCACGAAATTAAACTTCAAATCTATCACATGCAAAACATTCCCGCTGCAAGTCGACAATTTTGGAACTCCGCGATCCAATCTAGGTTCCGCTCGAATTTTTAATGTGGAGTTTTTAAACATGACCACGGGGTTTAATGGGGGTCTTCATGTGGCCACCCCACCCCTTAACTATAAAATTTAAATGTAAACAGTTTGGGCTGGTGGGAATTTGGAGCGCCACTAAATTTCGGGAAAAATGCTATTTTTAACTGCGGATAAGTGTAATTCTCCACATTTAGTGGAGGATTTCTAGGGGATATTGGGAAAAATCTTAGCCAGGTCAATTTTCAACCAATTTGGGTGAAAAAAGAGTCTACCTAGATTAACTGGAGCATTATGGAGCCATTGGTGCAGAGAAAAAAGCCATTGGAGGCTTGCAAACACATGTATTTGCAAAATTTTGAGCATATTGAAAGATGGACATGCCATTGGGAGCTAGACCAACAGATGTAGCCCAGGAGGGGTGAATTTCTTCATTATGCCTACTATGTAAATCTCATGTGTGATGTTATTTCTTTGTTATACACTGATGTTCAGTGTTTTTTAGGCTTATTTACGTGCTTAAAACTCACAATTTCATCTATGTTTCATGGTTAAATTGCTCAAACCTTAAGCAAAAAAATGGATACAAATATGTACATGTTTTGCAATAGAAAATACACTTATCATAGCAAACTAATACATTCCTATAAGATCAGGTTGGTATCAGAGCTAGAGTTTATTCTCTAGTGTTGTTGTGTGCAAAGATTTTTTTAACTGTTTGCAAGTGTTCACATGCTTACTAGGCTCAAGCTTAAGAGAGGAGAAGGAAATTTGGTGGAAGAAAGAGGGTCTCAAAGTGAGCCACAACAAAGGAGGGCAAGATTTCCACATTCTCCACCACCTAGTTCACCTCCAAAAGAAGAAGAAGCAACATTAAGCATGCCTCCAGGGGAAGAATAAATCCATGAAGAGGTGGATCCCAAAGAAGAAGAAAGAGTGTTCAGGAAAGAATTCCTTGACATGACTGAGATGGTGAGAATCCCTTATCAAGAAAGGAATGAGAGACTAGAAGGAGAAGGATCCAAACTTCACAAGTAAGGATAGGGATCATCAGGAGGTCAAAACGATGAAGATAAATCAAAGAAGAGCAATGGAGGAAATGGAGACAGTGGAAAGTCACCATCCCCACCCTCATCATCATCATCCTCTACTTCATCTTCAGTACGTCAGCCACACAATTCAAATAAAACTGGTAAAATTCCTTTTCTATAACTTAATGTTAAGTTTGAATTGCCAATTTTTAATGATAAAGTCAATGTAAAAAAGATTGATAATTGGATTAGGCAATTGGAGGTTTATTTGAGAATTCATAACCTTCATGATGATGATATCAAAATCAAACTAGCTTCATTGAGAATGGAAAGTGCAACACTTGTTTGGTGGGAAGCCAAGACAAAGGAGGAGATCAAGAAGCATGGTAAGATTATGCTTTCATGGACAGATTTCATTACTGCAATAAAACAATAGTTTTATCCATTAGCTCATATGAAAAAAGGCATAATGAACTGGCAAAATTTTAGACAATTGAAAGGACAGAATGTGCAAGAATACACCCAAAAATTTAGGAGAAGAGCTCTCTTATTAGGGGTAGATTTGCAGAGCCAATATACTTTCATCAAGTACATAGGAGGTTTACATAGCTACCTAAAACATACTATCCCCATTTTTAACCCTGCAAGTCTAGATGAAGTTTGTGTTTAGGCCACACATCTAGAAGCTAGATGGAAAAAAATTACTAATGAGGGTAGGAAGAAACCTTTTACGGGGAAAATCAAAGAGAAGACCTCAAAAGGTAAGGGAAAAAAGAATGCATCTGTCAAGAAAGAGGGAGAAAAATTGGTATGTAAACATTGTTCAAGATAAGGCCATGATGAGAATCATTGTTGGAAATTACATCCTGAAAAGAGGCCCAAACATCAGAACAACATAGGGAAATAGAAAATTGTAGCTACAAATCAACATGATTTAGGAGAGGATTGAGGTGATGAATATAAAATTACAGCCATGGGATTGAAGAACATGAAGGGGAAAGAAATTGAAACTAAACCTAGTACTAGTGCATCAAACTGTCACATACAAGCTCCAAAGGAAGAAGAGAGAATTGAACTGTTTCATGTGAGGGTCATATCCAAACATACAAAGATTGACACATTGTTTGGCAGTGGGTCAAAATAAAAATTAATCGCTGAAGACTTGGTCAAGAAACTTAATCTTGAGACCATTCCACATCCAAAACCATATCCACTTGGGTGGATTTGTAAGGATTCAAATTTACAGGTTTCAAAGAAGTGCATATTGCAGTTTTCAATAAATGCACATTTTTTTGACACGGTTGAATTAGATGTGGTTCCACTTGATATTACAGGTATTGTGTTGGGCAGTCTTTACTTGTATGAGAGGAAAGCGATCTTTCGTCACCATGAGAACAAATACCATTTATTCAAATATCGAAAGGAGTACATTGTTAGAGCACATCGCAAGAAGACAAATATTTCTATGGTAAATGCTGGATAGGTAAAGGGGTTGGTAAATTCAAGTAAGATTTTTTTTCTTCTAATGATTAAGCCTAAAGCTGATGTTAATCATGAAACATTTGAGGATTGTGTTCCTAACTTGAATAAAATTTATATGATGTAGTTGATGCACATCATGAGATGTTTGAGGAGCCAACATGATTGCCTCCAAAAAGGGAGATTCAACATGAGATTCAGTTACAGCAAGATTGTCTTCTTCCAAACATCGGCATGTATCGCATGTCAATAATGGAGAATGTTAAAATTAAGAGGAAAATCAAGGACATGTTGGACAAGGGACTCATAAGGCCAAGCACTTCACCATGCAATTCACCCATAGTCTTGATTCTGAAGAAAGATGGGACTTGGCACATGTGTGTAGACTTCAGAGCTTTGAACAAGATAACGGTAAAGAATTGATACCCACTCCCAAGGATAGATGATTTTATTGATCAGATGAATGAAGAATTTTTTTTCACTAAGTTATATTTACGAAGTGGATATCATCAAGTAAGAATTGCAGAAAGTGATATATGGAAGACTGCATTCAAAACCAAACAAGAACTCTTTGAGTGGTTAGTTATGCCATTTGGTTTGTGTAATGCACCAGAAACTTTCATGCATGTTATGGATAATGTTTTGTGTCTATTTCTTGATGAATTTATGATTTTGTATTTAGATGATATAATTCTTTTCAGAAAAACAAGAGAAGAACATGTCTTGCATGTGAAAAGGGTGCTTGATGTTTTGAAGAAAGAGAAATTATTTCTTAAGATGTCAAAGTGTGAGTTTGGAAAGACTTCTTTGGTTTATTTGGCACACATTGTAGGAGGAGGCGAGTTGAGAATTGATCCTTCTAAAGTGGAAGCCATTGTGAATTGGTCCACTCCCAAAACAGTAACTGAGGTAGGAAGTTTCTTAGGCGCAGCTCAGTATTGGAGAAAGTTTATTGCTAACGTTTCTACCATATAAGATCTTATGCATGCAGTGACAAGTGTGAAGAAAGGCTTCTAATGGGGAGGCAAACAGTAGTAAGCTTTTGAATCTTTAAAATGCAAGATCATTTTAGCTCCAGTTCTTGCATTACCGAATTTGAGACAGCCATTCGAAATACAAATCAATGCTAGCGATTATGCAATGGGCACAGTACTTTTACAACATGGTAAGCCTATCGCTTTTCATTCTGAAAAATTCAATGGTGCTGTAACTAATTATCCTACATATGACAAAGAGTTGTATGCATTGGTACAAAGCGTCAATAAGTGGAAACACTACTTGATGGGTAAAGAGACGATTATACATACCGATCACAAACCATTACAGTACTTGCAGTCGTAAACAAAATTGCAGCAATCACAACATTTCAGGTGGATGGGACTTCTTCAACAGTTTAACTTGGTTATAAGCTACAAGAAAGGTATTTTCAATAAATTTGCTGATATTATTTCAAGGCCAATCATAAGTGCTTCTACTTTACTTAAAAATGATTCTATTGTACATGAGAGTTACATAGAACAATATGCACATGATGTTGATTTTTAAGATGTGTATGCTAGTTTGAGTGAAGGGAATCAAGTTGAGGAAAATGATTATCACATGCATAACAATTTTTTGTTTCATTTGGGAAAGTTATGTATACCAAAAGGAGAGAGGTTAAGTGTTATGAGAGAGGCTCGTTTGTCTCTTATTGTTGGACACTTTGGCGTAAGAAAAAATAGTGGCGCATCTACAAAGGTATTGCTATTGGCCTCGCATGATAGATAGTGTGTCACGTTTTATAAGAGGTTGTTCTATGTGTGCAACAAGCAAGCCTAGAAATAGGAAGCTTAGGTTGTACACACCACTATCGGTACCATCAAGGCCATGGGAGTGTGTCTCCATGAAATTTGTTGGAGGTATACCTATTTCAAGAAAACGGCATGATGATCTTTATGTAGTTG
This sequence comes from Pinus albicaulis, assembly GCA_034641835.2. Lineage (NCBI taxonomy): Eukaryota > Viridiplantae > Streptophyta > Pinopsida > Pinales > Pinaceae > Pinus > Pinus albicaulis. The sequence continues at coordinate 728,023,229 of CM076582.1, read as the reverse complement.
TGGATAGATTCAGTAAAATGTGTATACTTATGCCATGTAAGAAAACTGTAACTACTCAACAAACTGTTGAACTTTATTTTCAACATGTATGGGTTCATTATGGATTTCCAACTTCTATTGTTAGTGACATGGATTCCAGGTTCATTGGGAATTTTTGATCCAATCTTTGGAAGATGATGGACACAAAGTTGAAAAAGAGTATTTCTTTTCATCCACAAACTGATGGAAAAACCGAGGTGGTGAACAGAACCAGTGTGCATCTATTGAGAGGATATTGCAGCAAACATCCCAAGTTGTGGGATGAACAACTACATTACATTCAACACACTTACAACTTGGAAGAGCGCTCTTCTACAAATACTTCACCTTTTGAAGCATGCTTTGGGTATTTGCCGAAATCGCCATTAGACTTCATATTTGAGAAGGATGTTGCAATTGATGGGCATAGTGATGTTAACAAGGCTCAAAATTTCATTGAGAAAATTCAAATTATTCATCAACAAGTTCAAGAACAACTTGAGAAGATTCAAAGCAAATATAAGGAGAGGCATGTCAAAAATAGAGTTGATCACAAGTTTCAAGAAGGAGATGAGGTATGGTTGCACATAAGCAAAGAAAGGATGCAAGGAGAAGGTAAAAAGCTTAAACTCATTCACTATAGTCCATTCAATATCATCAAGAAAGTTGGTAACAATGCTTTTCAACTTGACTTGCCTTCATATATGCAAATGTATTCAGTTTTTAATGTTGAAAATTTAAGTTTGTATGAGCCACCTTTAATCAATGATCAAGGAAGTGATGTTCAACTACCTTATATTGAATATTTCACACCAGAATTTTTGGATGAGCTCAAGGAGGATACCATTCTTGACAGGAGGACAAGAGCATCTAAGAGGGGAATTGTCGACTACCTTTGAGTTGGGCTCAAAGGTAGTAATCCAAGCAAGGAAAAGTGGATGGAAGTTGGAATTGTGAGGGAGTTGTACCCTCATCTACTGAACAAGTAATCAAAGTATTTTGGGGTCTAAAAGCTTCCCAATGGGGAGGTGTGATCAGGAGTTCATGAATTTTTCTCAAAATTGAAAGTGCTCGAAATTGTACCGAACCTGAGCAAGCAGGTAGATCTTGTTTTTCTGATTCTGGCGCTGTGAACGGTTCGAAAAAACGATGTCGTATGAGGGAGATATCGCATTCTGATCGATTTCCCAAACAACTAAAATTTGTGAGAGGTTGACTGGGATGCCCAGTCATCATGCAGGTACAATCAGAAAAAAGGGGAATATTCTCAGAATATTCCATTCTCTAGACCAATGATTTTTCTCCATGTGGCGTCTTCTAGGTCATTAATGTGTTGTACGTTTGATTTTGAAGAACCAATTATTGGGTGACACGTGGCTAGCCATGAGGCTGCCACGTGTCCACTGTATAGTGTTGTAAAATTTTTGTATAGGTCTAGGGGGTTCGACCCCATGACCTCCAAGCAGGCATAAGTCTCTGACCAACTCTACTACCGAGTGAATCTTACCCCTATAGGGCATCGTTGTTATTTAATGTTTACAACTCTTGTATATGGGGGGGGACCGCCACTAGTCCCAACCCGTCGACGGCCCAAAATGTGATGGTCACGTGACATATTATTACATTGTCACATTTTTTGTAATGTCGACGAATAACCGTCTGATGGTTCTGCGACATTAAACTTCAAAGCTATCACATGCAAAACATTCCCGCTGCAAGAAAATGCTTTCAGAACTCTGTGATCCAATCCGGGTTCCGCTCAAAGTTTTAATGCGGAGTTTTTAAACATGACTGCAGGGTTTAAAGGGGGTCAGCATGTGGCCACCTCGCCCCTTAATTGTAAACTTTAAATGTAAATGGTTTTCTCTGGCAGGAATTTGGAGCACCACTAAATTTTAGGAAAAATGCTATTTTAACTGCAGATAAGTGCAGTTGTCCACATTTAGTGGAGGATTTCTATGGGATATTGGGAAAAATATTAGCCAGGTCAATTTTCGACCAATTTGGGTGAAATGAGATTCTACCTAGACTAACTGGATCATTCTAGAGCCATTGGTGCAGCGAAAACAACCATTGGAGGCTTGTAAACACATGTATTTTCAAAAAAAATCGCATAATGAAAGATGGACATGCCATTGGGAGCTGGACTAGCAGATGTAGCCCAAGAGGGGTGAACTACTTCATCATGCATGCTGTGTAAATCTTATGTGTTATGTTATTTCTTTGTTATACACTGTTGTTCAGTGTTTTTTAGGCTTATTTACATGGTTAAAACTCACAATTTCATCTATGTTTCATGGTTAAATTCCTCAAACCTTAAGCAAACAAATGGAGACAAATATGTACATGTTTTGTAACTGAAAAGACACTTAGTGCAGCAAAATAATATAGTCCTTTCATATCAGGTGGAAATCAGAAATAATCATAGTTTTATGGAGTAGGATATAGCGTCGGAACTGTTATCACTCCTCTAGATATCTGAAGGCTGAGAAGGAGACCAGCAAAGGTAACCATATACCGCTTTAACCTAGTAGCTAGTCGTACTGGCCTGAGAGGGCTCTCTTAATGAAATCACAGCTAAATTGACTGGATAATGGAGATTTTAGGCTAGGTATAATAGGATTTAGGGTTTGATTGATTTGGATTTTGTGTTGGATGGTGAATTAGGTCTAGGAAAAACTAGTTTAGGGCTCTGAAAATCATATTTGTAGAGATGTAATGTGGTAAGGTAGGCACACACTTTAGCACTTTAAAGGTATCTTGGTGAATATGGCGGATTGAAATGGTTTCAAAACGAGCATGGATATCATGAATTCATTTATATCAGAATAAAATGAACATAAAAGTGAAAGCTTCTCCAAAACAAAGCATTAAATCAAGGAATTATGCTTATAAAACTTAAAAATAAATCACATAAGACATGGAAATGAATATGGAAGGCACAATAATTTCAAACATATGGTAACATAAGAAGAAAAACTGATAAAACACATACCACATGAATCCCACCACAATAGTTGCAAACTTTGTCTATTAGTTCCTGCCAAAATCACAAAATACACTAGTGTTCCAAGCTAAATTCCACAGCATCCAACCTTTGAAACTGATTACAATGGGACTCATATAGGAAAATGCATCATAGGAAAGCTCATCAAGTCAAAAATATTATTCAAGGCTCATTATAAATGCATTTGATGAGTCCTCACCTAAATACTAGGATAGTTGAAACAATTTCCAAGATTTTAGACAAAGTTTAGGAGATTTTATCTCCTCATTAATTACAAATTTCATAATATAGTGGGGCAAAAACTAACTAAGAATATTAAAATAAACTAAATTGATTACAAGACATCAAATTGCTAAAATTTGGTGCATGAAAAAGTTTCTATATCAGATGGGTCACATCACGAGAAAAAGGGTCGCGCCAGTATGTAGAAAAGTCACACCAGAATGCATCAAAATAGGAATTTAGCAGAAAGGTTGCGAAAGGGTTGTGCCAGTTGAGAGTTGCTTTTGGGTAACTTTTAGGAATCCAAATTTCATTATGAAAGATGGGTCAAGTAGCCCTACGTGTCTACTTTCCAATGATCCATCAAAATCCAAAAATACCCACAGGAAGGCCTCCAAAACATGATTTTTCCAACCTCTCTCAAAAGTATCGCGCTAGTCGAGATTTAGTGGCAGAAGCATGAAAAAGGTGAGGTTTTCTAAGTTTTTTTTTATCAAAATTAAAAGTTTTCATGAAAAAATAACTTAATATTTAGCATGTACACATCATTATTTATCCATCCATGTAGATAATATCTCATTTGGATGCCCAGGGAAAAAGGGTCACACCTCGGTGTGACCTTTCTGTGTGACATTTTCTGCAAAATTTCAAAAAAAATCGAACTCCTCCAAAATTTTCAGAATTTGTTCCTTAAATTCTCTAGATGATAGGCTAAACATCCAAGGATGTTTTAGCCATCAATTTGACTCCTTTAACTCTTTTTATTGTCTCCCTTTGCTTGCCTTGGACCTCTTGAGGTTTTCTTTTCAATTGCTTAATTTTTACTTGTGCAATCAGATTTCTAGTTTGATATCGGGCAGCCATATTTTGTGAATCTTATTATCCCTGTTTGTAGTCTCCAAGAGATTTTCCAGGTGAATGTTGACCTTTTCAAGCCAAAAATCCTTGTCTTCATTGATTTATTTTGTTATCCTCTCCTCAAAAGTTAGCTGCTCATTTGTAGGGTTTTGTTCTTTGTTTTTCTGTAGTGCTTTCTTGAGACCCATAGTTATTGGCCTCTTCCTCTTCACTTGGTTTTCATGTTCATCAGGTTTAGCCACTATTTTTCCCCTTTCCTGCTTATTTTCCTCAAACAACCTCTTCTCCAAAATCAATTGATTTGTCTTTAGTTGACTGTTTTCCTGCTCAAGAAATGAGATGACAAAGTAAGCCCTTGCTAGGTTATCTTGGAGCTCTTTGATCTAAGCCTCCTTGTCATTTATTGTTCTCTGTAATTTTTCATGGTCATCATGTTCCTCTAGGTCAACCAAATAAAAATCATGTTCCTCCTCATCATGCATGGATGTCTCATGCAATGCTGATGGTGATCCCTCCAATGGAATAGGCTTCGCCCCTTCCTCTTTCTGAGGAGAAAACACAAGCCCCCTGCCTCTCTTATACGTGAGAGTAACCTCAGGCCCAGGCCTCTTTGAAATCTCATCCTATTTTCTTGATGATACAAACTCCATTGGATGTGTATACATTGACCCTGATGGTGTTGTTTTGCTAGGAGAAATGGTGGGACTAATACCGGGAGCAATGTTTAGTTTATCCATGAAGGTCTGCCAGGTGATTTTCTTGGCTAAAATTTGATGCATAACCAAAATCTTGATTAGCCTATGATGAAATATATTGGTGATATGAGGTTGTCCCCTAGTCTTAACCTTTTCAGTCATCTTCACCAAACTTCTAAACAGAAAGTTGGACAAATTAAGTGCCTTTGTAGAGGTGAAGTGCATAAGAAAACTAACATGATACTTATGTAATATGGAAAACCTCCCTTCACAAGTAAAATATTTCATAATGATTTTCATCAAAGGGGCATACTGTGATAGAGAAATATGAAAGGAAAAACATGCTCAGGAACATCTCTGAGGTTAGGTGTTAGGAACATTCTATAATCATCAATCTATAATTCCATACCCTTGAACCAGTTTTCACCCTAATTTGGAATGCTTGTGGCTGAAGAAATGATGTCTGCTAAAACATTGACCTCTACACCTTCTATGATAGCTCTGTCTATGTGAAAACTATGGGCAAAGAAGCTATTCAAAGGAACATAAGACCCAACCTTTGTGATTATCTCACAAAACATCATACAACCAGCATTTACAAAAAAAAATTTAACAAATGGAGAAGCATTGATTTCACTCGGGCAGATTGGCTCAACTCTTGAATGATTTCCTCCCTTTTGCAATTTTTGTTTACTCCCTGTTTCGCTCTCCATGAATTCTTTTTAAAGAATATACTTTAGCCAATTTTAGGGTTTGGATAATTGGTAATATTGGTTTTGAAAACAGAGGAAATGTAGTAATGCTATGGAAGTTTGCTCAATGTTTTTGAGGAGACAAGGGGGAGTATGAGATGGAATGATATGGTAAAATTTGTTTTATGAGATGAAATGGTGTGGTAAGGAGATTGTGAACTGTGCAGTGGAAACTTAGTAGAAGGCTAGGGTTTAATGAGCTCAATGGTAAATATGTAGTGAGTGATAGGAAGTGTGTAGTTCAAGGTTTTCATGGAGGATAAATGATAATGTAGGTGAGTGAAAGCTATGATTTCCTTTACCAAAACAATGGAGAATAAAAATTGTTGAAAGAATTTTCTGGAGAAAACCTTGAGAATAAACCACTTTATCCTTAATGAAACTACTAGAAAAGAAGTTATAGATGATCACTTACTATTTGTAGAATATTTATGGGTCTTTGAACAATGTTTGGAATCTAGAAAAACTCTTAATTTCACCCTGAATCCATGAAGGAACTATGCATTTTAAAACCCTGCCAATTTCGCAGAAAGGTCGTGCCCAGTCAGAACGGTTTCAAAAACGTCATAGAAGGGTCGCCCCTCTCTAAAACTTAAGAAAAAACCCTCCCTTTCTCACAAATTTCTCCTTCTCTTGATTTTCAGAGTGATGTCAAGGAGATCCAAAGACATATAGAGTAAAAATTAATTTAATTGAGCTCCTCCATAGGCCTTTATGAGTTACTTTTGGTGTCTTAGTAATTAATGAGGTAGGATGGCCCACCTCACGAATTTACCTTTTATTTTAGCCCTTTTGAACTTTAGTAATTTTCGAAATTTTGAAACCTTAGAAATATTATTACATATGAAAACATAAATTACAGTGAAATCAAAAATTTTATTGAAGATACTTGCCTATTTCCACTCCTCCAATTGTTGAATTTTATGCATGAAATGGCAGTTTGGTGACCTTGAAACCCTAATGACCTAATGGAGACTCTTAACTGAATGGAATCATGATGGGAATGAATAAAATGATGATTAAAACCTTAGAAATATTATACACTCGGCTTATTTGATGACATAAACCGATAATTTAAAATTTTTGAAAGAGTGGAAATAGTCCTAGACCTAATGCCAAGTGACCAAATTTTTGCTTAAAGACTTAGTGAAATGAAAAAAAAAATGATTTAGGGACCCTATTAAGACATGATAAGAGTACATTTGATCACTGGTGACAAGATGAAAATATTTACACTAACATTGGCTCTAGTTGAGGATGGCATCTCCTTGGAGGTGTCAAGAACACCATAGACCAAGTAGCCTAACCATTGGGCATGGAGTCAAAAGCTAAAAAATACACTGAATACTAATAAATCGACATAATAAACTAACTCAAAACTGGACTGAATTGACTTTGAATAAACTTTGAAAACAACAGCAAATAAATGGAACTTTATGTCCTTCACCTTGGGCTCCAAGCTCTGATGATTCTCGTCTTCATACTTTGTAGAAAAATTAAAATGATATGTACAATGGAATTGGGAAATTTTTAGAAATCTGCATCAGAAAAGGTAATTCTCAAGGATCCTACCATTGACTGTTCCTCCTAATCAATCTTCTCCATCCATTCCTTCCAATAGGAAAGAATGTTTTTCGTGAGAGGCTGAAATCTTGTATGGTCCTTTCCACAGGTTCTCAAATTTACTGTGCTTCCCTTTTTCCTTGTTTCTAGCATCCCAATGGAGGACTACATCTCCAATCTTAAAATCATCTACCTTTGTCTTATGGTCATATTCCTTCTTTATATTTTCATGAAGCGTTGAGGTATTATGAAAGACCTCATCTCTTGTTTGCTAAAGATGAATCATCTGATTGATCCAGCATTGGACATCATTTTCTTCACTACCTACTTCTTGTAACAAATTCATAACCAGGACTGCAAGTGATGTAGGGAAAATAATATCTACTCCATATACTAACTGAAACGAATACATTCCTATTTATTTCTAACTACTCAACCTGTTCACCCATAAAACATTAACAAGCTTTTTATGCTAGTTCTTCTTGTTTGCCTCCAACATCTTCTTTATGATATTAATCGTAGATTTATTAGAAGATTCTTCCAATCCATTAACTTGTGGATAATATGTGGTTGAGTACCCAAATTTGATGTTGTATTTGTCACAAAACTCAATCATTTTCTTCGAATTGAATGCAACCGCATTGTCTGTAATGATCTTATGAGGAAAGCCAAAACAAGAAAAAATGTTAGTCTCCAAAAATTGAATTATAACTAAACTTGTAGCTTGCCTTGTTGGAATCACTTTGATCCATCTGGTGAAGTAGTCGGTGGCTATTAAGATCCATTTATGTTTTGCAGATGACGCAGGGTGGATTTCTCCAATAAATTCAAGGCCCCACTGTTGAAATGGTGCTTGCACGAAAATAGGCTGCAAAGGTAACAAAAGAAGCTTCATTTTACCTTGAAATATCCTACACTCGTGGCAACTCATCATTGTTTTATATAAATCTGCAAAAAGAGTAGGCCAATAATATCCAACCATCAACACATTATTTTCCATGGTTTTACAAAACAGGTGACCTACACAATCTCCCTTATGGAAATCATTCATTACCTCTTTTGCTTGATCTTCTAATAAACAGTTCAGCCAGACACCTCTGGGGTCTTTCTAATGAAGAGCAATGTCTAAAATGCAGTATTTGGAAGCCTTCAACATTAAAGACCTACCCTTACTTTTAGACATGCCTGGAGGGGGATTAAGATGTTGAAGAACATATATAATGTACATAGAAAATCTTTCGGATTAATCACATCATTAGGATTTGGTCCTAATGATGTGATTAATCCAAAAGATTTTCTATCTACATTATGGATTACAAAAGTCTTAGATCTAACATATATAATGTTTGAATACCAAGGAGATGAGAGAAAAATATCAGATACATGTATGAGTGTGCCATCATATTCTTCATCAGACAAAACTGGAATGAGGTTGATATAAAGAGCATGTAAATTTGATGTAGCCATTAGCTTGGATAATCCCTGGCCATTGATTAGCTTTGTGGGCTTGATCTCAATGTCATACTCTAACATAGTTTCTATCCACTTCCCTATTCTACCTTTCGGAGCAGTTTGCATTAGGGAATCCTTCACTGCTACGTTGGGTACATAGGCTAGAATATGTGAATGAAGGATATATACTCGGAAATCCTTCAGTGCCTTTACCAGGGCCAAGGATTGCTTCTCAATTATGTTATATATAAGGGCGACATCCCTGATGGTACGACTAAATACTGCAATGGGTTCCGCAGTCTTATCCTTATTTTGCATTAAAACCCACAACCAAGGTATCTTCGGAGGAAAATGAAAATATGATAAAATCAATGGAGTAGTCGGGACTGATCAGAATAGGAGTTGTAGTTAAGGAAAACTTCATCAAATTAAAATAATTTTTGGCATCCTCGGACCACTTTAACTTACTGTCCTTTTTTAGCATGTTGGTCATCTCTCGAATATGCTCGATGAGTTTCGGAATAAATCTTCCCAAAAAGTTCATCTTACCATTGAAAGCTTGAATCTATTTCTTGTTGCATGGAAAATCAATTTTCTGAATAGCTTCAATATGAGAAGGATAAATTTGGATACCATCTTTGGAGATGATATGACCAAGAAGCTTGCCCTCCTCCATGACAGAAAGACTATTTTTGGAATTAAGTGAAATCCCAAATTTCCTGCATTTTTGAAATACAATTCTCAAATGATACAAATGCTCGTCATCAAAATGAGAAAAAACTGTCAAATCATCAAGATATACAACTAAGAAAACGTCCTTTTAATTTTCAAAGGCTATTTCCATCTCCCGCTAAAAGGTGGCCCCTGCATTTTTTAGCCCGAACGACATTTTAGAATACTTGAATGTACCCCAATGTGTCGTGAAAGCAGTCTTGTCTTGATCATCATGTGCACTAAAATCTGATTGTATCCCGAATATCCATCAAGAAGTGACATTTGGGTAGCCCTAACCACTCTCTATAGGATATGATACATCTTGGGAAGGGGATAATTATCCTTCAGATACACCTTATTTAAGTTTCTAAAATCAATGCAAATCCGGATTTCTCCAGTTTTCTCCCTTACCGGAACCAAATTTGACATCCAATCTGAAAATATGATGGGAACAATTATACCAGCTTTGAAAATCCTGTTTACCTCTTTTTCTATCGACGGCAACAACCTTCGGTTGATTCTTCTCAACTTTTGTTTGAAGGGCTTTTGGTCAGGCTTGACCAGAATTATATGTTGAATGATATGCTTATCATAAACCTTCAAGTCTGCATAGTCCCAAGAAAATACATTAGAAAATTCAGACAACAAAGCAATGTATTTGTCTTTTACCTCTGGAGATAAGGACTTGGATAGCCTGACCATCTTGGTATTTTATGTTCCGATGTTCACATCCTCGACACCTTTCTCATTAGGAACCATAGTCATCTTCCTACGTTAGGGGAATTTTGAGGTCTAAAATTGGCCTCCTAAGAAAAATGTACAACCAAAATAAACTTTATAAGAACTAATAGGATTCAAGATGATGATGTCAACAATGGGGCACGATTCACCATTTTTGGAGTAAGAATGTAAAAATATTAAAAAATAATAAAATAATAAAACAACTTTTTCAACTTGTATTTTCACTTATCTCGCTAAGGTTTTACTCAAATTTTGAGTGGGAGTACTCACTAGATGCAAAATTTAATTCCTCATCCAAGGAGTACCCATGTTGCATACTTTTGATAAACCCTACTACATGAAAAATGATAAATACATGAAAAACGTGATTGCAATCACGCTTTTCATGTATTTCCCATTTTTCATGTAATAGGGTCTATCAAAAGTATACAACATGGGTACTCCTTGGATAAGGAATAAAAATTTTCACCCAACTAGTTTTTCCGCTCAAAATTTGAGTAAAAACCCATAAGGAGATAAGTTGAAAATACGAGTTAAAAAAATAGTTTTTTCTTTTTCCCTCTAAAATTTGATGATGTAATCTAATCTTATTTTATTATTTCCACTATTATTTAATAATTTCCTTAGGAGACCCATTTTAGACCTCAAAATTCCCCTAATGGAAACATCATCTTGATCAAAAAGCTCTTCCAAAGGTACAAGAACCCTTGGAATGTTGTTATCCTTCAAATGTAATACATAAACCTGAGTGGCTTCGATGACTTGATCATCTTTTTCATAAACTTCGTCAATAAAGGAATTCTCAAATTCACCTTCATTTTCCAGAAAATTGTTTACCTGTTTGTCATCCCAAAACACTTGTCAATACCGTAAGTTGTTAGGGACAGTTGGTCGATGTTTGACATGAATTTCAAATTTCTTATTAGAATATATGGGAATCTTTAAATTACTTGTTGCTATAGCAAGCGAATCTACCATAAGATTCTGACTTCTTGGTACTACGGACAATGTATATTCAGGAAACATCTTTAGGATATCCGACACAACATTTATATATGCTCTTATTCATGGATGTTTGGCCTGGTATTCCCCTTTTACCTATTAAATAACAAGCTCGGAGTTTCCATAAACATAAATTCTTTTTGTGCCCAACTTCTTCAGAATTTTGAGGTAGATGATAAATGCCTCATACTCAGCCTCATTATTAGAACAATCAAAAGCCAACTTATATGAACATAATCTTACACTTTTTGGAACTTTACTCGACTGATGAAGAGGACTAGGGATCCAAATTCCGATGTCTACCCCATATTTCCCTAAGGCACCGTCGAAATCCATGGTCAAAAGACCATTCTCATCATCCAGATCTTGGAATTCTGCACTCTGTTTTGTCTCATCTTTTCGAGCCACTTCTTCAATATGTTTTGGACCTTTTTATAACTTATCTGATGATTGCTCTAAATAATTAGTTTTATTTCCTTTTTTCCCATCTAAAGCTTCTCTGAAACTATTGGAAATTTCTAGAATTTCTTCTGCTTCTACAAGCTAACTATCTACATTATTCAAACCATTATCATTAAACAAAATAAATGATTCATGATCTGTATGTACATCATTAATAAGATGATTGTTGGTTTTCCCTTTGCTGGTAATCATGTATTTCATCTTTGTTTCCTAGTACAACTTCCTCAATTGTCCTAAAATAAAGATGGTGGCATAAGATAAATCTAATTGAAAAGTACCTCTTAACTCTGCTCCCCAAGATCTTGACAATAACATACCAAACCGTGGTGGTATATCACCTACCACCACTTCCATCAAGACATTATTTTTTGGTATTTTTTTAAGGGAAACTACCAAATAATTTATGAGACCAAGACAACGAACTCTACCAGATCGAAGAAATACAGATCATGGTAAGGATAGGTTATATCCATGCCTAGTTTTTCCATAATGGCCTTCTACATCAAATTATGGGAAGCTCCGAAGCCTAGCATGGTATTCTGAAGGATACACTGATGAATTATTAAACTCAAATAGAATGGGGGAACTTCAATATCCTCTAACTGACCATATATGACTAGACCAAAATGAGCTCAGGTTGGTCATCTTCAACATTTACCATATCAGACAAAGGATCTACTTTTAGCATTTTGGCCACGTGAAATTTAGATTGATTTTTTTTTACAATCTCAGTTAAAGGGATAGATACTTTTAACTTAGATATTTCATTTTCTAATCTAAAAATATTATACTTCTTATCTACCTCTTTAATGGTGATGTCTCTCTTATCGGGCTTGTTAGTACTCCACTGGATCCCTGAAGGCTAAGAAGGAGACCAGAAAAGGTAGCCACATACCACTTTGACCTAGTAGCTAGCCCTACTAGGCAGAGACGGATCTCTCAATGAGATTCATAGCCAAATGGGCTAGATCATGGATATTTTAGGCTAGGTATAGCAAGCTCTAGGGTCTGATTGATTTGGATTTGGTGCTGGATGGTGAAGTAGGTCTAGGAAAAACTAGGTCAGGGCACTGAAAATCAGACTTGCAGAGATGTGATGGGGCAAGGTCAGCACACACTTTAGCACTTTAAGATATCTTGGTGAGTGTGATAGACTGATAGGGTTTCAAAACGAGCGTATGAATTATGAATTTGTTTATATCAAAATAAAGTGAACATAACTGTGATAACTTCTCCAAAACAGAGCATCGAAACCAATGAATTCTTCTTATCAAACTTAGAAATCAATCACATAAGACATGGATATGAAGATGTAAGGTACAATACTTTCAAAAATATGAAAACAGAAGAATAATCATAGCTAAAACACATACCACATGAATCCCTCCACAATAGTTGCAAACTATGTCTATTAGTTCCTACCAAAATCACTGAATACGCTAGTGTTCCAAAGCTCAATTACACATCACCCAACCCTTCCAATGGCAAAGAAAATGAAAGATATAGACCAAAACAAAATTCTCCCCACTCTCAAGGGTCTAATCCATGACTTTTATAGTTGTTCCCCAAAATCCTCAACTAGAATCCTAGTGACTTTTATAGTTGTTCCCCAAAATCCTCAACTAGAATCCTAATGACTAGGGAGATCAACAAACTCTCCCTTTTTTAGTGAAACTAATTCACTTGACCCAAAAATAAAAATTTTACTTGATATATCTACCTTTAGTAACTATAATATACATAATTACATTTTATTTAAAAATTTACATTAGTAAAATTTCATGAAATTTATCAACCAACTAAGAAAACTCGAAATTCTGAAGATAACAGAAAAATTGGAAAAAGCACAACATGAGTGCAAAAAATGCAGTGTCTCCTTGAGAAAAGCACAACGTGCTTCAAGCTAATTTTTTACTTCCTTGCTGAAGACCAAATTGAGCTCAAGCTAGCTCATTGGAAATTTTTTCCTGTCTAGTTATCCAAAATATCCTTAAGCAGTAAAAATGATGGAGTTAAGCCCCTAAAAAACCACTTTTTCCAAAACTGGTCAAAAAGCATAGCGTGTGGCTAAAAAAACTGGCAGAAAGATGTTTTTATGATGTTTCTTAGCAATTTCACCAGTCAAAAGATGAAATTTTTTATTTCCAGGAGTAAAAAAGTGATGTAGAATCCAATATCTATCCATCCCAACTAAGTTTGCATCATTTGAGGGCCTCCATAAAAAGCGTAGTGTGGCCCACGCTACGCTTTTTGCAGACAGGTTGTGCAAAAGCTAGTGAAATTTGGCCAAAACAGTAAAAAATGCCATAAAATTATTTAAAACTTTCAAAATTTGTTGTGTAAGGTCCAAATAAGGTTTTCTATGCAATCAATGATGCATCAGCTAGCAAATGGAGTTTTCCCCTCTTATTCTTGGTGATTAGTGTTTCTTTTAGCTTGTATTTAATATTACAGACCTTGTTTCTAGTGTATTAGTGGTGGGCCATGTGCCTGATCATCTTATTATCCATATTAGCTTTGTGAGGGAGTTTCTCTAGGTGGTCATTTACTCTATCAAGCCAAAATTCCCTATCTACATTGATTTCCATGGCAATCTTCTCCTCAAAAATGACTTCCTCTACAATAAGTGCCTCCTGTTGTCTCTCTAGCTCCAATGCTCTTTTTAACTACAGCCCTGCTAGATGACCCAACCTATGTCTGTGTAACAGATTTTGATGGAGGAATAGGTCTAGCAGGCTGGTTGGATGGATATGTGAAGACCTCTATCTCAATGAAAGTTTCCCATGCTATGTTCAACTATCTGAGATGGTGAAGAAAATTGATTTTGATAAGTGAGTGATCTGGAAAAGACTATTCATTTGGAGCTCATATTCTCTGTGTTGTACCTTGCAGGCCATCTTGTCAATGCTCCTATACAAATAATATGAAATTTTGAGAAGCTTTACCCTAGTGAAATACATGAGTAATCTAATGTGATAAATGTAGAGTCTAGAGAATATTCCCTCGCAAGTGAAATACTTCATTATGGTTTTCATCATGTGAGAAAACCTATCAAGTAGCTGACCAAAAGGGAATATTTTCTTGATGTTATCTTTGTATGGTGCTTTGAGGTAGGGTTGATACAGCTGGACATCCAATTCCTGAGTTTTGAACCACCTTTCACCTACATTAGGTATCCTTGTTGTTGCTGCAATAATATCTATTAAAATGGTGAATGTCACCCCTGCAATGGTGACTTGGTCTTTCTGTAGGTTTGTGATGAATATTCTTTTCAAATCTGGATGACTTTGAACTCTTTGGACCATTTCACAAAACTCAAAACAACCCACATGTTGGAAGCATTTGACTGCTAGGGGTGATGACATCAACTCCCTGGTATCTGATGGCTCAGACCTTGAGATTCCCTCTCCTTTGTTGTAGATCTTTCTCTCTTCGTCCATGGTGTTTATTTTTCTAGAAACCCTATGGGAGAGGGGGAAGGAAAACGGAATGAGATAATGGGGTTAGGGTGTTGGGATAGGTGTGGGAAAATTAGGGAAGGGTGTAGGGGAGTTAGGGACCTTAGGGATTAGTTTAGATGTAAAGTAGTTAGGGTAAGGATCCTAGGGTTTGTAGGTTAGTAAAAAAATATACACCATAAAGTGCAGTGCTTTTGAGAAAAGTGCAACTTTGGAGGGATGCATTATTTCTTGACCATAATCATGAAAGAACTGATGAAAGGTGGAGTGAAATGGTTATACTTACCTATTTGCAACCATGTGAATACCGTAGCAGAGTTGAAGAAACCCTTTGCAATCACTCTTGACCTCTAATGCACAAAACACAACTTCACTAGAAAAAGCACAACATTCTTTAGAAAATCATAGTGTCTTAAGTAATATGTAGCACCCTCACCAGAAAAGCACAACGCCTTAAGGAAAAGTGCAACGTTGCACCAGAAATTCAATTTCTTGAAGTAAAAATTTGGTTTTTGAATTTGGCAAGATGGGAGCTCGACGCTGGATAGTAAGAATGAATGTCTTTTGGTCCTTTAGGGCCTTTTAAACTTGTATTAAAATCATTAAATGATCATGGACCCACATTTTCCTTTTCAAAATTGACCTTTCATTTTCTTTTCGTTGGAACCTTGAAACTTGATTATTTGAACTTTGAAATTTTGGTGGCTTTGGAAAATTGAACTTCTTCCTAGAACCTTGAACATTTTCTGGTGGAACTTGAGTATTTGAAGCTACTTGGAACTCTGAAGTACTTATTACAAATTAATAACATAAAATTACATTTTTTCTTTGAAATCAAATTTATTGATGAAATTACTTTATTGTCACTCCTCCACTTGCTAGACTTTATGCATGGAATGATGATTTGATGACCTTGTAACCCTAAAAACCTAATGGATACTATGGAATTAATTGAACCATGATAAATATTATTGTAATGATGATGACAACTTTTGAATGATGGTACACTCAGCTAAGAGGTGAAATGAACTAGTAATTAGTAAAACTTTGGAAGGAGTAAAAACATACCTAGATCTACATCCAGTGACCAATGTTTTGCATGATTACCTATGAAATGACAAAAAATTGACTTAAGGAGCCTATTATAACATGATAAGAGTCCATTTAATCATTGGTGACAAGATGCAAAAACTGACACTAACATTGGCTCCAATTGGGGATGGCATCTCCTTGGAGGTGTCGAGAACACCATAGACCAAGTAGCCTAAACATTGGTCATGGAATCAAAAGCTAAAAACCAGATTGAATACTAAAAACATGATATAATAAACTCACACAAAACTAGACTGACTTGAATTTGACTAAAATTTTAGAACAACAGAAAACCAGTGAAACTTTATGGCCTTCACCTCAAGCTCCAAGCTCTGATGATTCTCTGCTTCACACTTTGCAAAAAAATTAAATTGATATATACAATGGAATTGGGAAATTTTCAAAAATTTGCATCATAAAAGATAATGTTTAAGGAGCCTAATATTAACTGGCCCTCCTAAGCAATTTTTTCCATTCAACTCTTCCAATAGGAAAGCATGTTGTCCGCAAGAGGATGAAATCTTGTATGGTCATTTCCATGCTTTCTAAAATTTTTCGTGCTTCCTTTTTCCCTCATTTCTAGCATCCCAATGGAGGACCACTTCTCCATTTTTTAAATCATACACCTTTTTCTTGTGTTCATATACCTTATTTATCTTTTCATGAAGTTTTGAGGTGTTCTGAAAAACCTCATCTCTTGTTTGTTGAACATGGATCATCTGACTGATACGAAGTTGTACATCATTCTCTTCACTTCTTGCTTCTTGGAAAAAATTCATAACCGGGACTGCAAGTGATGTAGGAAAAATAGTATCTACTCCATATACCAACTAAAAAGGAGACATTCCTATTAATTTCTTACTACTGACCCTGTGAGCCCTTAAAGCATTAACAAGCTTTTTGTGTCAGTTCTTCTTTTTTGCCTCAACATCTTCTTTACAATATTAATCAAAGATTTATTAGAAGATTTTTCCAATCCATTACCTTATGGATAATACACAGTTAAGTTCCCGAATATTACGTTGTAACTATCACAAAACTCAACCATTTTCTTTGACTTGAATGTAGTCGCATTGTCTGTAATGATCTTATGAGGACAGCCAAAACGAGACAAAATGTTAGTCTGCAAAAACTGAATAATTACCAAATATGTTGCTTTCCTTATTGGGATCGCTTCGATCCATTTGGTGAAGTATTATATAGTTTTTAAAATCCATTTATGTTTTGCAGATGATGTAGGATGAATCTCTCCGATAAAGTTAAGGCCCCACTACTGAAAAGGTGCTTTCACGGAAATAGGTTGGAAAGGTAATGGAAGAAGTTTTATTTTACCTTGAAATACCTAACACTCATGGAAACTCATCATTGTTTTATATAAATCTACAAAAATATTTGGCCAATAATATCTAGCCCTCAACACCTTATTAGCTGTGGTTTTCCAAAATAAGTGACCTCCACAATCTCCCTTATGGAAATCATTCATTACCTCTTTGGCTTCATCTTCTACTAAATATTTCAGTAAGACACCTCTCGAGTATTTCCAATAAAGATTTTTGTCCAAAATGAAATATTTGGAAGCCTTCAACTTTAATGACCTTCCCTTACTTTTAGACGTGCCTGGAGGAGGATTTAGATGTTGAAGAACATATATGATGTCAGAATACCAAGGGGATGAGAGAAAAATATCATATATTTGTATGAGTGCGCCTTCCTCTTCTTCACCAGACAAAACTAAAATGAGGTTGATATCTAGAGCATGTAAATTTGATTCAGCCATGAGCTTGGCTAATCCTTAACCTTTGATCAGCTTTGTGGGCTTGATATAAACGTCATACTCTAACATTGCTGCTATCCAATTCCCTCTTCTACCTTCTGGATCAATCTGCATAATAACATTTTTTACTGCTACATTGGAGACATAAGATATAATATGTGAATGAGGGATATATACACGGAATTCCTTCAATGTCTTTACCAGGGCCAAGGCTTTCTTCTCAATTATGTTATATCTAAGGGCTAAATCCCTGATGGTATGGTTGAAAAAATGCAATGGGCTGCTCGGTCTTATCCTTCTTTTGCATCAAAACCACAACCAAGTTATGTTCGGAGGCAAATGAAAATATGATGAAATCGATGGAGTAATTGGGGTTGATCAAAATAGGGGTTGTAGTTAAGGAAAAATTTACTGAATTAAAATACTTTTTGGCATCCTCAGACCACTTTACCTCATTTTATTTCTTTACCATGTTGGTAATTTCTCAAATATTTTCGGCCATATTTGGAATAAATCTCCTTAAAAAGTTCATCTTACCATTGAAAGCTTAAATCTCTTTTTTACTGCGTGAAAATTCAATTTTCTGAATAGCCTCAACTTAAGAAGGATCAATCCAAATTCCATCAATGGAAACGATATGACCGAGAAGATTTCCCTGCTACATGGAAAAAAGTCTCTTTTTTTCTTGAATGGCATCTTAGCATACTTTAATGTGCCCCAAGGTGTCATGAAGGCAGTTTTGTATCTGGTCCTTCTCATGCACTAAAATATGATTTTATCCCGAATATCCATCAAGAAGTGACATTCGGGAAGCCCAAACCACTCTCTATAGGATATGATCCATCTTGGGAAGGGGATAATTATCCTTTAGAGACGCCTTATTTAAGTTTCTAAAATCAATGCAAAGCCAAATTTCTCCAGTTTTCTTCCTTACTGAAACTAGATTTGATATCCAGTCAGAAAATCTAATGGGAACAATGATGCCAGCCTTAAAAATTCCATTCACCTCCTTCTCTATTGACGACAACAACCTCAATTTGATTCTTTTGAGCTTTTCTCTGAAGGGATTTTGGTCAGGCTTGACTAGAATGGTATGTTGAGTGATATTCTTATCATAAAATTTCAAGTTTGCATAATCCCAATAAAATACATTAGAAAAATCAGACAACAAATAAATGTACTTGTATTTTACCTCAGGAGATAAAGACTTGGACAATTTGACCATCTTAGGCTTTTCCGTTGTTTCGATGTTCACATCCTCAACACCTTTCTCGGTAGGAACCAAGGTCGGCTTCCTAGCAACATCATCCCGATCAAACAATTCTTACAAAGGTACAAGACCCCTTGGAATGTTGTTATCCTTCAACTATAATACATCAACCTAAGTGGCTTCAATGACTTAATCATCTTTGTCATAAACTTCATCAATAAAACAATTCTCAAATTCACCTTCATTTTGCAGAAATTTTTTTACCTATTTGTCATCCCAAAACACTTGCCAGTACTGCAAGTTGTCAGGGAAATTTGGCTGATGTTTGACATGAATTTAAAATTTATTATTAGAATATATGGGAACCTTGAAATTACTTGATGTTGTAGCAAGCGAATCTGCCATAAGATTCTGACTTCTCGGTACTACTAACAATGTATATTCAGGAAATGTCTTTAGGATATCCTGTACAACATTTCTATATTCTCTCATTTGTGGATGCTTGGCCTGGTATTTCCCTTTTACATGTTTAATAAAAATCTCGAAATCGCCATAAACATAAATTATTTTTGTGCCCAACTTTTTCAAGATTTTGAGGTCGATGATCAATGCCTCATACTCAGCCTCATTGTTAAAACAATCGAAATCCAACTTCTATGAACACAATCTTACACTTTTTGGAACTTTACCCAGCTAATGAAGAGGAATACAGATCCAAATTTAGATGCCTGCACCATCTTTCCCTAAGGCACCATCAGAATCCATGGTCCAAAGACCATTCTCATCATCCAAATGTTGGAAATCTGTATTCTGTTTTGTCTCATCTTTTCGGGCCACTTCTTCAATCTGTTCAGAAACTTTTTTCTAACTTATCTAATGACTGCTCTGAAGAACTAGGTTTATTTCCTTTTCCATCATCTAAAACTACTCTAACTCTATTGGAAATTTCTGGAATTTCTTCTACTTCTATGAGTTGACTATCTGCATCATTCAAACCACTATCATTAAACAAAATAAATGATTCAATATATGTATGTACAACATTAATAGGATGATTGTTGGGTTTCTCTTTGTTGGTAATCATGTATTTTATCTTCGTTTCTCAGTACAACTTCCTTAATTTTCTGAAAACCGAGATGGTGGCATAAGAGTAATCCAGTTGCAAAGTACCTCTCAACTTCGCTCCCCAAGGTCTTGAAAGCAACATACCAAGCCATGGTAGTATATCAACTACCACCACTTCCATCAAGACATTCTTTGCTAAGTTTTTTCAATGTAAACTACCAAATCCTTTATGAGACCAAGACAATGAAATCTACCAAAATCAAAGGAATAAAGATCATGGTAAGGACGAGTTATATCTAGGCCCAATTTATCTATAATGGCCTTCGACATCAGGTTATGGGAAGCTACAGAGCCGAGCATGGAATTGTGAAGGATACATTGAATGATTCTCAGACTCAAATAGAATGGGGGAACTTCACTATCCTCTAACTGACCATCTATGGTTGGAACAAAAATGAGTTCAGGTTGGTCATCTTCAACATTTACCATATCAGACAAAGGATCTAATTTAAACATTTTGGCCACATGAGATTTATATTGATTGTTTTTTGCAAGTTCATTTAAAGGGATGGAGAATTTTAACTTAGAGATTTCAGTTTCTAAGCTAAAAGGAATGGACTTATCTACCTCTTTAATGGCAGTGTCTCTTTTGTCGGGCTAATCCCTTATTGTATTTTCCTTATTTTGACTTTATTTTTCTTTGCTTGGTGTGCTTGTAGATGGTTGATTGTTCTTTCTCTTATTTTCTACTATAGGCTCCTTTCATTTGTTCTAATTACCTTGAGGATTTTTCTTAAGCTGAGTATCTTTTTTTTGGGATGTCCTCTTCTGAATAGGATTGACGGGGACATCTCTACTTCTCAATGAATATTGGCCTCTACTATGATTTGAGTGCATTTAGATAACACCGCTGATAATCATTAGACTGAACCTCCAACTCATGATCATTAGCAAATATGTAATCTTCATCTTTAGGCACATATATCTTCTCAACATATTCTTCATCCTTTGTCAAAAATTTAGGTTGGCCGTATGCTGTAAAGAAGTGATTTTCCTCCACAATCTGACCTTCTTCTTAAACCCCTTGCACATAATTTTACTGCAAGGGTGTTTGAATCTGTTTCTGATGTGTTGGATGCTTAGGAGCCCTTTGTTCTATTTGTTTTATCCTAAACTAAGGTTGTTGTTGTCCTCTGAAGTTAGGATTTCTAACTTGTGCTTTCGACTATATTTATGTAATGGACATTACTATCCATATCAAATTATCCAATTTTACCTCATAGGATGAGGATGTTTCTTCTTTGATTGTTACCTTTCTCTCACCCTTCATCTTTTACTTTTTAATTGACAAGACTGCTTCCACACTGATTGTGTTTCTTTGCATATATTCTAGAGTTTCAGGATTTCTCTCTCGAAGCTGGTACCCATGTCTGGATCAAAGGCATCCAAATAGTGCAAGAGAGAAAAATCTGGAGGAGCTTTTATCTCATTTGGAATTGAATTGTACACTTGGTTCAAATGAGAAGTGAAATCCTGAACTGATTCATTTAGATTCCTTTTCAAGTTTTCATACTCAGAAAGAATCTGCAAGGGGTTCTTCTTCACCTCCCATCGAGATATGAATGCATCAATTAGCTGGTAGGGAGTGGCTATAGAATTTGTAGTCAAAGATCTAAACCAAGGTTTAACATCTCCATAAAATATTTTGGCTATGATTCTCATCTTGGAATCATTAGCATCTCTTTCTTCTAGGTTGATGAAATCAGTGACTTTGACTAAGTGTTGTTTTGCACTAATTTTAGAATTATCATCAAAGAGAGAGAATCTATGGTCGTAGACTTGTGGTAAGGCATTGAGCTGAGAAGGTAGAATCAAGGGTGAAAATCTGGCCATGAATCCTGCTGAGTGAAGTGCAAGAATAATAATGGAAGGGGTTGACTAAAAAGGTAATGAAGTAGAAGGGATGGAGGAGGAGGCAACAACTGTTTGAGACTATGTCATAATGAAAAATGACTCTTGCTAGTATTGAATGATGGATTTTTCGGAGGTGTATTGAAGTTGATTAGCTTACTTTTCAAGCCTGTCAAATTAACTCAAGAATTTTCTATCAAAGTATGATTCAGATTTAGATTCTTCGGAAAGTAAACTATATTCAAGTTTCAAGAAATAAAAATCTACCTCAGATAATTATTTTACTTCAGATATTCTTAATGGTTCAAATACTATCTCAAACATTGAATTTTTAGACTTTGATCGAAATAGAGACAACTCAAACTTCAAATCAAAAGGTATGTCTTTGAGACAAAAAAATTGTAGGTAATGATGAAAATCTTGCCAATGGAGAAGGATTCAACTAAAATTATGAGTGCTAGGATATCTGCTTCCGAATAATTCTCTATAAATCTTCAACTGGAGCAACTGGACGAGGATCTGGATTCGATCTAGTGTACCTTCTCGAAGCCAGAATGTTCTTTGTTTTCGTAACTCGGTTCTTTGAAACTTTCAGATCGGCCTTCACAAAGACTAAGACCTATCACCCACATGCCTAGAATTTGGTGAAATTATGGTACAACCAGGGAGGATCTATCACTTTTTTCCCCAATATGGTCGCCAAGATGTTAGCACTCCACCGGATCCCTGAAGGCTGAGAAGGAGACCATCAAAGGTAACCACATACCACTTTCACCTAGTATCTAGCCCTACTAGGTTGGGAGGGCTCTCTCAATGAAATTCATAGCCAAATGATCTGGATCATGGATATTTTAGGCTAGGTATAGCAGGCTCTAGGGTTTGATTGATTTTGATTTGGTTCTGGATGGTGAATTAGCTCTAGGAAAAACTAGGTTAGGTCACTGAAAGTCATACTTGTAGAGATGTGATGGGGCAAGGTAGGAACACACCTTAGCACTTTAAGGTATCTTGATGAGTGTGATAGACTAATATGGTTTCAAAATGAGCATATGAATTTTGAATTCATTTATATCAGAATAAATTGAACATAACTGTGATAACTTCTCCAAAAGAGAGCATCAAAACCAATGAATTATGCTTATAAAACTTAGAAATCAAACACATAATACATGGAAATGAAGATGGAAGGTACAATAATTTAAAAAAAATGCTAACAGAAGAATAAACACTGTTAAAACACATACCACATGAATCCCACCACAATAGTTGCAAACTCTATCAATTAGTTCCTTCCAAAATCACTTAATACGCTAGTGTTCCAAAGCTCAATTACATAGCATCCAACCCTTCCAATGGCAAAGAAAATGAAAGATATAGACCAAAAAAAACTTCTCCCCACTCTCAGGGGTCGAATCCATGACTTGTGGATTTTTTCCCCAAAATCCTCAACTAGAATCCTGATGACTAGGGAGATCAACAAACTCTCCCTTTTTTAGTGAAACTGATTCACTTGACCCAAAAATAAAAATTTTACTTGATGTATCTACCTTTAGTAACTATAATAGATATAATTACATTTGATTTACAAATTCACATTAGTAAAATTTCATGAAATTTATCAACCAACTGAGAAAAACTCAAAATTATGAAGATAATAGGAAAACTGGAAGAAGCGCAGCGTGTCCTTAGAAAAGCACAGACTAACCTTCAAGTTTATTTTTGACTACCTTGCTGAAGTCCAAATTGAGCTCAAGCTATATCATTGGAAATTTTTTCATGTCTAGTTATTCAAAATGTCCTTAAGTAGTGAAAAATATGGAGTTGAACCCCTGAAAACCAACTTTTTCCAAAACTGGTCAAAAAGCATAGCATGTGGTTGAAAAAACTGGCAGAAAGGTGTTTTTTATGATTTGTTTTAGCTTTTGCACCTATCGAAAGCTAAATTTTTTTATTTCCAGGACTAAAAATGTGATGTATAAGCCAATATCTATCAATCCCAACTGAGTTTGCATCATTTGAAGGCCTCCAAAAGAAGCGTAGTGTGGCCCACGCTACGCCTTTTGTAGTCAGAGTGTGCAAAAGCTTGTGAAATTTGGCCAAAACTGTCAAAAATGAAAAAAACTTATTCAAAACTTTCAAAATTTGTTGTGTAAGGTCCAAATAAGATTTTCTATGAAATCAATGATGCATCAGCTAGCAAATGGAGTTTTCCCCTCCTCTTCTTGTTGATTAGGGTTTCTTTTAGTTTGTTTTGCATTTTCTTGTATTTGATATTGCAGACCTTGTTTCTAGTGTAGTAATGATAGACCATGTACCTCATAATCTTATTATGCCTGTTAGCTTTGTGAAGGAGCTTCTCCATGTGGTCATTTACTCTATCAAGCCAAATTTCCCTAACTTCATTGATTTCCATGGAAATCTTCTCCTCAAGCCAAACTTCCCTATCTTCATTGATTTCCATGGAAATCTTCTCCTTAATATAGTTGGACATCCAATTCCTAAGTTTTGAACCACTTTTCACCTACATTAGGTATTCTTGTTGCTGCTGCAATAATATCTGTTGAAATGGTGAATGTCACCCCTACAATGGTGACTTGGTCTTTCTGAAGTTTTGTGATGAAGATTCTTGTCAAATCTGGATGACTTTGAACTCTTTGGACCATTTCACAAAACTCAAAACAACCCACATGTTGGAAGCATTTGATTTCTAGGGGTGAGAACATCAAATCCATGGTGTCAGATGGCTCAAACATTGAGATTCTCCCTCCTTTGTTGTAGGTCTTTCTCTCTTCCTCCATGGTGTTTAGTGTTCTAGAAACCCTAGGGGAGAGGGGGAAGGAAAAGGGAATGGGATAATGGGGTTATGGAGTTGGGATAGGTGTAGAAAAATTTAGGGAAGGGTGTAGGGGAGTTAGGGACCTTAGGGATTAGTTTAGATGTAAATTAGTTAGGGTAAGGAGCCTAAGGTTTTTATTCTAGTAAAACAATATACACCATAAAGCGCAGTGATTTTGAGAAAAGCACAACGATGGAGGGATGAATTATTTCTTTACCATAATCATGAAATAACTAATGAAAGGTGGAGTGAAATGGTTATACATACTTATTTTCAACCATGTGAAGACCATAGCAGAGTTAAAGAAACTATTTTCAATCACTCTTGATCTCCAATGCACAAAACACAGCTTCACTAGACAAAGCGCAGCGTTCTTTAGAAAAGCGCAGAGTCCTCACCAGAAAAATGCAATGCCTTAAGGAAAAGCACAACGTTGCACCAGAAATTCAATTTCTTGAAGTAAAAATTTGGTTTTTGAATTTGGCAAGTTGGGAGCTCGATGCTGAAGAGTAAGAATGAATTTCTTTTGGTCCTGTAGGGCCTTTTAAATTTGGATTAAAATCATTAAATAATCATGGACCCACATTTTCCTTTTCAAAATTGACCTTTCATTTGCTTTTTGCTGGAACCTTGAAACTTGATTATTTGAACTTTGAACTTTTGGTGGCTTTGGAACATTGAACTTCAACCTAGAACCTTGAAAATTTTTTGGTGGAACTTGAGCATTTGTAGCTACTTGGAACTTTGAAGTACTTATTACAAATTAAGAGCATAAAATTATATTTTTTTCTTTGAAATAAAATTTATTGATGAAATTAGTTTATTGTCACTACTCCACTTGTTGGACTTTATGCATGGAATGATGATTTTATGACCTTGGAACCCTAAAAACCTAATGGAGACTCTAGACTGAATGAAACCATGATAAATAGGATTGTAGTGATGATGAAAACTTTTGAATGATGGTACACTCAGCTGAGAGGTGAAATGAACCAGCAATTAGTAAAACCTTGGAAGGATTAAAAACAAACCTAGATATACATCGAGTGACCAAATTTTTTCATGATGACCTAATGAAATGACTAAAAATTTAATTAAGGACCCTATTAGAACATGATAATATTCCATTTGATCACTAGTGACAAGATGCAAAAACTGACACTAACAGGGTTGATCCTTTGTTGTAGTTTCCTTCTTCTGACTTTCATTTTATTTGCTTAGAATGCTTGTAGATGGTTGATTGATCATGCTCTGATTTGTAGCTGCAGGCTCCTTTCCTTTGTTCTGATTACGTTGAGTATTTTTCTGAGGCTGAGTATCTTTTTATTGGGATGCCCTCTTCTGAATAGGAGTGACAGGAACATCTCTACTTCTCAATGAATATTGCCTCTGCTATGAGCTGAGTGCATTTAAATAACCTCGTTGATAATCATCAGACTCAACCTCCAACTCATGATCATTATCAAGTATTTAATATTCATCTTTAGGTAAATTTGTTTTCTCAACATATTCTTCATCCTCCATCAAGAATATAAGTTGGTCATCTGCTGTAAAAAAGTGATTTTCCTCCA
The DNA here is from genome assembly GCA_034641835.2 of Pinus albicaulis. Taxonomy (NCBI): domain Eukaryota; kingdom Viridiplantae; phylum Streptophyta; class Pinopsida; order Pinales; family Pinaceae; genus Pinus; species Pinus albicaulis. The sequence continues at coordinate 727,996,826 of CM076582.1, read as the reverse complement.
CAATCTTATCCACTTCTTCAACCCCTTGAACATAATTTTGCTGCAAAGGTCTCTAAATCTGTTGCTGTGTTGGCTACTCAGGAGCCCTTTTTTCTCTTTGCTTGATCCTAAACTGAGGTTTTTTCTGTTGTCCTCTGAAATTAGGATTTGCAACCTGTGCTTCCAGTTGTCTTTATATGATGGACATTCTGTCAACCATTCTTTCCACTGTCCTGATCAAAGTATCCAATTTTACCTCAGAGGAGGAGGATGTTAATTCTTTGATTGTTACCTTTCTCTCACCCTTTGTCTTTGACTTTTTAATTGACAAGTTTTCTTCCACACTGACTACATTTATTTTCATATATTCTAGTGTTGAAGGAATTCTCTCTCGAAGTTGGTATGCCATGTTCGGATCAAAGGCATCCAGGTAGTGCAAGAGAGCCAAACCTAGAGGAGATTTGATTTCATTTGGAATTGAGTTGTACACTCGGTTGAAACGAGCAGTGAAATCTTGAACTGATACATTTGGATTCCTCTTCAATTTTTCATACTTAGGAAGAATATGCAGTGGATTCTTCTTCACTTCCCATCGGGCTATCAAAGCATCAGTCAGCTGCTCCAGGTTTCCTATAGAATGGGCAATCAAACATCAGAACCAAGTTTTAACATATCCAGAGAAGCTTTGGGAAATGATTCTCATCTTGGCATCATCAACATCAATTTCTTCCAATTCTATGAAATCAGTGACTTTGACTAAGTGTTTTTTTGCACTAATTTTAGAATTATCATCAAATAGAGGGAGTATCTAGCCATATCCTTGTGGAAAAGGTGCAAGTTGAGAAGGTAGGAGTAGGGGTGAAAATATTTCCATGGTTCCTCTTGAATATGGAGAAGGAGTAACAATGGAAGGGGTAGACTGAGAAGGTAATGAAGTAGAAGGGATGGAGGAGGAATCAACAACTGATTGGGATTTTTTCGAAATGAAAAATGACTCTTTTTGGTATTGGATGATGGATTTTTCAGATGTGTATTGAAGTATATTAGCTAAATTTTCAAGCGGATCAAATTGACTGCAAACTTTTCTATCAAAATCTGATTCGGATTTAGATTCTTCGAAAAGTAAACCATCTTCAAGTTTAAATGAATCAAAAAATACCTTAAACAATAATTTTACTTCAAATAGTATTAATGGGTCAAATACTATCTCAGAGAGTGAAATTTCAAACTTTTATCGAAATAGAGACAACTCAAAATTAAAATCAAAAGGGATGTCATCAAGAGATAAAACATTTGCAGGTAATGAGTAAGATCTTACTAATGGAGAAGGATTCGAGTGAAACTCTAAGTGTTGTGATCTCTGATTCCAAACAAGTTTCTCTGGATCTTCAACTAGAGAAGCTGGATTAGGATATGTATTCGATCTAGTGTATCTTCTCGAAGCCAGAATGTTCTCTATTTTCGCAACTCGGTTCTTTGCAACTTTCAGATTAACCTTCACGAAGACTAAGGCCTATCACCCATAGGCGTAGAATTTGATGAAATTATGGTACACCCAGGGAATATCTGTCACTTCGTTCCCCAGTATGGTCACCAATTTTTTATCACTCCACCAAATCTCTAAAGGCTAAGAAGGAGACCATCAAAGGTAACCACAGACCGTTTTCACCTAGTAGCTAGCCCTACTAGGCTGAGAGGGCTCTCTCAATGAAATCATAGCCAAATTGACTGGATAATGGATATTTTAGGTTAGGTATATCAGGCTCTATGATTTTATTGATTTTGATATTATGTTGGATGGTGAATTAGGTCTAGGAAAAACTAGGTCACGGCTCTGAAAATCACATTTGCAAAGATGTAATGGAGCAAGGTAGGCACCCACTTTAGCACTTTAGAGGTATATTGGTGAATATGGTAGATTGATAGGTTTTCAAAATGAACATGGATATCATGAATTCGTTTATATTAGAAGAAAATTAACATATGTGGAATCTTCTCCAAAACAGAGCATTGAATCAATGAATTCTTCTTATCAAACTTAGAAATCAATCACATAAGACATTGAAATAAATATGGAACACACAATACTTTCAAACATATGATAAAAAAAAGAAGAAACATTGTTAAAACACATACCACATGAATCCCAGCACAATAGCTGCAACTTTGTCTATTAGTTCCTGCCAAAATCACAAATTACACTAGCGTTCCAAGCTAAATTCCACAACATCCAACCTTTGAAACTGATTATAATGGGCCTCATATAGGAAATTACATCATAGGGTACCTCATCGGGTTGAAAATCCTATTCAAGGCTTATCATAAATGCCTTTTATGAGTCCTCACCTAGAGACTAGGATAGCTGAAATAATTTCCAATATTTTAGACAAAGTTTAGGAGATCTTATCTCCTCATTAATTACAATTTTCCTCATATAGTGAGGAAAAAACTAAATAAGAAGCTTAAAATAAAATAAATTGATTACAAGACATCGATTTTCTATCATTTATTGCATGAAAATTTTTCTAGATCAGATGGGTTGCACCATGAGAAAAAGGGTCACACCAGTATGCAGAAAGGTCGCACCAGAATGCATCAAAACAGGAATTTAGCAGAAAGGTCACAAAGGGTCACACCAGTTAAGAGCTTATTTTGTCTTACTTTTAAGAATAAAAATTGAATTCTGAAATATGGATCAAGTATCCACACATGTCTACTTTCCAATGAGCCATAAAAATCTAGAAATACCCATGGGAAGGCCTCCAAAACCTGATTTTTCCAACCTCATCCAGAAGTGTCGTGCCAGTCCAGATTTAGTGGAAAAAGCATGAAAAAGGTGAGTTTTTCTGAGTTTTTTAATAAAAATTGGAATTTTTCATGGAAAACCCACTTCAAATTTAGCATGTGCACATCATTATCTATCCATCGATGTAGAGAAGAGCTCATTTGGATGCCTAGGGAGAAAGGGCCGCACCTCAGCGTGACCTTTCTGTGTGTCATTTTCTGCAAAATTTCAAAAAAAATCAAACCCCTCCTAAATTTTTAGAATTATTTTCTTAACTGCTCTGGATGATAGGCTAAACATCCAAGGTTGTTTTAGCCATAAATCTGACTCCTTGACCTCTTTTTCTTGTCTCCCTTTGCTTGTCTTGGACCTCTTGAAGTTTTCTTTTCAATTGCTTAATTTTTACGTGCGCAATCAGAAATCTGGTTTGATATTAGGAAACCATGTTTTTGTGAATCTTATTATCCTTGTTTTCAGTCTCTAAGAGATTTTCCAGGTGAATGTTGACCTTTTCAAGCCAAAACTCCTTGCCTTCATTAATTTATTTAGTCATCCTTTCCTCAAAATTTAGTTGCTCATCTGTAGGGTTTTGTTCTTTATTTTTTCTGAAGTGATTTATTAAGACCCATAGTTCTTGGCCTCTTCCTCTTCACTTGGTTTTCATGTTCATCAGGTTTAGCCACTATTTTTCCCCTTTCCTATTTATTTTCCTCAAACAACCTCTTCTCCAAAATCAATTGATTTTTCTTCAATTCCCTATTTTCTTGCTTAAGAAATGAGATGACAAATTGAGCCCTTGCTAGGTTATCTTGGGGCTCTTTGATCTGAGCCTCCTTGTCGTTGATTGTTCTCTACAAGTTTTCATGGTCATCATGGTCCTCTAGGTCAACCAAATAAAAATCATGTTCCTCCTCATCATGCATGGATACCTCACACATTTCTGATGGTGATCCCTGCAGTGGAATAGGCTTGGCCCCTTCGTCTTTTTGAGGAGAAAACACAAGCCTCCTACCTCTCTAATAGGTGAGAGTAACCTCATGCCTAGGCCTCTTTGAAATCTCAGCCTATTTTCTTGATGAGCCAAGGTCCATTGGCTGTGTAGACATTGACCCTGATGGTGTTTGTTTTCTAAGAGAAACAGTGGGACTAATACCAGGAGCAGTGTTTAGTTTATCCATGAAGGTCTTCCAGGTGATTTTCTTGGCTAAAAGCTTATTCATAAACAAAATCTTGATTAGGCTTTGATGAAATAGATTGGTGATATGAGGTTGTCCCCTGGTCTTAACCTTTTCAGTCATCTTCACCACACTTCTAAACATAAAGTTGGACAAATTAAGGGCCTTTGTAGAGGTGAAGTGCATAAGCAACCTAACATGATACCTGTGTAACCTTAAAAACCTCCCTTCACAAGTAAAATATTTCATAATTATTTTCATCAAAGGGGCATACTTGTCATGGAGAAATCGGAAAGGAAAAACATGCTTAAGAACATCTCTGAGGTTAGGTTTTAGGAACATTATATAATCATCAAGTTGTAATTCCATGCCCTTGAACCAATTTTCAGCCTGATTTAGAATACCTATGGCTGAAGAAATGATGTCTGATGAAACATTGAACTCTACACCTGCTATGATAGATATGTCTATGTGAAAATTATGGGCAATGAGGCTAGTCAAAGGAACATAAGAGCCAACCTCTGTGATCATCTCACAAAAATTCATACAACCAGCATTTATAATAAAAAAATTTAACAAATGGAGAAGCATTGATTTCACTCAGAACGATTGGCTCAAATCTTGAATGGTGTCCTCCATTTTTCACTTTTTGTTTAATCTATGTTTCAGTCTCCATGATTTGTTTTTAAAGGATAGAATTTAGCCAATTTTAGGGTTTGGATAATTGGTCACATTGGTCTTCAAAATAGAGGAAATGTAGTAATGGCATGGAATTTCCCTCAAATTTTTTGACGAGACAAAGGGGAGTATGAGATGGAATGGTATGGTGAAATTCATTTTATGAGATGAAATGGTGTGGTAAGGATTTTTTGAACTGTGTAGTGGAAAATTTGCAGAAGGCTAGGTTTTAATGATTTCATTTGTCAATGGGTAGTGAGTGATAGGAAGTGTGTAGGTTATGGTTTTAATGGAGGATAAATGATGATGTAGGTGAGTGAAAGCTAGGATTTCCTTTAACAAAACAATGGAGAATAAAAATTGCTGAAAGACTTTGTTGGAGAAAACCTTGAGAATAAACCACTTTATCCTTGATGAAACTACTTGAAAAGAAGATGAAGATGATCACTTACTGTTTTTAGAAGCTTTATGGGTCTTTGAACAATCTTTGGAAGCTATAAATACTCTGAATTTTTCCTTGAAACCATGAAGAAACTCTGCATTTTAAAACCCTGGAAATTCCGCAAAAAGGTTGCGAAAAGGTAGTAGAAAGGTCGCAAAAGGGTCACGCCTGGTTAGAAAGGTCGTGAAAAGGTCGTGCCTGACGGAAAAGGTCGCAGAAGGGTCACGCTTCTCTGAAACTACATAAAAAACCCTCCCTTTCTCACAAATTTCACCTTCTCTTGATTTGCAAAGTGATGTCAAGGAGATCCAAAGACATATAGAGTAAAAATGAATTTAATTGAGCTCCTCCATAGGCATTTATGAGTTACTTTTGATATCTTTGTAATTAATGAGGTAGGATTTCCCACCTCATCAATTTACCTTTTATTTTAGCCCTTTTGAAATTTATGGCCTTTTCGCAATTTTGAAACCTTAGAAACATTATTAAATATAAAAACATAAATTAAATTTGAAATCAAAATTTTTATTGAAGATACTTGCTTATTTCCACTCCTCCAACTTTTGGATTTTATGCATGAAATGGTAGTTTGGTGACCTTGAAACCCTAATGACCTAATGGAGACTCTTAACTGAATGGAATCATGATGGAAATTACTGAAATGATGATGAAAAACTTAGAATGATGATGAAAACCACATAATTATGATACACTCATCTTATTTGATAACATGAACCAGCAATTTAAAATTTTGGAAAGAGTGGAAATAGTCCTAGACCTAATGCCAAGTGACCAAATTTTTTCTTGAAGACTTAGTGAAATGACAAAATTTTTATTTAGGGACCCTATTAAAACATGATAAGATTCAATTTGATCACTAGTGATAGGATGCAAAGAATGACACTAACAAGAACCTTTGGAATTATTGGAAAACCGCCAAAGCTAAATTTTTGACGTGAGTATACTTGATATCATTATCATTGAGATTATAACTCTAAGTAATAAATAGGATTCTCAGTCCCTAAATCATGCTCCTGGACCAATACCACAGCGATAGTAGTAACTGCAGCCACGATATACAAGAAGTAAATGCGTTGGTAATTTGGGGGATACAACAATGATGCCCAAATCAAAACAACTTTCAAGGCATCAAACACCTTTTGGGAAGTGTCGTCCCAATGGAAGGGAACCGATTTCTTTAATAGGTGATTAAATCCTTTATACAATTCAGTGTAGTTGGGGACAAATTTCCATTGAAATTTATCCTTCCCTTGGAGTCGTTGAAGCTGAAGGAGGGAAGAAATAACAGGCATATCTAGGATCACTTGTACTTTCAATGGGTCAATACGAACTCCACGCTTCAATGCAATGAAGCTGAGAAGTTGACCGGAGATAACAAAAAACATGAACTTGTACGTATTGAGTCAAATATTACAGTGTATACAACATAAAAATATGGCCTTAAGATGCATCAGGTGATCAGCCCAATGTTTCGAGTGAGAAGGTAGATCATCCAATTACAGTTGCACAATATTTTTCATGTCATGGAAAGAATAGTTCATTTCCCTCTGAAATGAAGCCCCAACATTTTTCAATCCAAAAGGGAGTTTTTTTATATGCAAATTTTCCCCAGGAATAAATTAACACGGTCTTATTTTGGTTGGCTGGGAGAATGTTGATCTTATTGTAGCTCGAAAAATCGTCCATGAAGGAGAATATTTCATAGCCAACACAATCATCAACAATTTTGTCGATGAATGGGGTTGGATAATTCTCCTTTGAAAAATCATTATTAATGTTCCAATAATTGATGCATGTGCGAATTTTCCCATGTTTCTTCATGACAGGAAAAATGTTAGACACCCAATCAATTAGAGGTATATGGTTGATGAAACCAGCGTATAATTTTTTCAACTTCGTCGATAATAGAGGCAACCTTCTTGGGATGGATCGGACTAGACGAAGGCACTTCTAAACTAGTTTAGCATCAGGATATGTCTTTATTTCATGCATAGTGATGTTCATATTGATACATGTCATCTCTTCATAAGACTAGGAGAAAACGTCTCTAAACTCCTGGAATAGGAATTTATAGGTCTTGATCTCATCAGGAGAGAAAGACGCATTGATATCTAGATTTCGACAATGGCAGGTTTGATCAAAATAGAAATATGGATATTATCTTCAATATTTGATAATTTCTTCTCATAATCAACATCATGGATGAATACACAATTTTCAGACAACTCAACAATATTGGGTCGATAAAGTTTACTAAGATTATCGCTAAAGGAATATGGCAAGGAGGAATGATGGTGATGATCATCCCATGGCACATCATCTGGCATCATGATATCCATGATGTTCTCATCATAGAAAATGTATGAGAGAAAGGATCAGACGATGTTCCATATTATGAAGAATGATCAACCCAATTGATTGAAGAGGACGGATCATAATGTGTTGCACAAGGAAGATAAATGGCTTCATAATCGAGCTCAATGAGATGGAGTGGCATACGGTCACCAAAGGTGTCAATATCATATTGATTTGGCACTATTCAAGGATCAGGTGGAGTACTATACAGGATGATATTATGTTTACCTAGGCAACCAAAGTAAAATTTTCAAGAAGGAATTGAGGAAAGGGAGGAGGAAGGCAAAGGTTCCCATGAGAGAGAAATCCTTAAGAAGCCCCACCTCGACATGCTAATAGTGATGTGGGGTTTCACCCACAAGAATTATGCTTTTAGTAACTTGAGAATTGGTGGAAAATAAGGTGAGATTATCAATGGCCACTATATCTCCTTTATGAGGGAAAGCGATCATTCGTAAATATGTCGAAACAATAGCAACCATTGCGTACACCCATGTAAGACCCATCCGAAGATTATAATCTAATAATATGTCGATAAATTTGACTTCTACTTGTTAATTTTTCATAGGGATAAATTATTCTTTGCTTTGATAGTTTCATTTCTTCAATAACATGATAAGTTCACCCCATATCATTATATCATTATTCATATCTACATTATTATCCATCAGCATGTGAAAATATGTAGCAATAACAATAACATCACCATAATCTATGCAACGGAACATAAAGAAACATAAGAAGAAAATAATGCACACATATAGACACCAAGATTGGTCCGAGACCAGGGAAAAACCCACTATGGGTAAAACACTTGCAAATTATTATTCTTATATCGTCATCAAATGATTTAGCAAACAAGAGTACATTGATCCATTGATCCATATCTTCATAATGCAGTAAAAGAACTAGCACATACATAATATAACCATAAACACACTTTTGTTGAATGATCTTGATTCTTAGAACTGTAATGCAATGTTACCGGCTGCAAAATATTGATGAAAAATGATGGTACTGAGTGAAAACTAAATATTCATCTTTGCAGCAGAAATATATAGATAAGATGTACGTATCTACAAATCTACAATAGTACAAAACCTTGGATACAACTAATCACTAAAATCACTGGAAAACAATTGTTCGGTCCTAGATTTTGAATCTAGGACATTGTCAAAACTTTCAACAAACATTTTTATGAGCACCAAAGCTTGATTAAGCCCATATCTGCCTAGAAATCCTTAGCCACACCCTTTCAATGTTGTGCTTGTGGTGCTTTCTTCTTGCAACTGTCGAAGAGCACAACCCAAACTACCTTCTAGGCCCTAGATACACCCATAGTAGTTTGTTCCTATGTCTATGGGTCCCTAGCCATAGGTATAACACATTGTGCCGACATCTCTAGCCCATATTAGCCTGATCTAGACCTAAAACCCTATCTGCTACCTAGACATTCTCTTCACACAGCTATGACACCCTGGACGCATTCATAACACATTGTGCCCACAGATCTGGCCCGAATCATCCAGTTTTTTGCATGTGTCCAAAATAGAAAAACCCTAATTCTTGTGTGAGCTTCAGGCCTAAGATTTCAGACCTTGCATGAACTCTTTTCGTCGAACCTATGCAAGCCAAGGAAAAATAGACAAACCAAGACAATTGATGCAAATCGAAGATTGCTTGAGAAAGTGTGCGAGAATGAGCTTGAGTTCGCTTCTATTTATAGGATTTTGTGTGGGTCTGATTGGGGCCGTTAAGTCTGACTTGAATAATTATACATGATCTTAGGTCAAGCCATTCCATTTCACTTTAATAAATAGAATAATTCATAATTTAACTTACGCTTAATCGATTTGTACGATCTATAGGTCAATTTTGGTCTTCTCGAAAAGATGAATCTAATGAAATTATTATATCGAGCATTTGAGTTTTGAAAACTGGAATTTGACTACATTTTCATAATTTTAAGACTCCCTCTCAACCGGGGAGAATTCCACCTGCCAATATGTGTTCATTGATAAATATGCCATTCTAGTATCTTCATGCATCATCACATATTGTCACTGATTATCTTTGTCAAGTATTCGTCATGATGTGAACCTATTACAAATCATCAATGTACTTCTGATGTGTATTCCTTCTTATCTATTTAGTTTTTTTGCTCGTATGCTGAACATTCTTGGATCTAGAAGAAGAATAATTTGTCACTGGAAGGGAGCTTATGCTACCACCCTTCATCCATCAGGCTATAATTTGGAATCTCTGGTAGTGGGCTGCTACCCTAAATATCATCATCGCAGATCATATCATTAAGGAGCATGCCTCAACTTGTAACCACCTCGGGGAGCACATCGCGACTCGGAATCTCATGGGGTAGCTATAACTCTACAACCCCATATCTAGCAATAGGATATCCATCCATGCAGGGGAGCCAATCTCGACCCTGGTATCACATCGAGAAGATCAATCTCAACCCAGAACCTTATAGGGTTATCTCAACCCATCCTATTTTCTACTGATATTCCCATCGATTAACCTGAATATTCATGTGGTAGAACACCTAAATCATAATAAACTTGGTTTGGACACTCTAAACTCATTGGCCAAATAGGGAGCGGTATTCCCGAAAAGCCCTACTTTTGGGTATGATGCCAACTGGGGTATACTCTACAAAGAACAATCAGGGGAGAATATTTCTACAACCCTATGAATATATGGAAGCAACATATATAGGGAATATGCCCTATTGTCTAGATTTCCCTCAACCCTAGGAGCCCTATATCTCAATTCCTCATCCTGGGAGCTCAGACAGGGAGGAAGAGTTGGCTCAGTGTCCTCTATCAGCGCTGCTCTCAACATACTCACATTTGGTATCTTCTTGTCTCAATAGTAGTTTATTCCTATTCATACATGACATCAAATCAATAATCTTAGAAAATACATAATCATATAAATTAAAACAAAATACCATAATCATCCTCCATCTCAAGAAGATGTAAATCATAAGCCTAAGCTTGTCTTGACAAATTGAACTATCTAAAAATTTGGAGAAACCACAGTCCCAACTATATGTATATGGGGTTCTTTGTTATCACAGTGTATCCATGTCTTATCTGTATGATGCTCGAACGAATATTTTTGAAGCTTCTACATCCTGCCTCACACCTAGCCATGCTAGCAGCATTTTACTCAACCTCGGTAGTGCTATGGACCTCTCATCCAAGATATCATGGTAGATCTCATATGACTTGGAAAAAACCAAACATGCTCATAAATTATAATACCAAACATCATTAGTTCATTCATGCAACTACACATCATGGGAGAAATATCTCAACCTTTAAAAGTAGAATTTTTCATGCAGATATTTCAAAAATATGTTTGGTGGAAATTATGAATGAAGCAGCTCAATCATGAATTTAATCGTGTTCTACATCATATATAGATGGATGTTAAAAAAAAAACATCAATGCTTCAATCAACTATCGGATTCCATGTCAAGTTCAAAAACATTTGAAATTTAACCTAGATATTCCAAGGATTTACATTTCCATTACATAAAGACATTTTATGAACATATTTTTAATATAGGATTTCTTTCCCAAATTTCAGAAATTTATTCATCATGCCATGATACATTATTTCGAGCTTCAGAAGCCATCTCCCTCTTACTTATATTTCCATAGGCTCATCACCTTTCAAGGGTGTACTACTAGTATATAAAACCAAAACCATAATAAAAATCAAGCCCATACCTTGGAACTAATTATCCTGACTTCATCAAATAATTTTCAAGTATGGACGAATCTGAATCAAGGAGCTTGCATCAATCAACACTCTCGATGTAGCATAATTTCTTACCAAGTCAACATACTCAGCCTTACATAAATCAATGTTGTGTCAACAAAATAATCTCATCAGGGTTTAGAAGCCAGACCAAAACTATTATCAAAGACATTAATATCATAGTATCAATTCTTTCAACCAGTGAGAGGTAGAGCTCATATCAAGTCTTGACATCATTTACTGTCAATTCAATAGGTCAATCATTTATCATGCCATTACTATTCATTTTCGTTACTAGATGAAAGTGCGTACATCAAGGTTAAGTCATGCATGTTCCATCTTCATACTAAGTCACAACAACCGTTGTGCTAGGAAAAAGGAAGCCAATACAAAACCATAATTATGAATACTCACATAAGACATGGAAGGTCACTATGCCCACATATCATTTTCGTCATGGGAAATCAATAATTTTCAGATCAAATCATGTCAAATTCAAATGTGCGATCATGGTAATACCTATAATTCTAGACTTCTCAATTATTGAGTCAAAGGTCTAAGTCATTGTTAAGCATCACATCAAAAGTTTCAAACACAACTCATCAATTAGCCAAAACATGTCAAAATTTTGTAGCACAAACATAGTAACATATTCTTATGAAAGTCTCAGACACCGGCAAAACAAGTTTGGTTCAAACATAAGTACTGATATCTGCAACAAATCTGCAGAACAAACATCTTCTAAGTGACCATTTGATTTCATGCTTCATCCTTTACTTTCTATGATCAACAAGTTTACCCCGACAACTTCATAAATCAATTTATAGTGGCAGGACATGTCAGAGTTCCCTAGATTCATAATACAAACCATTTTCGTTCACAAAACATCAATTTTCTATCTGGCGGGCATAGTTGCACCTATGGGCCTTCCATTGTGCGAGAGAGGCTCAAACCTTAGTTGTGAATTAATAATGTCAAATACCCATAAATCATATTTCAATAAAACACATACTGGAAATATGAGTAAGAAACTTTTAGGAGAGAGATTCTCCCTCTGAATGAGAATTCACATCATTCATGTCATCAACATGTCTTTACTAGAGTCATGTAATTATAGATTTCTTAGATCATAACATCAATCATATATCCATCATGGTCAGCTACTACATCATCACATCATGACATCAACCTTTCATCGAGGGTTGGATTTCCATGATAGGCAGTGGACAAGTGAGACATCATACTTCAAAGATCATGAACATAATTTCATTTTCTATCAATTCAATGCATCAGTTTCACCATATGCCATCAAGACATGACCACAGATTGTAAGATATCTAAAACATCAATATCATAGATATACCTCTATCATCATGGTCATCAATACCGTGTTTTTCATGATCAATAGGATCAATTTAGGTTATTAAATAAACCAAAAGAGTGCAATCTCTCTTTCCATGAGCTTTAATCATGATTATCACAAGCATTATCAATACCATATCAATGAGGTAACCTTATACAAGAGATCCAACAGGTCTTATGCATATCAAGAGTCAAGAGTACCATTTACTAGAGTCGGGATCAGGATCTAAAAACAATAGAAGTTAGCCAAACATAAAGCACATCATTATACTAAGAAGCCTCATAGAATCAATTATCCTAGTAAAAATGTTCAATACCAGGTGCACCATCTCATCATCAGGATCATGAATCCGAATATCATTTTCACATTCATGAGCCACTTGAGAAGGAGACATTCTCAACATACCATAGGGTTGAACTAGCCATCAATGTTACAGCTGAAATACAATACACCATGCATACCTTCTGGTATTACCTGTGCACTTTCACATAGGCAGCTTGTAGTGCTCAAGTGCCACTTTACCTCTTCCAAATCTTTCCATATTTCTTGCATTTCAAAATATCATCAAGAGGGATCCACTCATCACATCTCATCAAGAAGGATATAAATATCGAGGTACTCAAATATACATTTACAAATTAATAATCGGATCCATAAGTATAAAACAGAGTAAGGATGTAAAGAAAAATCAAGATTCAAGGAGTACTTATATTCAATGAGAGATGATCCTCTCCCTCTTGAAATAGTCTTCAAGAGCCATCACTATCCATAGTCCACATAAAAATGGTGCCTTCAATCAACCAGGTCATCTGGGGCTTCGACATATCGATCCCAAATACTTGGGCATCTTCACAAGACTTTACCATAAACTAGGGTTTCTCTCGAACCCTCATAATCAAACCCTTAAGCACTAACTACCTAGGTTTTTCTTCATACCCTATAATTCTTTTTCGGTCTCTACCATCCTCTTCTTGCTTCCATAAAATGTGTCTCCATGGGGGTGATATCCATGGATTTTCTTCAGCCCAACTCTGATACCACGTTCATTTTTAATAGGGCTACATTTTTCTTTTATTTGATAGTTTCATTTCTTCAATAACATGATAAGTTCACCCCAAATCATTATATCACTATTCATATCTACATTATTATCCATCAACATGTGCAACTATGTAGAAATAACAATAACATCATCATCATCTATGCAGTAGAACATAAAGAAACATAAGAAGAAAAGCATACACATATAGAATCTAAGATTGGTTCGAGACCAGGGAAAAACCTACTATGGGGAAAACCCTTGCAAATTCTTCTTCTTACATCATGATCAAATGATTTAGCAAACAATACTACAATGATCCACTGATCCATATCTTCATAATGCATTAAAACAACTAGTACATGCATAATATAACCATAAACATACTTTTGTTGAAGGATCCTGATTCTGAGAACTATAATGCACTATCGCTAATTGCAGCATACTAATTAACATTGTGGGTACTGAGTGAAAAATAAAGTTACGTATTTGCAGTGGAAATATATATAGAGTAGATGTACAAATCTACAATAGTACAAAACCCTGAATAAAACTAATCACTGAAAATCACTGGAAAACAACTATCCAATCCTAGATATGAATCTAGGACACTGTCAAAACTGTCTGCAAACATTTGCATGAGCACTAGAGGTTGATCAAGCCCATATCTTCCCATAAACCCTTATTTGCACCCTTACAATGTTGTGCTTGTGGTTATAAGTTCCCTAGACACTACCAGGGTGCTTTATGCCTACGACTGTGGGAGAGCACAACCTAAATTCCCTTCTCGTCCCTAGATGCATCCATAACACTTTCATCCAATTACTATGGGTCCCTATTCATAGGCATAACACACTTTTCCCACGGATCTAGCCCAAATCATCCTGATCTCGCCCTAAAGCCCTTACGGCTACCTATACATTCTCTGGTTGCGGCTATGACACCCCAGCCGCAGGCCTAACACATTGTGTTTGTGGCTATAGCCCAAATCATCTAGTTTTTTGCCTACATACAAACAAACAAAAAAAACCTAATTCTTGTGCAAGCTTTAGACCTAAGTTTTTGGAGCCTATGCGAACTCTTTCCATCGAACCTGTGCGAGCCAAGACAAAATAGACAAACAAAAACAATGGTGCAAATCAAATATCGCTTGAGAAAGTGTGTGAGAATGAGCTTGAGGTCTCTTCTATTTATAGGATTTTATGTGGGTCCACTTGGGGTTAAGGCCGACTTGACTAATTCTACACGAGGTTACGTTGATCCATTCCATTTCACTTTAATAAATACAATAATTCATAATTTAACTTTTGCTTAACCGATTGGGGCAATTTATAGGTCAATTTTGGTCCTCTCGAAAAGAGGAATCTAATGTAATTATGATTTTGACTACATGAGTTTTCCAAAGTGTAATTTTACCATAGTTTCATAATTTTAACACTACTGACATGGTCTTGTCGCCTAATTCTACTTTTAAGGAATTAAAAATACAACAATATTTATAGCTTATTCGTTTACTAACTTTATTGGAGAGAACCGATGGCCTTCCAGCAGGATAGAGACATAAAACAAGTTGAGGCTCCCTCATCCACAATGGAACGATGGATATTCTTACGAAAACCTGGATCATGAAAGCTAATTAAGCTGGAAGTTGAGGCGTATAATTCTCATGGTTAAAAACTATTTGGTTGGAATTTGAGGGACAAATACATCCAGTTGTAGAAATAAAATCCTTCTTTTAGGCAGGATATTTTTGCAACACCTCAAGAGTGGACATAGCAGATGAATATTGATCCAAATCCTCAACTATGTTATTATTTTGAACGGCTCTCACACGAGGATTGGAAGAATATTTATTGATAACGCCTTTGGGAGGCTTAATCACAAATATTGTAGGAATCACATTTGGAGCAAGATCTCATGGAGATGTAGTTGAACTAGTAGGTTGATTAGTATTCTAACCATTCAAAGGATTCACATTACCGTAGTATTTATTTTGGGTGGCCACCATAACATAATTTTTTATCTTAGCGGAGGAAAGCATTAAACCCAAGTTATAGGAAGCAAGATCCCAAGAAACCATATTTGTTTCCTGATTCGAAAACAGATTTTTCAACACCGCGCAAGTAGAAAATTATTTAAGGAATTGATTCACTTATGCCTGATGTGGGCAGTCACGAGTGAAATGTTCCTCATTAAAATCAAACATGGATGATGAGGTTTCTACTTTAAATTTAGAAGACTGACTGTTGTGTTTATCCTGCGGAGGAGAATCTTTCTTCTTTTTACCTTTTCCTTTGTTCTTAATTCATGGTTGTTGTTGAGATTTTCCTTTATTTGATTGAACAACATTTATCTCAGAATTATAAGCCACAGGAAGAGTGGAAGGAGGGTTTTGAGAAGTCATGGTAAGAGTCAACCAAATGGTTTACTCACTGTCTTCTGGCTAGTAGAAAAAATCATGCCATCGATGGAATTTGTTTCTTTACCAAGAGGTTGAGGAAAAATATATCTTTAACAGGTTTCACATTGTTCATACCAAAATTTTCAAGTACTTTCTCCACATACTTATGTTGTGATAAGCAAAGCTTACCATTCTTCATGTCTCTGTGTATCTCCATGCCCATGATATGTTTTTCCGCTCAGAGATCCTTCATATCAAAAGTCCTAGAGAGTTGAGCCTTTAACATGTTGATTTCTTCCATGATTTTTCTTGTAATAAGAATATCGTCAACATAAAAAATTAAGATAATGAATCTGTCATTGAAACTTTTGAAGTATACACAATGATCATACTCACTTCTGATAAAATTATGGCTCACCATAAAGGAGTAAAACTTCTAGTACCATTTCCTGGGCGACTGCCTCAAGCCATACAATGATTTCCTGAGCTTGCAAACTAATCTTCTTTTGCGACCTTGTACAAAACCTTATGGTTGTTCCATATATATCTCTTCACCCAAATCACCATGAAGAAATTTTTTTTTAACATCTAACTATTCTAACTCAAGATCAATTAATGCAATTAGTGCTAACACAGTACTAATGGAAACAAGTTTTACAACTGGTGAAAAAATCCCATGAAAGTCAATAGCTTCGACCTAAGAATACCCTTTTGCCACAAAACTTGCCTTATATCTATCAATACTTCCATCAAACTTTTGTTTCAACTTGAAGACCCATTTGAACCCAACAAGTCTTCTCCCTTCAGGAAGAGTTCTACAAGGTCCCAGTTATTTTTCTTGGCCTAGGAATCAATTTCTTCCATAGCTTTTTCCATTTTTCGTTGTATGAATCATCCACTGCTTCCTGATAACAAGAAGGTTCCCCATATTTAGTAATAAACACAAATATGAACCAGAATCTTCATATCTTTTGGGCATTCTTCTTTCCCTTTTAGACCTTCTTAGAGTGACCGGTTGTTGAATTGGTTCTGGAATTTCTACAGTTTCCTTTGCTTCTTCACCTTTTTTATCAGAAGTCTCTCCTTCCTTTTGACTTTCTGGAAAAATTTTAGTCTCCAACTAAATTTGATGATTTGGAAATACATGTTCATGTTCAACTTTTCCAACATATGATTTTATAAGAGAAGGTTCATTAAATGTTACATCTCTACTAATGACTATCTTTCGTGAAGAAGGATCCCATAACCTGTATCATTTCACTGCATAATCATATCCAACAAAGTCATAACATTTTGATTTTGGATCTAACTGTTATGTCGATTAATCCCTCTTGCAGACAAGAGAGATCTCCCTAGTATCCTATGGATAGCTAGAAACAAACATCCATTTGTAAATCATTTTCTCTAGATTATATGCAATTCAGAATTATTATAAACAAAGAAAGAGGACATGCCCCTACCTTGAAATCCAATGTTCGGTACAGTATTTTAACCAGTCTCTCCAAAGAGGCTTCTTCAGTAAGTAGAACCTAAAATCAAAGGCAGACAAAAGAATTAAAAGCACCTGCAACATATAATAATTGAGAACAACTAATATAAATTAGTGATCAAGGAATCTAAGTATTAAATTATTAAAATATACACAATAACAACTCAATGAGAAAAGGAGATCCATATGTATTATCTTGAATGAAAAGAGTAACTTTACAACCTGATGCCTTGATGTCGTACAAGTTCCTCCTGAGGTCCTGAACAATCGTTCCTCCTTCAGATTGACAAGCCTTCCTCTCTTTGAACTAGCATGAAGTTATGGACATGAGTGTGTGATCATTCTCATACCAATAATAACTTGTGTAGAGAGTATGCTCTCTTGAGAATTTCTTCAGCAATTACCTTCTGCAAGCTACAATCTACCCTTGAGAATGAAACATGAACTCAATTTATAGGGAAATGGAGTTAGTTTCAATTACATGAAGAGGGGGATGCATTCCTCTCATGAAGGGATTTGAGCTCCATAGACCAAGGAATAATCTCCATGAGTAGAGGGATAGAACTCCATGAGTGGAGGGATAAAGCTCGAACTGATCGCGCTTCTAGAAACTTCCAGTTGGGAGAATATTCATCCAGTTGGGCTTCTAGAACTTACTTTTTCCTTTATTTGACTATTTACGAGGGTCCACAAGTTTTATAAGCATAACATGTGGGATCTACCATAGGCTATAGAACAAATATCTGCCAATCCGCAGGAAAGAGCTAGGAA
The DNA here is from genome assembly GCA_034641835.2 of Pinus albicaulis. Lineage (NCBI taxonomy): Eukaryota > Viridiplantae > Streptophyta > Pinopsida > Pinales > Pinaceae > Pinus > Pinus albicaulis. The sequence continues at coordinate 727,978,542 of CM076582.1, read as the reverse complement.
AAGTGCGTAGTTAGAATTTTAAGGGTTTTAATGAGCTTTTCTCCAATTCTAAGACTTGGTTTAGGAACATTAGGGTTTTTGACTTCTAAGGGAGCATAATATAGGTAGTGATGAAACTATATAGAGAGTCAAATGTCATGGTGAAAAAATAACGTAGTTGAAAGCGTGTTAGAAAACGATTGTATTGCTTCATCTGCCATCTCAAAAGGACTCAAAGGCATCTCTCCATTGAAAGAATCCATTTTTGACTCTGAATACACTACCCAAGTGTCATCGAATGGTATAGTGCTTGATGAAATCATATTGATGTTGGCAATGGTAAGCGGTACGTTGGGTGGAGGCATAGAAAAAGTTTCCATCAAATCGGAGTTCTTTACTAAACCTACACCAACATATTCATATGGGATAGTAGATTTTAGAACATGTTGGATACAGTCTGTAGAAGCCAGGTCGGACGAATAATATGACAACTGATCGATTTTCACAATATTTCCTTTATGAGGAAACATGATTAACCGAAAGACAGATGAAACGACAGCAATCATAACGTAAGACCAACTTCGACCCAAAATAAGGTTGTAATCGAGAGGGCCATCAACAACTTTCACATCTAGATTAACTATTTTTCCTTCTACTTCTATAGGTAGATCCTGGAGTATTCCAAACAGATGGAATCCTTTTCCATCAAAGGCTTTAAGGATTGTCGGAGATTGACTGAGTGTCAAAGAACCAAGATTTTTCCAACAATTTACCAACATTATGCACGTGGATTCCCCCTCATCAATTACAGTACGAAAAACTCGTCTAATTTTTACTAATACTGGAATCTAAAAATCCATCTGATGAGGGAGTCTCGGTGTAAAATTTTCTAGATCGAAGACCATGAGGTTAGAATCCTGAGGATATATAGCTCCAATAGCTGATAAAAGTAATTTCCTTTGTGTTGGACATGATTTTAGCACTTCTAAGGCCAAGATTGTTGAAGGGGAAATTGCCAAGTCTTCAACAATGTTGTAGTTCTGAGCAGCTCTCGCATATGGATTGAAAGCTGATTTTCGAAGAACATCTTCAGTAGGTGATTTTATTACTAGATCACGATTAGGTTTCTCGATATGAAGTGGATCAGAAACCGATGGAGATGTAGCTGGTGTTGAATTAGAATTTTCTACCTCTTTACCAGTTACAGGATTTTTACATCCATATTCTTGTGATCGCGTCGCAACCATAACCTCAGACATCATTAAAATATCTGCCGATGAATGTGAAGAAGATCCTATAATTTTGGTATCTTGAGTAGGAAAAGGATCCTTCAAGACAGTGGGTGTGGGTGAACCTTTGATGAATTTAGAGACCTCAGACCGATGCGGACACTCTTTAGTAAAGTGATCCTCATCACAAATAAGACAAGGATAACGAGGTTTTCATTTATCATCAGGTGGTTCATTTTTTTTAGTTTTCTCCTTGGGAGACGAAGTCTGTTTTTTTTATTATTGTTTCCTTTCTTCTTATTACCGGTTTTGGATTTATCTGTAGATGAATCTAAAACATGAATGTCGGCAGAAGTTTCAAGGGAAGAATCTCCTTTTGGTGAATCTAGTAAATTTATGATAGGAGAAGTAGTTTTTGAAGACTTCTTCTTACTCTTATTTGTGTTAAATAAACCAATTGCATCGTCAGCAGCATGAGACCCTGAAGGAGTTGGAGTTATTTGACCAGGATGTGGTAAGTTAAGATTTTTTTCGTATAAAGTACCAGACAATGTATATACAAGGTTTAAGTACTGAGCTTGAGCAATGACCTGTTCCTCCGTAACAACCCCTCCCTTAGCCACATCTTCAGTGATCTTTGGAAGTAATGATTTGATAAACCATTCTGCCAAGATCTGATCTGGAATAAATACTTTCACTAAACATATTCTAGTCTCCGTTCATGTATATGAACTGATATGTACATAGACGTAGATTGTTTTAATGAAGTCAAGAGTTTCGTGCAATTGTCGTATCTGACGGGCAACTGAAAATGTGTTAAGAAATTTTTCGCTAACGTGTTGAATTGTTGAATGAGCCATGTGGTAGTTCAATATACCATTTTGTAGCTAAAACTATTAGTGTTCTCTAAAACAGTCTTAATCGAATGGAATCATCAATCAAAGAGTTGGATGCACACCAGAGGTGGTAATTCATGATATGGTTTGAGGGGTCCTCTCCTGATTTACCTTCGAACTTAGGAATATCAGCGAGCAAATTATTTAGCATTGGCAGCCAATATGGAAGATAATAGATTGGATCATTCATTAGGCGTGACAAATCAGGTAAATCCAAAGTTGCAATGAATGGAAACCAACGGTTAGGGTCCTTCTAATAAAATTGATAACCTTGTGGAACTATACAAGTAATAGGAGGAGGATATCCAGGATATCCTGGAATAGCCTATGCATTTAGGATTTGAATACCTCCCGAATAACCAGGATTGACCAGATCATATTGAGGTTGAGTTGGTATTTGATACGTGTAACCAGGTTACAGTTGATGTTGGTATACTGGATTTTGTGCTACAGGTCCATATTGATACTGCCCTTGATACGGTTGATAAACAAACTGAGGTTGGATTGTTACAATTTTACTTGTACCAGGTTGTCCCGTAGGCATCTGAATAGTAGTATGAACTGTGGGTCCAGGTTGTTGTATAGTGACTACAGGGATTTGTTGTGATACTTGAGGGGTTATAGAAATAGGGGCTGCAGAAATTCCAGGGATAGGTGTGGTAGGTTGAACAGAAGTTGGTGTAGCAGTTTGAGATGCAATTCTATGTGTACTCGGACCAGGCTGCTGAACTGTACTAGGTGTAGATACCTGTGGTATAAATTGAAGCGTAGGTTGGACAGGTTGCTGGATTTGACTGTAAACAATTGGCTGACCAGGTTTATTATAAGGTACTTGCAAGTTAGGTTGCAAATTCTACTAAGTTTGTGTTGGATCCCACACCGTGTTTACCCCAGGATATGGATATCCCATTGAAGGTTGTGTTGCATAATATGGACCATAACCAGGTTGATAATTTGGAACGTATGTTTGATAGTTGGCTGGATAATTCCAACTAAAATATTGGCCTCCCTGAAACAATTGTTGTTCCGAGAAGAACTGTGGCCCTAAAGGAGGTTGTTGTCCTTGGAAAGATGGTTTCCCTGGCATAGGGTATTTCCCTTGAAGAGGTTTCAGACCCTGAATTGAGTAATGGCCTTGAGGTATGTACTGTCCTTGAGGTATGTAATATCCTTGAGGTTTCCCCCCAGGGGATAAGTTACTACTTTGAGGTTCAGGGTTAGGAATGTGTCTAGACATCATGTAAACGTGTTCCACACTCAAAGTTTTGGTATGTGATTCATTTGGAAAAGATGATGGTATATGTTTGTCGGGAGAAGGAGCTGCTCCTGAGAAAGTACTAGAAAGAAAATGGTATCCTACAGGAACAGACAGACTGCCATAAAAATATGATTATGGTGATGTAGAAAACATGGATGACTCACCATACATGTTTAATGAAGGTCTGTAATTACCTCTCGGTGTGGCGAAAAATGAAATTCAGGGTGATGAATAGTTTAGACAAAAATTGTGTAGAAAATATATTAACTAAGAATACCAAGGATCTTGTTTGAAAGGGCTATAATAAATCGATTCACTTGGCCTAAGATCTAAAGATTCGAGATGTGAATGAAGAACAACTTCTTCCTATGTGTCAGTAACTTCTTCCATGCTAATGAGGCCAGGAGGAAGGTTTTCAGTGACGTGAAACTTCACTCTAGGTGAATCAGGACGAACAGGGGTTGGAGTAATGAACTTAAAGCAGGCTCAGACGTAGTAGGTTCAGTTTCTGGTTCAGCTATTTTAAGCTCAATAGCTAACAATTCACTAGTTGTGGAAGAAAGTTCAACTAGTTCAGAAATTTTAAGTTTTCTTTGAGAACTCTCTGTTGTTTGAGGTTTATATACTTCATAATTAGGATGAATAATTATTGATGTTTCCTCATGTTTAGTTGATCCTGTCCTTGATGTTTGTCCTTTCTTAGATTTAAGCTTTTCTAACTGACTTGGTGTGTACTCAGAGGGTTTCCCCTGCATTCTACGGGATTTTCTAGGTAATTCAACCATGATTAAAAATTTTAACACACGAAATCAAATAATATTTCAACAAAATATCCTAAATTCTCTAAGGAAAAAATCAAATTGATCACACACCTACAAAATCTAAGAGAGCAATCCACACACAAACAGTAGATTCCCACACTAAAAACACTAGTTGGTGATGAAATCCAACATCGTAGAATTATTATGTGGAAATAGTGGTTGGAACAATTACCCCAAAAACCTACTTAATGAAATAGTCCACTGCAAGTCTCTCCACTTATACCATCTCGAAGTGAAGAGTACCCTCCAGAAATTCCAAGTGAGTCTTGTCGACGTCTTCTCCAAGTACAGTGGGACCGTCCCTCCACCGTTACCTTGGGAAAAAATCCTAAATGTTATAGCCACTAAGGTCACCAACGAGAAAAAATGCACCTAGGGGAACAATCTACAATCCGATATACACGCAAGGGCAGAGTAACTAGCTCAATCCCCTTGAAGGCTCCTTGATATAATCCAAGGTTTACCAAAAAGTGACCCCAGGCTCCTCAATAATGGTGTAACCTAGGTTTACCATTTTAAATATGTGTACATCTTCTATCTTTCCCAATGAGATAGGTACGATTACCTCACTGGTTCCTACATGATCTCATGCTTGACTCTTTTAAGAAGATCTTCCCAGAGCACAAATTCTATAATTGGATTTTTCCTACCGCAAGATTGCTACTTGTTTGTTTGAACTGTCTTGGAATGTTAATTACAACCTATTCCAAGACGCTAGCCTAATCTATGTTGGTGGAAATACTATTACATTTGGCGGAAATTCCGACACTTTGGTTCCAACACTTTTGACCAAATGTCAGAAATTTCCTCAAATTTTTTCAATTTCTCAAATCTCGCCCACAACTGTCGCTCTACCAACGTTTGGAGACAAGTGTCGATATTGCGACACATAGAAGTTAGTGTTGGTCTTGCGACGTTTGTAGCAAAGAGTCAAAATTGTGACAGTTTGGGCAAAAGCATCAGAATTACGATGGAATAGAGCTAAGTGTCTCTATTGCGACGTTTGAGGAAACTGTCGCTATTGTGACAGTTTGGGTACAAGCGTCGCTATTGCGACATTTTGGGAAAAAGTGTTTCTATTGTGATAGTTTGGGCTAAGTGTTGCTCTTGCGACATTTGTATGAAAGCGTCGCTATTGTGATGGTTTGGAAATTAATTTATTTGGCCTCTCCTTTAATAAATAAAAATCTAACTTGGGTCCCCTTTCTGAATGGTTGGAGCAACATAATAAGATATCTTTGGTTGACATATCACATTGTGATGAATATGGAAGGTGGTTATGATGGGACTTCTAAGGATTTTCATAAAATATTAAAGACGTGATGTGCTCACTCCTTGGTTAATTTTTAATGTGTGCCCCCAACCACGGTTGGGCGCGTCATGTCGCGCAGTGTGAGGTCGCCCGACCGAGTGTGCTCAAGTCAGGCCATTTTGTTCGAGGGTGTCTATATCAGGTTTGCTAAGTTATGACCGCCCGAGTATCTTATGCATGTTCAGGTGGCCCGTTTGCAGTTTTCTCCCTTGTGGCATTGTTCGTTCAGGCGCACTGTGTCGCACCGTGTGAGGTCGCCTGACCCGGCGCATTCGGGTCAAGTCAGGTCGTTTCGTTCGAGGGCACCCATATCAGTTTCGCTAAGTTGTGACCGCCTGGGTCCCTTGTGCATGTTTGGGCGGACCTTTTTCCATTTTCTCCCTTATGACATCATTCGGTCGGGTGCAACGTGTCGCATCATGTGAGGTCGCCCGACCGAGCGCGTTCAAGTCGGGTCGGGCCGTTTCGTTCGAGGGCACCCATATCAGTTTTGCTAAGTTGTGACCGCCCAGGTGCCTTCTGCATGTTGGGGCGGCCCGTTTTCCATTTTCTCCCTTGTGGCATCATTCAGTCGAGTGCGTAGTGTTGCGTTGTGTGAGGTTACCCAACCAGACGCATTCGGCTTGGGTCGAGCCGTTTCATTCGAGGGCGCCCGTATCAGTTTTGCTAAGTTGTGACCACCCGGGTGCCTTGTCCGCGTTTGGGTGGCCCATTTTTCATTTTCTCCCTTTTGGCATCATTCGGTCTGGCTTGTCATGTCGTGCCGTGTGAGGTCGCTCGACCGAGCGCGTTTAGGTCAGTGTAATATTCCTTTTTCTGAAATATCAAAATCTATTCCAAAGATTGACTATAGGGGTATTTACTGGATATGTAACCTTATAGAAAGGATGAGATCCAGAGGCTACCTAGCCCTCTACATACTTTGTCTATAGTTCTTGTAATATTCATGCTACAGGAATTGCCCAAAGAATGGGGCTGCAATGATGTATGAGCATACCATGAAGATACAACGTTATTTTATGAGTTGTAAGACAAGAATATATGTATATCCAATGAATAATGTATAGCAGCAAAGATAATACAATTTCTTTAGGAAACAACCTCTCAAGAAAGGTAATGCAAGCCTCAACAAGACATGTACATGAAAATAGAAGCACACTGCTATTTCTGCATAAACCTAGGCTATGAGGATGCAGTTAATTGAAGGCACTACTCAATATTACATAATAACTAAAATATATGGCAATATATGGCTCAAATACAATAGGGTAGCAAAGCTCTAACCCTTAGAAGCAATAATAAATCAATCCTCCAAAGGATTGGTTGAAATATACAAAATGGAAAAAATGTCGGAGTTGTTGGGTAGCTGCTGCAACTCAAAAACTAGAAATACATAGAGAAGGCTGAATAAGATGAAAATATCTGAAGTAAACCTCCTCCAAGAGATCTCCAAAGTGGAAGGTTGATCCTTACACTTGAGATCTCACCCTCCAATCAATCTGCAAACCCTCATTGCAGATATTGCATGAAAATAACGCAGTCACTAAGAGGGACTATGCAATGAGTGGAATAGAACACTATGGCCAAGTGCCAAGATCTGAAAATCAGCTCTCAAGCTTCCAATCTGATCTCCTAAAGAGAGGAAAGACTCTCTATCTGAAAAATAGAAGATGGAAGAGGTGTTGTGGAGTCTCCACTACAACACCCTACAACACAGTATTATGTTTCTGCAACAATAACACTATCGTGGAGGAAGATGCTTTGGCCTTGAGCCAAGATATGTGGAAAATTAAGAACCAACCTTCAAGAGGCCTCTCAAGAAGGTGAGGAAATCCTAAACAGGAATTTCCTGGAAATTCTTGCTAAACAACAAAGAATGCAAAAATGTTTGAATAGACATGAAATCATAATCATATGCATGAATAACAAAGGCTCTCATCCTCTCCATATATAGCATGTGAAGGCTGTCTCTCCATGGGCCCTATCCATTAGTTTTTCCTCCATAAAGGAATATTCCCTCCTCTATCTCTACGATGTCCCATGTAGTGCTTTCCACCTCATACCCTACGCTGGTTGACTTGGTCAAATCTCTTTGCAAATGTATCTTTTCACACATGGGGGTGTGAAATCTAGTTCCATGGTTGATCCCTTTCCATACTAGAGGGATTTTATCTATTTTTTTATTATCATTGGGCCTCCTTACCCAATTATTCATCTCCTAAATGAATTTAGACAAAAATTAATGTTCCAATTTATTGAAGAAAAATTAGGAACATTACAGTCCTCCCCTCCCAAATGTTGCTTGTCCTCAAGCAACTGCAAGGATAGAACTGGAAAGTCTCCACTCAAGGCATGGAGTCTAAAATGTGATGAGGAACATCTTCCCCATGTGGATCCTCCATCCCCAAGCAATCATCCAAACAAAATGAGCCAAATCCCAACAAGGCAACTCCTGAAAATCTCCTTCTACCTAAAACTCCGGAAATGAAGGTGGGTTGAAAATCTGAATATGGTAAACATTATAGCCTACCCCAAGCTATACTTCTCTCCACTTATGATAAGTGTAGAGTTTGTGCTGATCCTGGACTGCAAAATTATTGCCCTCAAATGGCAAAGTGAGGAACAATCCTCCAAAGAATGCTCCTCCAACAAGGAAGAACAAGCTTGCCCAAAATAATCCTTCCATGATGAATAGGACATGGTCATCATATAACATCCTAATGAGAATTTTGATGAAGGTTTTACATGATGATACATGATACAAACAATGTCTCACAAGGATACAACACAGTCTCACCCACTGCAATCTCAGAAAGGAACATGGCAAGTGGAATATAAAATCCATCACATCTACTAAAGAATAGTAAATGGATGAATATAACAACAACCCAAGACCAAAAACTTGCCCATGGTTGTACAATGGATGACTATCAATCTCATGGCCCACCTCCAAAGAGAACAAACATGTGGCTGTGGTGGCCATATCTCCTCCCATGCTCCCATTAGAACATTTAGTGCATAAATTATGAGAAGTTTTCCACTCAATGACACATCCATCTCATGTCCCTCCCTCATAATCATGCTCCCTTTACAAATCCGATCTATATCATCAGATGAATTCATGATCAGCAATAAAATGAAGAAAATGCTGAAGGTTTCAAGTGATGCAAGAAGGTACCAACAGCTTCTCAAACAAGTACAACGCAGTTTTACAAGTTGCTGCTTGAGAAAATCACATGGAAAGTTGTTTCGTGCTACATGAATAGTTATGTATGTCATGATAGCTACTGATAAATATAAAATGGCTGAGTATATAAACTGATCATACATGAAATAAAACACTTGCCCAAGGCCATATAAAATATGGTTGTCTCCATCATACAAGTTGACCCAATTTTGTCCAAGGAGAAATCTGATAAGTTTGCCCTCTTGTAGATCCATGCACTGCAAAATAATGGTAAGAGTATACAAATCAGCCAATGTAAAAACATATTTCTTACCATATACTGAGAGTAAGATGATGTATGGATCCATGAATGAACCCTCCATAGTTTTTTGGCATGCTCCCATGAAGAGGAATGAACTAGGTGCTGCAAGAAGATCCTTCTTCTGATGCTTGGGAATCCAAGTCAAGAAGAATGTAGCATAGTAATAGATGGCTCCATCTACTACCTCATCCATCTCACCTCCTCTTTTTCCATCAAGTGCAAAAAATGTGAAATGATCCTGGGACCTATGGTTTATGGGTCTACCACAGTTCCGTTGGGCACACTTCATCCATAGGTTATTGCGCCAAAGAGACAACGATGTTGGCCTATACACATAGGCTCTCATCAATACCAAGCTCCATTATTTGACATGCTCCTTTTCAAAGATATCTCTCATAATGCTGCAATACATAAGAAGTCCCTCCCAAGGTGGAAGTACTTCTCTATCATCAAAATTCAAGGAGAGAAGGCCATCTCCTCCTCCTGCAACATCTTGCAAAGTATGAGAGCAATCCTGCCCTTACTCTCCCAAGCAAAGCAACAGAGTATTTTGCTGCCTCCCAATACTTCCATCATACAACTCATGTGATGAAGACATAATGAATGATATGAGTATCACATCAACATCATGCATCCATACTCTATGCTACTCAATGATGCAAGTATCTTGCCTCCTACTCTTAGGAAGAGTGTTTTCCAAGTGATGGCCAAACTCTTTCAAGAGCAACCAGTGCAGCCAAGCCTCCTACTGCCCGGTATCATAAATATGCAAGTAGCCTCCCAGCTCCTTTCTCATCAACCACATCCACTCAACCACTTGTGGATGCATTCTTCTTCTCTTCACCTTGGTACTCCTCCCATGAGGGCTACCATCCTCCCAAATCAAATTCTTATCTTTGTACTTCATGGGATTTTGAAATGCAATATTCTCAAGGATCAATGAGACTCTATCCAAACCCAAATAGGTGGTAGGAAAAAACCTCCCATCATGATTTGTATGGCTCAAGGAATGTCCAACACAAGCATGAGAGATGTTATCCATCCTAAGATGTAATGTTCCTTTTCAGAAACATTGTCAATCGACAACGCAAATCTATTCCAGAGATAGACTGTAGGGACATTTACTGGAGTTTTAACCTTCATAAGAAGGATGAGCTCCAGAGGCTACCTGGCCCACTTTCAGACTTTGTCTATAGAGTTTTTTCAAGGGAAAATATCCCCAAGAGGGAAAAACAACAAGATTGGGAATCTCTTAAGATAACCCCAACAATGCAGCTACAACAATAACAAATACATCAAATGGAAATAGCAGTGATACATATACACATGAAATGCAGGAGAATCCAATTTCCATCATATTAAGACATAGCAGAAAATAAGTATCAAATCCTTGAGGGCATGATCACTCAAGCAAGGCACTAGAAGCCTCAAGAAACCTGTTCATGCAAATATGAGAATACACTGCTGCATAAGAAATCCCAAGGCCATGACTGCACAGTTACATGAGAGACTGATGCATAAATAATGAAAATTCAATGATATGACAATGATCGGCTCAAATAAAATGGGGGAGCGAGATCTCAACCCATGAAAATACAATACAACAATCCTTTAAGAGGATTGGCTAAAATCTATGCAAAAATGGTAAATATACAAAATGCCGGAGTTGCAGTAGCAGCTACAACTCAAGAGCTAGAAATGGATGGAGAAGGCTGAAATAGCTGCTACAGATGAAGAACCCTTCTCCAATGAAAATCTGAAGTGAAAGGCTGATCCTTTCACCCAAGACTTCCCCTCCAAGTGACTATCAATCCCTCACAGCAAATAGTCACCAAGAAGAACATTGTCTAAGAGAGGGACTACGCTTCCAATGATGGAATGTGGTTGGCTTGATGCCAAATATGGTGGGATATTCTCAAGAACCCCCTTTTCTGATCTCCCAAGGGATGGAACCTCCTTCCACTGGAAAAAATAGCTCCGGATGGTGTGTGGAAACCTCCCCAGCAACACCCAGCAACACTGCACAATATCTGCAACAGAAACTGCACTTATGTAGATGAATGAAGTTATGGCATGAATGCCTGAATATGGGGAATGGAGTGAAATCCTTCAAGAGCTCCTCAAGAAGGAGAGGAATTCCTAAACAAGACCCCCTCGTGCCCAAAGGCACCGCAGCTCTGTTGAACAGCAAGAGGAAGCAACAAGTCTTCAAGACTCAAATGTAAAATGATCAAAATAATCTCAATGGCTACCTTGCTCCTCTTTTTAACAAGTGAGACTCCCTCCATGGACCCTACTTCGAATTAGGGTTTCCCTTCCTCTAGAAGCTTCCCTCCTACATTGTCCCACTTTGTGCTTTCCAACTCATGCCAACGCAGTTTGACTTGGTCCACCTTGGCCTAACCTTCATGCAAAAACCTCCTTTCACACATGGAGGTATGAAATCCAACCCAAACATGATACTCTTTCATACTTAGAGGATTTTTATTCTCTAATCATGCAAAGAATGGGTCTCCTACCCATTTTATTCATATCCTACATAAAATGAACAAAAATTAATATTCCATAAAAATTTGGAACATTACATAAGATGTCCTCCATCTTCTATCTGCTCTTCTGAGAAAAGAAGAAAATATTTTCACTCCATGGAGTGTTGAAGTGCACCTATGATGAGATCTCCCCTTGAGACCTCCCTCTCATCCATAGTCTTCCAAAACCAATGAGGTCTTGGATCTGAAAGTAGAAGTTCCTCTTTGAGCTGAGAGGAGATCATTGAGAAAGTGTCATCTTGAAGGGAGAAAGGGTTTCTCACTGCAAGATGTCTACTATCATCCTTCAAGGCTTCAAAACCCAACCTCCAATGTGATATTCAATCAAACAAAGGCTCATGAAGATGATGGTTTATTTCCTCCTTGAAAGTTTCCATGTTGCACAGCGCAGTGCAACCAAGTTGCTCTATGATAGCAGTGTGATTTTACCCTTGGTCATGCAAAAGTAAATCTCCACATTGATCAAAAGGAGTTGCTATAACAATGGAATGTGGAAATATTTTCATACCTTGATGTGAATTTGGAACTTCTTGTAGGGCTGCAAGAGTTCCTTCCTCCAAAGTGTTGGGTGCTCCAACTGTTGATGCATGTGGCTGCTCCTCTATGAGTGTGACAGCGTTATCACAAGCCTCCTCAAGAGGTGGTGTGATATCTTCTTCCTTTTCCCCTTCATCATCAAAGGTTTTGATCAACCCTTGGATGAACTTTGAAAAAAATTTCACCCCTTCTTGGCTCAAGTGGCTGCTCCACCAAACATAGGCTTCACCCTCCAAGTGCAGTGCTGAGATTTCAACAACTTCTCTCTCTACTACAGGATCTAGAAAGAAAAATTATACCAACTCTTTCACCCAAGTTTTTGCATTAGATGACCCATCAAAGGTAGAGAACAGAAATCTATTGCCTTTGATTTCTTTTCTGCTTCATGGTCTCTTCTCTTCCTTCAACTAGATGAAATGAGGAAAATCTAGAGTATCCTTGAAGCCTCTAGGTTGAGATCTATACTCAACAAGGTAACCACTTAGAATATGATGATCCAAGTATCTTCCATGCTCAATGTCTTCTTCTTGATGAGAATAGGAAGTGCATGGTACTCCCTCTTCTTCTTCTTCAATATTCTTGACCTCCTTGGAGAGGTCTCCTCTAGATCTGAAAATAGATAAGAATAAACTCATCTTCTTCAACATTTTGATCTTCTTGGGCTTAGACTCAAATCCTGAGCCAAGAAAGTTGCTCTGATACCACTGTAATATTCCTTTTTCTAAAATATCACAATATATTCCATAGATTGACTATAGGGGAATTTACTAGATATGTCACCTTATAGAAAGGATGAGATCCAGAGGCTACCTAGCCCTCTACAGACTCTGTCTATAGTTCTTGTAATATTCCTGCTACAGGAATTGCCCAAAGAATGGGGCTGCAATGATGTATGAGCATACCATGAAGAGACAGCATAATTTTATGAGTTTTAAGACAAGAAGATATGTATATCCAATGAATAATGTATAGCAGCAAAGATAATAAAAGTTCTTGAGGAAAAAACCTCTCAAGAAAGGCAATGCAAGCCTCAACAAGACATGTACATGAAAATAGAAGCACACTGCTATTTCTGCATAAACCCAGGCTATGAGGACGCAATTTATAGAAGGCACTACTCCATATTACATAAAAACTAAAATATATGGCAAGATATGGCTCAAATACAATATGGGAGCAAAGCTCTAACCCTTAGAAGCAATAATACATCAATCCTCCAAAGGATTGGTTGAAATATACAAAATGGAAAAAATGTTGGAGTTGCTGGGTAGCTGCTGCAACTCAGGAACTAGAAATACATAGAGAAAGCTGAATAAGGTGAAAATATCTAAAGTAAACCTCCTCCAAGGGATCTCCAAAGTGGAAGGTTGATCCTTACACTTGAGATCTCACCCTCCAATCAATCTGCAAACCCTCATTGCAGATACTGCATGAAAATAACGCAATCACTAAGAGGGACTGCGTAGTGAGTGGAATAGAACACTATGGCCAAGTGCCAAGATCTAAAAATCAGCTCTCAAGCTTCCAATCTGATCTCCTAAAGAGAGGAAAGACTCTCTCTCTGAAAAATAGAAGATGGAAGAAGTGTTGTGGAGTCTCCACTTCAACACCCTACAACACAGTATTATGTTGTTGCAACAATAACACTGTCCTGGAGGAAGATGCTTTGGCCTTGAGCCAAGATATGTGGAAAATGAAGAACCAACCTTCAAGAGGCCTCTCAAGAAGGTGAGGAAATCCTAAACAGGAATTTCCCGGCAATTCTTTCTAAACAACAAAGAATGAAAAAATGTCCAAATAGACATGAAATCATAATCATATGCATGAATAAAAAAGGCTCTCCTCCTCTCCATATATAGCATGTGAAGGCTCTCTCTCCATGGGCCCCATCCATTAGGGTTTCCTCCATAAATTAATATTCCCTCCTCTATCTTTGCACTGCCCCATGTAGTGCTTTCCACCTCATACCCTACGCTGGTTGACTTGGTCAAACCTCTTTGCAAATGTATCTTTTCACACATGGGGGTGTGAAATCTAGTTCCATGGCTGATCCATTTCCATAATAGATGGATTTTATCTATGTTTTTATTATCATTGGGCCTCCTTACCCAATTATTCATCTCCTAAATGAATTTAGACAAAAATTAATGTTCCAATTTATTGAAGAAAAATTAGGAACATTACAGTCGGGTCGTTTCATTCGAGGATGCCCATATTAGTTTTGCTAAGTTGTGACTGCTCGGTTTCCTTGTGCACATTCGGGTGGCCCATTTTCCATTTGCTCCCTTGTGGCATCGTTCTTTTAGGCACATCGTGTCGCATCGTGTGAGGTCGCCCGACCAGGCGCGTTCGGGTCGGGTCGAGCCGGGCCGTTTAAGGGTGCCTGTATCAGTTTTGCTAAGTTGTGACCACTCGGGTGTCTTGTGCACGTTCGGATGGCCTGTTTGTTGTTTTCTCCCTTGTGGCATCGTTCGTTCGAGTGTGCCGTGTCACGCCGTGTGAGGTCACCCGACTGGGCGCATTTGGGTTGGGCCATTTAGTTCGAGGGTGCCCGTATCAGTTTTGCTAAGTTGTGACCGCCCAGGTCCCTTGTGCATGTTCAGGAGGCCCATTTTCCATTTTCTCCCTTATGGCATCGTTCGGTTGGGTGCGCCGTGTGAGGTCACTCGACCAGGCGCGTTCGGGTCAGGTCGAGCCGTTTCGTTCAAGGGCACCCGTATCAGTTTTTCTAAGTTGTAACTGCCTGGTGCCTTGTGCACGTTTGGGTGGCCCGTTTTTCGTTTGCTCCCTTGTGGCATCGTTCGGTCGGGCGTGTTGAGTCGCGCCATGTGAGGTTGCCCGACCAGGCAATTCGGGTCGGGTCATTTAATTCAAGGGCGCCCGTATTAGTTTTGCTAAGTTGTGATCGCCCGAGTCCCTTGTTGTCACACCCCTATACCTCAGGTGTCTTCCAACCACACTATAAATGGGTGCGACACTACCATACTTTTTCTTTTTCCAAATACTTAAGTGTGTAGACTACACCTTTAGAAACATTCATTATTTATTAATCAAATGTTATTTTAATATGTGGATATAAACATAAACATAATTACCAATCCACAAGTACACCCATACATACAAGGGAGGGGAAACTCCCTGTTAATAATGAGTCTACCCGATAATATGTTTCATAAATATGAGTTTACAAGTTCCAATCCAGGAGAAGCCACTCCTACTCCTTGGCAATGCAAGTTGCCTTTTGGCCAAGCTCTAAGGCTTGTCAACCATCAAACTAGCCTACAACAATCATTTACAATCATTGGTTTTCACTTGCAGAATTTCCTGCACAAAACTACCCAAGTGCTGTCGGGTCACCCGGGTCACTCAATCGGCACTGGAAATCAGTTCAGACCATCCCTTGCACTCCTTATGTTTCCAAACCACCTCCCAACTATATGGTTAGATGCAGCCCATCAATACACACATTATACAATTTACAGCACTCAAATCCAACTCCCGATGCTCCCGAAATCGCTTCTGAACTGAAGCCCAGTTCGTTCAGAAGGCACCTAGTCGTTCACGGCCCGAACCGCCCATCGTTCAGAAGGCGTCCAGTCGTTCATGGCCTAACCCGCCTGACCTGTGGTTTGGACACCCAATCTGCAGTGTGACTCGCCCAACTGCAGCACGACTCTCCCGTTCGTCGTTTCTTCACCAACGAGCTGTTGGTATGCTCGTGGTGCTCCAAATATTGTCCTTGACTATTTGTTGATCGAATTGCTTGATTGCTTGATTGATTGATGCCTCCACTTTTACACACACCCTCCAATATATATGGATGCCAAGTGAAGTGTGGGTCACTCAGTTGACCCGAGCCGACCCGTCGTTTGGCTGTTCGCCCATGAAGTGTTGCGTCGGCTGCGCCCAACACGTCGGTCGCTTCACCGAATCGCCCGTCGGCTTGACTCGTCCACGGTGTGCCTTTGGTGGTATAAACGTGCCTTGCCAACATCGTTCATTGGTCAAGTGTGACGCACCTCTACTACACACATGCACCCGTGTCGCTACGGTGCGACGTTTCACCCGTTTCGTCGCATGGTGCCCGAACTCGTCCAAACGGCCGGTGAGTGCGCCCGTTACCCCAAACGTGCCCATGAAGTCTTGGGGCCTTACATCCTCCACCAATTCAAAGCTTTTTCATCCCTTGACAACATCATCCCATCATCGCACAATCCATCGTCACAACTCCATGTGTGAAATCTCATCACAAATTTCATCGCAAAATGTTGCTGCACAAAATATCGTTGCATCCATTTGCACTGTATCGTCACAAATATCATCGCAAAGTGTTGATGACTCCAACATCTCCCAAATGTGTTCATGTCTCCAACTCTGCTATAAATATATGAATAGAATCCAGATGTGAACACTCTTGATCTACTACATGCCTCGGTCATGTCTCCAATTCTGCAAGAAATCATGTGTTGGATCCCCTTGTGTTGGTGACAAGTTGGGTAGCTAGTCTAACCGAACATATCCTCCACAAGAACATATGTTCCTCCCATCATCACGACTACCAAAACATCTTGCTATCAAGTGCCCATCTCTCTCCATAGCCTACTCATAAAGTTATAGGTATTCGTTGTCCTCAGCAGATGACAATGAGCCTCATCCTCCATGTATAGTCTAGAAGGTGGAGGAAGTGGAGGCCAAAGGCTCTCCTTCCTCATTTATAAACTCTAGCCATCTATCTGGGTCTTCCCCTTCCAACCTCAACATGTATGCTTCTCGGCTTTCTCCCTGAATCCGTGGAACTGCATCTTCCTTCGCTTCCATTGTCTCAAGTCTTCTTGTTATATCCAAGAGACTATTGGACAATGCCATGATTTCTTGTGCTTGCTCCTGAAGTCTGCCTTCCGTGAGGACTAATCTTCCTTGGAGTTCATCATGTCGTTGTGTGTCTTCCACACTCATAGTTTTTAGTTTACAACGGGTTGTGCCCCCTCCTCCTATGGCTGGGATACCAATAGGATGGTCATCATTCCCATCATAAATTTACAACTTCCTCATGTGAGGAACCACCATAACTTTGAATTATTTGAAGAATTCCATACCTAACACAGCCTCATAATCATCCATCTTCACAATCATGAAGTCAACATCCCCATACCAACTCCCTATTTCAATTGGTGTTTTTTCTGAAACTCCAATCACATAATCTGGTGGTGAATTCACTGCTTTCAATTTAGCTTGGATTGGTTTGAACCTCAATCCAACTTTCCTAGCGGTGTCTTCTCCAATGAATTTATGCATAGCACCACAGTCCAACATGGTACATAGTGTGCCCTTCGTAATCTTCATGTTCACAAACTCAAGGTTGTTTCTTTCAGGGTCCCTTCTTGGGATAGCTTCATAAGCTGCTGCTGCACTTAGAACCTGCATGGTCCCAACTAAAGGTTCCTTCTTCTTCTCTTCTTGTACTGTAGCTGCCAAATTCGGTCTTGAAGGACAATTCTTCACCGTATATTCCCTAGTACAAATCCAGCACTTCAAGGGCTTCCTAGTCTTCGACTTTTCTTTTGCATTGTTAGACTTGGGAGCTTCCTTCTTCAGTGCATCAACCTTTTTCTCAAAAGGCTTCTTCTTTCCTCTCTCAGTTCCTTCATCATTGTGTTCAATGAGTTTATCTACCATAGAAAAGGCTTCTTCCAATGTCTTGGGTGCTTTCCTTCTCACCTCATCCCGAGCCCAAGGTTTCAACCCAATAGTAAAGTTGAATAACTTGTCCCGCTCAGTCATATTAGGTAGCTCTAGGATAGCACTCTAAAATTAACTTTGATATTTCTGGAGATTTCATTCTTTTTTAATATATTTGATAATAGATCTTGCATCCCATGTTTCATCTTGTGGACTGAAGTGAATCTGCAAAGCCTCTTTTTGTTCCTTCCAAGTTGTGATGTCAGATCCAACACCTTGTGCAATCTGATCAAGTTTCCTTCTCCACCACATCTTAGCATCTCCTGTAACGAATTGTGCCACAATCTTCACCTTAGCATCCTCATTAGGAATGTCTAATTGGTCCAAGTATTGTTCCATATCCCATAAGAAGTTTCCAAGAGTTTTTGCATTCCTTGCTCCAACATATGAATCTGGTTCTTTCACCTTAATGTGGGCAAATCCCCCAGATGATCCTTGCCCCATGGCCCTTTTCATTAAGACCATATTGCATTCCAACTCCGTGATATTTGTAAGAGCTTTGGAAAGCTCATCCACAACTCGATCTTTGGATTGGTCCATGTCTTCAATTTTCTTCAAAGCTTCACCAAGATGCCATTCTGTGCACACGGAACGTGTTGCCACTATGTCAAGCTCAGATCTCAACTTCGCTACTTCATCCTTTAACATCATGCCTCTTTCCTGAAGTTCTTCATGTTCTTCCCTAAGGTTCATGAACTCCTTTTCGTGTTTCTCCATGTTCTCCACAATCTTCTCAAATAAGTCCTCTTGAGAGAGTACTTGGGTCTCCTAAATAACTTGAGGTTCTTCCACAATATCCTCCATTTTCCTTGTTTGAGAACAAGTCAATACCATGTGAAAACCTTGTCAATATAGAATCAGCTTCAACACCACCTGCAACTCTGCAACTGTGTCCTTGCCTCAGTATGAAAGCTTCCCAGTAATGGTAGCTCTGATACCAACTGATGTGCAACATCATTGGAATCATAATTTTAAACCATCCGTACCAGTAGCTCTAATACCAACTGTCACGCCCCTATACCTCGGGTGTCTTCCAACCATGCTATAGATGGGTGTGGCACTAATGTACTTTTTCTTTTTCCAAATACTTAAGTATGTAGACTATGCCTTTAGCAACATTCGTTATTTATTAATCAAATTTTCTTTCAATATGTGGAAATAAACATAAACATCATTACCAATCCAAAAGTACGCCCATACATACAAGGGAGGGGCAACTCCCTGTTAATAATGAGTCTGCCTGATAATATGTTTAATAAATATGAGTTTACAAGTTCCAATCCAACAGAAGCCACTCCTGCTCCTTGGCAAGGCAAGTTTCCTTTTGACCAAGCTCTAAGGCTTGTCAACCATCAAACTAGCCTACAACAATCATTTACAATCATTGGTTTTCACCAATGGAATTTCCTGCACAAAACTGCCCAAGTGCTGTCGGGTCAGCCGAGTCACTCAATCGCCACTAAAAATCAGTTCAGGCCATCCCTTAAGCTCCCTGTGTGTCCAATCTACCTCCCAAATATATGGTTGTATGCGGCCCACTGATACGCACATTCTGCAATTTACGGAACTCAAATATGACTCCTGATGCTGCCAGAATCGCTTCCGAACTGAAGCCCAGTTCGTTCAGAAGGCGTCCAGTCGTTCATGGCCTGACCAGCCCATCGTTCAAAAGGTGCCCAGTCGTTCATGGCCCAACCTACCCAACCTATGGTGTGGACACCCGGTCTATGGTGCAACTCACCCAACTGCAACACGACTCTCCCGTTCGTCGTTTCTTCACGAACGAGCTGTTGGTATGCTCGTGGTGCTCCAACTCTTGTCCTTGACTGTTCGTTGATCGAATTGCTTGATTTCTTGATTGATTGATGCCTCCACTTTTCCACATGCTCTCCAATATATATGGATGCCAAGTGAAGTGTGGGTCGCTCGGTCGACCCGATCCGACCTGTCGTTTGGCTGTCTGCCCATGAAGTGTTGCGTCGGCCGCGCCCAACACGTCGGTCGCTTCACCAACTCGCCCATCGGCTTGACTTGTCCACGGTGTGCCTTTGGTGGTATAAACACGCCTTTCCAATGCCATTCATTGGTCAAGTGTGACGCACCCACCACAACTCGCCCTTGTGACGCGCCTCCGCTACACACACGCGCCCGTGCCGCTACGGTACGACATTTCGCCTGTTTCGTCGCACAGTGCCCGAACTCGTCCAAACGCCCGGTGAGTGCGCCCGTTACCCTGAACACACCCATGAAGTCTTGGAGCCTTACACTTGTGCACGTTCGGGCAGCCCATTTGCCATTTTATCCCTTATGGCATCGTTCGGTTGGGTGCGCCGTGTCGCACCATGTGAGGTCGCCCGACTGAGCGCGTTTGGGTCGGGTTGGGCCATTTCGTTTGAGGGCGCCTGTATAAGTTTTGCTAAGTTTTGACTGCCTGGGTGCCTTGTGCATGTTCGGGCAGCCCGTTTGCTATTTTGTCCCTTGTGGCATCGTTCGTTCGGGCGCGTTGTGTCGTGCAGAGTGTGAGGTGGCCCAATCAGGTGTGTTCGGGTCAGGTCAGGCCGTTTCGTTCGAGGGCGCCCGTATCAGTTTTGCTAAGTCGTGACTGCCCAAGTGCCTTGTGCACGTTTTGGCGGCCCGCTTTCCATTTGCTCCCTTGTGGCATCGTTCAGTCAGGCGCGTCGTGTCGCACCGTGTGAGGTCGACTGACCAAGCGCGTTCGAGTTTGGCCATTTCGTTCGAGGGAGCCCGTATCTGTTTTGCTAAGTTGTGATCGCCCGAGTGCCTTGTGCACATTCAAGTGGCCCGTTTCCCGTTTGTTCCCTTGTGGCATCGTTTGTTCAGGCGTGTCATGTCGCGCCATGTGAGGTCGCCCGACCGGGCGCGTTCGGGTCGAGTCGGGCCGTTTCATTCGAGGGAGCCCATATCATTTTTTCTAAGTTGTGACTACCCAAGTGCCTTGTGCACTTTCGGGCGGCCCGTTTGCCGTTTTCTCCCTTGTGGCATCGTTCGGTCGAGCGTGCTGTGTGGCATCGTGTGAGGTCGCCCAACCGAGCGCGTTCGGGTCGAGTCAGGCCATTTTGTTTGAGGGTGCCTGTATCAGTTTTGCTAAGTTGTGACTGCCCGGGTGCCTTGTGCATGTTCGAGTGGCCCGTTTTCCATTTGCTCACTTGTGGCATCGTTCGTTCAGGCACGTCGTGTCGCGCCGTGTGAGGTTTCCCAACCAGGCGTGTTCGGGTCGGGTGGGGCCGTTTAGTTCGAGCGCGCCCATATCAATTTTGCTAAGTTGTGACCACTCGGGTGTCTTGTGCACGTTCAGGTGGCCTTTTTTTCGTTTTCTCTCTTGTGGCATCATTCATTCGGGCACGTCGTGTTGCGTCTCGTGAGGTCGCCTGACTGGGCACGTCCAGGTCAGGCCGTTTCGTTCGAGGGAACCCATATCAGTTTTTCTAAGTTGTGACCGCCCGGGTCCCTTGTGCATGTTCGCATGGCCCATTTTCCATTTTCTCGCTTATGGCATCATTTAATAGGGCGCACCGTGTCGCGCCGTGTGAAGTCGCCCGACCGGGCGCGTTTGAGAAGGGTTGTTTTGTTCGAGGGTGCCCGTATCAGTTTTGCTAAGTTGTGACTGCCTGGGTCCCTTGTGGACATTCAGGCGACCCGTTTGTCATTTTCTCCCTTATTGCATCGTTCGGTCGGGCGCATTGTGTTGCGTCGTGTGAGGTCGCCCGACCAGGCGCGTTCGGGTCGGGTTGGGCCATTTTGTTCGAGGGCGCCCGTATCAGTTTTGATAAGTTGTGACCGTCGAGCTGCCTTGTGCACTTTCGGGTGGCCTGTTTGCCATTTGGTCCCTTGTGGCATCATTCGTTCGACGCTTCTTGTCGCGCCATGTGAGGTCGCCCGACCAGGCGCATTCGGGTTGGGTCGGGTCGTTTCATTCGAGGGCACCCATATCAGATTTTCTAAGTTGTGACCGCCCGTGTGTCTTATGCATGTTTGGGTGGAATTTTTTCCATTTTTCCCCTTGTGGCATCGTTCGTTCGAGTGCGCCTTGTTGCACCGTGTGAGGTTGCCTGACCGGGGGCATTCGGGTCAGGTCATTTCATTCGAGGGTGCCCGTATCAGTTTTGCTAAGTTGTGACTGCCCGGGTCCCTTGTGCACATTCGCGTGGCCCGTTTTCCATTTGCTCCTTTATGGCATCGTTTGGTCGGGTGTGTCGTGTCACACCGTGTGAGGTCGCCCTAACCAGGCGCGTTCGGGTCGGGTCAGGCCATTTCATTCGAGAGCACCTGTATCAGTTTTGCTAAGTTGTGACCACCTGGGTGCCTTGTGCACGTTCGGGCGGCCCGTTTTCCATTTTCTCCCCTGTGGCATCGTTTGGTTCGGCGCGTCGAGCCGTGCCGTGTGAGGTCGCCCGACTGGGCGCGTTCGGGTCGGGTCGAGCTGTTTCATTCGAGGGCACCAGTATCAGTTTTGCTAAGTTGTGACCGCCCGGGTGTCTTGTGCACGTTTGGGTGGCCTGTTTTCAGTTTCCTCTCTTGTGGCATCATTCGTTCGGGTGCACTGTGTCGCGTTGTCTGAGGTCGCCCGACCGGGTGCGTTCGGTTCAGGTCGGGATGTTTAGATCGAGGATGCCCGTATCAGTTTTGGTAAGCTATGACTTCTTGGTTGCCTTGTGCACGTTCGGGTGTCCCATTTGTCATTTTCTCCCTTGTGGCATCATTTGTTTGGGTGTGTCGTGTCACGTCGTGTGAGGTCGCCCGACCGGGCGTGTTCGAGTCGGGTCGGGTCGTTTCATTCAAGGGCGCCCGTATCAGTTTTGCTAAGTTGTGACCGCCCGAGTGCCTTGTGCACGTTCGGGTGGCTCGTTTTCCGTTTGCTCCCTTGTGGCATCATTTGTTCGGATGCATTGTGTTGCACCGTGTGAGGTCGCTCGAGCAGGAACGTTCAAGTCGATTCGAGCCATTTTGTTCGAGGGCACTCGTATCAATTTTGCTAAGTTATGACCGCTCGAGTGCCTTGTGTACGTTCAGTCAGCCCGTTTGTCATTTTCTCCCTTGTGGCATCGTTCGGTTGAGCACGTTGTGTCACGCCATGTGAGGTCGCCTGACCAAGCGCGTTCGGGTCGGGTCAGGACATTTCGTTCAAGGGCACCCATATTAGTTTTGCTAAGTTGTGACCATCGGGGTGCCTTGTGCACATTCAGGTGGCCCATTTTCCGTTTGCTCCCTTGTAGCATCATTCGTTCAGGTGCGTCATGTTGCACCATGTGAGGTTCCCCGACCGAGCATGTTCGGGTCGGGTTAGGTCGTTTCATTCGAGGGCGCCCATATCAGTTTTGCTAAGTTGTGACCTCCCGAGTGTCTTGTACACGTTCGAGTGGCCTGTTTTCTGTTTTCTCCCTTGTGGCATCATTCGTTCAAGCGCGCCGTGTCACGCCATGTGAGGTCGCCCGACTGGGCGCGTTCGGGTTGGGTCATTTCGTTCGAGGGCACCTGTATCAGTTTTTCTAAGTTATGACCTCCCGGGTCCCTTGTGCACGTTCGAGCGGCCCGTTTGCTGTTTGCTCCCTTATGGCATCATTCGGTAGGGCGCGTCGTGTTAGGTCGCCCGACTGAGCATGTTCTGCTTGGGTCAGGACATTTCATTCGAGGGCACCCGTATCAGTTTTGCTAAGTTGTGACTTTCCGGGTACCTTGTGCACGTTCGGGCAGCCCCTTTGTTGTTTTCTCCCTTGTGGCATCGTTTGGTCAGGTGTGTCGTGTTGCGCCATGTGAGGTCGCCCGACCGGGCGCGTTCAGGTCGGGTCGTTTCGTTTGAGGGCACCTGTATCAGTTTTCCTATGTTGTGACCGCCTGGGTCTCTTGTGCACATTTGGGTGGCCTGTTTTCCATTTTCTCCCTTATGGCATCGTTTGGTCAGGCATGCCGTGTCGTGCCCTGTGAGGTCGCCCAACTGGGCGCGTTGGGGTCGAGCCTTTTCGTTTGAGGGCACCTGTATCAGTTTTGCTAAGATGTGTCTGCCCGGGTCCCTTGTACACATTCAGGTAGCCCGTTTTCCATTTTCTCCCTTATGGCATCATTCAATCGGGCGCGTCGTGTCGCAGCGTGTGGGGTCGCCCGACCGGGCGCATTTGGGTCAGGTCAGGCCGTTTCTTTTCAGGGCGCCCGTATTAGTTTTGCTATGTTGTGACCACCTAGGTGCCTTGTGCATGTTCAGGTGGCCCATTTTCCATTTGCTCCCTTGTGGCATCATTCATTCGGGCACGTCGTGTCGTGCCATGTGAGGTTGCCCGACCGAGCGCGTTCGAGTTGGGTCAGGCCATTTCGTTCGAGGGCACTCGTATCATTTTTGCTAAGTTGTGATTGCCCAGGTGTCTTGTGCACGTTCGGGTGGCCTTTTTGATGTTTTCTCCCTTATAGCATAGTTTGTTCGGGTGCGCCGTGTAGCGCCGTGTGAGGTTTCCCAACCGGGCACGTACGGGTCGGTTCATTTCGTTCAAGGGCACCCATATTAGTTTTGCTAAGTTGTGACCTCCCGGGTCCCTTGTCCACTTTCAAGCAGCTCATTTTTTGTTTACTCCCTTATGGCCTCGTTCGGTTGGGCGCGCCATGTCACGCCATCTGAGGTCGCCCGACCGGGCCCGTTCGGGTCGGGTCGGGTCATTTCGTTCGAGGGCACCCGTATCAGTTTTGCTAATTTGTGACTACACCAGGTGTCTTGTGCACATTCGAGTGGCCTTTTTGCCATTTTCTCCCTTGTGGCATCGTTCATTCAGGCGCACCATGTGAGGTCGCCCGACCGAGCGCATTTGGGTTGGGCCATTTCATTCGAGGGCACCCGTATCAGTTTTGCTAAGTTGTGACTACCCAGGTCCCTTGTGTACATTCATGTGGTCCATTTTCCATTTTCTCCCTTATGGCATTGTTTGGTCGGGCAAACCGTGTGAGGTCACCCTAACCGGGCGCATTCGGGTCGGGTCGGGCCATTTGGTTTGAGGGTGCCCGTATCATTTTTGCTAAGTTGTGACCGCCCAGATGCCTTATCCACGTTCGAGCGGCCCGTTTTCCATTTGCTCCCTTGTGGAATCGTTCAGTCGGGTGCGTCGAGTCACACCATGTGAGGTCACCCGACCGAGCGCATTTGGTTCGAGTCGGGCCGTTTTTTTCGAGGGCACCCATATCATTTTTGCTAAGTTGTGACCGTCTAGGTGCCTTGTGCACGTTCGAGTGGCCTGTTTTCCATTTAATCCCTTGTGGCATTGTTCATTCGGGTGCGTTGTGTCATGCTGTGTGAGGTCGCCTGACTGGGTGTGTTCGGGTCGGGTCGGTCCGTTTCATTCGAGGGCGCCCGTATCAGTTTTGCTAAGTTGTGACCGCCTGGGTCCCTTGTGCACATTCGCGTGGCCCGTTTTCCATTTTCTCCCTTCTGGCATCGTTCGTTCGGGCGCGCCGTGTCGCACCGTGTGAGGTCACCCTAATCGGGTGTGTTCAGGTCGGGTCGGGCCATTTCGTTCGAGGGCGCCCGTATCAGTTTTGCTAAGTTGTGACTGCCTAGGTGCCTTGTGCATGTTTGGGCGGCCCGTTTTCCATTTTCTCCCTTGTGGCATCGTTCGGTCAGGTGCGTCGAGTCGCGCCATGTGAGGTCACCCGACCGGGTGCATTCGGGTCAAGTCGGGCCATTTTGTTTGAGGGCGCCCGTATTAGTTTTGCTAAGTTGTGACCGCCCGAGTGTCTTGTCCACGTTCAGGTGGCCTGTTTACAATTTGTGTCGTTGTGGCGTCATTTGTTCGGGCGCGTCGTGTCGCGTCGTGTGAGGTCGCCCAACCGGGCACGTTCGTGTCTGGACGAGTCGTTTAGATCGAGGGCGCCCGTATCATTTTTGCTAAGTTGTGACCGCCCGGGTGCCTTGTGAACGTTCAGGTGGCCCATTTGCCATTTTCCCCCTTGTGGCATTGTTCGTTCGGGTGCGCCATGTCGCGTCGTGTGAGGTCGCCCAACTGGGCACATTCGGGTCGGGTCGGGTCGTTTTGCTAAGTTGTGACTGCCTGGGTGCCTTGTGCATGTTTGGGTGGCCCATTTACCATTTTCTCCCTTGTGGCATCATTCGTTCGTGTGTGTCGTGTCGCGCCGTGTGAGGTCGCCCGACTCAGCGCGTTTGGGTCGAGTCAGGCCATTTCGTTCGAGGGCGCCCGTATCAGTTTTGCTAGGTTGTGACCACCCAGGTGTCTTGTGCATGTTCGGGTGGCCTGTTTGCAGCTTTTTCCCTTGTGGCATCATTCGTTCGGGCGCGTCGTGTCGCGCCATGTGAGGTCGCCCGACCGAGCGCGTTAGCGTCGGGCCGTTTCGTTCGAGGGCTGCCGTATCAGTTTTGTTAAGTTGTGACCGCCCAAGTCCCTTGTGCACGTTCGGGCGGCCCGTTTGCCATTTTCTCCCTTATGGCATCATTCGGTCGGGCGCGCCATGCTGCACCGTGTGAGGTCGCCCGACCGGGCGCGTTTGGGTCGGGTCGGGTCTTTTCGTTCGAGGGCGCCCATATCAGTTTTGCTAAGTTTTGACCGCTCGAGTGCCTTGTGCGCATTTGGGTGGCTCATTTGTCATTTTATCCCTTATGGCATCGTTTTTTTGGGTGCGTCGTGTCATTCCATGTGAGGTCACCCGACCAGGCATGTTCGGGTCGGGTCGGGCCATTTCGTTTGAGGGCGCCCGTATTAGTTTTGCTAAGTTGTGACTGCCCAGGTGCCTTGTGCACGTTCGGGTGGCCCGTTTTCCATTTGCTCCCTTGTGGCCTTGTTCGGTCGGGCACGCCGAGTCGCGCCATGTGAGGTCACCCGACTAGGCGCGTTCGGGTTGGATTGGGCCATTTCGTTCAAGGGCGTCCGTATCATATTTGCTAAGTTCTGACTGCCCAGGTGCCTTGTGCACGTTCGGGTGGCCCGTTTTCCATTTGCAATCTTGTGGCATCATTCATTCGGGCGCGTTGTGTCACGCCGTCTAAGGTCACCCGACCAGGCGTGTCGTGTCACGCCGTGTGAGGTCACCTGACCAGGCGCGTTCAAGTCAGGTCAGGCCGTTTCGTTCGAGGGCGCCCGTATTAGTTTTTCTAAGTTGTGACCACCTAGGTGCCTTGTGCATGTTTGGGTGGCCCATTTTCCATTTGCTCCCTTGTGGCATTGTTCGTTCAGGCGCGTCATGTCGCGCCATTGGAGGTCGCCCGACCGGGCGCGTGCGGGTCGAGTCGATCCATTTCGTTCGACGGCGCATGTATCAGTTTTTCTAAGTTGTGATCGCCCGAGTGTCTTTTGCATGCTAGGGTGGCCTTTTTTCCATTTGATCCCTTGTGGCATCGTTCATTCAAGCGCGTCATGTCGCGCCGTGTGAGGTCGCCCGACCGGGCACGTTCGGGTTTGGTCGTTTCGTTCGAGGGCGCTCGTATCAGTTTTTCTAAGTTGTGACCACCCAGGTCCCTTGTGCACGTTCAGGCGGCCTGCTTGTCGTTTGATCCCTTATAGCATCGTTCAGTCGGGCGAGCCGTGTCACACCATGTGAGGTTGCTCGACCGGGCGCGTTTGAGTCGGGTCAGGCCGTTTCGTTCGAGGGTGCTCGCATCAGTTTTTCTAAGTTGTGACCGCTCAGATGCCTTGTGCACATTCGGTTGGCCCATTTATTGTTTTCTCCCTTGTGGCATTGTTCTTTCAAGCACATCATGCCGCGCAGTGTGAGCTCGCCCGACCGGGCACGTTCGGGTTAGGTCGAGCCATTTTGTTCGAGGGTGCCCCATTCAGTTTTGCTAAGTTTTGACCACCCGGGTGTCTTGTGCACATTCAGGTGGCTTTTTTTCCGTTTTCTCCCTCGTAGCATTATTCGTTTGGGCGCGCCAAGTCGCGCCGTGTGAGGTCGCCTAACCAGGCGCGTTTGGGTCGAGCGGTTTCGTTCAAGGGTGCCAATATCAGTTTTGCTAAGTTTTGACTGCTCGGGTCCCTTATGCATGTTTGCGTGGCCCGTTTGTCATTTTCTCTCTTATGGCATCGTTTGATTGGGCACCCCGTGTCGCACTGTGTGAGGTCGCCGCGATCGGGCGAGTTCGAGTCGAGTCAGACCGTTTCGTTCGAGGGCGCCCGTATTAGTTTTGCTAAGTTGTGACCACTCGGGTGCCTTGTGCACTTTTGGGTGGCCTTTTTTTTGTTTAATCTCCTGTGGCATCGTTCGGTCGGGCGCGTCGAGTCGCTCTGTGTGAGGTCACCCGACCGGGCGCATTTGGGTCAGATCGGTCAGTTTCATTCGAGGGCGCCCGTATCAATTTTTCTAGGTTGTGACCGCCCAGGTCTCTTGTGCACGTTCGAGTCGCCCGTTTGCAATTTTCTCCCTTATGGCATCGTTCGTTCGGGTGCACCGTGTTGCGCCGTGTGAGGTCGCCCGACCAGGCGCGTTCGAGTCGAGTTGAGTCATTTTGTTCGAGGGCGCCCGTATCAGTTTTGCTAATTTGTGACCACCCGGGTGCCTTGTGCACGTTTGGGTGGCCCATTTCCCATTTACTCCTTTATGGCATCGTTCGTTCAGGCGTGCCATGTCGCGTCATGTGAGGTCGCCCGACTGGACGCGTTCAGGTCGGGTCGAGCCGTTTTGTTCGAGGGCGCCCATATCAGTTTTGCTAAGTTGTGACCGCTCAGGTGCCTTATGCACATTCGAGTGTCCCATTTTCCATTTTCTCCCTTGTGGCATCGTTCGTTCGGGCGCGTCGTATCGCGCCGTGTGAGGTCGCCCGACCGGGCGTGTTCGAGTCAGGTTGGGCCATTTCGTTCGAGGGCGCCCGTATTAGTTTTTCTATGTTGTGACCACCCGGGTGCCTTGTGCACGTTCAGGTGGCCCGTTTTTCATTTTCTCCCTTGTGGCATCGTTCATTCAAGTGCGTCGTGTCGCGCTGTATGAGGTCACCCGACCGGGCGCGTTCGGGTCAGGTTGGGCCGTTTCGCTCGAGGGTGCCCGTATTATTTTTGCTATGTTGTGACCGCTTGGGTGCCTTATGCACGTTCGGGTGGCCCGTTTTTCGTTTTCTCCCTTGTGGCATCGTTCGTTCGGGTGCATCATGTCGCACCGTGTGAGGTCGCTCGACCAGGTGCGTTCGGGTTGGCTCAAGCCGTTTCATTCGATGGCGCCCATATCAATTTTGCTAAGTTGTGACTGCCTGTGTGCCTTGTGCACTTTTGGGCGGCCCATTTTCCATTTTCTCCCTTGTGGCATCATTTGATTGGGCACGTTGTGTCACGCCGTGTGAGGTCGCCCGACTAGGCGCGTTCGGGTCGGGCCGTTTCGTTCGAGGGCGCTCGTATCAGTTTTTCTAAGTTGTGACTGCCCGAGTGCCTTGTGCACGTCTGTTCAGGTGTGTCGTGTCATGAGGCTACCCAAGGAAACATGTTCGAGCCTCCCTCTATCTTCCCCAATCTCTCTCTCTCTCTCTCTCTCTCTCTCTCTCTACCCTCCACTCCTCTCTCTATATCCCTCCCTCTATCCTTCTTTCTGCCCCCCTTCTATCTTTGTGTCACTATCTCCCTCTCTTACCCTTCTGATTTACCTCTCTCACTCATCTCCCTCTCTCTCTCTCCATTCCTTATCTCCCCTCTCCTTCAGTTTATCTCCATCTCTCCCTTGTGACTCCCCTTGTCCGCCTTGTGGGCAAGGTTAAAATGGTTAATCTTCGATAGACAAAATGTAGTTCAAATATTTCATCAAAAAGAGGGAACCATACCCTATCTTCCAGGCTATGCCTATCAGTCGCTTGGCCTCTTCTTGCTCTCACATGAATGTAGTCTTGCTTGACTGGTACAGAAGAAGGTTTCGCATTGTCAACTATTTGTTTGGGACAACTTCAACTTTGTAGTGCTTTCCATTCCTCTCAGTCACATATGTTTCCTTGGTCTGTTAAGGGACAAGGTCGACAACATTATGATGTTTTTGCAATAAACAAGGGTATT
This sequence comes from Pinus albicaulis, assembly GCA_034641835.2. Lineage (NCBI taxonomy): Eukaryota > Viridiplantae > Streptophyta > Pinopsida > Pinales > Pinaceae > Pinus > Pinus albicaulis. The sequence goes on along the minus strand of CM076582.1, from coordinate 727,948,765 downwards.
TGTAGGACATAGTCAGGTGGAGCAAGAGTATAATTAGAGTCAAATTTCTCATAAATGTGGGACACTCGAACTTAAGATTTTCTGGAGTAGTCATGAGGTGCAGTCTAGTTATTAAGACTTCATCAGATGGCCATTCTTCAGACTTAAATTGTGTGACAACACTGTGGCTGAGTTTGAAACTAGAGATTGAACATACATTTGGTTTGATTGCAATAGACATTTTCATCAATAAATGTAAAGCAATGGCTAACAAATACTATAAATTAATAAATAAAGAAGACATGGCAACAAGAAACAATACTTACAAAATTGTTACATTGAGACGCAAAGAATAAGCAACTATTGTGCACAAACAGAGACCAATGAAACTATGATCTTAACCCCTAACCCCTTAAACACTAATTCCCAATCCCTAACCCATTTATCCCCCTAAACCTCTAAACCCCTAACCCACTTAACCCCTAAACCATAAAACTCTAAACCCTTAACCCCTAACCCCTAACCCATTTAACCCCCTAAACCCCTAGTAAAACCCTAACCCATTTAACCCCCTAAACCCTAAACCTATAAACCCTTAACCCCTAACCCCTTAAACCCTAAAACTTTAACCCTTAACCCTAACCCCTTAAACCCTAATTCCCGACCCCTAACCCATCTAACCCCCTAAAACCTAACCCCATTAGCCCCTAACTTCTAACCCCTAAAATCCTTAACTGCTAAATCCCCTAACCCCTAAACCCCTAACCCATTTAACCCCCTAAACCGACCTAAACCTATAAACCCTTAACCCCTAACCCCTTAAACCCTAAACCATTAAACCCTTAACCCTAACCCCTTAAACCCTAATTCCCGACCCCTAACCCATCTAACCCCCTAAAACCTAACCCCATTAGCCCCTAACTTCTAACCCCTAAAATCCTTAACTGCTAAATCCCCTAACCCATTTAACCCTGTAAACCCTAAACCTATAACCCCTTAACCCCTATTAACCCATTAAACCCTAATTCCCAACCCCTAACCCATTTAACCCCCTAAACCATAAACCTCTAAACCCCTAACCCATTTAACCCCTAAACCCTAAACCTCTAAACCCTTAACCACTAACCCTTAAACCCTTAACCCGTAACCCATTTAACCCCCTAAACCCCCAAACCCCTAACCCATTTAACCCCCTAAACCTCTAAACCCTTAACCCCTAACCCCTTAAACCCTATTTCCCAACCCTAACCATTTTAACCCCCTAAAACCCTAACCCATTTAACCGCCTACCCTAGCCCATTTGCTAAGTTGTGACCGCATGGGTGCCTTGTGCACATTCGTGCGGCCCATTTTTAGTTTCGTTTGAGTGCGCTCACCCAAACCCATTCGGGTCGGGTTGTTTCGGTGGAGGTCACCTACCAAAACATGTTTGGGTCAGGTCTTCTCGGTTGAGGATGCCTGTCGGCCCAAACGCGTTTGGGTCTAGTCATTTCGGTTGAGGGTAGTACTCGTATCAAATATGCTAATTTGTGACCACACGGGTGCCCTGTGCACGTTCGTGCGGCCTGTTTGCCTGTTGCTCCCTTGTGCGTTCGTTCAGTCGTGTATGTTTTGTCGAGCCGCGTGAGGGTGCCCGCCAAAATGCGTTCGGGTCAGGTCATTTCGTTTAAGGGCGGCCATATCAAAATTGCTAAGTTGTGACCGCACGGGTGCCTTGTGCATGTTCGTGCGGCCCGTTTGCTATTTCCCCCCTCATGCCTTTGTTCGGTCGGGTCGTTTCGTTCAAGGGATCCGTATCAGTTTTACTAAGTTGTGACCACCCGGGTGCCTTGTGCACGTTCGAGCGGCCCGTTTTCTGTTTTTCTCCCTTGTGGCATCATTCGGTCGGGCACGTCCTGTCGCGTCGTGCGAGGTCGCCCAACTAGGGGGCGTTTGGGTCGGGTCATTTCATTCGAGGGCGCCTGTATCAGTTTTGTTATGTTGTGACCGCTCGGGTACCTTATGCATGTTTAGGCGGCCCATTTTCCATTTGTTCCCTTGTGGCATTGTTCGGTTGGGCGCGCTGTGTCGCGTCGTGTGAGGGCGCCCGACCAAGCGTGTTCGGGTCGGGCCGTTTCGTTCGAGGGCGGTCGTATCAGTTTTGCTAAGTTGTGATCGTCCGGGTGCCTTGTGCACATTCAGGCGGCCCGTTTTCCATTTTCTCCCTTGTGGCATCATTCGTTTGGGCGCGCTGTGTTCCGCCGTGTGAGGTTACCCGACCGGGCATGTTCAGGTCGGGCCATTTTGTTCGAGGGCGCCCGTATCAGTTTTGCTAAGTTGTGACCACCCGAGTTCCTTGTGCACGTTCGGGCGGCCCATTTTTCGTTTTCTCCCTTGTGGAATCATTCGCCATGTCACGTCGTGTGAGGTCACCCGACCGGGCACGTTCGGGTAAGGTCGTTTCGGTTGAGGGCGCCCGCCCAAACGTGTTCGGGTCGGGTCGTTTCGGTTGAGGGCGCCCGCCCAAACGCGTTCGGGTCGAGTCGTTTTGGTTGAGGGTGACCATATCAAATTTGCTAAGTTGTGACTGCATGGGTGCCTTGTGCATGTTCGTGCAACCTATTTTCTTTTTACTCCCTTGTGCCTTTGTTCGGTCGGGCATGCCATGTGAGGGCGCTCGCCCAAACGCGTTCACGTCAGGTTGGGTCATTTCGTTTGAGGGTGGTCATTTCAAAATTGATTGCTTCATTGAGCACAACATGCAGCTTATCTAATACTTTATTGAAGCTAAGAGCTCCATCTTTGGGGTTGCCCCTTCTGAATAACCAATAAAGGGTCAAGGAAATTGACCAATATGTTGTCAAGTTTTATCTTATCCATCTCTGGGGCAAGCTACTTTTCGACTAACTCCACTGCTTTTGATCTCAATTTTTCCAATTGCTTCCTTCTCTCATATGATACATGAGCCTTTGCCTTTCTCTTCCCTTCTAATTCCATAATTGTGTCATAGTGATGCCAGCCAACTTTGGAAAGCCTTCCTAGCAGACAATAAGCCTCAACACTTTCAGAGCATCTGGAATGACCATTCTCTTCTTCCGGTGATATGGTGGGGGAACCCCTTCAAAAGCCCTTATCCTAGAAAGTGCTACAGCACCATGCTTGGTTTTGTGTGGAATCATTCCTCTAATTGTCCAGCAGTCAAATCCTTCTCTTACTTTATTGTCATTTTCCCATACCTAACCAATGAGAGCACAAGAACACCTATTTCTACAAAATTACCTATAACTTCTCTTACTTTATTGTTATTTGGCCATAACTAACCAATGAGAACACAAGAACACCTATTTATATAAAAGCACCTATAATACTTTTGTGGGTTTCACTAATATCCCTTTAGTTAGTGTGTGCACAGTAGCCTAGATCCTAAAGTGATTCCCATACAATGATAATCCACTAGGTGTATTTTTTATTAAAAAATTGTGCATGGATAGATGTCCCATTTATGGCCAAGTTCGACCAAAATGGTTCCCCCTACCTTCCTATTAACTACATTACATTAATTTCATGACAAGACTACCCTACAACCCACCAAATTTCTATCATATCCTTGACGTCAACAACAATTTGTTGTTCAAGATATAGCTAAGTTGGAAAAAACTTAGCTCTAGAGCTTAGGATATTTTTCCACCTCTAATGTTTATAAACCAATAGATATAAAATTTCTAAAGCATGTGGGAGCCCTTTAAGTATCACCTTTCCTATATTGACTTCGTCTTAAAAATCATGGAAAATGTCCATAGATGAGTTATCCTTACTAAACCAAAAATTTCATTGAAAATAATCATTCATACCATAACATTACTACTTCCCTTTTAACCACATAAAAATTATTTTTAAGTTACCATAATTCATCTTTAATATCACATAATTAGATTAAAAAATCAACCAAAATCCCTAGTTTATGAAATAAAAATTCAACAATTTTATATATTTAATAATTTAAATAAATGTCTTAGATCTAATCTCATTAATAATTATTTATAATCAACAATACCACTTATTTACCCAAACCACTTATTAACCCCAAGAAAAGTCTCACACATTTTATTTAATGGAATTTGAGTGGCCTTAAAAAACATACGTATTTCATTTCAAAATGTCAAAAAATTTCAAATATCAAAAGTTTTAATTTCCCTCTTTCATTTCCCTCCAGTTGATATTTTTAATTTCCCTCTTTCATTTCCCTCCGGTTGATATTTTTAATTTCCCTCTTTCATTTCCCTCCGGTTGCATGGTTTGTCCAGGGAAGGAGGGAGGATGCGACCATATTATCGCTAGTTTTGAGGAAGGATGCAGCCATACTATTGCAGGTTTGGAGGAAGGATGCGGCCATACTGTCCCAGGTTTGGAGGAAAGATGCGGTAAGTAAAGAAATTGATCCCAAGTGCCTGTTTCAGGTCTGCTCACTCCACAAGTCGGAAGGAATTCCAACTGTAATCGGCTCCATCACAGGTCAATCTGCGATTTTCGCACTTTATTTGCGGTTGCTTTTGTATTTTAGTTCTATTTTTCAACATGTCAATACGATAATTTATAGATTATTTCTTTGTCGTTGAAATGTATTGATTATATCTCGAATCAAAGCAGATCGATTAAATTTTTGAAGACCCGTGTTCTATTTGCTCTAGTTTTTAGGGTTTCACGAGTTAGACCGTTAACATATTGCTCTAGTCGTATGCATTAGTGTTTATGGTTTAGCTTCAGTATGTGTTGTTCACTAGATTTGGCATATACCCTGAATCTTCCATCTTCCTAGACAATAAATCCACCATTGAATATATCCGCTATGATTGTTTATGTGATCTGTCTCCAACAACAAATGAATGGAATCTGTTCTTGACCTCGATCCAACTGCATCCTGGGATGTTTACTGCCATATTTTGTGTTTCCATTTCATGGTAACAACTCAGGTATATAGTGGTAAAGTTGAAGCAACATATAAGGGTCATTTGAACATTCCGTGCTTCCTGCCCTCATGGGGCTCTCAATCTGCTTCTTCGTATTGGAGGGGCAGTAAAAATGGGTATTGATGTATCAAGATACAAAAGTTGCAGTAGCATAAAAGGTTCTAGTTATTCTTTGGAGGGTGAGTTTTGGGCCCACTGTAATCAAAGGCTCGATGAACATGTTTTGTATGGATTGTGGCTTATACAAACCTTGGATCCTAATTTATGTGATGCCTCAGGGATTGAACATACCTTTGTGTGGTTCAACAAAAGATCACTCTACTATTTAGCTCACGTGAGGATTGCTTAGATGACTCTCAATACAGGGTGATAAAGTTGTATAAAATTTCAATATCTGTTGCATTGTTTGATGACATTGCAAAGGCTCGATGTGTTTTGGATCTTCATCCTATATAACAGTGGCATGTTGTAAATTTTTTTGGCTCGCATTTGTGTGATGATAATAATTTTTATATGATAACTTCACATAGTAAATCACAGTTAGATAATAGATAGAAATGGCTCGGTGATCTCAGTAGGATGACACGTTATATCACTCTTAGTAATGCATTCCAAGACTAACTATAATCCAATCATTACAGCATGGAACATTGAATTTATACAGTGCTCGCTCTCTAGTATGATGATTCACATAGCTGGTGCTCTGTGGGTTTGGTATGCACAACCAATAGTTCATATGCCTTTGTGGAGACACGAGGAATTTAATGCTTGTTGTATTTGGTTGGCACCATTACAGTGACTAATATAATATGCAAAGTTTTCTCTCATTCCTGTGACATGATGGGTTGGAATCGCTTTGGAATCTGAGTTATTATTCACAGTGTAACTATGTAATTTCATATGAAGATAGTAACCAGAGTAAACAAATCAAAGTGGGTGCCAATAATCAGACACCTTTGCATCCAGAGCTCTCCGCATCCATCCTCCAAATATTCACTGATATCATTAATTTCATATATATTCCATAAGGTCCTTCGTTTTAGAACTGGATTCCTTCAAAAGTCTAGCTGAATTGGCATCGCTTTGGCATCTATAGTTCTCTGTTAATTTTATATATGTTACTAACACAATTGTTTTATTTTTTTTTAAATATTTTAGCGTAAAATCATGATCTCTATTATGATGCGAAGGTTTATTCTTGTGTAAAATCCATGATCTCTATTCAACAGTATGGGCATATAAGTGTAAAAACATGATATATATTGTGATGCGAAGGTTTATTCCTGTGGCTCAACTGCTTTTCTGAGTGGTTAATATGAATATATTCTATGACATCACAGTGTTTCAAATCTGTCTCCGTGGCTTAATAGAAACTCGCATATGAAGAATATATCGCTTCAATTCTCTATGGATTATATGTATATATCTAAAGTGACACTCGCACATGTATATTACAATGGCTCATTCTTATGTTCAAAATCTTGCATATAATTTGTCGAAGATTGCAATGGTTAACAAAGGCTTGATGAAAATGTTTTGTATGGATTGTGGCTTATACAAACCTTGGATCATATTTTTTGTGATGCCTTAGGGATCAAACATACCTCTGTGTGGTTCAACAAAAGCTCACTCTACTATTTAATTAGCTCACATGAGGATCGCTTAGATGACTCTCACTACAGGGTGTTAAAGTTGTATACAATTTCAATATATGTTGCATTGTTTGATGACATTGCAAAGGCTCGATGTGTTTTGATCTTCATCCTATATAACAATGGAATGCTGTAAATTTTTGTGGCTCACATTTGCGTGATGATAATAATTTTTATATGATAACTTCACACAGTAAATCACAGTTAGATAATAGATAACAATGGCTCGGTGATCTCAGTAGGATGACACGTTATATCACTCTGAGTAATGCAATCCAAGACTAACTATAATCCAATCATTACACCATGGAACATTGAATTTATACAGTGCTCGCTCTCTGGTATGATGATTCACATAGCTAGTGCTCTATGGGTTTGGTATGGACACCTAATATTTCATATGCCTTTGTGGAGACACGAGGAATTTAATGCTCATTATATTTGTTTGGCACCATTACAGTGACTAATATAATATGCAAAGTTTTCACTCGTTCCTGTGAAATGATGGGTTGGAATCACTTTGGCATCTGATTTATTATTCATAGCATAACTGTGTAATTTCATATGAAGATAGTAACCAGAGTAAACAAATCAGAGCGGGTGACAATAATCAGACACCTCTGCATCCAGAACTCTTTGCATCCATCCTCCAAATATTCACTAATATCATTAATTTCATATATATTCCATAAGTTCCTTCATTTTAGAACTGGCTTCCTTCAAAATTCTGGCCGAATTGGCATCGCTTTGGCATCTATAGTTCTCTGTGAAGTTTATATATGTTACACGATTGTTTTATTTTTTTTAAAATATTTTAGCCTTGCGTCGAAAGACCGACGGCATACACGTTGGAAGTGCGATGTTTTGTTTTTTAATATTTTTACTCTTTCGTCGGAATCCCGACACCATACATGTCGCAAGAGAGACGTTTTGTTTTAAAATATTTTTACCTATTCGTCGGAAGACCGACTCCTAACACGTAGGAAGAGCGACATTTCCTTTTCTAAATATATTTGCCTTTTCGTCGGATTAGCGACGTTACATAAGCGTCGGAAGAGTGATGTTCAAAACGTCGGACCACATATCGTCGGAATTGTGAAAGTTTACAAACGTTAGAAGAGCGATGGTTGGGAGGACGTTGGAAGAGCGACGGCTTGTAAAATGTCGAAAGAGTGACGGTTTGGAAAATGTCAGAAGAGCGACGGTTGTTTGGAAACGTTGGAAATAGTGTCACTCTTCTGACACTTTATTGAAGTGTCGGAATTGCGACATAATGGCTAACCATGTTTTTCCCGACCTCAAACTATCGCTCTTGCGACGCCTATGTGTCGAAATAATGACGAATTGGCCGTCGGAAAATGGGCCAAAATTTGCTAGTGAAAAGAGCCCTAGAAAATGCAAAATATCTAGATTGATTTTATTAAAGTTTTGTTTTTAATTTGGTTGTTTCTTAAGACAGAAGGTATGGAAGTGAAACTTCAATGATGTTTTATGACCCGACTCAAAAATATGCTTAATGCATCTATATGAAAAGTGAAACTTTTTTCTTTTCAATGAATCTTATTTAAGGGAAATATTGAGAGATTTAAAAACTTTCAAAGCACCAATTCTTTCTTCATAAACAAAATTTTTGAAAAGAAGATGATTTATTTGAGAACTCAATTTCATAAAATGATCAATTACTCGTTCGAAATGAAATCCCTTATCAATGAGATCAAAAACTACAAACCATTAAACAAACCATTTTAAAAAAGAAAACCATATCTAAAACTCCTGAGAACATAAAATTCAAAATCAAAAAGAAAAATTCTAATATTGAACTTTATCTAGAAATTTTGAGGGTGTTTTCTCCTAGTTTGTGATCGAACCAAGAATAATTTCTACTTATCTCAGTAGAAATCAAAACATCCAACAATGTTTTAGTTTGAAAAAAGAGGCTTTAGTAGGCTAAAATCTCTTCTAAATTTTCAAATGAAAATGAAATCAATTTTCATAAAAGTAAGTTTTGCAACGAGTTTTAATGGCTCAAAAATAAAACAACATGATACCAGTAAGCTAAGGTATATGAAATTTTCTTATATGGAGCAGAAAAAAGGTAGGGTAAACACTCACTCATAAAATGCAAATCAGATGAAAAATCACACAAATGCAAAAGTTGCTGAAAAGAAATTCACACATAAGGTTTTGACAGTCAAGACAAATTAGGGCAAACATAGAGAATCTAGTAATCTAGCTCCTAAAGAGAGAATTCTAAGTTTTTCAAAATTATCTACAGATCTACAGGTTCTAATGGAGAATAGAGAGGTACCACAATTTTTTGAACTAAAAACTGTGGAGGCTACCGCACTATTTTAAATAAAAACTGCAGAGGCCAGGAAAAGTACAGAAAAATAAAAAATTAGCTTTTTTTTTTCAGGGATTCTCAGAATTTATCTACCCAACCCAGTTTCAGACTAACCAAAATCAAAAAAATCTTTAAGATTCAAACTGAAAAAATAAAAATGAAAACTAAGTTATATTCCCCAGTGGAGTCGCCATTTTGTTATGCGGATTAATCCCTCTTGTGGACAAGAGCAGTCTCCCTGTTATCTTATGGATAGATAGAAACAAACATCCATTTGTAAATAATTTTCTCTAGATTATATGTGATTCAGAATTATTATAAACAAAGAAAAAGGACACGCCCCTACCTTGAAATCCAACGTTCGGTGCAGTCTTTTATCCGATTTCTCCAAAGAGGCTTCTTTAGTAAGTAGAACCTGCAATCAAAGACAGACAAAAGAATTAAAAGCAACTACAACATATAATAATTGGGAACAACCAATATAAATTAGTGATCAAGGAATCTAAGTATTGAATTTTTCAAATAGACACAAGAACAACTCAATAAGAAAAGGAGATCCATATGTATTATCTTGAATGAAAAGAGTAACTTTATAACCTAATGCCTTGATGTCGTACAAGTTCCTCCCGGGGTCCTGAACAATCGTTCCTCCTTCAGATTGACAAGCCTTCCTCTCTTTGAAGTAGCATGAATTTATGGACATGAGTGTGTGATCATTCTCATACCAATAATAACTAGTGTAGAGAGTATGTTCTATTGAGAATTTCTTCAACAATTACCTTCTGCAAGCTACAATCTACCCTTGAGACTAAAACATGAGCTCAATTTATAGGGAAATGGAGGTAGTTTCAGTTCCATGAAGAGGGGGATGGATTCCTCTCATGAAGGTATTTGAGCTCCATAGACCAAGGGATAAGCTCCATGAGTGGAGTGATATAAATCCATGAGTGGAGGGATAAAGCTCGAATTGATCGCGCTTCTAGAAACTTCTAGTTGGGAGAACATTCATCCAACTGGGCTTCTAGAACTTACTTTTTCCTTTATTTGACTATTTGCGGGGTCCATAGGTTCTATAAGTAGAATGTGCGGGATCTTCTGCAGGCTATAGAAAAAATATTTTCGGATCTACAGGAAAGAGCTAGGAAAAGTGCAGAGTTAGACTTTTAAGGGTTTTAATGAGCTTTTCTCCAATTCCAAGACTTGGTTTAAGAACATTAGGTTTTTTGACTTCTAAGGGAGCATAATATAGGTATTGATGAAACTATATAGACATTCAAATGTCATGGTGACAAAATAACGTGTAACACTAGCTTTGAGCGTTGATTCCTAAGAATAAGATCATAGGCATCACAACCAAAAATCCTTAAATGTGAATAATCACATGACCGGCTTGACCAAATTTCTTCATGAATTTTACAATTTATGGCAACAGAATGTGGTATGTTAACTAAACAATAAGCATTAGATACTACTTCTGCCCACAACTCCTTTGGAAAGTTAGCATTGTTGGTTATGCTTTGGGCTCTTTCCATAAGAGTCTGATTCATACGTTCAGCAACACCATTTTTCCGAGGAGTATAAACAATATTTTTATGTCTAATAATCCCTTCATCCTTACAGTATTTTTCAAATTCTAAAGAATTACATTCATCGCCATTTTCATTTCTTAAACACTTAATTGATTTTTCTGTTTTCTTTTCTGCCATAGCTTTAAATTGTTTAAAAACATTATATACAACATCTTTCTTTTTCACCATATAGACTCAAAAGTTTTGGGAGAAATCATCAATAAATGTTAAGATATATAATGCACCTCCATAAGACACAGTAGGAGATGGTTCCCAAAGATCAGAATGAATATAGTCCAAAATTTCAATAATATTATGACTTCTAGTTTTAAGTCTTTGTTTACATTGTTTTCCATATAGTCAATGTTTACAAAAAATCCAACTTCAAGGAGTTCAAATTAGGAAGAAACTTGCATTTCATCAATACCTGAAGACCTTTCTCGCTAATTGGACCCAAAAACTAATGCCATAGATGAGTTCCTTCTTCTTCTTTTTCTGATACAATCGTTGCCTCACTTATCTGAGTACTTCCTTTGAGTCTATAAAGATTTCTAACCTTTTTTTCCTTCATAGCAACCAAGGTGCCTTTTGAGACTTTCAACACTCCATTCTTACCTGTAAACTTATAACCATTCGAGTCCAAAACTCCCAAAGAAATCAAGTTTTTCCTCAATTCAGGTACATGCCTAACATCAGTTAATGTTCTAATTGTATCATCATACATTTTATTTTTTACATTTACCATCCCAACAGTCTGACAAGATGCATTATTTCCCATAAACAAAAAACTACTGTTTAAAACTTCATATGAAGTAAACCAATTTCTGTGCAGACTCATGATCAAAGGCACCAGAGTCTAACAACTAGTTTTCAACATTCTGAGAGACATTAAAAATAGGTAAAGCACCATCTATTATTCATACTTTGACAGATAAAACTTCATCAACCATACCTGAATCAACCTTATTTTCTTCCATATTCTATTTTTCGGACTCCTTCTGCTTCCAATAGTCTTTCTTGAGGTGTCCATTTGTTGCAGTGCCAACATTTGGATTTAAACTTCTTGCCCTTTGATTTTGATCTGGAAGAGATCATTTCTTTCTCCCCTATTTCCTTTGACCGGCCTCTGGCTACCATGGCTTTTGGTGCAGATGTTTCAATATTGGATTTCCTTCGTACTTCTTCAGATAACAGAGCTTCCACAACTGATTCAAATTTCAAAGAATTAGTGGTGCTCAAACTGATTGAATTTACGAAGTGGTCCCATGACTCAGGAAGAGAACACAATAAAGTTATATCTTTGTCTTCTTCCTGAATTTTAACTTCCATATCTGACAGCTGGAAATAAGTGTATTAAAAACATTTAAATGTTTTGCAAATTTTGTACCCTCCTTTATCCAGAGACTGTACAATTGTATTTTCAAATAAATTATGTTGGTCAATGATTTGGTCATATATAGAGTTTCCAATTATTCCCACAAACCTGCAGTTGTTTTCTCTTCAAAAATATTAAAGAGAACTTCATCTTCCAGACATAACCTAATGGTAATGAGACCTCAGGCATCCAATTCCTCCCAGTCTGAATCTGTCATGTTTGCAGGTTTTTTCTTAATCTCGTCTAATGCTTTGTGCGACCCTTGTTGCACCATCATGTCCCTAACTTTCAGTTTCCACAATACGAAATTGTTCTTCCTGGTGAAATTCTCCACCTCGAATTTTGCATTCGCCATTTTGGCCATTCCTTCCTACAAATTTCCTACTGGTTTTTCCTTCCTTTTTTAACTTTCTTGCTAGGGTTTAAAAATAATTTCATATTCCCTTCTTCTACTAGGGTGTCTGATTTCTCTTTTTTTTTCATTAAATAAATTTCCAGGAAAAAAACTTATTTTCAAGCTCCCTCATACATTCTTTAAACCCTACTGCTTACAGCCAGAATAAATAAATAAATAAATTAAATAAAATAAAAAATATAATTTTTCTCACAAAGCCCTATTTTTTTAACAACTTCATCCTCTTTCAGAAAAATAAAATAAAATTAAATAAAAATAAAAGAAAAGAAAATAAAAACCTTACAAAAATAGTATTTTAACTCTGAATTTACCTGGTAATGCAAGGGCTTTGAAAAATGGAAACCTTCAGGGTTACTTTAAAAAAAATCTTCAGTGAATCCTTGTTCAACAATCGAGTGGCCTCCCTTTTTTGGCTAAGCCTGAAGAAGTGGCTAGGTGGCTATGACATGCTTAGGTCAGTGACAAAAGCTCTCATTCCCACCAGTGGTAGTAACAGTCAGATCTGGTGACTTCTAAAAGGTGGTAGCAGCATAAAATGGTGGTTGCAATGATGGCAGGGTCTCTCAACAGTGTTGTTTCCTCCAGCGGCAGGCAAGCTTGAATGGATCAACCCCACATTTTCTCAATCAACTCGACGGCTATGAATTTTTTTTTAATTACAACAACTCAATTGTGGCTTTGAAGATGACTTCATAGGCTTCTTTCTTCTTGCGTGGTGGAGACTACTTTTAATACAGGCTCTTTCTTTCTTGGCGATGGAGAATAATACTTCTCTCCATTTTAATATGACTTCTCTCCAACATGCATGATTCGCAAAAAATTATCTATCAAGTTCCAATGTCCAGGGTTTTTAAAACAACGTCCCCTTCTCTTCTTCGATGCCATGCTTCACTTTTTTCTTTTGTATAAATGCCCACAGACTCTTCAAACTGAGGCTTTCTCCAATGTCTTGATCCTCTCCAATGGAAGCGGCTCAATACACCACGATTTTCTAACTAAGGTGTCCCCATTTTTCTTCTTCTGGATTTCTCAAAATGTGATACCAACTCCACCTTTCTCTAATGCCACTTATTGAATTTAAGAATACATTAAACAAAAAATAAATTGAATGAAAACTGAATGAAAAATACACACAAGTAAATACACACATTTACGTGGTAAAACCTTGACTGGGTGTCAAGGAAACCTCCACGAAGCAAGGGATTGGAAACTTCTATTAATCAAGAATGATTCTACATAGTTACAAGCCTCTCGGGACATCCCAATTAATATGGGCTACTTTGTTACATCATTTCTTCTTATTATACAAACCGACTGACAGTTAAATTACAATAATCACATGATTAGTTGTAACATTTCAACAATATTTTATCATAAAGTGTATCGAATTAGGTATAAACAAGATCCAAATACTGGGCACGAGAGATTACCTGTTGTTCGGTCACAACTCCGCCCTTAGCGGCACCTTATGTTATGGATGGTAACAAAGACTTAGTAAATCATTCAACTAACAATTAATCAGGAACCAAAGTTTTAACCAAACTACATCGACGTCGCCACTCACGAATGTGATTAGAAACGTGAGTGGAATAAATTTGTTTTAAAATGTTTAAAAGTTTCGTTCCAGTCTCATATCGAATGTGTAATTGGAAATGCGTTAATAAGGTAGTAGATAAGGAGCTGAAATTATTGAACAAAACTCTTAGTAGTTCAATATACCATTTTTCTACCATACCGGTAAGTGTCTGCTAGAAAATACGTAGACAAATAGAGTCATCATTGAGGGAGTTTTAAAAAAAAACACAAATAATAAGTCATAATGTGTGTAGATGGTTCTTATGTGGGTTTTCCATTAAATTTTGGGATATCACTAGCCAATTTTGTGGGAATAATCGACCACCAAGGAGAATGAGAAATAGGATCATTGGTAAGTCAAGTCAAATATGGAAATTCAAGAGTTGCTACGAATGAAAAATGCCTATTGAAGTCCGGTGGAAGATACCCTGGATAGGATGGGATGGCTTGAGAAACAGCTATCTATGCTCTGTGATAAGGATGGTTCTGATAAAAAAGTATTTTCATTCCAGAATAGGGAGGATTATGATAACTAAAATATGCATAACCCTGCTTCTCGACTCCAGGATAACCTTGTAAATGTTGAAATGGATGAGTTTGGACTTGCGGCCTTGATAAAGCACTTGAGGGATACCCTAATAATTTTTATATTGTTTCCCTATGGGATTTTTCATCATCCCAACATAAGGTGGGTTCGGTTGTGTATGTGGCATATCATACACATTTTTACCTACTTGAATTTGAGGAATGCCTTGTCCAAACGGTTGAGATTGTAAGGTACCTTAAAGAGGCTAGGTAAGTGGAACCTGGGAGGTAATAGATACTAGTGGGATAGATTGAGTGATAGATGGATCCTGTAAAGGTTGACTTACATTGATTTTAGCTTGAACAGGTTGAGGTATAGATCGATAAATAGGAATTTGAGATGTTGATGACACAGGTTGAGAATTTATAGATGGATCCACAATCGAACCAGTTTTCACGGGTAATGTAGATTTCCAAAAATTAGCAGACATTCCTGAATATGGAGGACTCGAATAAGGCTGAGAGAAAACTTGTGGTATATTGACAATAGGTTTCCCCATTTCCTAAAGAGGAGGGAATGGTGGAGTAAATTCCCCCCCAAGAGGAGGGTTCCCAACATAAGGTGAATTGGGTTGTTGTAGGTTTCCATACCCACTAACATAAGGGTTGTTTTAGGTGTCCATACCCACTAACATAAGGGTTTTTTTGGTGTCCATACCCACTAACATAAGGGCATATTGACCAAATGCAAAAAATGCCCGATAACACATAGATATAATGGATGCCTTACAGACCAACTCAGGGCCTCCACTAAAAGGAGTAGGCTCTTCTTGAGCGCTTAGAAATGGAGGAGAGGAGGTACAAGAAATTCACGACTCCATTGATCACGCCAATTTTTTTTTAACTTAACAACATTCAAAATCCTCAATTGATGTGGCTTTTTCAAGACAACCAGGGCAATTTTATTCTCTTGGTTAATGAACCGGTTGAAGGTGCAAAAGGAATGAGGTTTGCATTATAAGGAGGTAGATATTAAAATGATTCTTACTACCCAATGTTCATTTCAGTCACCAAAAATTTCAACTTTCAGACAGAGAATTATGTGTACAAGAAATGTTCTAATGGGGTATTCCTTAGGGATATGACCAAGACTAAAACCAAGAAAACGTGCAAGAATATGCAAACAGACACGCAGAGGCTTGATAGGCTGCGGGTAGGAATACACTACCTAGCAAAAAAACAACGTATTTTCAGTGCACAACCAACAAGCCATACATTACAACAAGAAAATGGTAAGGCCAACACATTTCATGATAGGGTTGATAGGGAGCTTTAATCAAATTAATAGCAAGAAAATCAACCTAGTGTTCTCTGCCATCACTAACATACCTTGATCATATAAGAAATATGTTATAGACTGACATACAGAGAATGGCCACAAAAACTAGTGGCTCAAATTTGGGTAGGGAAGGAGTACATCTGCTCTAAGACCATGTTAAGCCCATACATAATACACAAGATATGAAAGATAAATCATGAGTTTCATTTTCTATTCACAACGATATACATTTATAATACATTCTTATGATCTTGGTTTCGTATTCCAAGGTCTCCTGGACTCCCTTTGACTCTTCATATTCCACAACACCAACTTTTAACAAATTAGGTGTCCAACAAGTTTTAAAAAATACTTTATTCTTGCAATTTTATCATCTTTTTATTATCTCTAATATTGTGCGAATTTTTTTGTCTCTATTCTAGTATGTATTTAGTTTGATAACAGCTAGAATAGATTCATCTTAACCCTGTATCTATTAATATTTAATATGGATCGAATCTCTCAAAGTGAATACCTCTTTTAGAGAGAAAAACTTGAAGAAAGGTTTGCACCTCAAGAGATTTGATCCATCTTCGTGCTTGATAGATCTAGGGTTAAGATGGTTGTACACTAATTCTTTCTATATATGTGTGGCTATGCATATACCATGTATAATTTTCATGCTAAGTATGAAAGAAGTTACAAAGCCCCTTCATTTTGAGAAACGCACTAATAAAATATTTTAACCATAATATGTTTTTATTTACAATTACTTTATATAATATATACATAGTTGGCATTAAATATTTTATTTATGATCCACATTGTTTAGATTAAAAATAATTTCTGTATTAATATATTTTTAAATACATGACTCTCTTATATTAAAAAATATTGAAATATTTTATTTATTACCCACATTGAAATATTTAACATGTGATTCCTACTTCATATTTTAAATTGAATAACTTACACATCCCTCTTATTAAAAAGAAATTGATTTATTTTAATTTGATTTACTTTATATATATATAAAGAGTTGACATAAAATTTGCATCAATAGAAGCTTGTATTCAAAAGTTTCACCTCCCACAAGTTGACTTATCATGTTCACCACCATGCTACAAGAGGATACCATATCAACTGTTATTACTCATGTATATAGGGCTAGCCATATATAAGGCCCAAGACCATAACTCTAATTGAGGGTTGAGGAATTCAAAATCTTACTCATAGATTTATATTGGGATATGTTAAATACTGGGCTGCTAAGAGAAGTGGGGTTTTCATTCTATGGCATTGCATTTTGATCCATAGTTGTGCAGAGCAACTAGGAGTAGTAAATTAGAGAGTAGAATAAAGGGGGATAAAATATTGTATTAGACTTATAGGCCATATATCTCAAGTAAATCCATAGAGAGTACCTCTTTCTTTGTATTTTCATATTTCCATACTAGAGAAAAGAGAGTAGAATGAAACTCACCTTCTCAGTGGATTTTTTCCCATACAGGTTTCATAGGGTAACTCTTGTGTTTATTTATTGATGGTGGATAAGTATTTTTATGGTCTCTATTTATTTTATTTTAGTTATTTCCTACATTTAAACATAAAACAATATTTAAAAAATCTTTTATCTAAAAGAAAATAACCTTCACAGTAACTATTATGGTATTTTATAGACTATGTTGTGATGAGCTATTCTAGAAGTATGTCCACAATAATTTACACATTAACGAACTATTCTAGAAGTATGTCCAAAACTTGAACTAATTTCACTCATTAAGGTGTGTCAAGTAGGCATGAGGTATTGTTGTTACATTGCATTATTTCCAATTGGTGAGGCTTTCACAAATAATATAATGCCCCAACCTGATCCTCTTATCTTACATTATTTTATTAGTTTACTTGTTGAGTGATTAAATTTTGTGCTTGATTCCAAAAATTATTATTAGTATACATACCAGGTATTCATATCCTAGGTATATACCCACAGCTCACACGAATACGTTATTATTCTAAAGCTTAATATGATAGATGATTAATCAATGGTTACGCTTGATTAAAGATTGAGTTTATGGTTAGTCTTAAGCTTGATTAGTGCTACTTAACCCTTAATCTTGACTTATAATTATTAAGTTATATTTAAATATGATTATTAATATTAAGTTGATTAGATTCTCACGAATCCGTAATATTTTATAACATGATTAAATGTTATTATTTTGTTATTTATTATCACTCATCCTAACAAGTTTTATCCTTTTATTTCAGGATTAAATATTATTATTTTATTATTTCTCTTCTGACAAGTTGTTTCCACCAATTTATTTGACGATAAGGCATTAGTGGGGTTGGGAGGGGAGGAGAGTTATGAGATAGGTGAAGTAGGTGACAATTAGGAGGAGGTGGTTGGCATTCATTTCGAGTGGATGCATAAGGCGAGAAAGGGAGAATGGAGGAGGGGTCATTCTTCTTCTTCTTCTTTTGGAGTTGGAACTGGGGGAAAGAGAGGAGGAGAGAACTGAGAGGTAGGGAGGGAGGGAGAACTACAATAGATTGGTTTTTTGTTGGATGGTGTTGGATCTATTTCGGAAACACTACATTTGCGATTGGACTTTGGCTCGAAGGGCTAGGGAGCCTGTTGAGGTTGTTTTAACTAGGAAGTTGGATGGACTTTCCTAGTTGGAAGGATGGAATAATACATTGCAAATATGATAGGTGTATAATAAAAAACAAAAAAGAAGATTGTGATGCTACATTCTTACATTATAGTAATATTTGGTATCTTTGAATTTCCTTTCAACTTAACAACAAAGGCACCACATTAATGAAAAAAATTATGTAATACCTAGTAGTACATAGAATGGACAACTTAAGAGTGCACAAAAAGAAAGGCTAATAATCTACTTGAAATATTTCTCAAAGATGAATACATGGAGAAGATATTGTTGGTTGGTTCAATTAAAAAAATTCTAATTGAATTTCATCTTCATTTTTATGGTTAGCTTTCAAGACATTCTCCATTTTTTTTAAATTTCGATTTTTTTATTGATTGAACTTCTACAAAATTTATGTGTGTTGCACACACCAAGTGATTATATTGAAAACATATGGCATCGGGTTGATAGTTTTTAAATTAAACATGACTCTCAGTTTGATGAGTTTCTTAGAAAAAATATCCTCGAACAGTATAATAGACCCTTTTTCATATATAAAATCATTATCATCATAGTCCTCCAATAACTTCATCTTTCATTCAGTGCATCACATCAAATAGTACTTGACATTTTCTATGTTGTTAATGGCTGCAACTACAACAAAAACACCTCCTACACAACTAAAAAAAAATGCAAATTCAGATCATAAAAAAAATCATAGTTAACATGTACTTGATTTTATTAGATTTAGATCTATATTTTAACTACTATCTATACTTATACACAATGATTTTAAAAACATCTCTCTCTCTCTCTCTCTCTCTCTCTCTCTCTCTCTCTCTATATATATATATATATATATATATATATATATATATATATATATATCATTTGAAAGAAATTGAAATGTTACCTTCTCTAACAAGATCAAAAACTCTATCACCTTCAGATGACATTATAGTCTTCTCTAGTTCCATCTCTTCGAATATTACAAGCACAATTTTCCCTTTTGTATTAAGTTATGTATGTTGCCAAGCTTTCACATACATGTTGTTTTCGCGAACATCATTGAATTGTGTGTCATTTAGGAAAACATGACAAAAACAAGATTCTTTTTTTTTATCAAATGCAAACACATTTCGGTACTCTTTTGTTTTAATTGAATGCAATTTTCAAGTCCCTTTTACTGTTTCAACTTCATATGGAATCGATCTATCTACATATTGGACTCCAATATGCCAAAAGAACATGTATTAAATTCAAACAAAAATTTAAATATTTAAAATAAAATTTATATATCAAACATAATCATTGATCAGATATTTAAACTATAAATTTTAAAATTAATAAAAATCATCATATATTAAAAATATACACAATTTAATATACATGTACATATCGACATACCTCCCTTGGTGGGTTAGTCTCATGGCTTAGTGTAGAAATGCATCATTGAATAACTTGATCAGCTAAGGCAAGTTAGTTTGTAGAGTGATTCATTTTATATCTTTGAAGTACTCATTTTATACATGCCCCTGTGCCATCATGTTCTCCTTTTCCATGACCAATCTCAAAAAAATTCCAACAATGTTTAATCTTGGTTTTCATAGGAAGACAAAACAACCAAAAGAATGATTGTGAATATTTGAATTGACCCGTGCATCTATTTGACCATATCCAATGTTCGTTGAATTTGATTCCACTAACTTTCAATGAATCATAAATCTTATCAAAACAATGTTGTACAACATGTGTATCATTTGTATGACCATCGCTAATAAAAAACTGATATTATTTAATAACATGTCGATTCTCACTGGTGTTTTCTATATGATCAACATTTTTTTCAACATGTCTATATAGAACATGGACAAGCATAGAGACTTGGCCAAAATGATAATATTCACTCTGTATTTCATTTTGTGCAACAAATGTGTAATTTTCTACAAAATCAACTATTGACAAAATGGTCCTTGGTGGAAAAATTTCACGGGATTTTTTGAATTGTAGGTCCTTCCCTCAATCTCTATGAGAATTCTTGGTGTATTTATATTTTTTTGTCTCAAACTTCTTCGAAAACTATATCACAAAAATTTCTTCTTCTTGTAAATCAATCCTTCTGACACTTGTACTACCACTTGCACCAATCAATGTATGGATATATTCATCTCTTCCATTCCACTCTTATGTTGGACAATGATTAATCATTCATATCAATAGGATATCTGTTGTGAAGCAAAGCCAAATTTCCACAATGATCAAATTTTTTACCATCAACACGTTTATTTTGGTAAAATAATTCATGATTTTCTCTTCCACATAGAATTTGGGATATGAAATCATGGATAGTGGAAGAAGGAGGTGAATTTATCCAAACACATTTATCAAAATTAAGGAAGGTGTAATAATATAATTGAAATTCCACATGATAATGACAACAAAAAGTGTCACGTACAATGATATGCTTAATATACCATGGTTTTTGTTGCACACAAGTATTAATTGAGACATTAACTCCACGATTCTCTTCTTTGAACTTATTGAACAACTCTATCTGAGTGGTGTCCAAGATATGCTTTGCATGTTCTTCATATTGATTTCTCACTATTCTTCGCCACATTACATCAATTCCTTTTGATGAATCACGTAAAATTTTCACCCAATATTCATATATCATTTTTTTAACATTTTCTCCAAGTCTATCTTTGTATGTTTCCTACAAATAACTATCCAGCAAATAAGCTCATCATTTGCATCTATTTGCAATCAAAATTTCCTATGCTTGTGCAATGTTTTTCATGAGGTTCCTAATTCTTTTGCCATAGATTTTATCAAACAATTTTCTTTAATAGTTGATGAAACCATTGATGTTTGTATTTTTATACATGCATTTTGATCACTTTTCTTTCTATATCTTCTAATTGATTTTAGAGCACTACTTATTTTGTTAATCACATTTTGCTTCACCTTTTTATCTTTTATTGATTTTCGAATGCCCAATGGTGTTGCAGTTTCTTTTCATTTCTTTGATGTTAAGAGACCTATCAAAATTTGAGCTTGATCTGTCACATTTTCATCTTTGAAGATCTTATCAATAATGATCTTCACATGATATAATATAGCATGGTAAAAATTTGTATCTCCATATGTGCCAATGTTGACATTTTCTAACATCTCATCATCAATGTTGATTTCATCTGTACATACGAAAATTTAATGTAAATGAGTATAAATATACATTAAAAAAATTAAATTAAAAGATAGAGTTGATGAAATTGAAACTAATAAATATGTATAATTTCAATAATACATGACATATATATACATACCTATGGGTGGTTCAACTTCTTCATCACTTAAATCCCTTTCAACATCATCAATGACTAGTTCATTTTCTTCTTCACTTTGTCTCTCAACATTTTTAATCTCATCATCAATGTTATGAGGAAAATATCTCTCTCTTTACATTGCAAAATATTTTTCAAATTACTTCATCAAATAAAAATTAAATTACACAATATACTGTCAAAATCTAAATGTCATTTATAATATCCACATTTACATACCTGGTTCAACTTCTTGTTGAGATTGATTTTCCCTTTCAATATTTAAGTGTTCTTCCTTCTTTCTCTTGTAATAGTTTCTCGAGTATATTGTACAAGCCTCAATGTATCCAATTCGATCATATTTTCTCTTGCAATTTCTTCGATTCCCCGTGATAATTCAATCGATATAAATTTTTAAAATCCAGCCGAAAAAAGTCACTTTCAAAATCCAACCCAAAAAAATTTACTATCCAAAAGTTAGATTCAAAGAATTTTTCTATTCAAAAGTTGCACATGAGGGATGTGAGTGAAAAAATGACGTTTCGATCGAGTTTATTTATAGCTTTTAGCCGAAAAAGTTACATCGAACGGTCACATCGTTTCAATTTCGCGGTCTACAGAAAAAATGGAAATGTTTTTTAGCTGAAATATTTTTTCCATTAAAGTTAACGCCCATTCGAGGAAAAAAAATCAGCCAAAAACTTGCAACTCTATAACAACTCGACTCTGTTCACCTTTCTCCAATTTTGAAATGGTTAAACTCCATCAAATATAGTAAATTTACTTTCGGAATCAACACCAACAATTGCATAATT
This sequence comes from Pinus albicaulis, assembly GCA_034641835.2. NCBI lineage: Eukaryota > Viridiplantae > Streptophyta > Pinopsida > Pinales > Pinaceae > Pinus > Pinus albicaulis. The sequence continues at coordinate 727,926,270 of CM076582.1, read as the reverse complement.
GAATCTACTTTCACTAGATATAAATTTTATGGAATTTCATAGATATTTGTTAATTTTAACTAATTTTCTAGTAAAATGTGTGCAAAATTTTTCAAAGGTCATCTTGATTCGATGAAATCAAAATTTTGTATATTCCAAAATGCACTGTGAAAAAATATGAAATTTTTATGGTGCATTACATTGGTCCATCCTCTTTAATGGGTAGTTTTTAGATTTTTAGTTTTTAACTAATATGATGAGAAACATGATGTTTTGTTAAACATCTTCAAAATTTGCAGTTTTTCCATATTGGTTCATTTCAAAAAAATCTAGTAATTATGATATGCATCTTTTCATTTTGTAAGTATAACCATACAGATGTACAATCTGTCTAGATCATTGAAGAACCATTTTTTTTCAAAAACACGAGGTTAACAAAGAATACATTGGGGCCAAAAAACATGATTGTTTATGAATCCTTTGATTTTAAATAATCAGGTCAAATTCCAAAAAAGATAGATCAATTATTTAATACCTCTTCTTAATATATTTAACAGAACATTATTTAACATTTACAACCAACTCTAAATAGTTGGGTCATATTTCCAACATGATTATAAATTAAATATTTTGAATTTAATCCCATGTTATGCGGAGTAGTGGAACTTACCCTCCTACCTCCGCACATGCCTTGTTTTGGAAACCTTATGACAAGTATGTGACCATATATGTCACAAAACATATTCATAATTAATAATAAATACCAAAACATGTGTCTTCTGTTTTGTAAGAGAAAAATAAAATAGTGGCAAAATGACATTTATTTGAGACTGTGCTCCTCTTAATAAAAAATATTGTCACTAGACTTGTTTCAAGAAAAATTTTTGTTTAAAAATAAGAACATTGATGATAAAATGTGCTTTGGTTTTTTGTTTGCAAAGCATTTATTTTCAGTGTTCACGTTGAGTCATATTTTTCTGGGCTTCTTGTGCTTTTTTTCCCTTTGTTTACATGCATTTGTTAATTTCTATGTTTCAAGTTACATGAATCTGGTTTCCTTGGCAATCTATTTCCGTGAAGTATGAAGCAACAATTTAGTTAATAGTTATACAATAGCATAAATTATGAAACAACAACTCATTCACATTAATGCAATATAGTCGTAGTTCAGTTGAACCATCCATTAGTCATCTTACTTGTTGTAAAGGGTTGTAAAACTCATTAATCATTTAACATCATACAAAGAGTTGTGAAACTTGTTATGAAGTAAAGTTGTAGAAAAGTGTGGAAAAAAAATACAAAGACTAGAGTGTACAAATTCATCAGCCAAAAATAAAAATACAGATTCAAACTGGTAACTACGTGCTATTTTTATGCTACTTGGTAAGATTTTTTAAAGAAGGATACTTTCGTCGTGAACTTCAAAAAAAAAATTATAAAAATTCCACGACACGGCATCAAATTTTCGGTTATCGTAAGAATTTTCCATCTCTTGCTTAACTGCGTCCAACTATCTTACTATCAAAGCGTAAGTCCTTAGATGCCGTCTCACGATGGGACATGAAAATTTCTATTAAATGACAGAGAAATCCCCATCTTGTGATTCTTGTTAGTCCATGACCCTTGGAAGTTTTAAATAATGCACTATGCATTCGTCCTGAGGAATAAGTGTTGCGGTGACATGGTCTCAAATTCCACATTTATCTTATTATAAGTTAAAATATTGTTTAGTTAATTTATTTTATTATATAGTAAAATGTCATCAACCAAAAAGAAAAATACAGAGCATTCAAATTGATAACTAAATCCTATTTTTATGCTACTTCGTAAGATGTTTTGAAGCGGGAGACTTTTGTTGGTAACCCAAGCAACACACTTTATATAAATTTCACAGAACAGCATCAAAATTTTGGTTATCGTAATAATTTTTGTCTCTCGATTCCCATCAACAACGGCTCGCTATCTTACTATTAAGGTGCGATTTCTTAGATGCAGTTCTGCAACGGGACATGAATCTTTCTATTAAATGATATAGAAATCCTTGTCTCGCGTCTCTTGTTAGTCTATGACCCTTGGAAACTTTAGATGATGCACTATGAGTTCATCCGAGGGATAATATTTTTAATTAAATTTAATTTTAATTTTATAATATAGTAAAATGTCATTTTTTTATGTTCAGTTGTTTTTATGTGAAGTATCTTTCTTCTGCACATAATTTAGCTACAAACAACTTATATATACTGCAATAATACCTACCATACATAATACATAACCAAAATAGAAAACAATGTCATACACTATTTTTTAAAATGTTCATAAATGACGTGAATATATTTTCGAAAATAACTTAGGATGAACGCTTGAAAAGAAAATAAAAATAATCTCTATTATACAAATTTACCAGTTTACCAGTGAAACAATCTATCTATTCTAAGCCAAATTCCAGGCGTGCGGAAAAAAGTTTGGGTTCCTTGCTCTGCACACGCATAGTCTCTACACACCCGTTCTCGCATATATACCCCCTCTTTATTCTACACATGTCCTCGACTCCACACAATGCTTTTTCAAATAGTTATTTCTTCCGCGAGAACATATAGCTTGTGCTTTATGGAAGAGCTATGATCATCATTGAACTTCAGAGATGGTTATAATACTTATCTATGTGCAAGCACACTATGGAAGTGAAACTGAGATGACTATGTTTTTATTATTTTATTCATTAAACAATATAGTTATGTAAATTGTGAACCGAATTCAAACTATTATAATGTTTTCAAAATTAGTTTTATGAAATGTGATTATATCTACCCTTGTAAAGTTATAGGTGGATGACATTTGCGGTTGACATAATGACACAGGATTTAGATTTTAGTAGATTTAAATTTAAGTGTACCAGCTTACTAAGTATACACAATTTTCTTTCCCATTTTAATTTAATTTAGTAATTAAAAATAATGTCACATGAACCATAATGATAACACATGGTATTATAACAAATATCCATAATACAAAAGGAGTAAATTTCCATGGTTCAGAATCTTGTTACATGTTTCTTTTTAAATGTATAATGCTAAATCTCAATGGTTAAGAGTCTTGTTATTACATGTTTGTTTTAAAATGTATAATTTTTTAATTTATTATTATTTTAAAGTAAAATTATAACTTAGTTAATTGAAATAGATGACAAAATATATTAGATATCTAATAAACAATAGTTACACAAATACAAATAATATAGAACAAATGTCTATATATAAAAAGTGACAAATATTGAATTTGTTGTGTACATTTACACCAGATAAATTACATGTACTAATTTAAAAGTCACGAAATTAGTTGTTTTGCAGCTATTTCCCTTGTTATATTAAAGTGATATTTTTACAAATATAAAACATTTTTAAAACATCACAAGCTTATGCACACAATGGGTCATGCATGTGAAGTGTAATAACTAATGTTGTTCTGTTGTTCTTGTGGTTATATATAGAACTCTGCTAACAGTCCTTTTGAAAACATCCTCATCATCTCTTCTGAAAATTGAATCTGCTTATAGATATAGAAAACAAGAGTGCAAAGAAAACAGGGGAGATCACCAAGACTGCAGCCACGACATGCAAGAAGTTATGTTGGAATCCAAAATAATCTTTCAAGCAATCTTCAATTGCTTGTTGACAGTTGCCATCGATACTGATTTTCTTTCTCATATCTCCATATTGAGAAGTCACGAGCCCATTCAAATTCCACGCTAAAGGGAAAATCCAATAGTACCATGCCCACCACCCTGGGAGTTGCTGCAACAATTTTTGACACGAATTTGTCACGAATGAAATAACCATCAAAATATCCTACTTGGAGCACAAGCACTCTAGTTTTCCATTCAAAAAAAATGTTTGCCATATCTCTAGCTAATTCAATAGTACACTCAAAGGTCTTCTAATGAGGAAGCCTGAGAAAAGATTGAAGATGCTATAAAACCTGGTTGCAATTACAGCTGCAACTTGAGCATTTGGATTGATTGCTACTATCAGCACCCCATAGTAAGTAAAGTAGAGAAAAGTGCAGAGAGTAACAAAGAGGTACCAAAAGAATTTATCCACAGACCAATAGAAACCCATCACTGGGTATGTAATAAACCCATAGAGAATTGTTTGGAAAAGTGTATATGGGAGTTCCACTAATACCTGCAGAAAAAAGGAAACCACAAGAGAAAATCTTGTCAAATTTAATGGTCTCTCTGGTTTGCCTAATTTATTATTATTCTAATATAATTATCAGTGAATTCAACCAACTCAAAATGTAAACATGGTGTTATGGAATTAACATATGTAACCTCGTTCATAGATGATTATATTCTACTACCCACGACTCTAAGTGCAGCAAAATTGTTGTGAGCTTCTACGGAAATTGAGATAAGCGAAAAACGTTAAAATTTAAGACTCAATATTTTTCTGGTCACTTTCAATAAGACCTTGGATTCCTTACCAGTGATAAAGCGAATACAATTGGCGAATACATCCTAGTTGTTTTTTCTCTACAGAATACCTAGCGTTTCACATCAACAAAAGGTTGCACAGAGCTGCAATTATTTATTCCTATAAACAACATGCCACCAAACATGGCCCCCATCATCTTTAGTAGGTCTTCTTGGTCATTTCTGTTGCAAATAGGCCAACAGTGTAAATTCTCTTCATTTTCTTGCTAGCAGTGAATTATGCACACATAGATTTCGAAATAAATGGTTAGCACAGATGGTTTTCATCATCAAATTAACCGGCATTCAAAACCGAATGACCCTATTTAAAACAAGTGCTAGATTATTTACTGAACAGATAAAGTGTGTTACAGCCTACAACGAATTAGCTTACATTTTGTCCCTTCTGTTGGAATTTCTGAATATTCCAAAAACACAGGGAGAATAGAGATTCTCCTCTACCTCAACACAGAGATTATAAAATTTTTTGAATGCTGGACAGAGATGGCACAAAAATTGAAAACTATTTCATTAACATGAAAAACTATTACAAAATGGAGATTTTGTCTTCAGAACAAAGTTTTGGTTTTACAATGGATTAGCTGCTACAGACGTAGCGTTACAATCTTTGCTCTCTGTCTCTCTTTTTGCCTTCGGGCATTATACACACTGCATACACAGTCTTCTATATGTATTACATAAGCCTACGGGCTTTTTGCTTTTATATGGCGCGACGTTATAACATAAAACAAAATAAAAACAAACTTATATTATAAATTTTAAACCAATGTTTATGAATTAATAAATCCGGATTTCAAACTTCAAACAAACTATTATGCAAAATTTTCACATTACAAAACTGCATTACGTCACCAAGGCTAAAACCAACGTGAACATTTTCCTACTGGCTAGTGCTGGGCCCCCAGAACTCAAACAAAATTATGAGCTAGATTTCATAACAAATTCGCATAACAAATGCTCCATGTGACGTCATGCCAAAAACCTGCGCGATAAAATGTGATTAGTCCATGTAGCCTTTGATCCGTTGGCAGTGGGACCACATCGCATCGGCACATCGGCGGAACAAATGGTGCGGCGAATTGGAATGGTTTAAGACTTGCGCGCTTGCAATGAGTGATTGCGATGTGTGATGGTGGTAGGGACCACATCGCATCGCAAACATGCTTCGAAACATAACACAGTGAAAAAATATTGCGGCAACTTGAACATTGACGATTACGATATGTGATGTGCATTGTGGGGACCACATCGCATCGCAGTGAATGATATTTGTGGAGGAGGCTTTACATTGTTCCTTGCGATGTGCGATGTGCGATATCGCACCATTGCATCGCATCAGAACTTCACATCAACGAGACACATCGCTCAGAACTTAACATATACAAAGGGCTTTGCGGTTTGGGCGGATGGCGATGTTGCGATATAGCGATGGACGATGATTGGTCCACATCGTTGCGCTGTTGATGGGACCCGTGCTATTCAAAAGACTTCGTGTGTTTAAACAAAATTCCTGTTTGTTGGTTGGTGAGGGCTTTTACACCCGATAAGACTATTCTTTAATAAAACCTGCTGTTGCATGGTTTGAACCACGATTTCTTCAAATCCTATGCAAAAGACGGTTGTGGCCATAAAAAAATTTAATTTCATCTTTGTAATGGTGGCTACAGCCCATAAACAAAAATTCATCCTTACTGCTTCATTAAAGCTTTTGTTAAATACACCATGGTGTGCATTCAACCTCTTCCCCTGTTGTACTTTGTTTCTCCTGCACGGGGTTTTGCAGGTGACTTTAATATTTTCAACACTCCCCCTTAAATTCAGCTACTGGGTTATCTATCATACCCAAGGATTTCCTTAAATATTCAAAACTCTTTTGCCCCAATGGCTTTTTCAGAATGTCTGCAAACTGCTCCTCTGTTCTGCAATGTTGTAAAACAATTTCTCCATTGATCACCAATTCCCTGATGTAGTGAAACTTGGTATCTATGTAAATAGTTCTTTTGTGAAACACATAATTATTTGACAATGCTATAGCTGAGCTATTGTCACAATAAATCACTATCCTTTTTACCTGTTCTTGACATAAACTCCTCAACATGCTTCTCATCCAAACTGCTTGACATGCTGCTGATGTAGCTGCCACATACTCTACATCTGCTATAGAAAATACTACAATAGGTTATTTCTTAGAAGCCCATGAAATGGCTCCTAAACCCATATGAAAAACATAAGAAAATAGATTTTTCCGGTCATCAATACTTCTAGCCCAATCACTGTCAGTATATCCAATCAATTCAGAATTTTCTGAAGTAGTATACAAAATACCATACCTCTTTGTTCCTTTCACATACCTCATAATTCTTTTTGCTACTTGATAATGTGCTTCTTTTGGCCTTTCCATAAATATGGAAATTAAACAAACAGCATGCATAATATCAAGCCTAGTTGCAGTCAAATTCATAAGGCTGCCAACTATGCTCTTGCACAAACTAGGATCAAAATCCTTGCTATTGTCCTCTTTGCTAAGTTTCAATCCCATTACTGTGGGAGTAATTATTGTCTTGCAATCCTGCATGTTAAATCTCTCCAAAACTTCATTTACATATTTAGCTTGAGAAATAAAAATCTTATTTTCATTTTGCTCAACTTCTATTGCTAAGAAGTATCTTAGCAATCCCATATCAGTCATCTCAAATTCATCCTTCATGACTGTTTTAAAATTTTCAATGAGGTAATCATCATTACCTGTAAATATCACATCATCAACATATAATAAAACAATGAGCATATTACCATCTTTCTCTTTGATGTATAATGTGGGTTCTCCTTCACATTTTTCAAACTCATTCTCCAGTAGATAGGAATCTATCCTACTGTACAATGCTCTTGGTGCTTGTTTCAGCCCATAAAGAGCTTTCTTCAATCTAAAAACTTTATGCTCTTGGCCTTTTTTTTAATAGCTTAGAGGTTGTTCAAAATAAACCTCTTTCATCAAAACTCCATTCAAGAATGCTGATTTCACATCCATTTGGTAAACCTTCCATTTGTTTTGTGCTGTTATGGACAGCATTGCTCTCACTGTTTCCATTCTTGCAACCAGTGCAAAGGTTTCCTCGTAATCTCTTCCATGTTGCTGCTTATAGCCTTTGACAACAAGTCTGGCCTTGTGCTTTCAATCTTACCTTCAGCATTGCTTTTGGTCTTGTAGACCCATTTCACTCCAATGACTTCCTTGCCATTTGGGAGATCAACCAATTCCCATGTATTGTTTTTCTCTCTTGCATTCATTTCTTCATCCATAGCATCTATCCATTTTATATCTTTTATAGCTTCTTCAAAATGAATAGGATCATCGACATGAAAATATAATGCAAATAAAGAGTTCATACCTTCATTTGTTGCTTCTTGCTCATAAATACTATTTAGATTTCTAAATCTAGTTTCTCTTTCGTTTGGTGTACTTGTGCTTGAAGAATCACTCAAATCTGCTCCTTGTGGTTTGCTTGGAGAAGCACTCTCATTTCTTCTCAAGGGTGTTCTTACTCCAGCTTGTGGTGTCCCTTGCTGTCCTTGTGTTGGTGGAGGTAGTGGTGCTAATGATGGATGTATTTCAACCATCTCATCCTCATTTTCATCATGAGACAAACATCTTTTGACATTAACTGTTTTCTCAATGCTTCCATCCCATGCTTCTTCTTCTATGAATTGCACATCTCTACTTATAACAAATTTCTTTGTGGATGGGTTATACAATCTATATCCATTGGATTCTTTACAGTATCCAAGGAAAATGCACTACTCCCCCTTACTATCCAACTTCTTTCTCAGTTGATCTGGAATGTGTGCATAAGCCACACACCAAAAAACTCTCATGTGGGTGACTCCTTGTTTTTTTCCACTCCACGATTCTTCTGAGACTCTATTCATCACTGCTTTTGTTGGGCATCTATTCAAAATATATATCACATAGTTTGTAGCTTCTTCCCAATACTCATTTGGCAAATGTTTTGCCTTCAACATACTTCTCACCATATCCATGATGGTTCGATTCTTCCTTTTAGCAACAATGTTTTGTTGTTGTGTGTACCTTGTTGTAAATTGTTCATGTATGCCATTTCTATACAAAAATGCAGAAATTCTTTTGAGATGTACTCACCTCCTCTGTCATTCCTTAAGACTTTGATATGCTTCCCACTTTGTTTCTCTACAAGAGCTTTAAAGTGGGAAAATTTTTCAAACACTTCACTTTTATAATTCAAGAAATAAACCCATACTTTTCTTGTGAAATCATCAATGAAGGTCAACATATAATTGTTGGCTGATATTGATGATGTTTGCATTGGCCCACACAAATCTGAATGGATAATTTTTAAGGGTGCCTTTGCCCTTATGCTCTTTCCTAATGGAAAGTTTTCTCTGTGTTGTTTTCCCAAGATGCAACCTTCACATAGGCTGTCCGGTTTCTCAATCAATGGTAGTCCTCTTACCATTCATTTCCTATGCAAAAAATTTAGTCCTTCGAAATTAAGATGTCCAAATCTCAAATGCCATAACCAATTCTCATCTTTCACTTCCTCTTGAAATACCTCTTGAGTTACAGCTGCTACATTCTTTATTTTTCCCTTCAAGTCTGCATTTATTTTGAGTGGAAACATTCTATTGCTAGTCATTTGCACTTCTGCAATAACCTTCTTGCTTGGAAATACGTCCATTATTGTGCACACATAATTTTTGAAGAATACATTGTAACCTTTGTTAATGAGCTGCCCAATGCTCAAAAGATTACATTTCAAGCCAGGAACATAGTATACATCTGGAACAAATTTATGCTCACCATCTCTTGCACGGATACTTACTCTGTCTTTTCCCTTGACAGAGATCTTAGTATCAGTTCCAGTTGTTACTTCAGATTTAACATCTTCATCAAGATTGGAAAACATTGCTATGTTTCCAGTCATGTGATTACTGCAGCCTGAATCGAAGAACCATACATCATCCTGCCTATCTTGTGCTACATTACATGTTAACAGCGCATTCTTTGGGTTCTTTTCTTCTCTTATAACATTAGCACTCTTCCTATTATTCATGTCATATTGCTTTTTCCTACACTCATTGGCATAATGCCCATATTTTTTGCAATAATGACACTGGACATTGGATTTGTCATACCTTTGTCGATGAGCATGTTGTTGTCCACCTTGCTGGCTGCTGCTTTGGCCTTGGCTTTGATTCTGATTGCTGCTCCTTCCATGAGTATGTGAAGGGTTGTTTCTTCCTCCTCTGTTTTGGCTTCTGCCTCTTCCTCTTCCTCTTCTAAAAGGTATCTGGGTCTTGAAGGCATGCTCCAAATATGGGTTTACTGATCTTCCCAATCTTTATTCATGAGTCATCAGTGATGCATGAAGTTCATCAACTGTGAACTTTGAGAGATCCTTTGTCTCTTCAATGGTGGTTACAATTACATCAAACCTTAAGGGTAGGCTCTTTAATACTTTCTCCACTAGCCTTCTTTCTTCAAGTGTTTTTCCATGAGACCTTATCTGGGTGACCAACCCAATCACATTTGTGAAGAATGAGTCTATGTTATCAGACTCTTTCATACAGAGAGTTTCAAAATCTCTCCTCAGCAATTGTAGCTTTGTTGTCTTCACCCTCTCCATACCTTGATAGGCTCCCATGCATCCTTAGATCTTTTAGCTGTTGCTATCCTTGGAAACACACTCTCATGCACTGCTTGATAGAGATAGAAGAGAGATTTATAGTCCTTCTTCCTATTGCTCTTCAAAAAATCCTTCTCTACCTATGTCAAGGCATTAAAGGCATTTTCATCTATTGATTCTTCAAAACCATCTTCAACAAACTCCCATAGATCCTGAGAGGAAAACAAGGCTCTCATGGTAATTTCCCAATAATCATAGTTCTTCCCATTAAATTGTGGGAGCTGAGCATTTCCAATAATCATACTTGTGTTGGCTCCTGCCATGACTTAGCACACTAAACTATGTAATAAACTTGACTTTGTTTTTAAAAAAACTATCTTTCCTTATTTAAAAGACAAACTCTGTCTCTGAGGACTGCACTCTTTTAAACAAAACAAGACTCTATTTTTTTTTAGAAATACCTGGACTTTTGCTGAGCCTTCACTCTGCTGGAGAACTGCTGCAATGCAACAAATCCTTCCTTCAGCTTCTTTGACACCTTCAAATAGCCTGGATTAGCTCTGATACCATGTTGGAATTTCTGAATATTTCGAACACACAAGGAGAATAGAGATTCTCCTCTACCTCAACAGAGAGATTATAAAATTTTCTGAAGGTTGGACAGAGATGGCACAAAAATTGAAAACTATTTCATTAACATGAAAAACTATTACAAAATGGAGATTATGTCTTCAGAACTAAGTTTTGGTTTTACAATGGATTAGTTGCTGCAAACACAACGTTACAATCTTTGCTCTCTGTCTCTCTTTCTGCCTTCGGGCATTACACACACTGCATACACAGTCTTCTATCTGTATTACATAAGCCTACGGGATTTTTGCTTTTATATGGCACGACGTTACAACATAAAAATAAATAAAAACAAACTTATATTATAAACTTTAAACCAATGTTTATGAACTAATAAACCTGGATTTCAAACTTCAAACAAATTATTCTGCAAAATTTCTGCGTTACAATACTGCATTACGTCACCAAGGTTGAAACCAACACGAACGCTTTCCTATTGGCTGGTGCTGGGCCCGCCAGAACTCAAAAAAAATTATGAGCCGGATTTCATAACAAATTCGCGTAACAAATGCTCCATGTGACATCATGCCAAAAACCTGCGCGATAAAATGTGATTGGTCCACGTAGCCTTTGATGCGTTGGCAGTGGGACCACATCGCATCGGCGGAACGGATGGTGTGGTGACTTGGAATGGTTTAAGACTTGCGCACTTGCGATGAGCGATTACGATGTGCGATGGTGGTAGGGACCACATCGCATCGCAAACATGCTTCGGAACATAACACAGTGGAACAATGTCGCGGCAACTTGAACATTGGCGATTGCGATATGCGATGTGCGCTGTGGGGACCACATCGCATCGTGGTGAATGATATTTGCGGAGGAGGCTTTACATTGTTCCTTGCAATGTGCGATGTGCGATATCGCACCATCGCATCGCATCGGAACTTCGCATCAACAAGACACATCGCATCGGAACTTAACATATACAAAGGGCTTTGTGGTTTGGGCGGATGGCGATGTTGCGATATAGCGATGGACGATGATTGGTCCACGTCGCTGCACTGTAGATGGGACCCGCGCTATTCAAAAGACTTGGCGCGTTTAAACAAAATTCTTGTTTGTTGGTTGGTGAGGGCTTTTACGCTCGATAATATTGTTCTTTAATAAAACCTGTTGTTGCGTGGTTTGAACCACGATTTCTTCAGTTCCTCTGCAAAAGACGACTGCGGCCACAACAAAATTTAATTTCATCTCTGCAATGGTGGTTGCGGCCCATAAACAGAAATCCATCCTTACTTCTTCATTAAAACTTCTGTTAAATACACCATGGTGTGCACTCAACCTCTGCCCCTGTTGTACTCTGTTTCTCCTGCACGAGGTTTTGCAGGTGACTTTAATATTTTCAACACCTTGTTGCCAATAGATAGTGCCAAAGAGCAATGCAGTAAGAAAACTAAAGGATAAATTCCCTAAATTGTAACCAGGGCTTCTCCAATGCGCCCAAAATTGTTTCCATACATAGGTCGTGAATTGTTTCCAAGAACACTACGCATAGGCAGCTGAAAAATAAAGGTCCTTGGCATCTGGAGCTGGGGTACATAACTCCTTAATGAGTTCATTATTATGCCTTGACAAAATGACATTTATTAGTATTTCATAAATCATTGAAAAAGAAAGAATTTTACTGGTTTGTAAGATAAACAAGGCCTTAGAAATCTATTGATTCCCAGGGCTTCCCTTGTACTTACCAAAAAAGAGTTGACCTTTTATAGATCTGAGCAAAGTCTATACTAAGGCGCTACTCTGCACCTATAGAGGTCACCTCTAATATCCATGTTGTAGGATTATATGTCCTTAATCAGCATGTTGCAGGATTATATGTCCTTAATCAGTACCCCTGGAATAGCCTACAGATGAAATTAAAGTGAAACACTATTACATAAACTTCCCTGAAGGCCTGTCCTCTGAGGCAACAAACTTATTGTACTTGGATATAACCAAAACTGCATGATATCGGGTCTTGATTTTCAACCTCAAAATACTCAATAACGGTTTTTGAATGGTGACCCAATGGACCAGCATAAGTAACTTCACCTCTCAGCTTCATTAGCAATAACTCTAACCAGCCAAAAGTTCACCTCAATCAGACAATCTAAATGCATCCGTCATCCCAAAAGAGGTACATGAGACTTTCCAATATTCAGTAATAAATATATATTACATAAATTTACCTCGTCAAATGTTTCAAAAATGTCAATACTTGGTTGGTGAATAGTGCAAACTACTGTCCTTCCTGTATCCACTATATTCCGCACTGCCTGCATTACTATAGCAGCAGCACGTGTGTCTATACCTGAGGAGGGCTCATCCATGAATATGATAGAAGGATTTGTGACAAGCTCTACAGCAATTGTCAATCTTTTTCGTTGCTCAGTAAATAAACCACTAACACCGGGAATGCCCACTAGAGCATCTTTCAGATCATCTAATTCAACCAGCTACATGACTTCACTTACAAAAAGCTGTAAATGGAAAAATCCTAGTTAGATAAGAAACCCATGCTCCTATCTATCAAAAACAGTAGGAAATTAAGAGGATGAAATTTAGGCATCTATTAACAGTAGTGAGATTGCGCTAAGGGACTCGTTTTCAGAAGTCACCTTCTTGGTATTTGAATCTATTTCAGGTGCAAGGCGCGACCAACATGAAAATATCAGTGACTCGTAGATAGTAACTTGTGGAGAAGAAATTTCATCTTTGCAGTCTTCAGACCCTCTGCCGTCCAAAAGATTTGAATGGGTGGGGCATCCTGAACGCCCGGGTGTTTAATATGGCCCTTCTCATGAAAACGTTTTGGAGAGCCATCACGGGAGATAACATATGGTCGGCGATCATAAAGGCTAAATACGTTCATGGAGACATTCTATACAACCTCAGTTGTCACGCGATCCAGCTCCCCAATAAATTATCTGTTATATGGGAAAGCTTCAAGAGAATTATGCCGCATATTGAACAATGACTGGTATGGCACTTCAGAGATGGGAACAGCATTCCAGTGGGCTGTCGGGGATTGATAAATATTCATTGTGGACAGGGGCCATCGATACAATTGATCCATTCACTGGCACACAAAGGAATACACTTTTTAGCACAGGTAATCCGGGAATGGTATTTCTCGGCCCCCATATTTAAAAATGTTGGTCAAATAGGTTTACATGGAGCGGCGGAAGTAGAATGGGAATCTGTCCGGGATGTGCTTAGAGGTGCAGGTCTATGCTACGCTACAGGTGGAGATAGTATAGTATGGAACGGCCCTATGAAAAATAATTCGATCATTGTAAAGGAGGTGTATAGAGACATCATAGGCAGACAAGCTGGCGCAATTCCAACGGATTTCCAACCATTATGGGGGTGGAAAATCCCCACTAAAATCACCATATTTGGATGGCTCGTATGGATGGGTAAAGTACTCACCTGGGAGAACTTGATTAAGAGAGGCCACTAGGGCCCTGGTAGATGTGCTTTATGCTGCAGTGAGGAGGAAAATATCAATAATCTGTTCTTCTTATGCCCTGTCACTAGAAGACTGTGGCGTTTTTTCAGTGATTTTCATTTGGAACCCCAATGGATTCCCAAAGACTTTTTATCGGTGGCCATAGAATGGGGTAAGCTGAATTCAAATTATCATGTTCTCCCTTTCTTTCTTATCTGGGAGGTATGGGTGGCTAGGAACCGATTGATTTTTGAAGGGGTTCCTTTCAGACTAGACAAGATATACATTAACATAAAAAGATGGATAGATGAACGCCCTCAGAAGATGGAGATGGAGACTGACTGTTCTATTCATCTCAGACCTCATGTCATTTCCATTCCGGCAATATTTTTTGATGGGGCATCCGTGGATAACACTACTGGGTGCGGGGTATGGATTAAACTATCCACAAATGAACGCATCCACTTTTATTGGAATGGAGGGCCCGGTTCAAACAATAAATCAGAGTTAATGGCACTATGGGGGGGTCTATGGGTAGCCTCAGACCTATCCCTACAGGATTTTCACAAATATGGGGACTCGAAGCTCGTGATAGGATGGGTTTCCAATAGTTTTCATCTCCTATCTCCACATCTTCGTGGATGGCTGGATCGCACACAGAATTTATGGAAAAGGATGCAAAGCCCTAAGATCAATCATATATACAGAGAGAACAACACACGAGCAGACGGATTATCTAAGAGAGGGCTCCAGGCTGAATATGGGGTCATACAGTTCTCTCGGTATTGGGATGGAAGGGTGATACAAGAACTAAAAATTCCCATACCCTGATTTGGCTGGGACTGATCTTTTTTGTATTCGGAATGCTGTTTTTTTTATGTTTTTTAGGACTTCTTTTTGGGATCAAAGATATATAGCTATAGTATTATCTGTTTCAACCAGTTTCGAAGAAGCAGAGGTAAGAGAAGGATCACTTGGTAGTTTGGTTTCAACTGTCATATTCTCCCAACACATCCTGCTACAAGCGAGCCTGAATTTTTAACTACTTAGTACAGAGGACAGGTCAACCCACAGGTCTCCACAATATATTCATAGTGGCTACAGCTGTCTCGTGCAAGAAATACTACCAGTAAGCAGCTTAGAAAATTCTCAGGCGAGGTAGTGTAACTTGTCCTCTCAGCAAAACATACAAGATAACATCTCCAATATACACAAGGGGTTTCGGGTATACTGTCTTTTCTATCTGATGCATAATATATTTGGAGCAAAGACCTCTTTGACAAGGAACAGGACTATACGTGCATATGAGTGCAAAGGATTTCAATCGAGCCAGTGAATATGAACAAGTGAGGCTGATTCATCTCAAGCGAGCCGGATATAATTATAAACGGGACTGTTTGTATACAAATTCCAGTCTAGTCCCGTATCTTCAAAATCTTTCTTTTTTACATTTCTGCATTTTTGTTTAACACTGTCCAATAGGAATGTTTTAAAACATAGGTTATCGGTTAAGGCATGTTAGGATATCAGAGGATCATGATGATTAAAAGCCTTTTCCTTTTTTGTATATGATCTTAGTAGATTTGTAATGAATATGCCGCAAGGGGTTGAGAATATCCCCCTGAATGATGTGCCAGTCAGTTTTCAGACTGCTTATTCACCAATCAGCAGTTTACAGGCTGACGATGCAATGAAGTTTACTCATAGAACTAGTTTCTATTTGAGAATGTATAGAACATGAACTGATATATATTAATATATGCAACATTTTTTTTCTTCTGAAAAAAAAAAAGTAACTTGTGGAGAATGTATGTCGTTCTGCTCACTGTAACCTGATATTCGGGAAAATGTTTCTTGAACCTTTTTGAATCCTGAAATTCGTACATCTCCCTCAATATGACCAGCAGTATTTCTTCCAGATAGAACATCCATCAGTGTCTTCTTTCCAGCTCCACTGACACCCATTAAAGCCGTCAAAACACCTAGCCTGAAAGCTCCTGTAATATCTTTCAGCAGGTGAGGTTTTTGCTTTGTTACTCTCTGTTCTTTCATTTCCTGCCACAAAATAAATGAAAAAATTTCATGAAGAGGAAAAAATCCTACACATTTCAATCACACCATGAATAGCTCGAGGGAGGTTCAGCTAAAGTATTACCACGGGCATGTCCACAAAATACTGGATATTTTGAAAATCAATTGCCAATGGCTAAAAAGATAATATCATTCCATGTTTTGCACCCAGTAGAATGGCAGAATTAGAACCTTTGCAAAATCTCTCCCTTTTATCAGATGCACTGTTGAAGTCGTGTAACGGCGCTTCAACTGTAAAATAAAATTAAGAGGAATAGATTCAGCCACATATCAAGTAGAATTTCAATACTAGATATTCTACCTATCAGATGATGTAAGTATTTTTTACCTGCATCTTATTTTAGCGAACCAACAATATTTCTATTCGAAAGTAAATGTAAATCAGTAAGAAGCTTGTTAGGTTTGAACCAACCATAGTACAGTAATATTTTAAGTTGTTTTGTATTTGCACGATTCTAAATCTTCGAGTGGGATAGGAAAATTTATGTTGAAAAGTCAATAGAAATAACATAAAGCATTTGAGTCATTCTGCTTGTGATCTATAAATCATAACATGTTGCTTATAACATGATACTATTAGGTGATGAGAATCAAGATGGTCACCTTCCCCTGCAGCAAATTTAGTGGTGCTCAAATTGTCACATTCACTCAAACTGAAGTGTTGATAGATAGCTACGACTACTTGGAAAGCAACACAAATTCCAAGTATAAAGTAAATTCATGAGAAGTTCAACCATAGTAGTTTTTAAAGACATAATTCATACATCCAAAATCTGTCAAGTTGTAATCTACCAATAAAAAATCCATACACCATAGGTGATGTTATGGCCAAATTTTATAGCAGAAGTCAGTCGAGTTGACCTTGAACGGTAGACACAATTACTGTTGATGAAAGCCTACTTAAATACAAAATGACAATGTAAAACCAAAACACGAAATGATAATGTAAAATGAAAGTAGTAAGGCTGACCTGCAATATAATCGCTACATGAACTGTAACAATGTATAATTTGGATCACCAGACCGACCTATAGCAAGAGCACCAATTGAAAACGTTCCTTGCATTAATACCCCTTAACTGGACACATGTTTCCACATTCCATACATGAGATTTTTTCTCAGAAACTGTGCACCGCTTGTCCATACTGAGAAATCTGGAAATCATTAAGGGTTTCGGCCCATAACTTTGAATACCCATAATTTTGTATCTAGAGTTGAAAGTTGTCCTATTACCCATCATTTTGGTGTGCCACAAATAAATCTACATATGCAAAATGACTTTGATTATGACATCTTTTCTGAAAGATATAGCAATTAAGCATCTGTATTCCTTTGAAGAACGTCTTGTCAAAAGTAGTACTATATGTAAATACTGTAAGTTATGAGGAACTCTCTTTTTATCTATTTATTATATTGCTTTAATTGCATCTTATACATGCATGATCACAAACCTTAGTGTTTTCCATAAGAGTGGTGATCAAATGCAGTGTTTATATTTGCTCTCAAGGGATTTCATTCCCAAGCAGTTTATTCATTTTTTTTATGTTTAGGGATTTCATCCCTTTTTTTCTGTACTGTGGAAGGTATGAGGTAGGATGTTATTAAGATATTCCCTATGTCAATACTTAGTATTATTTCACTAATTGAGGTATTTTATAACCTATTTGTTAGAGTAGGACAACAATTAAAAGAAAATAGAAAAACTAAATCTCTAAGTAAAATTTTATATGGTTACTCTAATGGTATTGGAAACCAAGATAGTTTCGTAATGAATATAACGGTGCTACTTCATTTATGAAGCCTGAGACACTGTGGTTGTAAGCCTAATAGGATGTTATTAAGATATTCCCTATGTCAATACTTTGTATTATTTCACTAATTGAGGTATATTACTTTGTATTATTTCACTAATTGAGGTATTTTATAACCTATTTGTTAGAGTTGGACAACAATTAAAACAAAATAGAAAAACCAAATTTCTCTAAGTAAAATTTTATATGGTTACTCTAATGGTGTTGGAAACCAAGATAGTTTTTGTAATGAATATAATGGTGCTTACTTCATTTATGAAGCTTGAGACACTATGTGGTTGTAAATTTTTTCTCCCTGATAATAAAATCCTTGTCTTGCCTGTGGATGTTTCCTTAACAAATTGTCAAAGTTTTACCATGTAAAATCATGTGTACTATCTGTATCTGTCATTATTTCTCTGTCTTAAACATTTTTATAGATTCCAAATACCAAGAAGTGGTATTAGAGCCAAGTACCCAAGCCTAGGGTTAAGCGTTGTCCACTAATTTTTGATACCCACGCATAGAAGAAGAAGGGCCAAGTTCTCGCTGATTTCAAGAGGATGCAATTTGGTGAATTTTATCACACAAAGATTCAAACTGTCATTTGCAAATTCGACCATCGAAAAAGTGGAGAAATTTAATTGTTTTTAAATAATTTGAGTCTCGTGAAGATCACAAAGTTGTTTTTTTTGGTATCACAAAGTTGTTTGTTTTGGTGAAAGTATACAAATACTTTTATTTCAAAATTTCTAATTTGATACATTAACAAGAATAAGTTTTGATTTGCAAGTGCCAGGGAGAGTCTATATGTATAGAATAATGGTAGGGGTTTCGAACACTAAATTCCAGGCCGAGAAATTTAATGGCAAAAATAAATTTGAATTGTGGAAAAACTTTAAATGAGGAATTTACTAGTACATCAAGAGTTCTGTAAGGCATTAAGGGGTAGGAGGAACAAAATTGTAATGATGATTGATGAAGATTGGGAGGACCTAGATGTTTGTTACCAACCAAAATGGGTAACCCTATAGAAGAAAATTTTCTCCTATTCTTGACAACTAGTCAGCCAACCAGAAACCCCTGAAAGCCACCACTACTTGATGACATGCCAATATATCTCTTCCACTTGCATCAGCGATGTTCCTATCACCCATCTGGTATGAGCACACGGATGAAGGTGGCCTTCCTCTCAAAAGGTACTTTAATCATTTTACAATCAGGTGTTTAAGCTTGTTTGTTCTTGGGAATTTGATATGGATTATGGGGTGATATGGAAGAAGGAAGGGTTTTGACATAATCTTGTTCTCTCACCTTAAATGAGGGGTTAAATCTTCGGTCCTAGTCAAGTGGGACCTCCCCTAATGGCCCAATGGTTACACAAGGGTCACTACTCAGGAAGCTCTTATTGTGATAGCATAGTTCCATCTATTCCTGACATGTTTACCACTTTCCATCATAAACTAGAAGCCCTTATCTCACCTCCATTCTCTGGGTTCGACTGACCATTAGTTCTTTGGGATATGGCACTCATACATCCACATACTTGGGTAGGGCCTGAAAAATTTTCCCTAGGGGATTGATGTAGCTAAAAGAAATAAAAGAGCATATCATGGCCACAACAAAACAAAAGAAAGAAAATCAAAATGCAAAAGATGGCAAGGGACATATAAATTAACACATGGGAAAAATCCTAGCATGAGCTCTACCTCACTCATATGTCCATCACCCAGTTCTTGGGCACATGTTGTCCTATCACATTATGAATTATAATAAGGAACCCTTGTATGTCCCAACCTTGATAAGTGTTGAAATGACTCATCACTAAGGGGTAATACAACTTCTATATCATACTAAGCTAGCGCTAACCCTTGAGCTATGAGCAGTAATACAAGGAAAAGTCAAGAAAAGTAAAAGGCACACAAGAGGAGTGGAAAACAAAGGAGGAGTTGGGAACTCATGCATCTACGATTTCTCCCTCTTCACATCTATACACTGAGGATGTTGATCCCCCATTAGTTAGTCCCTTTGACCATCTACTTGGCCATGAATCCCTATCCCCTTTGTCATCATCATTATTATTCACTAATACCTATCAATTGAAGGGTGGACTAAGGAAATGTTACTTTCCCTTAGGGGATAGAAACATCTAATAGAGTTGTCCTTTAGCCACTCCTACCTAGGGAGAAAACACCACTATGGGTTCAAGGCCCTAATTTTGGAAGGGGGTCATTATTTGAAGTATTAAATTTCCCATGAAACTGAAGCTTGGTTCACTTAGATACAATAATGATTTTTCCCCTAATGACCGGTTGCTTTCACTAGAATCTATGTTGTGATTGTCAGGTGGTTCATCTTCCCATGTCTGGGGCACCTCTCCATGGGTAACCAGGCCATTGAAGAAGCATATTTGCACTATAAAGAGAAGCATTGAGATTCTTGGGCCTCCAAGAAACAACAACATATCATACATGTACCATGGCACCCCCTGCACCCAAAACGTTGTGCTACTTTGCACTGGATTTGATGATTCTTCAAAATGACACACCTAGACGCAGCATGCACCCAGGTCAGCCAAATCACCAATTGATGGATGGAAGCTAATTTAGGGCCCATATGAGGATGGTCTCAGCTTCAGAAACTTTGGAGAACAAGTATCACCTATAAATCCCTCAACTTTGGAGCAAAGATGTACACCTTTAGTAGTTGGAGACTTATAGACACCATTTTGTCATGCCCCAACTGGATTTTGGGAGGACATGGAGACATTTGTTGATTTTACTAGGGCATAACAAGAACAATTTACTCACACAGATAACAACTTCAAAATTCATTATTGGCATTAATTTTTTATGTAACATTTTACATCATTAAGTATATATACATAAACCATTAAGCATGAAGAGAGCAATAGAGAAATAACCAAGAAACCATGAGACAAGAGACACAAAAATTAGGCCTCAGGCCAGCGGAAAAAAGATAAATTCTTCCTTATGAGAGAGAGAGAGAGAGAGAGTTCAAGATTCATCATTACATCAGAGACACCATCAAGATAATAACCAAACCAATACCCAAGAATAAGAGAAATTCCCAGCCAAGTTCCATAGCCCTCCTTCATATTTTTGGCATCCTTACCTCCTTTTGAAATTTGTTGGAACAGAGATCATCAAGACAAAATTTGATGATCCAAATGAGGAGAGGATGTCTCCTATTTATAGACTTGAAGATGGGGTCGAATGGGTGCCTCTTTGGGGCCCAAATGACCTAAAACATTTTGAGGAAAACTTGTAGATTTTGGGAGGTAAAATATGAATTTCAATTTCAATTTTCATCCTTTATTTTCCTCCATCATTTTGCTAGTGAAAATTCCAATTGAAGATGCCAATCTTCAACACTCCCTCTCATCTAGGGAGGAATTCTTTCAGATGCTCCATAGATCTCATCTTGGATGAACACCGATGTCTTGCTCCACAACTAATAATAGAGGAGGTCAATTTGTGAAAATTTCTTAATCTAAGAAACACTACTACAGTATCTTGATTTACTTCTCCTACTTGAATTAAGTTACAAGTTAATTTCTGAAATATTCAGAAAATCGGTGAAGTAAATACAACTAGAAGCCTACACATACAGATCAATTACTGAATAGCACTCTCATATGACAAAGTGACACACTAATTTTTCGGACAAATGTCCACGGAAAAACCCAATGTGGGAAAACCGATGCAACTAGATCTGGAGGGTTTTATTATTATGCAGAATATGAGTACAACAATTCTGGGCACCAAACTTGGTTGGCCCTACAGAGAAAAAAATACGGCAACAATGCCTCTATCCTTGAAGATAGAAAATATGGCTAATTCACACCCTCAAACGAGATTTACAAAAATCAAGCCCTTTCTTGCCCATCTGAAACCCCAATGCTACTCCTCGGCCCTCTGGTTCAGCCTTTGCGCTGCTCTGGAAGGGCCTACATCACCCCTGAAGGGCTTATGCTACCCCTGCGTTACCCTGACGAGGCCTAGGTCAACGCTGCATGGCTCCTGCTGCCTCTTCGCTGCCCTTATTGGGCTCTGGTTGGACTGCGTAGCACCTGGCTGCCTCTGCACTGCTCTGGTATGTTGCCTCTCTGCCGCCTCTCTATCGCTATTGTACTCTTGGCCTAGGATCAAACAATCCCCTTTCCAATACTTTCCCTCACCGCACTGCAAACTGCTTCTGAAATTCTTAGCAAAGCAGGCCCTAGAATTTCAGCTTAGCTTTAGTGCTCCGCCAATGTGTGTGTTCTCCAACTGACCCCAAGCCCTTCTCTTTTACTTTTCTCGTTGGCAAACCAACGGTCGTGATCTCATCTCTAATCGACGGCTAAGATTATAAGTTGCTTGATTCACGTCACTTAATTCATTCTCATCACATGTTTAATTTAATTCACTTTAATATTTTAATTTTCCTAAGTTAGATGTAGGGTCCTTAATTAAAAATATTAATTATTTGAATATCCCTTAAACCTAATAGAATTATTCTAAATTCTTTCTGGGTCTTGGAGATCTCATGTACTCCAGCTCCTCCACAAAATTTGGGAGCTAGAGCACATCCAATGTACCCCAAAATCTCAACACTTCCTCTTAGAGAGGAATGTGCTCTAGCAATATACTTCACCTCAAAGTACTTCTCTAATCTCTGGCATCGGTCTCCACACTAATGCTTGGCTTGCTACCTTGCATCACTGCGTTGTGGCTTCTCTTTATATTGTTGCCCATGACTCTGCCACCGTCACTACAACATCCATAATGTAGCTCCCTCTCAAATCGCTGCATCAGGCTGCCAACTACTGCACTGCAACTTAGTTGCTGAGAGTAAGAAAATGAAGGACCCCTACCCAATGGAAGACAAGTCAGTTGGGCTGCATCTCATCACTGAAGCTCCTTAGGTTGCTGCTCTGCGATGTCCTCCTAAAGCCACTGTGCTGCTACAACTCTACACTAAGTAAGCATGCCTCCTCTATGTTGTTGAAGTCACATCATCCCCTCTGTGTTGCTACTTCTACATTGTTGCTGCCTCTGGAATGTGCTTCTCCCTCTACAAAATCCAGCTCTGCCTCTGCTCCATCCGTGATCCTCTGCACCCATTGCTCCAGTCATTCCCGCTACTGTCTTAAGGCTCCCGTAGCATGGATGTGATCCAAGAGTTGGGCTACTCAAGGATCCCGCCACGACTCTGTAGCTACACTACAGATCAATATCGCCTCACTTTCGTGGTTCATGAGCACTCATGGCTACGTCATCATCGGATCCATCATGTTCTTTAGCTGTCGCAACCTTGGAACTAGAAGCTTCCTTGTCCTTCTTCCTTAGAGGACAATGTCTGGTGAAGTGTCCAAGTTCACCACATTGGAAAAATTTGATCTTAGATAGATCACGCTTCTTTTTCCCTTACTGCTTCTTAGATGCCAGGGTTGCATCTTCCTCTTCCTCCTCCTTCACTCTGCTTGATCAGGTGTTGGTTTGTCTCTTGGTCACCTGGCGGATTTCCTTTTGTCAAAGGATAGCCCACATATTGTCCCAATTTGGAAGGTTCGCTCTGCCCAAGATGCTTTGCACAAACATTTCCCAATCCTCTGTGACTGCATTTAGAGCAATCCTCACCATGACATGATCATCCACCTTAACGCCCATGGCTGTAAGTTGATCCTGAATCACCTGCAACTTGAAGAGGAAAGAATTGATTTCCTCTCCCTTGTTCATCATAAATAATCACAGATGGTTCTCCAAAGCATCTTTCTTTGGACGGATTTCCCTTGATACAGTGTGGTTAAAGCTTTCCACATCTCATTAGCAGTCTTCTTCTCGGCTATGTGTGGTACCACATGATCCTTAACCTCGTCCATGATGAAGTGCTTGGCATGTGCCGATGCTTCATTATGCTTTTCCAGAAGAATGGCATCGATTGGTGCAGCCAAGACGCTCTCTACATGCTCCCGTAAACTGTATGCCTCCAGGACTACCAGGATTTAGGCCTTCCAGATAGCAAAGTTGGACAGGCCATCCAACCTATCCTGATCATGCAGTCCGTGTGGTGCCATAAACTCAGAAATAATCTATCGGAATAGATCCTCCTCTCCCTGCTTCTATTGCTACCTTCAACAGAAACTTGAATCTAGGGTCCTTGGGGAGAAAGGCACCCTCTACTCCCTCTGACAACTGATTTCCTCCCTTGGAAATTTTCCAAATATAACGAATCAGCTCTCTTCGATTATCCTATGATCAATCCTTAGATTTCTTTGGAAATGAAATCTACTAAGCAACTGTTCTCCTCCCGCTCTTTGTCGACTTATCTTAGGCACAATTCTGCACCTGAAAAATCTCCGCCCAATCAGCAACTGCTGAAGATCTGAAGCCTCGCTTCCAGACTACAGCAAATCTACACAACACTCAAAACTAGACTGTGTCACCCTCGATGGCCTCTGTGTGAGGATATTGGCTCAGCGCAGCCTCTACGGAGCAACTATGTATGCAGGCTGCTCCTGTGTCCCTCTAGAATGCATTGTGTTGTCTCTGCATCACCCAGTTGGGACTAGGTTAGCACCTACATAGCCTCTGTTGGGATTGCGTCCTCCTGATGCTGCGTTGCCCTCTCCGGATTTTTGCTGCTTCAGTTGCTACCCTGCAAAAAATATGTCTTCAGCCGATTTTTTGGACATCTAGCTTGATCTGCAATTTCTTTGATACCATGTGAAAATTTCTTAATCTAAGAAACCCTACTATAGTATCTTGATTTACTTCTCCTACTTGAATTAAGTTACAAGTTAATTTCTGAAATATTCAGTAAATCAGTGAAATAAATACAACTAGCAGCCTTTACGTACAAATCAATTACTCAATATCACGCTCATATGACAAAGTGACACATATTTTTCGGAAAAATGTCCCCAGAAAAACCCAATGCAGGAAAACCAGTGCAGCTAGCTCTGGAGGGTT
This sequence comes from Pinus albicaulis, assembly GCA_034641835.2. Classification (NCBI taxonomy): domain Eukaryota; kingdom Viridiplantae; phylum Streptophyta; class Pinopsida; order Pinales; family Pinaceae; genus Pinus; species Pinus albicaulis. The sequence continues at coordinate 727,901,215 of CM076582.1, read as the reverse complement.
TTATTATTATGCAGAATTTGAGTACAACAATTTTGGGCACCAAACTTGGTTGGCCCTGTTGGCCACTAGAGTGGCACCTGATGATTATGTGAATACTCTATGCCCAAGGATGAACCAGACAACACTTGTACCATCAAATATCATCAGTTCAACAGAGTTTTTAAACTCTACTTCTTCTTATCATTTTCTTTCTTCAACTACTCATGTTCCACAGCCCTACGGGGATACTATATAAATGTCACTAGCATGATGAATAAAGCCATGTAACAGGCCTAGGATTTTGGGACTCAATCAACAAGTGAGTACACCTTGGAGTGTTTTTTTTACTTGGTTAATTATTTCTGCTTTTTAGCGGTGAATAATTTTCTAGTTTTTTGACTCATTGCATTACCCCAAAGCCGGGGTGACGGCTTGAAGGTTGAGCCTATAATGCATCTTATTGTCTAGATTCAATGTATATTACCATGCAAGGTTATCTCTAAAATTTCGCAGAATTTGACTAGGTCTAGGTAGTGATTTTTTTATTTTTTAGATTTCCCGCAAGTCAAAAATTGCAATAAAAATTGTAATTGGATTGTAATAAGTGTTGCATAGAGAAGTTGTATTGGGGTATAAGTAATCAAAATTACACCTATAACCTTAAAATTTCTATTATGACACACTTTGAGGGGTTAAATATGTGTTTTGAACCCTCAAAACTCACATTTCCTAAGTTTAGTGGGAAATTTGGCAATTAATTAAGCCAGAAATTAAATAAATGGAGAAAAATAAATATCCACACATGTTAAATGAGGTGGAAATGAGGTGGAAAATTATGGATTTAAAATGAAGTCATAAAGTGATGTGGACTCCTAAAATCAAGGAAATGACATGTGCTCAAATAAAATCGAGTTTCTAGCATTAAATGAGAGCTGCTTAGTTGGAAATTCGATTTTGTGAAGTTAGTGCACATTTGGTAGGTTTTGGGAGAATATTTGGTGGATATTTTTGTGGGAAATTTTCCCCACATGGATTACCACCCATATACACTTGGCATTACATCATAAAATTTTATTTTGGCACATAAGGGAAGAAGAAAATGATGTCCACTTTCCAAAATCCGATTTTACACCTGGCAATGGAGCTCCACTTATCAAATTCGAATTTGCCTTGTGATCTCCTCCCTCTCACAACTTGGCATTTGGTTCTTCATTGGTATTTTCTCCCAAATTTCTATATAATGGAGTCATGGGCTCTCATATTGTATCTTTTTCAACGAGCTATTGTGCTTGGAGAAGCTTTGCTTCTATGTACTTATGTTCCTCATGTGAATAAAAAGACTTTGGGGTTCATTCATGATTGTTATTCCATTTGAGCATTGCTTGGATCATTGATGGTATATCTCTACCTGTGCCTTTCAATTATTTCGTTTTTCCCATATTCTTTTGTTGAACTATAGGATGTATAGCTATCTTACATTTACAATTGGTTATTTGATATGCTTTAGGCTAGGAAACTCTATCTATTTTCATACAAATTCTATAGTTCTCTTGCCATTGTTTATTGATTTAATCCATATGAGCTAATGTTTGTTGGAAGTTTTGTATAATATCATTGTTGAATCAACTAGCAAGCGTGAGGGGAATTCTTCAAGAGACCAACCCACTTTTGACATTGTTTTCAAGCAACTGTCATCATTATTTGAATTTCATAGAACTAATTTTTTTTTAAAATACTTGTTCTTGTAGGGTTCTCCTTCACATAGTCTATGCATGAATCAAAATATTAAAAACTTCATTTACATATTTTAATTGTGCTTTCATTTCATTATATAGCTATTTAATAGCTTATCATAAGCTAGACAAGTGATGGGGATCTTTTCCCATCACTTGATTTAGCCTTTGTATATTATCTTGTAGCATATTCACATACTTACATGCTTTCTTTTCACACTAACTTTGGTTTTATTTTTTCAGCCCTAACTTTCTTGTTTGTAGGTTCTCTCTAACTTCAAGTTTCATTCCAAGAAGTTCTTGGGAATTACGAGAGCTTGTGGAAGAAGGCTAGGTCATACACCACTTCGGAGCCTGTATTCTCCAATTGCAGAACTCCTTCATCTCTTTTCAGGCTCCCATACTTGAAGGAATTTCCTTCTTGTTTCAATATTTCACATTGTATTCTTTCATCAATTCCTTGGGTAGCCCTCTAAGAGGCTCTAGCCTCATTGTAACACCATAATAATAAAAATTTATGTTTTTTGTGGAAGCGTGAGTTTTACCCATTGGCATCCCTATCTCTCCATTTCAAAGGAGAGAATTTGTAGATGGATTGACTTATTTGTTTTGACATTTCCATTTTCTTTCAGATCACTTATGCATACTCTAATTAAGAAGTAACACAAATCACATTTATTCTTCCTAAAGTTTGCTTCACAAATTTTAAGTTTGCATTTCTCATCATAGTTGCTAAACATTTTAAGTTACATTTCCATTTTGAGAATATTGAAGCATTGTGTATTTGACAAAGTTTATCTTTCAAAGAAATCACTTATTTTCATGTCAAGCTAATTTCCTCAAGTTTAAAGTTCCTTTTGCAAAGCTATTGTGAGCACAAATCTCAATTTTATTTTTAAAGCATTGCAATTACTTTACATGCAAATCAATTTCTCATAAGCATGAAGCTTTTAATTGATTCATCATTTATCTTTAGAAACTCACAATTTTAATTGTTCTTGAAGCTTATGCATCTTATGTTTACTTGAGAAAATATAGAAAGTGATCTTGTAGAACAATCTTACTAAGAGCATTTCCATTTTTTTCATATCACTTGCAAACTTACTTGCATATCAAAGTAGGCATTCTAACTTAGTTGCATATTTAAAATTTACCTCCAAGCATAAGCTTGGATGATAGAAATTATAGAGAAAAAGGTTTTCTTAGAAGGTTCTTCCATTTGGTATGAAGTAAGGTAAAAGCATGTGACCCTGCAGTTATGAAGGTGGCCCCATCCCCTTGCAGAAATGAAGGCACACATTGGCTTGCAAGACTCAGGGTATGAGTATCGTTAATGACACCCCCGTGTCCTCGCCTCCTCTTTCTTACAGTCACCCAAATTGTTACCCCTTGGTAAGAGCACAAGAGGAGGACTTCTCACCTAGATTAGGCATTTTAGATTAAAAGTAACCAAGATTAATTGCATCCAAATCTAGTATTTGCATCTCATGCTAATACACCCCTTGGTTTTATTTGAAAATTGTTATTCCTCTTGTCATTTTTGAAATTGAATACTTTGTTGTGGAAAATATTTTTTTATCTACATTTTTCAAGTAGAACACTAATTGTTTACTCTTGAGCAAAACAACCTCTCATGCTTGGATTCATAAACTTGTTTACCTTGAAGACATTTATAATATCTTGTGCTAACATTTTCTTGTTTTAACTTTTCAAGATTACTTTTGCTTTCCATTTGAAAGCAATTTACTTCATTTAAGCAAATAAAATTTCATTTTAAAGAGCAATACCTTGAAGACATTGGTTTCCTATGCTTCACGCTTATTTTATGTATTGATGGTTATTGCTCACATCACCTTTTGCTTATAAATCTTAAGAGGTAATCTATTTGACTCTAACATTCTCCTAGAAACTCAAATACTTAACTTATTTTTCCATTTAGGGACCACCCCCCTTATCTAGCCTAGGAGATAGCTTAAACAGAGAGAGTTGGGATTAGTGTGATAGCCCCATCTCTGAGTTCCTTTCCACCAACCACACCTTGTGGGGTAAAATGTTTTTCTCGCTAACTGCAGGTAGGTGTAGGCAGAAAGCAGTTAAATTTTTTGGCGTTTTTGTCGGCGACAAGTCTTCTTGTATGTGGGAAAATGACTAACTTTTAGTTTTATCATATTTTAATTTTACATTTAGATTCTTGCCCAAGTGGCAACTCCACTCAATCCTAATTTTTTAAGAGTCTCTACTAGGAGAAATTCAAGTGGTCTAGTTAGCCCCTCTCCCGATCCTGAAAGGGTTTTTAGAGAGAGGTTAAATAGACTTTCTCATAGTAGAGCTCTTGCTAGTCTTGGGCAAGAAGCTATTTCTGGCATTCATTTGTTGTTTCAAGAACAAGTTGAGCCTAACATCATGAATGATCTTTTTTCTCCTTGTAACTTTACTAACATTAATGGCTATCCTCACAATATCCCTAACAAGGCTATTGAAAGGTTGCCTTCTTTTCAAAGTTACAATGCCATTAGCGTTGCATCACATGTGAAGAACTTTAATGTTTGCATCTTCAAGTGGTGTAACTTTTCTGACTATGAGGATGTAAAGATGAGGCTTTTTTTTCTCTCTTTAGAAGAGGATGCCCTTGATTGGTTCACTGAACAACCTTCTAACTCGTATGATTATTTACAAGAAATTGTTAATGCTTTCGTAGGAAAGTATGGAGAGAGAAGAGAGAATACTCATCTGATCAGTGCCATTAACACCATAAAGAAGAATGAGAATGAAACCATGGAGGATTTTAACAAAATATTCAATGAATTGGTGAAAAGAATGGCTGCAACTGTTAAACCTCTGGATGAATCTCTCTTATGCTCATATTTTGATGCTTTTGGTGTGGACACCGCTTATGAGTTGAGGAGGAAGGAACCTACAACTTTGGGTATAGCTCAAATGGAAGCCTTGAAATGGAGAGGGCTAGAAAGTAATCAGGAAAACCTGAGATTCTTGGTTACACTAGAGGGCCATCGAAATCGAATGATCCCAAAGGCAAGGCCAAGGAAGAGGCTACCCATGATCCTATTAAGGATTTAATCCAACTCATCAAGACTATGGAAGTGAATCACACGAATCAAATGAATGCTATCCAAAATTGGTTGGTGGCCATGGAAAGGAATCAAGAGGGGAGATTCCCGAATCAAGGAAATGATAGATGACAGAAGAGGGTGTAATATCCCCTTTCAGGTATATCTCTAAAACACAAGCAAACTCCAACCAGAGATGGACTGGGAGGGAATTTACCAGATATTTCACCTCTGAAAAGAGGGTGAGATCTGGAGGCTATCTGGTCCTTTCCAGACTCTGTCTAAGAGTATCGAGAAAACACACCAAGTGGTACAGAAACTGGAATTCTCGAGGAGAAAAATAACAGTAGTGCAAGCATACAATAACATATATATATAACATGTAACAGATACTCAAGAAATGCAGAGAGAATGTTGAGCCATTTTATTATACTGAGAAATATAAGTGAGTACAATAGGTGATCAGAATGATGGCACCTAAATCTTCACAAGGCAAGTTAAGAGATACTCTCAGAATGTTGTTAGAATGGTTGTTCTCCGATCTACGTCCAAGCTGCTAGAAACTGCCATGTAGATGCTTGAAAATACCTCCCTTGAGGATCTACGCTATCCTCCCAAGGGTCACGCTGAGACTGACTGGAATCCTCGAAAAATATGACCTCCCGCTCAACCAAAAGACTCCAATAAGCACGGGTTGTCCCCCTGCTCAATCTCCTGACCAAAATCCTCCAACAGAATACCACACTGGAGCTTCCCCAATATGGACTGCATCCTCCCTCTCAGGACTGCGCAGTCAATAGCCACAAAATTCCTCCACAAATGCTACAACTCAATCCTCCTACGAAATACTGATGGGAATGCCTCACCCAAGCGAGCACTCGAAGTCTCCCGGGGCTGAGGGTGAGATCTCCGAATGGAGGCACTCAACGCACTAAACAGTGTTGTAGACAAGTTAAACATCCAGCGTGCTCAAAGTCGTAATGACCAGCTTCAAATGCATAAACTCGAATGATCCAAAATGAGGAGGTTCTCCTCTCTATATAGTGTTGACCTCTTTCAAACCCTAAGGCCCACCTCCCCCAACGTGGCCTCCCTTTGCCATGCGCTCAACTTGGCCCCCTTGGCTTACTTAAGTTACAACGTTGTGTTTACTAGGGAGTGCATTTTATTTTTAGAGTGAGTTATGTCCCCCTCTACTAAATTTTGTTTATAATCTAACTACATAAGGCAAAATTGACCAAAATCGAATATTCCAATTAGCCATTGCTAATTGGGAATATTACAGTCTCCCCCGGAAAAATGTTGCTTGACCCCAAGCAACTATAGTGATGGATGCTGCAAAATCTTCTCACTCTCCCAAGTAGCATCCTCATCCAGCAAATTCTTCCACCTCACCAAGAACTCTCGGATTGTCTTGTTCCGTAGTTGCCTCTCCCTGGTATCAATAATGGCCTTGGGTTGTAATACCAAATGCCCCTCATCATCTATAGGTGGTAACTCCTCTGTCACCGTCACCTGCTGCCCCAATGCCTTCTTCAGGCATGATACATGGAAAATGTTATGAATCTTGCTGCCTTGGGGTAGCTCTAGCTCATAAGCAACCTGTCCAACCCTGTGTATCACCCTGTATGGCCCATAAAAATGGGGCTTGAGCTTCTCAGCTCCCTTCTGCTTCAGTGACGACTGTCGGTATGGCTGTAAACGTAGGTAGACCAAGTCTCCTACCTCAAACTGTCTCTCCATCCGACCCCTGTCGGCATATAGCTTCTGTTGGTTCTACGCTATAGCTATGTTATCCTTGAGAGCTCGGAGAATGTCCTGAATCTCTTGGATCCAATCTTTGGCTCTCAGAGCCTTGCTAGCACCAAACATCACATCTACAAAAGATAAATAATGGTACCCATACAAAGCATAGAACGGAGACATACCGATGGACATGTGATGTGTGTTGTTGTAGCAGTACTCTCCCAAATGCAGCCACTTCAGCCACGCTCTCTGCTGCCCACTAACATAGTTACACAAGTAGCCCTCCAGCCACTTGTTAGCTATCCCTGTCTGCCCATCTGTCTGTGGGTGGTAGCTGGTGCTTGGTGTCAACTCCATCCCCACCAGCCGGAAAAGCTCCAGCCAGAATCCGCCCATAAAGCGGATGTCCCTGTCATTGATGATGGTCTTGGGAAGACCATGTAACCTGAAGATCTCTCTAAACAACAGCTCCGCCACCTGTGCTACTAAATAGTGTGCGGATATGGTGAAAAAGTGTGCGTACTTCATCAGCCGATCAACAACGACGTATATACAGTCCTTGCCCTGCACCATGGGCAACCCTATGATGAAATCCATCGAAATGCTCTCCCATTTCCCCTCCAGAATGGGAAGAGGTTGCAACAAACCTGCGAGATGGTTCATCTCCCCCTTGTTTCTCTGGCAAACTTCGCACTCCCTGATATGCTGGAGCACGTCCTCCTTGAGGCCCTTCCATGAGAACCTCTCTTTCATAGCCCAGTAGGTTTTGGTAAACCCCTGATGGCCGAACAATGGTGAGTCATGTGATGCCTGGAGTATCTTCTTCTTGAGCTAGGTTTCCTCAGTCAAGAAGATCCTATCTCTGTAGTAGATGAACTCATCTATCACCCTGTATCTGTCATCTATCACCTGACCATCCAGAACCTCACAGGAAAACCTATCCTTGGATTACTCCACCAAGAGTCGAGCCTTCCAATCTGTATCCAAACTCATTAGATACAACGTGGCTAGTAAACGTGAAAGTGCATCGGCTACCACGTTGTTTTTCCCCTTGACATATTCAATGTCAAAGTCATAAGCCTGGATCTTGTTGATCCACTTTTGCTGCCTCTCCTGTAGTTGTTTCTTCTCCAAAAAGAACCTGAGGCTGTTTTGATCAGTCCTCACCCTGAACCTATTACCCACTAAGTACTACTGGAATTTGGCCAATGCATGCATAATAGCGAGCATCTCCTTGTCGTATATAGGATACAACCACTCATGAGGAAGGAGCTTCTGGCTCTCACAGGCTATAGGGTGGCCTCCCTGCATCAAGACTGTGCCGATCCCCTCTCTCAACGCATCACACTCCAAAACAAAAGGCTGCATAAAATCTAGCAACACAAGCACTGGGAAGCTGCTCATAACCTCCTTGAGCCTGTCAAAGGCCCGTTGCGCTATATCTAACCAACTGAATGCCCCCTTCTTTGTCCAATCTTTAAGGGGTGCAGCAATCTGAGAGAAACTCTTGACGAACTTCCTGTAATATGTGCAGATGCCAACAAATCCTCGAAGTTTCGTCACGTTCCTCGGCTCTGGCCAATCTCTGATGGCCCTGTTCTTCTCCTCATGGACCCTCACTCCGTCCACTCCTATGATGTGTCCCAAATACAACATCTCCATCATCCAAAACTCACACTTGGAGAGCTTTGCATAGAACTGTTGCTCCTCCAAGATATGCAGTACTGACTCTATGTGCTGGAGATGCTCCTCCCAAGTCCTGCTATATATCAGTATATCATTGAAAAATACCAACACAAACTTCATCAGTTGACTGTAGAAGATATGGTTCATGCATGACTGGAAAGTAGCTGGGGAGTTGGTTAGCCCAAAAGGCATAACCAAGAACTCAAAGTGGTCGTAATGGCACCTAAAAGCGGTGTTTGGAATGTCTTTTTCCCTCACGCGAATATGGTGGTACTCGGATCTCAAATCGATCTTTGAGAAGAACTGTGCTCCTCTCAACTCATCCACCAGCTCATAAATCTGTGGTATGGGGCATCTGTTCTTCATGGTCTTCTTATTCAGGGCTTTGTAATCAATGCACATTCTCAATGTGCCGTCCTTCTTCTTCACCAACACCACCAAAGAAGAAAAAGGACTGGTGCTAGGCCGAATATGTCCAAGAGCCAACAACTCCTGGATGGCCTGCTCAATCTCATCCTGATAGGCCTTGGGGTGCCTATAGGGTGTGGTAATAACGGCCTAGATGCCCTGCTCAAGCTCAATAGTGTGCTCAAACCCCCAGTCTGGTGGCTGTCCTGGCGGTATCTCTCCAAATACCATATCATACCTGTCAAGGATGGCCTGTATATCTTGATGAAATGTCTACTCGGTAGTCCCCGCCTCTGATACCCGCAACTCAACTGCCCACTCTATGTCTCCCTTCCAGAAGTCTGCCTCCATTCGGTGAGTTGAAACAGTCTGAGGTGGGTAAGTGTGCATCCCGCGTATCTTCTCATGCTTCCCGGTCTTCTTATCATCCCACTCCATCTCCAAGGCCTCCCAATTTGTGGTTACTTTCCCCAAAGTAATCAGCCACTATACGCCCAATACAACATTGGTATCTGGTATGTTGACCACGAAAAAGTGGTCGGTCACTGTGTAGGTACCCATCGTCATAGCCAGCTCTGGAACATACCTGGCACACTGCATCGTCTGATCTCCTGGGACCAACACTGAAAATACATCGAATCTCTCTGTCGATATGCCTCTCTGCTCAACCATCTGTGCATCGATGAAGTTGTGGGTTGCCCACTGTCTACCAGAACTGAAACTTGCTACCCACGCACTGTCCCTCGGACATGCAGCGTCAAATACTTGGGTACTCCTCGCAATGCTGCAAAGGTCCCCCCTGTGGGCACAAAAGCTACACCTCCTGCTCCTAGAGGTGGAGGTGGCAAATGGTACTATGCGGTCTGACTGTCTCCTGCCTCCCCATCCTCATACTCATCCTCTTCCCCGCTGCTCTCGGAGAAGACCTTGATAAAATGTGCTTTTCCAGTAGCACATCTGTGTCCTGGCGCCCACGGCTCCTGACAGGTAAATCATAGCCTCTTCTTCTTCAAATCCCTCCTGGCATCATCATCTATTTGTACCCTACCCTGATTCCCCTTCGGAGGCGGAATCCTCACATCCTTCCCCTTTGCCTGGAAAGCCTGTCTCTGGGGGTAAGGTGTCCTGGTCCTGGTAAGGCATCCTGCAAATCTCGAGTCCTGCCAATGGCATCCTAGAGTGTGGCTGGTCTAGTGGATCTGACTAGACCCAAAAGTGGCTCTGTTAACCCCTCAAAAAACATATAGATCATCCATGCTATGGATAGATCTGGCACCATCACTGAAATCCTCAGGAATTCGGCAATATACGTCTCAGGACTCCTGGTCTGTTTGAGCCTCGTCAGCTCAACAAAGTGCTCCTCCAGATCCCTCTGGTCAAACCTCTCTATCAATCTCCGAGTGAACTCAGCATAGGTCATCACGGTGGAATGCCCAAGTGTCACCATCCCATGGAACCACCAATCATGGGCCTCACCATCCAAAAGCAACATAGCTACCTTGATGGCCTCTGTCTCTTCCATCTGGTTGAGCTGGAATATATGTCCAGCTTCTCCACCCAGGACTTTTCCAAACTGTTTGATGAACCATTAAATGTGGGCAAATGGAATCGGCTCGCTGTACGCTGGGTGACTCCATCATGATAATGTCGATGCCCTCTTTGATGGTCGCGGGGTCTGTTGTCCCGCTTGAGCTGAACAAAGTCTTTGAATAAAAGGGCATTCCTGAACTCCTGCCCATACGCCTGGTACTCAGTAAAATAATCACCTATGTGGTTATGCTCTGGCTCTTGCTGTGCTTCTTCCCCAGTGTTTGTACCCAGAAAAGTGGGCATAGTGGAACGAATGGGGGCATGTGAAGCCTGGTGCGGAGTGGCAACCCACTCCTGCAAATGGTGGGATGTGCCCGAACCCTCACCAACCTGGAAACCCCTTGAGGTTTCACGCTGTCTAGCCTCCACAACAGTGAATCTCTGATCCATCACCTCTATCTGCCTCGCCAGATCCTGCACTGATATGAGGAGTGCTTCCCCAAACTGTTTTACATCGCAATCATCTGCCATCGGCTCTCCCTGCTCTGCGTCTACCACAGGCTTCTCCTGTTCTGCGTTCACCACTTGAACGCAGTCCCCCTCTCCATAGGTGTTCTCCAACCTACGCTCAATATCTCTGTACTTCCTACCTTTTTGGCAGATGTAGGGTTTTTCTCCCAGTGTCCTAGACAACTAGCTCCACATGCTAAGCCAGATCTATGCTTTGATACCATTGTAATATCCCCTTTCAGGGATATCTCTAAAACACAAGAAAACTCCAACCAGAGATGGATTGGGAGGGCATTTACCAGATATTTCACCTCTGAAAAGAGGGTGAGATCTAGAGGCTATCTAGCCCTTTCTAGACTCTGTCTAAGAGTATGGGGAAAACACACCAAGTGGTACAGAAACTGGAATGCTCGAGGAGAAAAATAACAGTAGTGCATGCATACAATAGCATATATATAAAACATGTAACAGATACTCAATAAATGCAGGGAGAATGTTGAGCCATTTTATTATACTGAGAAATATAAGTGAGTACAATAGGTGATCAGAATGATGGCACCTAAACCTGCACAGGGCAAGTTAAGAGATACTCTCATATTGTTGCTAGAATGGTTGTTCTCCGATCTGTGTCCAAGCTGCTGGAAACTGCTATGTAGCTGCCCGAAAATACCTCCCTTGAGGATCTACGCTATCCTCCTAAGGGTCACACTAAGACTGACTGGAATCCTCGAAAATATGACCTCCCGCTCAACCAAAAGACTCCAATAGGCGCGGGTTGTCCCCCTGCTCAATCTCCTGACCAAAATCCTCCAACAGAATACCACACCGGAGCTTCCCCAATATGGACTGCATCCTCCCTCTCAGGACTGCGCAGTCAATAGACACAATATTCCTCCACAAATGCCGCATCTCGATCCTCCTATGAAATACTGATGGGAATGCCTCACCCGAGTGAGCACTCGAAGTCTCCCGGGTCTGAGGATGAGATATCCGAACAGAGACACTCAACGCACTAAACAGTGCTACAGACAGGCTAAACAGCTAGCGTGCTCAAAGTCGTAATAACCAGCTTCAAATGCATAAACTTGAATGATCCAAAATGAGGAGGCTCTCCTCTCTATGTATCGTTGACCTCTTTCAAACCCTAAGGCCCACCTCCTCCAGGATGGCCTCCCTTTGCCATGTGCTCAACTTGGCCCCCTTGGCTCACTTAAGTTACAACGTTGTGTTTACTAGGGAGTGCATTTTATTTTTAGAGTGAGTTATGTCCCCCTCTACTCACTTGTGTTTATAATCTAACTACATAAGGCAAAATTGACCAAAATCGAATATTCCAATTAGCCATTACTAATTGGAAATATTACAGAGGGGTCCCCCTAATGAACATAGGCCACCAAATCCACTCGAGTCTATTAACTTAGTTGATGATTCAATGGCTTATTGTAGACCATGTGATTACCTACATGATGAACTCGCTTGTCCTTATGCAAAAAGGAAATTAGATGGAGAAATGGCTAGAACAAGTGAAAAAATCAACATAGTTGGAAAAGAGCATCATTTGTCCTTGGAAAATTGGATGGGAGTTATGGAGAATAGCCAAAAGATAAGTCAGAAGTCTCCATCCTCCTATAGTGTGAATAATTTTGAAGAATTGGATAGGATCACTGAGTTGTATGGCGAGAAGCTTTCATTGAATCAGATTTTAGAGATAGCCAAAGATAAAGAAAGGGAAAGAATCAAGGGACAAAATCAAAATGCCCATAAGACTTTCACTCCAACTACATCTAAGTTAAATATTGATTTGGGAGGATGGATAAATAACGAAAATATTTTGGTACCTGTGACTGAAATCACGAAGATTCCCTCCCAAAGATATAAGTTGTTGAAAGCCATTGATGACCCTAATGGAAAAGAAATGTCGAATTTTCTAAAGATAGATATGAGGATGTCCCTATCACTTTGCAAAGTAGTGATATGTTTAGAGATAACAGAGACCATCAACCATTTTTCATCACTGTGTTGGTCAATGGAATGCTTTTGCACAATTGTATGTTTGATTCTGGGGCATCATCGTGTGTCTTGACTAAGAAATTCATGAATCAGTTAAACCTGAGGATTTCTAGGCTTTACCAAAACATTTTTGCTATGGATTCGAAAATTATTGAAGTTTGTGGTTTTATAAAGGATCTTTAAGTCCACTTGGCAGTTCATCTTGATATTGTGATCACAATGGATATTGTGGTGATTGATGTGCTTGATGCATGGGGGATGTTATTGTCTAGAAAGTGGGGAGCTGATATAGGGGTAGTTTGCAAATGGATTTAAGTTATGCTACCACCCCTAATAGTGAGGGCATCATGGTTAGGTTAGATAGGGAATTGGAGATAAATTTTCATGTGGAATATCCCAAGGAGCCTCATAATGAAATTGTGTATGAATCTGATGACTTGGGAAACTATGCTATCTTGGCTAATTCTTGTAGAAATTTTTGAATCTTATTCTTTATGCAAAACTTATTAATATTAACCTGGTTATGCTCCTCCTAATTATGCAAGTTATTATCTAAATAAATTGAAGATAAAATCAAAGAAAAACACATAACAGATCTCTAACAATCCAGATATAGAATAAGCACATGCATATATTGACAAAGTGACATAGTTATTTTTGGACAAATAGTCCCTGGAAAAACCCAATGTGGGAAAACCAGTCTCTGGCTACTGGAGGGTTCTATTATTAAGAATATTTCTGAATACACAAATCTGGGTTCCAGATCTGGAAAACCCGACAGAGAAAACACTAGATCTGTAGCTCACTGGCTAATATAGGGACAAAATGATGACTAATCCACACCCTCAAACGGGATTTACAGAACTCAGCCAAGATCAGGGCCTAGAAACCCTAGCACTGCCCCTGAAAGCCTCTGTGTCAGTCTTTGAAGTCCTCCAAACCCTCAGCACTGCTCTAGAAGGGACTACATTACCCCAGACTGGGTGACGCAGTCAGTACGCTGCCCCTGAAGGGTCTCTGCGTAACCCCTGAGGGTTTCCTGCTGAAAATCACGCTGTCCTTGGAGGGACTGCGTTGTCCTTGAGTTGGTCTATTCTAAGTCTCTTGTGTATTCTAGACCCTAGGATCATATCATTCCGTTTGTCTAAATTCACCTTTGTGCAGCTGAAACACTTTTGAGTATTCATAGAAAAACCTGCCCTAGAATCTCATCTTAGCTTCAGTGCTTTGCCTCTATGTGTCTTTACAAATGACCCCGAACCTTTCCTTTATAATTTTCTCGTTGACAAATCAATGGCCATGATCATATCTTGAATCAATGGATAAGATTAAAAGAAATATTGATCCGTGTGACTTAAGACAATTTCATCACATGTTTAATTAAATTGACATTAATTATTTAAGTTCCCTAAGTTTTAACTTAGGAAATACACTTAAATAATTAATTAATTTAATATCTCCTAAACCAGATGAAATTTCCCAAATCCATTTCTAGGTCCTGTAGATCAGGTGCACTCTAGTCCTTACTCAAAATTTGAAACTTAGAGCACAACTGATGCTACCCCAAATACACAAAATCTCAACACTCTCTCTTAGCATCAAGGGTGTGCTCTAGCAATACATCACACTATGCATTACATGACTTTGAGTACTGGTTCTGTACTGTTGAAGTTTGGCCTCTTGCCACTCAACTCTGCACTACTACAACCATTTTGTATTGTTTCCCATGTCTCTGCCACTGCCACTGCAATCATTGTACTGCAGATCCCTCTCAATATGTTGCATCTGTGTTGCTCAAAGCAATGCGACTGTTGATCTGCTACATTGCAACTTCATTTGTTGAGAGAAACAACTGAATATCCTATGCAATATTTGACAAACAATTCAAATGGGCTGCATCCTCATCACTGAAGCTCCATAGGCTACAGATCTATGCTAGCATCTAAAGAACGATGCACAGCTATAGCTCTGCCTACGTAATCAGACTCCCTCTACACTATTGAAGTCACATCAGCTCCTTGTGCTGAAATCTATCACACTGTTGCTGCACTACGCTGTCCCTCTGAAGCCTTCTGCACTGCTGTAGCTCTGCACTGCATAAGCAGCACTGCTCTGCACTACTGAAGTCTCATCAGCCTCTACGCTGCTACTAATTCTACGTTGTTGCTGCTTTGCTCTGCAATGCTTCTCCTAGTCTTCAGATCTTCCTCTACCTCTGCCTCATCTGTGATCTATGCACCCACTACTCCACTTGTCCCACTACTGTCTTAAGGCTTCCATAGCTCGCTTGTGATCTAAGAGATGAGCTGCTCAAGGATATTGCCTTCATTTCATGTAGCTCCTCTACATATCCATGTCAACCCACCTCCATGGTTCATGAGCGCTCATGGCTGCATCATCTCCTGACCCATCATCTGCCACAGCTGCTTTGGAAGAAGATGCTTCCTTGTCGATTTACTTCTCTGAACAATGGTTGGAAAAATGTCCTATTTCACCACACTAGAAGCACTTGATCTTTGAAATATCCTTCTTCTTATTTGGCTGCTTCTTTGATGCCAAGGCTGCATCTTCCTCATCTTCCTTCTTCACTTTGCTCAATCCTAGCTTGTGTTGCGTCTTGGTGAATCTATGAAGTTCTTCTTGACGCAGAATTGACCACAAGTTGTCCCAATCCGTGAGGTCTACTTTTCCCAAGATACTTTGGACAAAGTTTTCCCACTCATCCGTGACTGCATTGAGGGCAGTCCTAACTATCACAGCATCATCCACCATTGCACCCATTGTAGTCAACTGATCTCTGATTGACTACAGTCTGAAGATGAAGTGCTCCATGTCTTCTCCCTTGGTCATCATGAATGACCTCATTTGGGTCTCCAACAACATTTTTCTTTGGACAAAATATCCCTCATACAGGGAAGTCAAGGCCTTCCACATCTTGTTATTTGTCTTCTTCTTAGCTATGTGTGGTACAATATGGTCCTTGATACTATCTATAATCAGAAGCTTGGCATGCCCAGCAGCTTCCTTATGCTTCCGAAGGAGATCCACATCTGTCGGTGTGGCTAGAGTTTGCTCTGCATGGTCTCTTAGATTGTATGCCTCAAGGACAATCAAGATCCTTGCTTTCCACACCGAAAAGTTTGAGAGGCCCTCTAGCCTATCCTGATCGCAAAATCCATGAGGAGACATCTGCTCAAAATGTGTCAGAACTTACTTTTCTCTTTGCTAGAAAAATGGCTCCAAGGCACTTGGTGAAACATGTGCCTTCTGCTCCCCCTAACACTTGATTTCCCTCCTTGGAAATCTACCAAATCAACTATGATATAGCTTCTTCTTTGATCCTCTGATGAAACTCTAAGTTTCCTTTGGCAAGAAACTTCTTGAGAAGTTGATCTCCTCCCAATATTTGTCACTTCTGCTAAGACTAAAAAATCTAAAAACTTCAGAATTTTAACCCCACTAGCTCTTCTGAATTTCTGCATCTTTTCTGCAGTCTTTTCTGGATCTAACAGATTCAGATCTAAATCACACTAGCTGGCTTCAGACCCAACCAGCGATGTTTCTGAGTTGCCTCTACACAGTAATTGTGTGGGTTTTCTAGGACACGGCATTAGAAAACATTACCCTTCCCTCTACGTGAATATGCTCCTGAAAACTGCGTTATCCCTTCATATTTTCTTCTCTGCTGCTTTTCCAGCTGCAGATATTTCAGGTTCTTCAGCTAGTGACCCTCCTAGATCTACAATTGCTATGATACCATGTAGAAATTTATGAATCTTATTCTTTATGCAGAAATTATTACCATTAATCCAGTTATGCTACTCCTACTTATGCAAGTTATTAACTGAATAAATTCAAGTTAAAATCGAAGAAAAACACATAACAAATCTCTACCAATCAAGATCTAGAATAAGCACATGCACACATTGACAAAGTGACAGTTATTTCTAGACAAAATAGTCCCTGGAAAAACCCAATGTGGGAAAACATGTCTCTGGTTGCTGGAGGGTTATATTATTAAGAATATTTATGAACACACAAATCTAGGTTCCAGATCTGGAAAACCCGACAGAGAAAACACTAGATTTGCATCTCACTGGCTCATCTAGGGCGAAAATGATGACTGATCCACACACTCAAACGGGATTTACAGAACTCAGCCAAGATCAGGACCTAGAAACCCCGGTGCTGCCCCTGAAAGCCTTAGCGTCAGCCTCCGAAGTCCTCCAAACCCTCAGCGCTGCTTCGAAAGGGATTATGTTACCCCAGACTAGGTGACGCAGTCACTACGCTGCACTTGAAGGATCTCTACGTAACCCCTAAGGGTTTCCTACTGAAAATCACGCTATCCTTGGAGGGATTGCATTCTCCTTGACTTAATCTCTTCTCTGCCTCTTGTGTATTCTAGACCCTGGGATCAAATGATCCCCTTGGTATAAATTCCCCTCTCTACAGCTAAAACAATTCTGAGTATTCTTAGCAAACCCTGCCCTAGAATCTTAGCTTAGCTTCAGTGCTCTGCCTCTATGTGTCTTTACAAATGACCCCAAGCCTTTCCTTTATACTTTTCTCGTTGACAAATCAACGACCATGATCATATCTTGAATCAATGGCTAAGATTAAAAAAAATCTTGATCCGTGTGACTTAAGACAATTTCATCACATGTTTAATTAAATTGACTTTAATTATTTAAGTTCCCTAAGTTTTAACTTAGGAAATACACTTAAAATAATTAATTAATTTAATATCTCCTAAACCAGATGAAATTTCCCAAATCCATTTCTGGGTCTTGTAGATCACATGTACTCTAGTCCGTCCTCAAAATTTGGGACTTAGAGCACAAATGATCCTACCCCAAATACACAAAATCTCAACAATGCTATTATTCCTTTGGAGGAGGTGGAAAGTAAGAAGGATTGGGTGTGGCACATGAATTTCGATGATGCCCATTCGAGGTTTGATAAGGGTGCTAGAATTATCCTTACCTCCCCCCTTGGTCATATATTCAAGTTTTCCTTTAGGTTGGAATTTGATGCAACTAACAATGTAGCGGAGTATGAAGCTTTATTGTTTGTTAGGTCTAGAGTTGGCAAAGGACTTGAACATTAAGATGCAGATTTTGATCTAGTCATTCTTCAAACCAAAAATCAATTTGCATGTAAGCATGATAGATTAAAGAAGTATCAAAATGTTGTTTGGGATAACATGGAATATTTTGACGCATTAGATCTTCGAACAATTCCGAGAGAAGGAAATAAACAAGCAGATGAGTTGATTGTTTCTGCATCTACCTTACGGCTTGGAGAGAACTTGATGGATGATAAGATCAAAATGGAGGTTATTTTGATACCATCAGTTCCTGATAATGTTTAGCATTGGAAAATATTTAATGAATAAAGCCAAGTGATTCGTTTTTTAAATAATATGGAAGAATTCTCTGGTTTCAAGGTTGGCTACAAGGAAAAAGGTTGCGATTATGAGGAGTTTAATGTTATGTCAAATCCCACTCCTAGGGATCATGTAGCCATGGAAAAGATGTTTGATAGACATGATGATGTAAAGAGAAAAGAGGATAATAAAATTTACCCAAGGGAGTTTATTGAATTAAACATTGTTACCCCTCATGACCCAAAGATTATCAAAATAGGGAAGGGCACCACCAAGGAGGAAAGGAAAAAATGAATAAATTTCCTTCAAGAATATAGGGATGTTTTGGCCTTTTCATATGAGGATTTAAAAGGTTATAGGGAGGATTTTATGTATCATACTATCCCTCTTAAGGATGAAAATGCCAAACCCTTTAGGCAAAAACTTAGGCAAATAAATCCTCAGTTAGCCCCCTTGGTGCAAAAGGAATTGCAAAATATGCTTCAGGCTAGAATTATAGCTCACACCAGGCATTCCACATGGTGCTCAAACTTGGTTATTGTGAGAAATAAGAATGGATCAATCAGGCTATGTGTAGATTTTCGAAATCTTAATTTAGCTTGTAAAAACGATAATTACCCTTTACCCAATATGGAAACATTTTTGCAAAGGGTAACAAGATCTGGAATGATGTCTTTATTAGATAGGTTTTTAGGATATAATCAAGTCATGGCGAAGAAGGAAGACAGGCATAAGACAACATTCACCACACCCTGGGGTACTTTTGAGTATTTGAGGATGCCTTTTGGATTAACAAATGCTGGAGAAACTTTTCAAAGGGCTATGGACTATGCCTTTAAGGGTCTAATTGGGAAATTCATTGAGATTTATCAAGATGACTTAACTATATTTTCTAAAAATGGAATTTATCATATCGGCCATTTAAGGCGGATATTTGACAGGTGCAAAGAGTATGGGATATCCTTAAATCCTGCTAAATCTATTTTTGGAGTGGCTGAAGGGAAGTTGTTGGGTCACATCATCTCGAAGGATGGGATCAATATTGACCCTAAGAGAGTTGAGGAAATTCAAGAGATTTATTTGCCTCACAATATTAAAACCCTTCAATACTTCTTAGGAAATATCAATTTCCTTAGGAGGTTCATTCCAAATTATGTTGAAATTGCTAAACCCATTCAAAATATTTTAAAGAAAGATGTTAAGTTTGTCTGGGGAAAAGAAGGAAGAATAATTTTTCAGGAAATTAAGGATTCTATTGGTAAAGCACTTGTTCTAGTAAGCTCTGATTATTCAAAGGAATTTTTTATTTTCTCTTTTGCATCTAAAGATACTATTGCTAGAGTGTTGCTGCAAAAGAAAAATGAAGGGTATGAGCAACCTATTGCTTTTATGATTAGATCCATTCAAGGTTTCGAGTTGAAGTATAGAACCTTGGAAAAGAAGGCTTATGCCTTGGTCAAGTCCCTTAATAAATCTAGAGTTTATGTGGGGTATTCAAGAATAATCGCATATGTCCCTCACTTTGCAGTAAAAGATATTTTAATTCAAGTTGATTGCTTAGTAAATCGAGCTAGGTGGGTCTCTAAGATTCAAGAGTATCATTTATATATTATACCTACCAAGATGGTAAAAGGCCAGTGATTGGCGAAGATCTTGATTGAGGGGAATGAGAAAGCGTTAGTAATGATTTGTCAAAATTATTTGGAATTAAATTCGTTATAACTTCAAAGATTGAGTCAACTGGAATGGTATAAAGACATAATTTATTACTTGCAAAATTTGTCATGTCCTAGCCATTTAGTTGGCCATAAAAGATGAGCATTAAGGCTTAGAGAAACTAATTATTTCATTGTGAAGGATGGTCTGGGTTGGATAAATCCGGAGGGGGTAATACTTAGATGTGTTGATGAATTTGAGACAAAAAAACTTCTATCTGAGTTTCATTCGAGATTTTGTGGAGGACATTATTCCGCTAAGACTACTATCCATAAACTCTTGAGAGATGGTTATTTTCAGCCTTCTATTTTTGCTGATGTGCACAATTATTTTAGAGGTTGCCAAGCTTGTTAACTTTTCACTAGGAAGAAAAAGTTAGCTTCTTTGCCTCTTCAGCCTGTGGTCGTGGAAGCTCCCTTTCAACATTGGGGGCTTGACTTTATAGGGAAATTTATTGCAAATTCTAGTAATGGCTACTTGTGGATTTTAACTGCCACTAACTATTTTACTAAATGGGTAGAAGTCATCCCTATAAGACACGCCACCGACAAAGTAGTGATGGAATTTCTCGAAGATAGGATTATCACTCGTTTTGGTGTCCCTGCTAAAATTCTAACGAATAATGCCAAGGCTTTTAGCTCTGTTGGATTCTCATGATTCTGCTTTAAGTATGGAATTGTCTTATCCCATTCATCAAACTACTATCCTCAGGGTGGTGGTCTAGCCGAGTCTAGCAATAAAAATTTGATAACCATAATCAAGAAGATAGTAGGGGACAATAAGAGAGCATGGGATAGCAAAATTAAATATGCTTTGTGGGTTGATATGATTACAAAGAAGATTTCTATTTGAAAGAGTCCCTTTGAACTAGTTTATGGCTTGGACGTTACCCTTCCCATGCATTTGAGGCTTCCAGCTTACCAATTTCTACATAGTTTTACATTTGATAAAGATGTTGTGCAACATAGGATTGATCAAATTGTAGAATTGGAAGAAACGAGGAGAAGAGACTTTGAAAATTATTGTAAAAATCAATCTAAGGTAAAAATAAATTTTTAAAAATCATCTAGGAATAGAGGTTTTTATAACAGGGATATGGTTTTAAATTGGGATCGCGAGAATGTAAATACAGGTAATCATGGTTAGTTTGGAGTTTATGGCTTGCACCGTATATCATCAGAGAAGAAGTGGGATAAAATTACTAACATTTTAGCATCTTGGATGGAGAATCACTAGAGTTACGTATGAATGACCAACTGCTCAAGATGTTCCACAAAGAAAAAATATGAAGCCATAGGGCATCTTTTTGTATCATATTTCTAACCTTATCCGTTGTTAATTTTCTTTAAATAGATTTATTTCATGAATAAATTGTTATTTATGTTTCCGAGAATAAATTTCCAATTCTGTACTTAATTTTATTTGATGTTATTTTGAATGGATACTTCTAATATATATCTTTGGTCGGTGGATGCAGATTCTAGCTTCTTGCATGCTACCAATTCATATCTAGCATGCATCCCCATATGGAGCTAAATTTTGACCACTAGAGTGGCAACTGATGATTATGTGAAGAATCCATGCCCAAGGATGAACCATAAGACACTTGTACCATCCGATATCATCAGTTCAACAAAGTTTTTAAACTCTACTTCTTCTTATCATTTTTTGTCTTCAACTACTCATGTTCTGCAGTCCTATGGGGATATTGTATAAATGTGACTAGCATGATGAATAAGGCCATGTAACAGGCCTAGGATGTTGGACTCGATTAGCAAGCGAGTACACCTTGGAGTCTTTTTTTTACTTGGTTAATTATTCCTTATTTTTAGTGGCAAATAATTTTCTGGGTTTTTTCACTCATTGCATTACTCCAAAGTTGTGGTAACAGCTTGAAGGTTGAGCCCCTAACGCCATGTCTAGAGTCAATGTATATTACCATGCTAGGTCATCTCTAAAATTTCACGGAATTTGAATAGGTCTAGGTAATGATTTTTTTAATTTTTTAGATTTCCCGCAAGTCGCAAATTGCAATAAAAATTGTAATTGAATTGTAAAAAGTGTTGCCTAGAGAAGTTGTATGGGGTATGATTAATCAAAATTACACCTTTCACACTCAACTTTCTACTATGACACACTTTGAGGGGTTAAAAATGTGTTTTGAACCCTCAATAATCCAGATTTATGCAGGAACGCAATAGAATACACATATAACCATAAATACAAAGATGCAATGGAAATAACACTTCATTTCATTAATATCAAAGAACTGAAATTTGCTTACAGACAGAATGGAAATAACCTAGCTAGGGCACTGGTAGCTTATCTCTGAGAAGAGATGTGGCGGCGACAAGCCCCTGAACTACATTACAATGAGGCTCAAAGGCCTATTTATTATTTAGAAACAATGGAAAACCCTAAATTTCCAAAACCCTGACCCTAGGAGATGAAGCGCCAAAACTATGGGCCTCGTTTGGGTAAATTGGTGTTTCAACTTCCCAAGGACATAACTTTGGCATACAATCTTCGTTTGATGTGCACCATACCTCGTTAGAAAGATCTATCTGAGGACTACAACTTTCGATGTGAAAAACATTAGTCCATCAACTGAAGTTGCTCCCGGTTTTCCCAAAAAATGTCATTTAGAGCCTCAAAACGGATCCGGAAGTTAAGGACCCGAAAAACTGCTAAAATAGTAAGTAGTGCCAAAACTGAAAAACTGAAAGAGAATGGTGGGGCCCCAAGTGGAATAAGAGAGTGGCCACCAATATCCACTTGGATAATTCCTCCCCCCTTAGGAAGCAATGGTCCCCATTACGTTGAGTTCCTCCATGAGATGAGGAAGCTTCTATTGAACTTGGTCCCTAGTGAACCACTTGCCTTGGTGCATGAGTTGGCTAGATTTGACAACTTGATACAGTTGGATCTTCTATTGGCGAGTGTTCTTGATTTTCATGTCCATGATACAATCCGTGGTGGCCTATTCCATGTAGTCTGGGTTTAACTCTGTTGGTGTTAGTTGTTCTGCAATGTCAAAGCAGTCCAGTAGAGGTGGGAAGTAGGGACGAAGGCGATCCACATTGAATATTGGGTGCAAACCAAGGAATGGTGGAATACTAAGCTCAAATGCATTGTTCCCTACAGCCTTGGTGATGGTGTATGGCTCATATCGGAGCAGGCGAAGCTTGCAGTGGGGTCTAGTGAGGCGTTCCTTCTGCAAATGTAGCTATGTTGTGAAACCAGCTCCAAAAATAGAAGAAAAGATATATCAATGCCTTAGAAATAAGCCACTTCGAGGGGGAAAACTCCAATAAATTACATGAATGAACAATTCTTGGATGATACAAATGAAAAAACCTCCTTTCTATATATAGGATTCCATGGGGCCACAATGTAATCCTAGTGGGGCCACAATGTAATCATAGCCAACCTAACAATAACAATGTAAGGGCACAATAATAACAACATTAGGGTTAGAGTGGGATACAATAATAACAATAAGGGGGCTACACTAATAACAATAAGGGGCTAAACTAGTAATATAGGGACCTAACATACCCCTATCCTTCAAAAAAGTGTTGTCCTCAATGCTTGAGTAGCTCTGGGTGCTTCTGTATAAAGTTATCATCCTCCCATGTAGAATATTCAGTGGGCAAGTTCTTCCACTTGATAGATACTCTGAAATTGATCGATTTCATAGCTGTCGAGTTCTTGTTTCCATGACTGCTTCAGGTTCCAATATGATTTTTCCTTCCTCGTCAAGTTCTGGCAATATTGTTTAAACTCGAAGATTTTCACCTATAACCTTCTTTAAGCATGAAACATGGAAAATTGGATGCACTCGCGAAGAAGCAGGAAGCTCCAATTTGTATGCCATAGTACCAATCTTTTGCAACACCTTGTAAGGACCATATTACTTTGGTGATAATTTATTATCCTTTTTAGCTTGCTTGAGGGACATTTGTTTGTATGCTTGTAGCTGTAAAAATAACCAGTCTCCTACATCAAAACTTCTCTTGCTGCTATGTTGATTTGCCTGTTGTTTTATTCGATTTTGTGCCAAATTTAGGTTATCCTTTAAGAGTTGGAGAACTTCTTGTTGATGCTCGATGTGATCTTCCACTGCTTGAACCTTATAATTTTCTCTTAAAGATGATGTGACGGATGGTGGATGATATCCATAAAGTGCCATAAATGGGGTCATTTTTGCTCCAGTATGGAAGGAAGTGTTATACCACCATTCAACGAGAGGTAACCACTTGACCCATTGTGTTTGTTTATCAGATACAAAACAACGAAGATATCCTTCCAAACATTTATTTACTATCTCAGTTTGACCATCAGATTGAGGATGATAAGATGAGCTATGAGCTAATTGAGTACCCAAACAAGAAAATAAATCCGTCCAAAAATTTCCAGTAAAAATGGGATCTCTGTCGCTCACAATAACCCTTGGGCTTCCATGTAGCTTTTGAATTCTGTCCATAAATGTAGTAACAACTGTACTTGCTTTAAATGGATGAGATAATGCACAAAAGTGTGCATACTTGGTAAGTTTATCAACTACCACCATGATGACACTCTTTCCTTCGGACTTAGGTAAACCTGTGATAAAATCCATTGAAATCTCCTCCCAACGTTGACTTGGAATGGATAAAGGTTGTAGAAGTCCCGGGGTCTTAATTATCTCAACTTTATTCTGCTGGCAAACCAAACATTCCGCCACAAACTTTTGAATATCAGATTTAAGGCCATCCCAAAAAAATTCTTTCTTCACCCTGTGGTAAGTTTTTAAAAATCCCGAGTTTCCTCCTAAAGGAGAAGTGTGCAATTCCAAAAGAATATTTTGTTTTAGTTGGGAATTCTTACAAAGATATAAGCGATCTTTGTACCATAAGGAATCATTTTTCCAAATAAATGTATCATATGTACTAGGATCTTGCTGCAAATTTTGAATGAGTGTCCACACTTCTTCGTCCCTCTTCCATTCATCCCTTGCTTCGGTTATCCAATCTGGTTGGATAATAGAAATGGCACAAAGCAATGCTTCCACCTCTTCATTTTTTCTTGAGAGTGCATCTGCAACAACATTTAGCTTCCCTTTTTTGTAGATTATTTCAAAGTCATAACCCAACATCTTTGTGACCCATTTTTGCTGCTCTTCTGAAGATAGTCTTTGTTCCAAAAAGTGTTTAAGACTTTCATGATCAGTTTTTACCTTGAAGTGTCTTCCCATTAGGTAAGTTCGCCATTTCTTTAGTGCATGCAGTATTGCTAACATTTCCTTCTCATAAATAGGTTTTTGTAAATACTTTCCTTTGAATGGACGACTTTCAAAAGCAATGGGTCTTCCTTCCTGCATTAAAACTGCACCAATTCCATTTCCTGAGGCATCACATTCCACAATAAAGGTTTTTGTGAAGTCTGGCGTAGCGAAGACCCGTGCTAGGCACATTGCCTCTTTAAGATGTTCAAAGGCCTTAGTTGCTTCAGGAGTCCATGAAAATGCATCTTTCTTCAATAATGTTGTTAGAGGTGCCGCTATTCTCCCATAATTCTTAACAAACTTGCGATAATACCCTGTTAACCCGAGAAATCCTCGCAACTGCTTTATGGTTGTGGGGACTTTCCATTCCTTAATGGTTTTAATTTTGTTAGGGTCTACCTTAACACCCTCGTGAGATACAATATGAACCAGATATTCCACCTCTTGTACTCCAAAGAAACATTTGGATGTTTTTGCATATAATTGTTTCTCCTGCAATAGTTTGAGCACCCTGTCAACATGTTCAACATGATCCTTCCAAGACCTACCGTAGATTAGTATATCATCAAAAAATACTAGCACAAATTTTCTAAGGAAGGGTTTGAAAATGGAATTCATCAACCCTTGAAATGTAGAAGGTGCATTGGTAAGGCCAAAAAGCATGACCAAAAATTCATAATGACCCTCATGAGTTCGAAATGCTGTTTTTGGAATATCTTCAGTCTTCATTCTTATTTGATGATATCCTGAACGAAGATCCAACTTGGTAAAATAAATTGCTCCATGTAATTCATCCAATAATTCATCAATCACAGGAATGGGAAATTTATCTTTAATGGTGAGCTTATTGAGCTCCCTATAATCCGAACACATGCGCCATGATCCATCCTTATTGTGTACCAATACTACAGGAGCAGAGAAAGAACTTTGACTAGGTTGAATTATACCCGCCTCTAACATTTCTGCAATCATACGTTCAATTTCACTCTTTTGGAAGTAAGGATATCTATAAGGCCTGATGTTTGGAGGAACACTTCCGGGAATCAAATGAATAGCATGATCATGATCACGAATAGGTGGGAGTCCTTTGGGAGTTTAAAACACCTTGGAATGATTGTCCAAGACTTTTTGGAGATCTGCAGAAATAGATGATTTTGATGTTGGAACTTCTAGTGAGCATAATTGTGCAATTACGCCTCATTGTTCTTTCTTCAGAAGCTTTGTCATGACATTAGAGCTTATTATCTTTCCTGGCATCGCTGTGATACCCCGTAATTCGAATTCCTTTCCTTCTGAAAAAAAATTCAAGAAAAGTTCTTGAAATTAAAAGCTGTTGTCCCAAGAGATTGTAACCATTGTACTCCTAGTACAACATCAGCACCTCCCATAGGAATGGAAAGCATTGGACTATTCAATACATGTTCCCCCATGGTTAGCTTGATATTATGGAATTTTCCAGAGCAATTTATAGTTCCTCTATTTAAAACCATCACTTGACATTCTGGTGTTAGGTATAGGAAACAATTCAATTCCTTGGCCACCTTAAAATGAATAAAATTATGGGTACTACCTGAATCAATCAACACTATTACCTTTTTCTTCTTGATATTTCCTTCTATATTGAGAGTTTGAGGAGTGGTAATTCCTGCCAATGCATTACACGATATGGTCGGACTCATTTCTTCCTCTTCTAGGGTTGGTTCCTGGTTTATATCCTCTTCTTGTTCATTTTCTTCTTCCTCTTCACAATCTATGTAAAATAATTTCTTCTCAGCACACTTATGACCTTTAGTGTATTTGCTATCACAACTGTAGCAAAGCCCTTTTGCTCTTTTTTCTTCCAATTTTTGTGGTGTCAGCCTTGTAGGTTGTGGAAATCTAGGAGTAGCAACACTTCCCTCTTTATAGAAGTGAGTGGTAGGCTTCCTTGTCGCCATAATTTTACATTCAATTTTTCTTGCCAACCTGAATGCCTTCTCCAATGAATCAGGTTCCAAAACGTGAAATTCATGTTGGATGTTATCCTTTAAAGTACCTATGAAGATATCAATCATGTGTTCCTCTAGAATATCAGTTACCCTTATATTCAATTTTTGGAAGTCCTCAATGTGCTCCCCCATTAAACCCTTTTGTTTGAGATTTATCAATTGGCTAAAGAAGGTGTTGCTCTTTGTATCCTCATAATGTGCTATCATTTCCTCGTAAAAATTGACCAAGTGACAATTTTTTTACGGGAGAAAAGCCATCGATACCATACAAATGTATTTTGTTCTAAATGTAAAGTTGCAATGCGTACTTTTTGTGTGTTTTGCACATTATTGAGATCAAAATATTGCTCCATCTGTAGTATCCATGTTACGGGATCCTTGCCATCAAACTTCCTCATATCCATCTTTGGAATATGGTGGTTCTTCCATCAAACATTAGAGTTTATGAAATCACGATTAACATTTATTTTTTTCTCATCATGAGTTTCCTCTACTATATTTTCGCCATTAGGAAACATTTCTTGTATCAACTTTGCCAAACCTTCGATGTCTACTTTTATATCATTCTTCATGTTTTCCATTTTTTCATCGATCTTAGCTTCCATGTCATCCATCTTAGCTTCCATGCCTTCCATCTTAGCTTCCAAACCATTCATCTTAGCTTCCACGCCTTTCTTCAAACCATCCATCTTAGTTTCCATGCCTTTCTTCAAAACTTCCATTTCATTTTTTGTTGCTCTTTGCGATAGTGAAATTTGGTGCACTTGCTCTTGTAATTTTGATATCTCATGTTGTGTTTCTTCGTCTTCATGAGTCATAGTAGAGCCTTCTGAAGGCTTAATGGGTGTTGAATTCTTTTTAGGGGCCATTTTAGAACCCAATACTGATATCTATTCTTCAATATGCCCTTGGAATAAATTCCAACTAATTTTTTTCAAACGAGACTTATGTAATTTGAAAAAAATACACACCTTTTTCTTGCTTTTGAGGAGCGCGATATTAAAACTGAATTATCTCTATGATTTCAGATCTTCAATATCTAAAATTTGGTACTGAGGTAGCCCTCTGAATCCTCTTTCGAATGCCACAAGTCTGACCTGATTTGGATCTTTGAAGACAAAGTTGTGTCCAATCTCCTACGATGACCTAATTATGGACTGGTTCAGTAGAGCGAACTTGTATGACTTGCCACGTGTCAGTGCTTCCTCCTTCAGCTCTGAAATTGATAGATAGGAAACTACATTCCGTGTTCTTGTGTCCACTTTTACAGAATTCCAATCTGATGCTCAGAGAGAGATTTATGAAGATTTTCCCACGATCACCTCTTTGAGATGAAATTCGGGAGCCTGAAAAAGTCCTAACTTCCACAGACCATATCTCCGAAAATATTGCGAACCAAGATCTGAAATTTTGCGACGATGTTCCTCAGGAGTTTGGCTTCGTGCTCTAAAAATTTCAGATTTTGAGCCTTTGTAGAAAAAACGTTATAGCAAAAATTCCGCGATGACCTGTTTAGGCTAAATTGAGGAGCCTGCAAAAAGACCTAACTTCCACAGATCATATTTCCGAAAATATTGTGAACCAAGCTCTGAAATTTTGCGACGATGTTCCTCAGGATTTCAGCTTCGTACTCTAAAAATTTCAGCTTCTAAACCTTCGTATAAAAAAAGTTATAGCGAAAATGCCATGATGCCCTGTTTGGAGCAGCAAAACCCTAGAATCCAAAGATCTTATACCAAATGTTGTGAAACCAGCTCCAAAAATAGAGAAAAGATATATCAACGCCTTAGAAATAAGCCACTTCAAGGGGGAAAACTCCAATACATTACATGAATGAACAATTCTTGGATGATACAAGTGACAAAACCTCCTTTCTATATATAGGAGTCCATGGGGCCACAATGTAATCCTAGCCGACCTAACAATAACAATGTAAGGGCACAATAATAACAATATTGGGGTTAGAGGGGGCTACAATAATAACAATAAGGGGGCTACACTAATAACAATAAGGGGCTAAACTAGTAATATAGGGACCTAACAAGCCATAATTTTTCGCCCACCTAGAAGTTGTGTGGCACCCGATGTTGATCATCTTGTTGCTTGTACTTAGCATTGGCTCTGTCCAATATGTAACAAACTTGTTGGTGAATGTGTTGAATGCACTTGATGAAATTGTTCGCTTTGTCAGCTTCAGACTGGACATGAGCCAAATCGTCTTGAGTAGCCGCAAATGGCATGGCTATATCAATGGGTCATAGTGGTTGGAATCCCAAGCCCACCTAAAAGGGGTTGTGGCCAGTTGAGTTGCGGAGATCCCAACTATAATTTTGTTGTACATAGGGGAGGCTCTCATCACATGTACGTGGATGCTTTGAATTGTACATGCAGAAGATGTGTACAATCATCCTGTTGATGACCTCTGTCCTATAATTTTGTTGTACATAGGGGAGGCTCTCATCACATGTATGTGGATGCTTTGAATTGTACATGCAGAAGATGTGTACAATCATCCTGTTGATGACCTCTGTCTGGCCATCAGTTTGGGGATGGAAAGTTGTGGACTTGGTGAGCTTGGTGTCTAGCATTGACCAGAGGCTGGACCAAAATGTGTTGAGGAACCTGCTATCCCGATCTAATATGATAGACTGTGGGATCCCAAAGTGCACCCACACTCATTCAAAGAAGAGTTTAGCAGTGGATTCTGCTGTGATATTCTTCTTGTAGGCCGCCATAATGGCCATCTTCAAGAATCTATCGATGACCACGAAAACACAATCATTTCCATGCTTAGTAGAAAGAAGGCCCAACATGTAATCCATGGAGATGGATTCCCAAGGTCGACTAGGGTAGGTAGAGGAGTATATAAGCCTTGCTTCTTAATGTTCGGTTTGGCAATGGTGCAAGCAGTGCAAGATCTTATGTACTTCCCGACATCCTGTTGAAGGTTCAGCCAATAGAAATACTTATGTAGTACTGCCACTGTTTTCTTGACCCCAAAATGCCCAACAACTCGACTGTAGTGTGCTTACCATATCATCTTGGCAAGCTCGCTTGAAGGGACACAAAGGTGTCCCAAGTGACATAACAATGCATCTTGGAGGTGAAAATTTGGAACTTGCATACCCCTCAAGAGTGCCTTGTATGTGTGGCCAAATTCTGGATTTCTCTTGTAGAGAAGCAGCCAATCAGAAGTCTCGTGCCCAAAAGAGTTGAGAACGGTGGTTAGAGTCACGATCGGTGATCGACTGAGGCAGTCTGCAACATTATTAGTGCTACTATTCTTTTACTTGATGTTCAAATGAAACTGTCGCAAATATGTGGACCACTTCTGATGGTGATCGTTCTGCAACTTCCCTTGTGTCTGTTTGAACTGCAAGGGTTGGTGGTCTGTGTAGATGATTGTTTCCTTCCCCAAAATGTAATGCTTCCATTGTCGACAAGCCTGCAAAATGGAATACATTTCTTTGTCATAAGTGGGATACTTTCGAACTGTGTTGGACAATGTCTCACTGTGATATGCCACTGGATGCCCCTGTTGAGTAAGAACTACCCTAATAGCATGGTCAGAGGCATTTTTCTCGATCTAAATGGTTGTTGCAAGTCTGGTAATGTGAGCGCTAGGGAAAAACAGAGGCAATGCTTCAATTATATGAATGCTTTCTGTTGAGATTTCGACCAAAAGAATTTTTCTTTCGCTCCTCCCTTGGTGACTTGACTCAATGGCCAACTGATATGAGATAATCCCACACGAACCTGTAGTAGAAATTAGCGAGACTGAGAAAGTTACGAAGCTTTGTTAGAGTCGTTGGGGCTGGCCAATCCCGAATGACTTGGATCTTGGTTGGATCCACATGCACCCCTCTTTCATCAATAATGTATCCCAGATATTGAACCTGGGTCATGCCAAAAGTGCACTTCTCCAAAGTGGCACACAACTTGCGTTGCCGCAGTGTTTGGAGGACTTTTTGGATGTGGTGGATGTGCTCTTCCCAAGTCTGGCTGAAGATCAGAATGTCATCCAAGGAAACCACTATAAATGAGTTGGTGAATGGCCGCAAGATGTCATCCATGAACCTCAGGAAGGTTGCAGGAGCATTATTCAACCCGAAAGGCATGACCATCCATTTGAAAAGGCCCTCCTTGGCTTTGAAGGTAGTCTCCCACACATCGGAGGGTTCGATTGGTACTTAGTGATACCCAAACTTCAAGTTGATCTTGCTGAAATATTTCACCCCTTTGAGTTGGTCCAGAAGGTCATCAATCTGTGGGATCGGGTACCTATTCCGGATAGTGATCTTTTTCAGTGCCCGATAGTCAATACAGAGTCTCCAAGTCCCATCCTTCTTTTGTACCAACACGATCGGCTCCCACAGGACAATGAACTTGGCCGAATGTGACCTTTCTGTAGCAGCTCCTGAATCTGCCTCTTGATTTCATCGTTCTCTAGAACAGAGCGCTGATAGATCGGTCCATTGGGTAGCAGCGCACCTGGGGTTAGATCAATGGGGTGCTTGACCTGACAGTGCAGAGGCACCCCTGTGGGTGAGGTGAAGATGTCCCCGTACTCCTCCACAACCTTGTCCATTTGTTGTTGTTGTGTAGAGGAGCCCTGTCTGGAGGTCATGGCCACAATCTTCTTCTTTCCCTCGAGGAAAATCATCAGGAAAACAAATTTCCTTGTTTGGGAAATGAGCTTACTGCATTGCTTTGTAGTAACCAAAGAGATAGCGGCAGGCGGTGGTAGCTCTGGTATCCTGTACAACTTATTTCCCAAAGTAATAATAACAGTGCAAGGTCAGGACTCATACACAGCATGTCACTTCCACAAGTATGGTTGTCCTAATAATACATCAGAAACATCAAGAGGAGCAGTGTCATATAATACCTCATCCATGAAGGGCTTGATGTTGTAGGGAAAGCGGCACTTATGGCTAACGCAGAGATCCCGTCCTTGGTGAAGCCACCTGATGGTGTATGGTTGTGGGTGTGTTGTGGTCGGCAAGCCCAACCGCTTCACGGCTTCTGCTGAAACGAGGTTATTTTGGGTCCCATTGTCGAAAATGAACTGTAGCAGGGAACCCTTTACCCACATCTGGGAGTGCAAGAGACGCTCCTCCTCCTCTGGATCATCCGGTTCCTCCTTCTGGATCTTCATAGTGGCAACAGTGGCGTTGGGCGCCGCATCAATAATCTATTTCCCTTTGTCATTCCCCTTGTTAGGTTCTGATTCGGAGTCAGAGCATGCATCTAATTCAGAAGCCCTCATCTCAGCCACCAGCGACTGCTTGGCCTGACACTCACTTGTGTTGTGAGTGGAGCTCTTATGGAACTCACACCATTTTCCCATGTCCTTCTTAGGCTTCGCGGTGTTGTTCTTTTCTTGTGGCTTTGGCAGGTTTTCTTGGGCCGCCATGCCTTGGCTTTGTCCTTTGTTCTGCGGTTTTAGGGCACCTTTCCCTTGCTTCTGATTCACAGATTCAAATTCTCGATTCTTTTGTTTGAATTTCAGCTCAATCTTGGCAGCTTACCGGTATGTCGTACCAAGCGAGGAGATGTCGAGGAAATCCATTTCCTCCTAAATGTATCTATGCAAACAACTGTGATACTTTAGCACCAAATGTTTCTCCGAACCTTTGATACCCAACTTTATGCGCAAGGTATCGAACAGATTCATCAACTCATGCACATCTTGATCCCTTTGTTTCCGTAGCATGGTCCATTGTATGTACTTGTCTTCATAACTCCCCACGAGATAGGATTATTCCTTGATGGTGTCTCGAAAAGAATTCCAAGTGGGTATGGCTGAGAATAGAGAGGGTTTTGTCTCGTCCTTTTTTTCACAGTAGGTTTCCCACCAGTCCTTAACATGGGGGGTCGCTTTGAGGAGTGCAAAAATAATCTTCTCCTAGTTGGAAAAGCCATGAACCGAGAAATATCCTTCTAATAGATTCAACCATATATCTATGGAATCTACATCTATTTGACCCTCAAATATGGGAATGTCAAATTTTACTTGTACCTTAAAGGGATTTGCGCCTCCAGAGTGGCTGCTGGATGCAGATGCACTGCCAGTGGGTAGTCGTTGAAGGATCTGGGCAAAGTTATCCATCATCGCGTTCCTTTGTTTTTTGAGGGCCTCCTCAAGTAATATTTTGATAGGATCTCCAGCTCCCTCATCTTTCTTTTCGTCCCCCATGGGCGTTCGTTGGGTTTTGCGAGGCTGATCTTGCAAAGGTTCCACCAGATCGAGCCATAACTCCTTATACTCCGACCTCGTTGGGGACATGCAAAAAAGAATCGAGAAAAAGCAGACCGCTCTGATACCACTAATCCAGATTTATGCAAGAACGCAACAGAATACACATATAACCATAAATACAAATATGCAGTGGAAATAACACTTCACATCATTAATATCAAAGAACTAAAATTTGCTTACAGACAGAATGGAAATAAACTAGCTAGGGCGCTAGTAGCTTATCTCTGAGACGAAATGTGGCGGCTACGGGCCTCTGAATTGTGTTACAATGAGGCCTGAAGGCCTATTTATTAATTAGAAATAATGGAAAACCCTAAACATCCAAAACCCTAACCCTAGGAGATGAAGCACCAAAACTATGGGCCCCGTTTGGGTAAATTGGTGTTTCAACTTCCCGGGGACGTAAATTTTTCATACGATCTCTGTTTGACGCGCACCATACCTCGTTAGAAAGATCTATCCGAGTAAAAATTGCGATGTGAGCATCCATAAACCCAATTTTCCCAAAAAAATTCATTTAGGGCCTCAAAAACGGCTCCGGAAGTTCAGGACACGAAAAACTGCTAAAAATAGTAAGTTGTGCTGAAACTGAAAAACTGAAAGAGACAATGGTGGGGCCCTAGGTGGAATAGGCAAGTGGCCACCAATATCCACTTGGATCACTCAAAACCCACTTTTACTAAGTTTATTGGGAAAGCTGGTAATTAATTAAGCCAAAAATTAAATAAATGGAGAAAAATAAATATCCACACATGCTAAATAAGGTGGAAATGAGGTGGAAAATTATGGCGTTAAAGTGAAGCCACAAGGTGATGTGGACTCCTAAATGTGAAAATTTCTAAATATTATTTATGCAGAAACCCTACTATTAAATCTGGTTATACTTCTTCTACTTAATCAAGTTATTAATCTAAAATTTCAGCATTAACATCGAAGTAAACACATTAACAGTGCTCACAGATACAGATCTAAACTAAATACATGCACATAGACAAATTGACACACAAGATTTTATGGACAACTATCCCTGGAAAAACCCAATGCGAGAAAACCGATCTTCTAGCTGTTGGAGGGTTTATCTTATTAAGTAGATTCTAAGTACAACAAATCTGGACACCTTACTGGTTAACCCGAGAGAGAAAAACAAAACCTGTAGTAGTACCTCTATTTTGGAGATGGAGAAACTAACTGGTTCACACCCTCAAACGGGATATACAGAACTCAATCTTTTTTCTGTCTTAAGAAACCCCAATGCTACTCTGAAGTCACTGCGTCAGCTCTGCTAGCTTGGTAGTGCCCCTGCACTGCTTAGGAGAGGCCTGCATAACCCCAGACTTGGTGACACAGTCCCTGCGTTGCCCTAGCTGGGCCTGCATAAGCCCTGATGAACTCTTGTTGCCTCTGCACTATCCTTTCTAGGCCTACGTAGTACTGAAGCCCTCTACATTGCGCAGTTGTTGCTCCCTCTGCGTTGCTCTGCCTACTGCTTCTCTGCCTCTTTCTGACTCTTGGCTCTAGGATAAGATCATCCCCTTAGCCAATAATACCCCTCATTGCAACTGAAACACTTCTAGAAATTATTAGGAAACCATGCCCTAGAATTCTAGCTTTGTCTCAGTGCTTTGCCTCCGTGTCTATTCTCCAACTGACCCTAATCCTTTCCATTATACTTTTCTCGTTGGGTCATGATCTAATCTTGAATCGATGACTAAGAATAAAAGAAAGCTTGATCTATGTGATTTAAGTCATTTCCATCACATGTTTAAATTAATTACCTTTAATATTTTAATTTTCCTAAGTTAGACTTAGGGTCCTTAATTAAAAATATTAATTAATTAATTTTCTCTTAAACCGGATGGAATTTCTCAAATCCCTTTCTGGGTCTTGGAGATCTCATGTACTCTAGTCCCTCCACAAACTTTGGGAGCTAGAGCACATCCGAAGCTACCCCAACACTCAAAATATCAACACTCCCTCTTAGCGAGGAAAGTGCTCTAGCACAACACTACTTCACCCCGAAGTTTTGCACAGACCTCTTTTGTGGGTCTCTGCACTGATGCTTGGCCCGCTGCCCTTCATCATTGCGCTACCGCTACTCTCCTGTACTTCTGCCCATGATGCTGCCACCACCACTACCACATATGTACTGCAACTCCCTCTCAATCTGTTGCATCGTGCTGCCAATTGTTGCACTGTAACTCAGTTGCTGAGAGAAACAACTGAAAAATCTTGCCCAATCTTTGACAGACAAGTCAGTTGGGCTACATCCTCATCATTGAAGCTCCATAGTTTGATGCTCTGAATTGTCCTCTTGAAGCCACTGCATTGCTGTAGCTCTGCTCTGTGTAAGCCAGCTTTCATGGCATTGCTGAAGTGACATAATTCCCTCTACGTTGTGTTGCTACACTGCTGCTGCATCTGCATTGCGTTGCTCCCTCTCAGCATCTAGCTCTGCCTGTGCTTAATCTCTGATTCTCTACACCCACTGCTCCACTTGTCCCGCTACTGTCTTAAGGCTCCTGTAGCATGGATGTGATCTAAGAGTTCGGCTACTCAATGATCCTACCACCACTCTGTAGATGCTCTACCGATCCATGTCGCCCCACTTTTGTGGTTCATGAGCACTCATGGCTATGTCATCTTCAGAGCCATCGTCTGCCACATCAACATTGGAGGTAGAAGCTTCCTTGTCCTTTGTCTTCTAAGGACAATTGCTAACGAAATGTCCTAGTTCGTCGCACTGGAAACACTTGATCTTAGATAGATCATGCTTCTTCCTCCCTTGCTGCCTCTTTGATGCCAAGGTTGCATCTTCTTCCTCTTCCTTCTTCACTTTACTTGATCCGTTGTTGTACTATCTCTTGGTGAACCGACAGAGCTCTTCTTGTCGGAAGATCGCCCACATATTGTCCCCGTTGGGAAGGTCCGCTCTTCCCAAGGTACCTTGGATGAAAGTTTCCCAATCCTCTATGACTGCATTGAGTGCAGTACTCACCATCACATCATCCTCCACTTTCACTCCCATGGCAGTCAACTGATCTCGGATCGCCTGTAATCTGAAAAAGGAAGGGTTTGATCTCTTCTCCCTTGGCCATAATGAATAACCTCATCTGACTATCCAAAATAATTCGCCTCTGGACATATCTTCCTTCATATAAGGCAGTTAAGGCTTTCCACATCTCATTAGCCATTTTCTTTTCGGCTATGTGTGGTACAACATGATCCTTAACCCCGTCCATTATCAAGTGCTTGGGACGTGCCACTGATTCTTCATGCTTCTTCAAGATATTAGCATCGGTCAGCATGGCCAGGACTTTCTTTGCATGCTCCCTCAGACCGTATACCTCCATGACTACCAGGATTCTGGCCTTCCAGACCGCAAAGTTGGACAGATCGTTCAACCTATCCTGATCACGTAGTCCTTGAGGTGCCATCTGCTCAATAAATCTGTCAGAAATAATCCTTCTCTCTATGCTAGAGACTCGGATCTAAGGGCCTTGGCAATAAAGGCACCCTCTGCTCCCTCTAAAAACTGAATTCCTCTCTTGGAAGTCCACCAAATCACAATGAATCAACTCTCTTCGATCCTCTAATCGATCGGCAAATTTATTTAGCAGGAAATACTCTGAGAAGTTTTTCTCCTCTCGCTCTTTGTCAACTAGTGCACAGGCTAATTTGAGCAACTTCAGAAAATTAACCCCCCCAGCAACTACTGAAGCTTTGCAGCACTGCTTCTATCACTCTGAATCAGCAACAACTTTAGGAATGTGTCACCCCGGTTGGCCTTTGCATGAGCAGACAGTTCCAGCATTGTCTTTGCATTTCCTCTGCATAGTATGTATGTGGCCTATGTGGAGACTGCGTCACTTTGGCCTCTACATGGCTCTACTTCCCTGTGTTGCTAAGCTGTCCTCTTTGGTCCATCTTTCTGCGGCTTTCTTCGCTGCTTTCTGCAGTAAGGATTCTTCAGTATTCTTGTTGATGATTCAGCTAGATTTGCAATCGCTTTGATACCATGTGAAAATTTCTAAATATTACTTATGCAGAAACCCTACTATTAAATCTGGTTATACTTCTCCTACTTAATCAAGTTATTAATCTAAAATTTCAACATTAACATCGAAGTAAACACATTAACAGCCTTCACAGATACAGATCTAAACTAAATACATGCATATAAACAAAGTGACACACAAGATTTTCTGGATAAATGTCTCCGAAAAAACCCAATGTGGGAAAACCGGTCTTCTGGCTGCTGGAGGGTTTATCTTATTCAGTAGATTCTAAGTACAACAAATCTAGGCACCTTACTGGTTAACTCGATAGAGAAAAACAAAATCTACAGTAGTACCTCTATTATGGAGATGGAGAAACTAACTGAGTCACACCCTCAAATGGGATTTACAGAACTCAGTCCTTTTTCTGTCTTTAGAAAACCCAGCGTTCCTCTGAAACCCTCTATGTCAGCTCTGCTATCCTGTTGGTTCCCCTGCGCTGCTCAGGAGAGGCCTGTGTAACCCCAAACTAGGTGATGCAATCTCTGCGCTACCCTAGCTGGGCTTGCGTAAGCCCTGATGGCCTTCTATTGCCTCTGCGCTACCTTTCTAGGCCTGCATAGCACTGAAGCCCTCTGCGCTGCGTAGCTGCTGCTCCCTCTATGTTGCTCTGCCTGCTCCTTCTCTGCCTCTTGCTGACTCTTGGCTCTGGGATCAGACCATCCCCTTAGCCAATACTACCCCTCACTGCTGCTGAAACTCTTATAGAAATTCTTAGCAAACTACGTCCTAGAATTCTAGCTTAGTCTCAATGCTCTACCTTTGTGTGTGTTCTCCAACTGACCCCAAGCCTTTCCTTTATACTTTTCTCATTGGGAAACCAACAACCATGATCTAATCTTGAATGGACGACTAATATTAAAAAAAAGTTTGATCCTTGTGATTAAAGTCATTTCCATCATATGTTTAAAATTAATTACCTTTAATATTTTAATTTTTCTAAGTTAGACTTAGGGTCCTTAATTAAAAATATTAATTAATTAATTTTCTCTTAAACATGATGTAATTTCTCAAATCCCTTTTTGGGTCTTGGAGATCTCATGTACTCTAGTCCCTCAACAAATTTTGGGAGCTAGAGCACATTTGAAGCTACCCCAACAGTCAAAATCGCAACACTACTATCAAAGAAATGACATGTGTTCAAATAAAATCGAATTTCTAGCATTAAATGAGAACTGCTTACTTGGAAACTCGAATTTGTGAAGTTAATGCACATTTGGGAAGATTTGTGAGAATATTTGGTGGAGTTTTTTGTGGTAAATTGTTCCCGCATGGGTTACAACCCATATATACTTGTCATTCCATTATAAAATTTGAATATGACACAGAAGGGAAGAAGAAAATGATGTCCACTTGCCAGAATCTGATTTTTACACTTGGCAATAGAGCTCCACTTATCAAATTCGAATTTGCCTTGTGATCTCCTCCTTCTCACCACTTGGCATTTGCTTCTTCATTGGGATTTGCTCCCAGGTTTCTATATAATTGAGACATGGGCTCTCATATTCTATCTTTTGCAATGAGCTATTGTTCTTGGGGAAGCTCTGCTTCTATGTACCTGTGTTCTTCATATGAATAAAAATACTTTGGGGTTCATTCATGATTGTTATTCCATTGGATCATTGTTTGGATCATTCATGGTATATCTCTACTTGTGCCTTTGATTTATATTTCATTTTTCTCATATTCTTTTGTTGAATTGTAGATGTATAGTTATATTACATTTACCATTGGTTGTTTGATATGCTCTAGGCTAGAAAATTCTATCTATTTTCATACAAATTCTAGAGTTCTCTTGCCATTGGTTATTGATTTAACCCATATGAGCTAATGTTTGTTGGAATTTTTGTAGAGGATCATTGTTGAATCAACCAGCAAGCGTGAGGGGAAGTATTCAAGAGACCAACCCACTCTTCACATTGTTTTCAAGGAGCTCTCATCGTTATTTGGATTTCATAGAACTAATTTTTTTTATGTACTTATTCTTGCAAGGTTCTCATTCACATAGTCTACGCATGAATAAAAATATTAGAAAAATCATTTAGATCTTATAATTATGCTTTCATTTCATTATATAACTATTCAAGAGCATCTCATAAGCTAGACAAATGATGGGGATATTTTCCCATCACTTGATTTAGCCCTTTTATATTATTTTGTAGCATATTCACATACTTACGTGCTCTCTTTTCACACTAACTTTGGTTTTATTTTTGCAGCCCTAACATTCTTGTTTGTAGGTTTTTAATTTTGGACAACTAGGTCCAAACTCCATGTTGTGATGCTCGGATGAAGATACCAATATTTTTATTGGATTCCTCTTTCGGAGATATGTAAGATTGATCGAAATATCATCTTGATCAGATGAGAAGAACATTTATTTTGAATTTATTCAAGATATGTGTAGGTCGGCCTTAAGGTTTTGTGCCCCAACAGTTGTGTCACACACCCTCACTAATGGATATATATTGGTCAACGTTGGAGGACATTTTCACTCATCTCATCCTCACACATTTCTCTCTCTTCATCTGATTGGTTTGATGACCTTGGTGGCTCTTCTCTCGACATGTGGAAAAATTCCAGCAGCAGCACATTTCTGATTTCAGTCTAGGGTTTCTGCAGCAAAATTTGACAAGCATTGACTTTGGTCAACGTAAGGTCAAAATGACTTGAAACTCTCCCAAAAGTTTGATTTTTCTAATCCACATTTTCTAGCACCATTCCTGAGGAAATACGTTGACTTCAACTTTTCTGCGTTGACCTAGTTGTTGTTGCTGTTTTCATTGACTGTTGACTTACATCGTTGACTTTTGAGTTGAATGTTTTGGCTATCCTAGAGGGTTGTGTGACATTGTTGGTTGGCTGACCATATTGAGATTTTTCTGGTTGAAGCATCATGTTGACTTTCGTAATGCACCAACACACTTATATATATTTCTGGCTTGTCACTTATCGATCTACTGGTATGTTCTATCAACATTTTACTTTATTGTTTATGTGATTGCTGACTGATATTGGGATAAAAGTAAAGTTTCATCAAGCATAGAACATCTACAAAAATTTACATGGTATTAGAGCTGAGGTGACGACAAAGCCCTAGTTTGTAGCAATCACAGAAGAAGAGGATGGGTTCCTCAAACTACAATGGCTTTAAGGCTGATAACAAATTGACTGGGAAGGATGAATTCCATGCTTGGAAGATGACATTGGATCTTAATTTGGAAGACCAAGATGTCATGGACTATGTGCAGGGTAAAATCCAAGAGCCTCCATCCACTGCAACTGTTGCTGCCAAAACAAAGTAAAAGAAGGGGTAAATCAAAGCAAAGCTAATGATCAGGGACTCAATTCACAAGATTCTAGTTGCCTACATCTCTGAGCTGGGCACATCCAAAGAGATGTATGATAAATTGGTCCACATGTTCAAGGCCAACAATGTGAATCAAGTCCTATTATTCAAGAATCAATTGAAGAATCTGAAGAAAGGTAGGGATGAATCTGTTCAATCATATTTTCTGAAGTTGGTCGAGATCAGGAACAATATGCTGGCTATTGGAGAGACAATAGCTGATCGAGAGATGGTTCTCACCGCACTTGGAGGTCTCTCATCCGAATGGCATGTGTTCAACACTACCATTCTCAATAACAATGTCATACCTAACTTTGACGAAGTAGTATCGAGATGCGTACAAGAAGAGACAAGGATGAAGGAATACGAAAATGAAGGAAATGTTGCCTTCGTTGTTCATTCTAGAAAGGAGAACTTTGGTGGTCCAAGGAACAAAGGAAGAGCAAGGGCCCAAGGAAAGAAGGGCAAGTGTTACACTTGTCACAAGCTAGGTCACTATGCTAGAGAATGCCCTTTCAAGAAGGATTCTCCCGATGATGACAACAACAACAACAATCGAAGGAATGGCAATCAAAGGAAAAATAGGTTCAATGGGAAAAGGAAGGATCCCTCCGACGGAAATGGTCAACCTTTCAAAAGGTCGAGAAATTCCAGGTATGAGGAATCAAATGTTGTTGATAAAAGAAATGAATTCATTCTTGTATCTGCCCTCTCTACTGCATCTCCACCCGACACTATGGATGTCTAGTTGATAGATAGTGATGCCCCAAGGCACATCACAGGGTTCAAAGAAGCACTTTTTGATATGGTTGAGAAGGATACTAATCTGGAAATTATCCTTGGAGATAATGCCACATATCCCATGAAAGGGACAGGGACTATGACCTTCCACTTGTCTCAAGGTCAAGTCCTCCACTTACAGGATGTACTCTATGTACCTAATTTGAAGAAGAACCTTGCGTCTATTTCGGCCATGGAAGACAAATGTTTCAATGTGGCATTCATTGATGGGAAGGTGAGCATCTAGAAGAAGAGTTTCAAGGAAGCTATCATGATTGGGTTTAGAGCTGATACACTCTACCAGGTTGGAGGAAGTCCACTGGGAGCGATGACATGTGATACTATACGACAGACCGATAATGGCACTGAATATGAGACGAACGAGTTCAATAAATTTTGCAGAGAAGCTGGCATCAAGAGGGAGACCACAACTGTTTATAATCCTGAGTAGAATGAATGAAATAATAGGACCATTGTGGAAGCTTCCCATGCCATGCTATGTGACCAACGTCTACTGAAGTTTCTGTGGGGAGAAGCTGTGAACACTGATGTGTACATACAAACCGATGCCTGCATTACACTCTGGACTCCAAAACTCCCGAAGAGGTTTTCTCTGGTAAGAAACCTGACGTCTTACATTTTAGATTTTTTTGGATGTCCTTTCTATTTTCATGTGCTGAAGGAGAAGAGGAGCAATTTGGACACTTCTAGGAATAAGGGAATGTTGGTGGGCTACAGCGAAACTTCAAAAGCCTATAGAGTCTATGTGCCTGGTCAAAGGGAAGTGGAGATATGCCACGATGTTACCTTTGATGAAGATGCTTCCCTAAGGAAAGTAATCATTCTTCCGAGATCTGAGGAAGATCATGAAGCAAGGTCTGGAAATCAAGAAGAACCAAAGGATGAGACGATACCCAATGTTGAAGAGACCATCATGGCTCAAGGACACTCTCAATGATGCCGAGGGACATATGGCCCCAAGGGGGAAATTTCGTGAAAGCAAGAAGCCGAATAGATACCAAGGGTATCTAGCAGCCATGAGCACTATTGTACAATCTGAGACTAGATATTTTGAGGAATTCGTAAAGCATAAAGTCTGGAAGGATGCTATGCACGAAGATTATGAGTCCATAATGAAGAATGATGTTTGGGATGTGGTTCCAAGACTAGTGGAAAAAGTAATTGTCACCTCGAAATGGCTCTACAAGATCAAGCATGGATCTGATGGAAGTGCTGAAAATTTCAAGGCAAGATTCATTTCCTGTGGCTTCTCTTAAAAATAAAGCATAGACTATGATGATATATTTGCACCTGTGGCCCGATATACCACCATCCGATCTATCATATCCCTTGCTGCTACTCAAGGATGGAGTCTTCATCAGATGGATGTGAAGATTGCATTTCAGCATGGTGTGATAAAGGAAGAGGTGTATGTGGAGCAACCTCTAGCGTTCAAAGTCCAAGATCGAGACACCCATGTCTGCAGGTTGAAAAAATCCCTCTATGAGTTGAAGCTAGAACCTAGAGCTTGGTACGAGAGGATAGATAGCTACCTGATGAAGTTGGGCTTCACTCATAGTAATGTTGATCTAAACCTTTACTTCAAGGTTGATAGATAAAACCCTCTCATTCTGGTGTTGTATATGGACGACCTCTTCCTGACAGGTGCTGACCCTCTCATTCATCAGTGCAAGAGGGAGCTTGTTGCTGAGTTCAAGATGAAGGACCTAGGATTGATGCATTATTTCCTAGGCCTGGAGGTCTAGCAGAGACCTAGCGAGATTTTCCTTTCTCAAGGAAAATACATTGTGAATCTTCTAGAAATATTTGGTATGGTGGACTGTAAGTCCGTGTTGACACCGATAGAGCTCAACTTTAAGAAGTTGAGTGGCAGTGTTGCTGGGCCCATGTTAGCAAATCCTACTGAGTATCATCAACTTGTAGGGGCCCTAATGTTCTTAGTGAACACCTGTCCAGACGTATGTTTAGCAGTGAACACTTTGAGTCAACATATGGTTGAGCCTGATCACTTTCACTACGTTGGTGCCTAGAAACTCTTGAGATATCTCTAGGGCACGATAGACCATGGGCTGAAATACATTGCTGGGAACATGACACTCCATGGATATACTGATGGTGATTGGGCTAGCAGTGTGGTGGATCACAAGAGCACATCTGGATGCTGCTTCACATGTAGATCTGCTTTGGGCATGAAACAGAAGTCGGTAGCCCTGAGCACCACTAAGGCTTAATACATTGCAGCATGTATGACCTATTGTGAAGTCAATTGGTTGCGAAAGCTCTTCAGTGAGTTGTTCGAGCATGTGCTAGATGCCACGGTTATCCTATGTGATAACCAGAGGGGGAATCGTTTGTCAGAGAATCCTGTGTTCCACGATCAATCCAAGCATGTTGATGGTTGGTACCACTTTATCCAGGATATG
Organism: Pinus albicaulis; assembly: GCA_034641835.2. Taxonomy (NCBI): domain Eukaryota; kingdom Viridiplantae; phylum Streptophyta; class Pinopsida; order Pinales; family Pinaceae; genus Pinus; species Pinus albicaulis. The sequence continues at coordinate 727,857,296 of CM076582.1, read as the reverse complement.
GTACAGGGAGGCGTTGTAAGGCTCGATCATATAGGAACTGATGAGTAGGTTGGAGATATTCTCACAATGCCCTTGGGGAAGTTCAAGTTCCTAACCTTCCGTGAGAATCTTGTTATCGTGGAACCACCCTATTCTGAGGGTCATGTTGGACGATGAGCTCTTGGAGATCTGGGGGGCTTTGGGGATAGCTTCTAGGAGCTATAAGAAATCACAGGGCTAGGCTTGCCGACCCTTTTTGGTGTCCTTCTGCCCCACTATTATGATGATTGAGTTGGTTCACCTCTCATGATCTGTGCCCCGTATGCATCCTACCCATTTGAGTTCCATACTCATGGGACACACCTCTCATTTGGCTAGTGAGGTGGGAAAAGCTAGAGACTAGTAGCAAAGATCGAAGGATGCATCATAGATTTATGTACTCTCTATATAGGATGGCATGGTCCAACCACTTGATCTGGGATCAAGTATAGTGAGGTTTCGGACCTCCAACTGACTTCGGGTCAGGTAAACCAACTTCGGGTTGGTATGAGACTCTTTGTGAGTCCTATAGAGGTTTCGGACCTTTGGACTGAATCTGTCAATCAGGAATGATGTCTTTATGACTGACCCACTTCTATTCTGAAATAAAGAAGCCAAAAAAGCAAGTTACAATGGGATGACGCACGATGTTTGGATTGCACAGGTGGATGGAGTTCTCCCTAGTTGAGAGGGAGTGTTAATTTTGGACAAATAAGTCCAAACTCCATGTTGTGATGCTCAGATGAAGATCCCAATATTTTTATTGGATTCCTCTTTCGGAGAGGTACAAGATCGATCTAAAGGTCATCTTGATCCAATGAGTAGAACATTTATTTTGAATTTATTCAAGATATGTGCAAGTCGGCCTTAAGGTTTTGTGCCCCAGCAGTTGTATCACACACCCTCACTAAAGGATATATATTGGTCAACGTTGGAGGACATTTTCACTCATCTCATCCTCACACATTTCTCTCTCCTCACCTGATTGGTTCGATGACCTTGGTGGTTTTTCTCTCCACACGTGGGAAAATTCCAGTAGCAGCACATTTCTGATTTCGGTCTAGGGTTTCTGCAGTAAAATTTGACCAGTGTTGACTTTGGTCAACGCAAGGTCAAAAGAACTTGAAACTCTCCCAATAAAAGTTTGATTTTCCTAATCTGCATTTTTTGGCACTATTCTCGAGACAAGATGTTGACTTTGACTTTTCTGCATTGACCTAGTTGTTGTTGTTGTTTGCGTTGATCGTTGACTGACAATGTTGACTTTTGAGTTGACTTTTTTTGATGTCCTAGAGGGTTATGTGACATTGCTAGTTGGTTGACAGCCTTAACGCACCAACACACATATATATTTATGGCTTGTCTTCTGTCGATCTACTGGTATGTTCTATCAACATTTTACTTTATTGTTTATGTGATTGTTGACTGATATTGTGATAAAAAGTAAAGTTGCATCAAGCATAGAACATATACAAAAATTTACGTAGGTTCTCTCTAACTTCAATTTTCATTCCAAGGAGGTCGTGGGCATTAGGAGAGCTTGTGGATGAAGGCTAAGTCATACACCACTTTGGAGCTTGTATTCTTCAATTGTAGAACTCCTTCATCTCTTTTGAGGCTCCCATACTTGAAGGGATTTCCTTCTTGTTTCAATATTTTACATTGTATTCTCTCATCGATTCCTCTGGAAGCCCTTCAAGAGGCTCCAACCTCATTGTAACACCATAATAATAAAAACTTATGTTTTGTTGTGGGAGCGTGGGTTTCACCCATTGGCATCCCTATCTCTCCATTTCAAATGAGAGAATTTGTAGACGGATTGACTTATTGGTTTTGACATTCCCTTTTTATTTCACATCACATATGCATGCTCTAATTAGGAAGTAACACAAATCATATTTATTCTTCCTAAAGTTTGCTTCACAAATTTTAAGTTTTTATTTCTCATCATAGTAGCTACAAATTTCAAGTTACATTTCCATTTTGATAATATTGAAGCATTGTGTATTTGACAAAGTTTATCTTTCAAATAAATCACTTGTTTTCATGTCAAGCTAATTTCCTCAAGTTTAAAGTTCCTTTTGCAAAGCTATTGTGAGCACAAATCTGAATTTTATTTTTAACGCATTGCAATTTAATTTACATGCAAATTAATTGTTCATAAGCATCAGGATTTTAATTGATTCATCATTTATCTTTAGCAACTCACAATTTTAGTTTTTTTTTAAGCTTATGCATCCTATTTTACTTGAGACAATATAGAAAGTGATCTTGTGGAACAATATTACTAAGATAATTTCCATTTTTTACATAGCACTTGAAAAATTAGTTTCATATCATAGTAGGCATTCTAACTTAGTTGCATATTTAAAATTTACCTCCAAACATAAGCTTGGTTGATAGAAATTATAAGGAAAAATGCTTTCTTGGAAAGTTCTTCCATTTGGTACGAAGTAAGGTAAAAGCGTGTGACCCTATAGTTATGAAGGTGGCTTGTCCCCTTGTAGCAACGAAGGCACACGTTGGCTCGTAAGACTCAGGTGACGGGTATCATTAATGACACCGTCGTGTCCTCAGCCCCTCTTTCTTATAGTCACCCCAATTTTTACCCCTTGGTAAGAGCACAAGAGGAGGAATTCTCACCTATATTAGGCATTTTAGACTAAAATTAACCAATATTAATTGCATCGAGATCTAGTATAATTGCATTTCTTGCTAATACACCTCATGGTTTTACTTGAAAATTGTTTATTCCTCTTGTCATTGTTGAAATTGAATATTTTTTTGTGGCAAATATTTTTTTTATCTACATTTTCCAAGTAGAACACTAATTGTTTCCTTTTGAACAAGACAGCTTCTCATGCTTGGATTCATAAATTTTTTTACCTTGAAGGCATTTATAATATCTTGTGCTAACATTTTCTTGTTTCAAATTTTCAGGATTACCTTTGCTTTCCATTTGAAAGCATTTTACTTCATTTAAGAAAATAAAATTTCATTTTAAATAACAATACGTTGAAGGCACTAGTTTCATATGTATTATGCTTATTTTATGTATTGATGGTTATTGCTCACATCACCTTTTACTTATAAATCTTAAGAATTAATCTATTTGACTCTAACATTCTCCTAGAAACTCAAATCTTTAACTTAGTTTTCCATTTAGGGACCACCCCCCTTAGCTATCCTAGGAGACAACTTAAACGAAGAGATTTGGGATTAGTGTGATAGTGTAATATTCCAAATTAGGAAAAGAAGCAATATTGAACATAAAAATGAAAATATAGCAGTGAATATCAATACACCAATATATGAGACAAATGTAGAGCCATCTTATTAAACATATCAGCCAAAATGAGCATAAAATATTGAGGATCAATTCACCCAAGTAATGTAACACAAGCCTCCAATGAGTAGATAGGAAAATACATGAAGAATGGCTGCTATAAAAAATGTTGGAAGATCAATACAGCGTAGTTCTAGGGGACATAGTTGCTGCTGGAAACATAAAATAATATATAGAAACTGACATATGTCTCAAGAGATGTCAGAAATAAAGATCTAGGCCCTCAAACACTTTTCCAAGACAACCCAGGAAAGGGTTTTCAAAAATACACAAAATATCTGAATGCCGGAGTGCATCCCTAGGGTTGAATAAGCTCTGCAACTAGGCACATAAAAGAAGGTGGCTAAAACTGATGTAGAAATGTAGGGAAATCCTCCAATAGATTCTCCAAGTGAAAGGTTTATCCCTTCATTGGAAATATAACCCTCCTGATGATGCACTGAAACCACCACTGCAACTGCTCTCTGAAATAATGCAGTCTAAGAGGGAAACTACGTTGTAGGGGTTGGTAATAGCTTGGCCTGGTGCCAAATTATTAAATAAAGCCCAAGGACCGTCCTTGATGGCCTCCCAATGGAAAGGCTACCTCTGCACTGAAAAACAAGCTCAGAAAGTGGCCTTATCAATCCTCCACTGCCTCTGCCCTCTAACTCAACACAACCCTGGAAGAAACTGTGTTGTAGCTGAAGACTGAAGCTAGCCTGAATGCAAGAATGTGGATATGAAGCTCACAAACCTCTCTTGATTGGGCACTCAAAGTCCCCCGAGGATGAGGGTGGGATTCCTACTCGAGAACACCCTTGTGCTAAACAGCACAGCAAACTCCGCTAAACAGCTGAAGTGTGCAAGAAGTCATGTAGACCAAAAACATAACAATAATCAACCTGGCTCCTATGGCCACCTCTCTCTTCCTTATATGCATTGAGATCCTTCTCACCTTGGGCCCCACTCATTAAAGCCACTACTCTCATGGAAAATTCCTCTCATTCACACTGTGTTGTCTCTCATTAACTATCCATTCCCTCCATACCAGCAATGTTGATTTGGTCAAATTTGACCCCATCCATATCCTCCAATCTCTATTCACACATCAGGTTTCTTTATTGAGCTACTAAGATGCTCCTTATTCACATTAGGAGTTATTTTATTCCTACTAAGGAGATTTATGGGTCTCCCTACCCTCTTATTCTTCTATCTAAGTAGCAAAAACAAAATTTAATATTCCAACTAGCTAAAAGCTAATATGGAATATTACAGACAACTCCATCTCTGAGTTCCTTGCCACCAACCACACCTTGTGGGGTTAAAGGCTTCTCCCTCTAACTGTAGGTAGGTGTAGGCATCAAGCAATTAGCAGGCACTACAGAGAAAAAATACTGCAACAATACATCTATCCTTGGCGATATAAAATATGGCCGATTCACACCCTCAAATGGGATTTACAGAACTCGAGCCCTTTCTGGCCCACTGGAAACCCCAGCGCTACTCCCCAGCCCTCTATATCAGCCTTCCTAGCCTGTGTCAGCCTCTACGCTGCTCTGGAAGGGCCTGCGTCACCCCTGAAGGGTTTACACTTCCCCCGCACTGCCCTCAATGGGTCTGCGTCAACCTTGTGTGGCTCCAGCTGCCTCTGCGCTACCCCTGTTGGGCTCTGGCAAGACTGTGTAGCACTTGGTTGCCTTTGTATTGCACTGGTATGTTGCCTCTCTGCCACTGTTTTACTCTTGTCCTGAGATCAAACCATCCCCTTGCTAATACTTCCCCTCACCACACTACAAACTAATTCTGAAATTATTAGCAAACCACGCCCTATAATTTCAGCTTAGCTTCAGTGCTCCGCCAATGTGTGTGTTCTTCAACTGACCCAAAGCTCTTCTCTTATACTTTTCCCATTGGCAAACCAATGGCTATGATCTAATATCTAATAGACGGCTAATATTAGAAGTTTCTTGATCTTCATCACTTAAGTCATTCTCATCACATGTTTAATTAAATTCACTTTAATCTTTTAATTTTTCTAAGTTAGACTTAGGGTCCTTAATTAAAAAGATTAATTATTTTAATATCTCTTAAACTTGATGGAATTATTCTAAATGCTTTATGGGTCTTGGAGATCTCATGTACTCTAGATCCTCCACAAAATTTGGGAGATAAATCACATCCGATGCTACTCCAAAATCTCAACATAATTGACTATAACCTAGTCCATGGCAGTCACATATGACCTTGGTAAAGATCACACACACCCAACTGGTCGCCATGTCAAGCTCCATGACCTAAAAGAGTATATCCTAGATCTCATCTCATCTCATCTCATCTTGTCTTAGAAGAATGATTCACAACGACAATAGGGGAGATCGATTTACCACAACCAAGTCCATGGTCGTCATAAATGACCTTGGTAAAGATCACACACCCTATGTCCACTAATTGATCCTCATCCAACTTGATCCTCGGCGATCAAGCCATAGAAAACTTGCATCCAACACTTGGGGAGATCAATTTACCTTAACCAAGTCCATGGAAATTGTGTCATACTTTGGTAAATATCACACACACCTAAGTCTCCTCACCCATTGGCCAGATGGGTGGAAATCCTGGCAAGCTTAACCATCCCAATATGGCCCTTGGTCAATAATGACATGAAGGTGACTTGTGGGTAGGATGCATACTAGAGAAATTACTCAACTAAGTCCATGGCTTCAGGGAGTACTCTCACACCCAAGAGCCTCGCTGCTCAACCCCCCCCCCCCCCCCACCAAGTCCATGGCTAGTCAAAAGAGTGGGGGAAGAGCATATGCTCAGTGTTCTCAATCAACAGTGTTCCCTCTCAAGGAGGGATATATTCTCCTGCACTATAATTTGGTCCCTGAAGAATAATACCTTTGCTTTGGTCAATGGCTTGGTGACAATGTCTGCAATTTGCTCATTTGTCGAGATGTGTTGGAGCCTCACTCCTCCTCTCTGTTCCATATCTTGTTGAAGAATAATAGCCATGGTCATCATTTCCATCAAAAATAAAATAATAATAAAAATCAAAAATTGTAAAATTAAAATTGAGATTTGAATTTTATAATTTTCCCTCCAAAATAATTTTCAAGTCGTCTAGGCTCCTAAATTCTCCCATTCAACCTCCTCAAATGTCTATATAAAGGAGACCTCTCCTCCTCATTGGACACACATCAATCTATCTCACATGAGCTTTGTTCCAGTGAATTTCAGAAGGAGAAAGGAGGGTTTAAATTTCAGGAGAAGGGTTTTGGGAATTCATCTTGTGCTTGTGTATTGGTCTAGTTATTCTCTTGACGTTGCTTATGATGTATTGATGTACTATGAACTCTCTCTCTCTCTCCCCTAATGAACAATTTATCAGTTTTCCCCTTGTGGGTTTTTCTCGTGCCTCAAGCCTAATTTATGTGTCTCTCGTCTCATGGTTTCTGAGTTATTTATTTTGTTTATACTATGATTTACTATTTCTCTTTCATTGATCCAGGTGGATATTGGTGGCCACCCATTTATTCTATTTGGACCCCCACCATCGGTTCTTTCAGTTTTTCACTTTTAGCACATCTTACTATTTTTAGCAGGTTTTTGGGTTCTGAACTTCCGGAGCCGTTTTGGGGCCCTAATGATCCAAGTGGATATTGGTGGCCACCCACCTATTCCATTTGAAACACCACCATTAGTTCTTTCAGTTTTTCAGTTGCAGCACAACTTACTATTTTTAACAGTTTTTCGGGTCCTGAACTTCAGGAGCCGTTTTTGAGGCCCTAAACAAAAAATTGTACTCCTCAGATAGATATTTCTAACGAGGTATGATTCACATCATACGGAGATTTTATGCCAAAGTTACATCCCCAGGAAGTCGAAACACCAATTTACCCAAACGGGGCCCATAGTTTTGGCGATTCATCTCCTACGGTTAGGTTTTTGGATGTTTAGGGTTTTGCATTGTTTCTCAACAATAAATAGGACTTCGAGCCTCATTGTAACATCAGAGGCATGTAGCCGCCACATCTCTTCTCAGAGATAATCCTACCAGTGCCCTACTTTTTTATTTCCATTATGTCTATAAGCATACTTCTGTTATATGATATTAATGAAACGAAGTTTTATTTCTATTGCATCTCTGTGTTTGTGTTTATTTCTGTATATTATTGAGTTCCTGCATGAATCTGGATCAGTGGTATCAGAGCAGTCTGCTCTTTCTCTGTTTTCTTTGCATGTCCCCAACATAGTCAGGGTATAAGGAGTTAGGACTCGATCTAGTTGAACCCTTGCAAGATCAGCCTCGCAAACCCCGACAACCTCCCATGGCGGAAGGAAAGAAAGACGAGGGAGCAGGAGATCCTATCAAAATATTACTCGAGGAGGCCTTTGAGAGACAAAGGAACACGATGATGGATAATGTTTCTTAGATCCTTCAACGGCTGCCCACCTACGACGCATCTGCATCAACCAATAACTCTAGAGGTGCCACTCCCTTCAAGGTACAGGTAAACTTTTACATTCCTGTATTTGAAGGCCAAATAGATGCAAATGCCATTGATAGATGGTTTAATTTTCTAGAAGGGTATTTTTTGGTCCATGTTTTCTCCAACCGAGAAAATATTTTTTTTGCACTTCTCAAAGCCGCCCCCCATGTTAAAGACTTGTGGGAAACCTACTGTGAGCAAAAGGATGAGGGTGAACCCTCTCTGTTCTCGGTCACACCCACTTGGAATTCATTCCGAGACAGCATAAAGGAACAATACTACCCCATGGGGAGCTATGAGGACAAGTACATCCAATGGACCACGCTACGGCAGCAAAGGGATCAAGTTGTGCATGAACTGACGAATTTGTTCCATACCCTGCGCACAAATTTGGGTATTAAAGATTCAGAGAGACATTTGGTGCTCAAGTACCGCAACTGTCTGCATAGACACATTCAAGAGGAAATGGAGTTCCTCGACATTACCTCGCTTGGCATGGCATATCGTTGTGCCGCCAAGATTGAGAAGAAATTTAAGTAGAAGAAGAGAGAATTGGATCCATGAATCTGAAGCTAGGGAAAGGCGCCCTTGAACCACAGAAAAAGGGGTAGAGCCAAAGCAGGGCAACTAAGAAAACCACCACAAATCCAAAGAAGGACACGGGGAAGTGGTGTGAATTCCATAATATCCCCACTCACAGCAACAGAGTGTAGGGCCAAACAATTGTTGGTGGTCGATCTGAAGGCATCTGAATCAGATGCATGTTCTAATCCTGAGCCATAACTAGACAAGGGAGATGAAAAAGGGAAGCAGATCATTGATGCAGACCCTAGTGCCATTGTTTCCACCACCAAGCTCCACAGGGAGGATCCCGAGGATCCAGAGGAGGGGGAGCACCTTTTCCATTCGCAGATGTGGGTGAAGGGTTCCCCATTGCAATTTCTTGTCGATAGCAGAAGCCAAAAGAACCTCATTTCAGTAGAGGTCGTGAAGCGGCTTGCCCCACCAACCATAGCACACCCGCAGCCGTATACCATTAGGTGGATTCACCAAGGGAGAGATCTGTGCGTGCGCCAACAGTGTCGCCTTCCATACAGCATCAACCCATTCACGGATTAGGTATTGTGTGATTTTTCTCCTCTTGATGTAGCTAATGTATTATTGGGCCAACCATACTTGTGGAGGCGACATGCTGTGTATAAGTCTAGGCCTCGTGCTGTTATTATTACTTTGGGAAATAACTTGTACAGGATACCGAAGGTGGTACAACCTCATGTCATCTCTTTGACTACTGCAAAACAACGCAGTAAGATTGTTTCCCAAACCAGGAAATTTATTTTCCTTACAACACGCTCACAGGGAAAGAATACTATTGTGTCCACAACCTCAAAATAGGGCTCACCTACACGATTGCAGCAGATGGACAAAGTCATAGAGGAATACGAGGACATTTTCTCCTCGATCACAAAGGTTCATGTACACTGTCAAGACAAGCACTCCATTGAGCTGATCCCCGATGCACTGTCGCCTAATGGCTACATACCTCATGTGACTACATAGACATAATCCAAACATATACTATCTAAGGCTGATAAAGAAACCAAATTTACTGAAAGCATCCAGCATGGCATCTTCGACAAATCTAATACCCAGTTCAACAGAATTTGCCTCATCTCATGGAGGATCTCAATGCAATGGGAACCATTGCTTCCTTAGAGAGGAGGAATGATTCAAGTGGATATTGGTGGCCATCCATTTATTCCATTTGGACCCCCACCATCGGTTCTTTCAGTTTTTCACTTTCAACACATCTTACTATTTTTAGAAGGTTTTTGGGTCCTGAATTTCTGGAGTTGTTTTGGCGTCCTAATGATCTAGTTGGATATTGGTGGCCACCCACCTATTCCATTTGAAATGCCACCATCATTTCTTTCAGTTTTTCAGTTGCAGCACAAATTACGATTTTTAGCAGTTTTTCAGGTCCTAAACTTCTAGAGCCGTTTTGAGGCCCTAAACGACATTTTTGGGGAAAACCGGGAACAACATGGATCCTTGGACTAATGTTACTCACATGAAAATTTTTACTTGGATAGATATTTCTAACGAGGTATGATGCACGTCAAACGGAGATCGTATGCCAAAGTTATGTCCCCGAGCAGTTAAAACAACAATTTACCTAAACAGGGCCCAGAGTTTTGGCGCTTCATCTCCTACGGTTAGGTTTTTGGATGTTTAGGGTTTTTCATTATTTCTCAACAATAAGTAGGCCTTCGTGCCTCATTGTAACACATTTCAATGGCATGTAGCCACCACATCTCTTCTCAGATATAATCCTACCAATGCCCTAGTTGTTTATTTCCATTATATCTATAAGCATACTTTTGTTATATGATATTAATGAAATGAAGTTTTATTTCCATTGCATCTCTGTGTTTATGTATATTTATGTATATTATTGTGTTCCTACATGAATCTGGATCAGTGGTATCAAAGAAATCTGCTCTTTCTCTGTTTTTCTTTGCATGTCCCAAATGCAGTCAAGGTATAAGGAGTTAGGGCTTGATCTGGTTGAACCCTTGCAAGATCAACCTTGCAAAATTTGATGACCTCCCATGGTGGAAGAAAATAAAGATGAGGGAGCAGGAGATCCTATGAAAAAATTGCTCGAGAAGGCCCTTGAGAAACAAAGGAACGCAATGATGGATAACTTTTCTCAGATCCTTCAACGGCTACCCACCAATGTCGCATCTGCATCCAACAACAACTCTGGAGGCACCACTCCCTTCAAGGTACAGGTAAAATTTGACATTCTGTTGTGGCTAGCAACAACCCCCCTTCTTATTTAGTATTAGTGGTAATACTAAATAAGTGGGGACCCTTACTCAAAAAATCCAAAAAATCAATTAGTGATTGTTTTCCTTTTTCAATAAAACTTACTATCATAAACTTAGGAGAAAATTCCTTGAAAAATCTAGAAAACTTAATTTTTATGATAGCTTAGAATTGAATCATTCTTTGAGGAATATCACATCGGAAAAAGGTAAATGAACACCTCTTTATAAGCGGAATTCTAAAAAATGTGATATGAAACTACGCGCTAAAGGAACATTCATCACATCACATGCTTAGAATGTTATATCTTACGATGAAAACTTCAAATCACCGATGAGCGATAATATATATCGCAAATCGCATATCGCAGAAAATATGTTAACGGATGTTTGTCATATATTATGTCTTGCAATCTTGCGATATTGCGATATAGAGATTTCGCGATGTTACAATAATTGCGCTATTTGATTCCACGAGATTGTGATTTTGCGATATTACGAAGAAAATCGCAGATTTTTAAAGGCTCATTACACGAAGAAAATCTTTTCGTAAATCGAGACCCCGTTATACGCTTTAATGTTAAATTAATGAATTGATTGTCATTCATTAATGAAAAATGGTTTTGTTCTAATTGAAGAGTTATTTCATGTAAGGTAGTATATTTCATACGTCTTCAGTATTTAAAACTTTCCTGTCACCTTTTTCTATCATTATTCTCACTTAATTCATGAATTGCAGGAGCAAAGAGCTGAGAACTATACAAAGCAGTATTCAAAATAAAATGGGAAAGAAAGAAAAGGCTCCAAGTTCGGAAGATAAAGAGATGACGTCCTTATACACAGACACTGCCTGTAATAGAGACGCTGGTATCACTACTTGGGAGGGCATGTATAATCTTCATGAAGAAGAGAACCCCAGAGTAATGGAGGTTACGGCTACTGCGGGATCACATGGGTCTTCTGAAGCATCTCTTACAGAGCTAGCTTGTTCATTCTTGCACCGAATAGCAGCGAGACCTAGAATTCTTTCGTACACAAATATGATTAAACTGGTGCTGGATAGCACTGATATTTCGGACAGACAGTTTAAGACTCAGGGTCAAGAGCTCATTGGCTCATTTACTCCACAGGATTTGAGACTCATGTATCATTTTCCGGAGCCACAGGAAACTTATAACAAACATTTTATGGAGAAGTTTTCCAAAGAAAATGAAAACCTGGCAGAATGCACCAAGGACTGGTCCAGGAGAGATGAACCATTGAAGAAAGATAAACACGGTATGTATAGTACTGGTTCTCTCACTTCTCTGTATTGCTTTACTGCTGCTATGCTCTGTCAACTTTTTGGAAAGCCTGACATTAATAAGTTTTCACCTGAATGGCTTCCGTTGTTGAATGCTGATGTTAATGCTACCATTGTGGATTGGGCTAAGATACTTTCTGACAACTTAGCCACGACTATTTTCAATTATCGGTCTAAGAGAACTGTTTCTCAAATGATTTATCCTCCTTTTTATTTATCTGCTTATGTGATGGATTCAATCTGTTTTGTTTCTAAATTTCCATTAATGGGTTGGAAATGGACAATTCAAGATCCCCTTCCCATTCATGTTTATCACAAAGAGTTGTGGGATTTAGAGTTCATTCCCTGTTTTTACAAGATTTTCCATTGCATTATGTTACCCCTGTATAGAATATTGTATGATAAAGATGCTCCAAGGTTTTCTCCTGAAGCATAGGTAGACATTATACCTGTTGCGAGATGGTTTGGAGAAGAATTATTTACATATGTTAGGGTTTTTGGAATTTTTGCTTCTCCTCATGTTTTACCATTGTATGTTCCTGATAAACTCATCGCCCGAGAAATTGCTTATCAAACTTGTGGAGAAGGAGGTTTGACTAAAGAGTTGAAATACAAGAAGAAGGCTATCTAGCCTCAATTTCCTATGGCCTGTGGGGCCTTTTCATTATTTGATGTTGGTCATGCATTTAAAGAAGTAAACAATATTACATGTTTACATTTTTTCAAGTTTCCAAGAAGACCATTCGATCCATATGATGTTGTTAAAAATTTCACTACTACAGTCAAGATAAGAGTGTTTTCTAAAGAAGAAGATTTGTTTGATGACATGTTCCAAGAAAAAGGCACACTTCTACATTCGGCTCAAATACGTTTTCCTCCATCAGAGTTTCAAGAATTCAAAATATATAGAGAAAGGAGGTTAACTACTATCCCTTTGGATAAATTGCACTTGGAACCCGTAAGGGAACCAACTCCTAGTGTCAATCTTAATAGAAGTTCATATACAAACAGGTCTAAGTCAAAGTCCGGAAATTTGTCAAAAACTTGTCCTCAGAACATGCACTTTTGCACCCTCCAAGGAGGTTTTGATGAATGAATGGAACAGGATTTATTGATATCTGCATTTAATATCTGCTACTGATGTTGCACTTCTGTACTCTTAGTGGATTTTGAATTAAGAAGAGATAAGTCATTATTGATTGAAGCTCATGAGTAGAACTAGTTATAAATGGTACTTTTATCTCTTAACTATTTCTACCTCCGTGTTAAAGTGATATTTATGTTCAGTTGTTTATTTATTAACGCTTGAATGTTTAAGTTATCATTTGGCACTTTTGTACAGTGATAGCCACTTGTTTATGCTTAATGTATGAATAGCTTATTATGCGATATATTTTTCACAACTGTTTCGTCTAAATTTTTATACGAAGTGGTTTATCTTTATTGAATTATTTTCTTATAACAGTTGAATGATATTTATTACCAATTTCTATTTGAAATCATTTTAGATCGCATAAAGAAAATATTACATCTCGGGTTTAGTTTAGAATTAGATATTTCTGTTTAATTAGATTACAATTTACATGTTATTAGATTAGAATTAGAATAAAAGCATTTCACTTAGGAACTTTCTTAGAAATGACATATCAATTATCAACACACACACACACACATATTGGGAAACTGGTCCCATTATCCCCAGTCGGACCCACTACACCAAACGGAAAAGGAGCTGCTAACCAAGGTCCGGACCGGGTGGGTATCCCCCTTGTTGTAGACCCGATTTTTGGGGCTTCAACACATTCCTATATTTGAAGGCCAGATAGATGCAGACGTCGTCGAAAAATGGCTGAATTTTCTAGAAGGATATTTTTCGGTCCATGATTTCTCCGATTGAGAAAAAATTATATTTTCACTTCTCAAAGCCACCCCCCATGTCAAATACTAGTGGGAAACCTACTATGGGCAAAAGGATGAGGGGGAAACCTCTCTGTTCTTGGCCGCACCCACTTGGAATTTGTTTCGAGATGGCATCAAGGAACAATACTACCCCGTGGGGAGCTATGAGGACAAGTACATCCAATGGACCACGCCACGGTAGCAAAGGGATCAAAATGTGTACAAACTGATGAATTTGTTCCATACCCTGCGCACAAAGTTGGGTATTAAAGATTCAGAGAGACATTTGGTGCTCAAGTACCACAGACACATTTATGAGGAAATGGAGTTCCTTGACATTACCTCGCTTGGCACGACATATTTCTATGCCGCCACGATTGAGCGGAAATTTAACTAGAAGAAGAGAGAATTGGATCCGCAAATCCGAAGCCAGGGAAAGGCGCCCCCGAACCACAGAACAAGGGACAGAGCCAAAGAGGGGAAACTCATAACACCACTAAAAATACAGAGAAGGAGATGGGGAAGTGGTGTGAATTCCATAACAAACCCACTCACATCACAACAGAGTGTTAGGCCAAACAATAGGTGGTGGCCGAACTGAAGGCACCCGAATCAGATGCAAGTTCTGATCTTAAGCCAGAACCATAAAAGGGAGATGAAAAATGGAAGCAGATCATTGATGCAGACCCCAGTGCTATTTTTGCCACCACCAAGCTCCATGGGGAGGATCTCATGGATCCATAGGAGGGGGAGCGCCTTTACCATTCACAAATGTGGGTGAAGGGTTCCCCACTGCAATTTATTATCGATAGCAGAAGCCAAAAGAACCTCATTTCAGCAGAGGTCGTGAAGCGGCTCAGCCTACTAACCATAGCACACCCGTAGACGTATACCATCAGGTGGCTTCACCCAGGGAGAGATATGTGCGTGCGCCAATAGTGTCGCCTTCCATACAGCATCAAGCCATTCACATATGAGGTATTGTCTGATGTTGCTCCTCTTGATGTAGCTAATGTATTATTGGGCCAACCATACTTGTGGAGGTGACATTTTTTGTATGAGTCTAGGCCTTGTGATGTTATTATTAATTTGGGAAATAACTTGTACAGGATACCGGAGGTGGTACTGCCTCCTGTCATCTCTTTGACTACTGCAAAAAAACGCAGTAAGATTGTTTCCCAAACCAGGAAATTTATTTTCCTTACAACTCACTCACAGGGAAAGAGGAATATTATGGCCACAACCTCAAAATAGGGCTCCCCTACACGGCTAAGCAGATGGAAAAAGTCATGGAGGAATACGAGGACATTTTCTCCTCACTCACAGAGGTTCCTCTTCATTGTCAGGACAAGCACTCCATATAGTTGACCCCCGATGCACCACTACCTGATGTTGCATACCTCATGCGACTACACGGACAGAATACACACATGTACTATCTGAGACTGATAAATAAACCAAATTTACTGAACGCATCCAACATGATTTATTTTTCATAAAAACTACAACTGATGTATTTGTCACAATCCCTCCTCAATTAGATATAGAATGGCTCTATAAAATTTATCCGAAAGATGTGTGTGAAATTCCTTCACAAACCCCGCACAAATGAGATTAATATATCCCCACGAAATCTGCTCGGAAACACCTCTGTGCAGACCCTAAAAATGATGAATTTGACTCTCACAGGAGCAACAACTTCCAACTCTTAAATTCACCCCAAATGCTAGTCCACCCTCGGTGAAATTTCTCCTAAATTCGTTGGCCAAAATTCCCCTTGAAACTCCCTCAACTCACTAGAACGACTACTGCCCTTGCGTTCTCCTGGAAGTTTGAGTTGGCTGAAACAAGAGCTGATTTTCCCCACGAAATCTAGCAAATCTCTTCCCAATAATTCTGAAAATATTTCCTAGGGTAGCACTCTAAGTCCACCGAAGAAAGAGCTAAAATTTCTACTCGAAAATCTTCTTGTCCTAAGTAGCACTGGTAGTCTTGGATAAGCAGCTCAAGAGTACTCTAATTCAGAAATTCAAATTTTCAAAATCCCCAAAATGAGTCTCACATCCAATTTATAGCCAGCCTGTGAAAATTTCTTAATCTAAAAAACCCTACTACTAACCATTGATTTAATTCTCCTACTTGATTATTTATACAAGTTATTAATCTGAATATTAAGAAAAACAATGAAGCAAACACAAATAGAAGCCTACACATATAGATCATTTAATGAATATAATACTCATATGAAAAAGTGACACGCTAATTTTTCGGACAAATGTCCTCAGAAAAACCCAATGCGGGAAAACCAGTGCAGCTAGCTCTAGAGGGTTTTATTATTATGAAGAATATTAATACAACAATTTTTGGACACCACACATGGTTGGCCCTATAGATAAAATAACGGAAACAATACGTCTTTCACTCGGAGACAGAAAATATGGCTGATTCACACCCTCAACCGAGATTTACAAAACTCGAGCTCTTTCAGGACCACCGGAAAACCCAGCGCTGCTCCTCAGCCCTCTGCGTCAACCTTACTGACCTGCATCCACCTCTGCCCTGCTCTGGAAGGGCCTTCGTCACCCTCTTAGGGTTTACGCTGCCTCTGCGCTGCCCTGACTGGGTCAGCGTCAGTCCTGCGTGGCTACTGCTACCTCTGCGTTGCCCATAATGGGGCTTTGGCTAGACTGCGTAGCACTCGTTGCCTTTTGTGTTGTTGGATATGCCATCTCTCTATCGCTATTGTATTATTGGCCTAGGATCATATCATCCCTCACCAATATTTCCCCTCGCTGCACTACAAACTCTTTTTGAAATTATTAGCAAACCATGCCCTAAAACTTCATCTTAGCTTCAGTTCTCTTCCAATGTGTTTGTTCTCCAACTGACTGTAGAAATTTCTAAATATTATACTTTATGCAGAAATTATTACTGTAAATCCGATTATGCTCCTCCTACTTATGCAAGTTATTAACTGAATAAATTCAAGTTAAAATTGAAGAAAAACACATAACAGATCTCTACCAATCCAGATCTAGAATAAGCACATGCACACATTGACAAAGTGACACAGTTATTTCTGGAAAAATAGTCCTGGAAAAACCCAATGTGGGAAAATCGTTCTCTGGCTGCTAGAGGGTTCTATTATGAAGAATATTTCTGAATACACAAATTTGGGTTCCAGATTTGGAAAACAGACAGAGAAAAACACTAGATATACAACTTACTGGCTGATCTAGGGCCAAAATAATGACTGATCCACACCCTCAAACGGGATTTACAGAACTCAGCCAAGATTAGGGTCTGGAAACCCTAGCGCTACCGCTGAAAGCCTTTGCATCAGCCTCTGAAGTCCTCCAACCCCTCAGTGCTACTTCAGAAGGGACTGTGTTACCCCAGACTGGGTGACGCAGTCACTATGCTACCCCTTAAGGGTCTCTTCGTAACCCCTGAGGGTTTCCTACTGAAAATCACGTTGTCCTTAGTGGGACTGCGTTGTCCTTGATGTTGCCTTTCTCTATGCTATCATTGCTACTACTGCCTTCCTCGACGCTGTCCTTGAGCTGATCCCTACTGTTAGCCTCCTATACCAATAGGTTTCATCTTTCATGATTGTCTTGATTGAATTATAGAATATGTTCAAACCTTCTTACTTGAGCAAAGGTGTTCCATATTCTTAAAAAAACCAAAAAATCAAAAAAGTTAAAAAATGTAAAGAGGGTATACCCTAAAAGAAAGATCAAAGGGTAAAAAGAATAAAATGGTCAAAAAAGTGAAACATGGTGAAAGATTCTTAGCTGCCTTTCATCCCTTCAAGATCATCCCATCCACTTTAAATTTTAAGGATTGTTCTCTGTCTAGCTATCTTGCCCTGTAATACCATCTTGTGCTTAGAATAGAAATCCAGTAAAACCATCCTTTGATTCCATAGCCCAATGGACTGAAAGCTCTCAACCTTGCCCTTAGTTTGTGGATTCCACCATTTTCCCAAAACAAACTTTGAATCTATAACTAGCCTAAAACCTTCCAAAAACAAAGATAAATCATAAAGAGAGAGTCCTCTCTGGATGCAGATTGGCTAGATTCTGCATCTAAAAGGTTGGTTTGTGGTTACCTCGGGTATACTTTCCTCTTACACAACTTCTAGGAAAACCTGAGTGATAACACCTACCTCTTGTGTATTCTAGACCCCAAGATCAGATCATCCCCTTGGTCTAAATTCCCCTCTCTGCAACTGAAACACTTGAGAATTCTTAGCAACCCCGCCCTAGAATCTTAGCTTAGCTTCAGTGCTCTGCCTCTGTGTGTCTTACAAATGACCCCAAGCCTTTCCTTTATACTTTTCTCGTTGACAAATCAACGGCCAAGATTAAATCTTTAATCAATGGCTAAGATTAAAAGAAAGTTTGATCTGTGTGACTTAAGACAATTTCATCACATGTTTAATTAAATTCACTTTAATTATTTAAGTTCCCTAAGTTTTAACTTAGGAAATACATTAAAATAATTAATTAATTTAATATCTCCTAAACCAGATGATTCCCAAATCCATTTATGGGTCTTGTAGATCAGGTGAACTCTAGTCCCTCCACAAAATTTGGGAGCTAGAGCACAATTGATGCTACCCCAAATACATAAAATCTCAACACCCCATCTTAGCGTCAAGGGTGTGCTCTAGCAATACATCACACTTATGCATTACATGATTTTGGGCACAGGTTATGTGTTGCCGATGCTTGGCCTGCTGCCACTCAACTCTGCACTATTGCTGCCATTCTGTATTTTTTCCCATGACTCTACCACTGCCACTTCAACCTATGTACTGCAGCTCCCTGTCAATATGTTGCATTTATGCTGCTCATAGCACAGCCACTGCTTGATCTGCTACACTGCAACTTTAGTTATTGAGAGAAATCACTGAATCTCCTGCCCAATATTTGACCGACAAGTCAGATGGGATACATCCTCATCACTGAAGCTCCATAGGCTATAGATCTATGTTGGCATCTAAAGAACAATGCATAGCTACATCTCTACCTGCGTAATTAGACTCCCTCTGCACTACAGAAGTCACATCAGCCCCTTGTTCTGAAATCTATCATGTTGTTGTTGCACTGCGCTGTCCCTCTGAAGCCTTATGTGTTGTTGCAGCTCCGCACTTCGTAATAAAAACTGCTCTGTGCTACTAAAGTCATATCAGCCTCTGCGCTACTACTGCTTCAATGCTATTATTGCTTCGCTCTACGTTTCTCCTCCCAGCCTTCAAATCTGCCTTTTCCTTTGCCTCATCTGTGATATATGCACCCACTGCTCCACTTGTCCTGCTACTATCTTAAGGTTATCGTAGCTCTCTTGTGATCCAAGAGATGAGCTGCTCAAGGATCCTGCCTCTCTTCCATGTAGCTCCTCTACATGTCCATGTCACCCCACCTCTGTGGTTCATGAGCACACATGGTTGCATCATCTTCTGACCCATCATCTGCCACAACTACTTTGGAAGAAGATGCTTCCTTATCCTTCTCTTTCTTAGGACAATGGCTGGCAAAATGTCCCATTTCACCACACTGGAAGCACTTGATCTTTTAAATATCGTTCTTCTTCTTTGGCTGCTTCTTCGATGCCAAGGCTGAATCTTCCTCATCTTCCTTCTTCACTTTGCTAAATCCTGGGTTGTGCTGCCTCTTGGTGAATCTGTGGAGTTCTTCTTGATGCAGAATTGACCACAAGATTTCCCAATCTGGGAGGTTTTCTCTACCCAAGATACTTTGGACAAAGGTTTCCCACTCATCTGTGACTGCATTTAGGGCAGTCCTGACTATCACAGCATCATCCACCATTGCACCTGTTGCATTCAGTTGATCTCTGATTGACTGCAGTCTAAAGAGGAAGTACTCCATGTCTTCTCCCTTGATCATCATGAATGACCTCATTTGGGTCTCCAACAACATTTTTTTTGGACAGAATTTCCCTCATACAGGGAAGTCAAGGCCTTCCACATCTCATTAACTGTCTTCTTCTCAGCTATGTGTGGTATAATATGGTCCTTGATACTATCCATAATCAGTCGCTTGGCATGCCCAGCAGCTTCCTTATGCTTCCGAAGGAGATCCACATCTGTCGATGTGGCCAAAGTCTTCTCTGCATGGTCTCTTAGATTATAACCCTCAAGGACAATCAGGATCCTTGCCTTCCAAACTGAAAAGTTGGAGAGACCATCCATCCTATCCTGATCACGCAGTCCATGAGGAGCCATCTTCTCAGAATGTATCGGAACTTCCTTTTTTGTTTTCTAGAGAAATGGTTTAAGGCCCTTGGTGAAATAGGTGCCTTCTGCTCCCTCTGACACTTGATTTCCCTCCTTGGAAATCTACCAAATCAACTATGAGTCAGCTTCTTCTTTGCTAACCAAAACTATAAGTTTCCTTTAGCAAGAAACTTTCTGAGAAGCTGATTTCCTCCCACACTTTGTCACTTGTGCTAAGGCTAAAATCTGAAAACTTCAAAATTTTAACCCCACCAGCTCTTCTAAATTTATGCATCTTTTCTGCATTCTTTTCCGAATCTGACAGATTCAAATCTTAATCACACTGGCTGGCTTTAGACTAATATAGCATTGTTTCTAAGCTGCCTCTGCGCAGTAATTGTGTGGGCTTGCTAGGACACAGCGCTGGAAAACATCACCCTTCCCTCTGCGTGAGTCTTCTCTTGAAAACTGCGTTGTCCCTTCAGATCTGCGTTTTTGCTACTTTTCCAACTGCTTTCTGCAGCTATATCCTTCAGATTATCTTACTGGTGACCCTCCTAGATCTGCAATTGCTCTGATGCCATGTAGAAATTTCTAAATCTTATACTTTACGCAGAAATTATTACTATTAATCTGGTTATGCTCCTCCTACTTATGCAAGTTATTAAATGAATAAATTCAAGTTAAAATCGAAGCAAAACACATAAAAAATCTCTACCAATCCAGATCTAGAATAAGCACATGCACACATTGACAAAGTGAGAGTTATTTTTGGACAAATAGTCCCCAAAAAAACCCAATGTGGGAAAACTAGTCTCTGGTTGTTGGAGGGTTCTATTATTAAGAATATTTCTGAATACACAAATCTGGGTTCCAGATCTGGAAAGCCCGAAAAAGAAAAACACTAGATCTATAGCTCACTGGCTGATTTAGGGCCAAAATAATGATTGATCCACACCCTCAAATGGGATTTACAAAACTCAGCCCAGATTAGGGCCTAGAAACACCAGCGCTGCCCCTGAAAGCCTTTGCGTCAGCCTCTGAAGTCTTCCAAACCCTCAGCTCTGTTTCGGAAGGGACTGCATTACCCTATACTGGGTGACTAAGTCACTATGCTGCCCCTGAAGGGGCTCTGCGTAACCCCTGAAGGTTTCCTGCTGAAAATCACGTTGTCCTTGGAGGAACTGTGCTATCCTTGTTGTTGTTGTTGCTGCCTTCCTCTGCGTTGTCCTTGAGCTAATCTCTACCTCTTGTGTATTCTAGACCCCTGGATTAGATCATCCCCTTGGTATAAATTCCCCTCTCTGCAGCTAAAACACTTCTGAGTATTCTTAGCAAACCCTGCCCTAAACTCTCAACTTAGCTTCAGTGCCCTGCCTCTATGTGTCTTTACAAATGACCCCAAGCCTTTCCTTTATACTTTTCTCATTGACAAATCAACGGCTATGATCAGATCTTGAATCAATGGCTAAGATTAAAAGAAAGCTTGATCCATGTGGCTTAAGACAATTTCATCACATGTTTAATTAAATTTACGTTATTATTTAAGTTCCCTAAGTTTTAACTTAAGAAATACATTAAAATAATTAATTAATTTAATATCTCCTAAACCAGATGAAATTTCCCAAATCCATTTTTGGGTCTTGTAGATCAGGTGAACTCTAGTCCCTCTACAAAATTTGGGAGTTATAGCACAACTGATGCTACCCCAAATACACAAAATGTCAACACTGACCCCAAGCCCTTCTCTTATAATTTTCTTGTTGGCAAACCAATGGCTATGATCTAATATCTAATCAACGGCTCAGATTAGACATTTTTTGTTCCACATCACTTAGAATATTCTCATCACATGTTTAATTTAATTCACTTTAATATTTAATTTTCCTAAGTTAGACATGGGGTCCTTAATTAAAAGGATTAATTTTTTGAATAACTATCAAAATAGATGGATTTTCTCCAAACGTTTTCTGGGTCTTGGAGATCTCATACACTCAAACTCCTCCAAAAAATTTCGGAGCTAGAGCACATCCGATGCTACCCCAAAATCTCAACACTCCTTCTTAGCAAAGAGTGTTCTCTAGCAATACTTCCACACTGAAGTATTGCCCTGATCTCTGGCATCGATCCTTGTGCTGATCCTTGGCCTACTGCCCTCCATTACTTTGTTGTTGCTGCTCTCTGCACTGCTACCCATGACTCTGCCACAGTCACTGCCACATCTGTACTACAACTCCCTCTCAAATTGCTGCATCATGTTGCCCATAGCACTACCACTCTTAACTGCTACATTGCAACTCAGTTGTTGAGAAGTAAGCAACTGAAGGACCCCTGCCCAATCACTAAAAGATAAGTCAGTCGGGTCTACATCTCATAAATGAAGCTCCCTTGGCTGCTGCTTTGCACTATCCTCCTAAAGCCACAACACTGCTACAACTCTGCATTGCGTAAGCACTTCCCCCCTTTGCACTGTTGAAGTTCCATCAGCCCCTCTGCACTGCTGCTTCTTTTTCACTATGCTGCTCCCTTTGTAATGTCCCATCTCTTTCGTTTGCTTCACCGTGATCTCCTGCCCCCACTACTCCACTTGTCCAATTATCGTCTTAAGGCTCCCATACCTCGTATGTGATCCAAGAGTTGGGCACCTCAAGGATCCTTCCTTCACTCTGTAGTTGCTCTACAGATCAATATCACCCGACCTCTTCTCTCGAGGTACATGAGTGCTCATGGCCACATCATCATTGGAGCCATCATCTTCTTGAGCTACCATAGCCTTGGAACTAGAAGCTTCCTTGTCCTTCTTCCTTAGAGAACAATTGGTGGCAAAGTGTCAAGGTTCACCACATATAAAACATTTGATATTTGATAGATCCCGCTTATTTTTCCCTTGCTTCTTCTTAGATGCCAGGCCTGCATCTTCCTCTTCCTCCTTCACTTTGCTTGATCTGGTTTTGGTTTGTCTCTTGGTCCTCTGGCGGACTTCCTCTTGTTGGAGGATAGCCCACATGTCGTCCCAATTTGGAAGGTCCTGTCTGCCCAAGATGCCTTGGAAAAATGTTTCCCAATCATCTGTGACTACATTTACAAAAGTCCTCAACCTGACATCATCTTCCATTTTAACCACCATCGAAATCAACTGATCTCGGATCGTCTACAACCTAAAGAGGAAAGGATCGATTTCATCTCCCTTAGTCATCATAACAACCTCAATTGGTTGTCCAGAAGCATCTTCTTCTGGAAAGATTTCCCTTGATACATTATGGTTAATGCTTTCCACATATCATTAGTTGTCTTTTTCTCGGCTATGTGTGGGACCACATGATCCTTCATCCCTTCCATGATGAAACGCTTAGCATGCACTTTAGCTTCATTATGCTTCTCGAGAAGAGCAACATCGGTTGGTGTAGCCAAGGTGCTTTTTGCATTCTCCCTTAATTCGTATGCTTCCAGGATCATCAGGATTCTAGCCTTCCAGATAGCAAGTTGGACAAGCCATCCAACCTATCCTGATCACGCAATCCGTATGGCGCCATCTAGCTCAAAAATAGTCTATCAAAACAAATACTCCTCTCCTTGATTTTGTTGCTACCCTCAAAAGAAACTTAGATCTAGGGTCCTTGGTGAGAAAGGCACCCTTTGCTCCCTCTGATAACTAATTTCCCCCCTTGGAAATCTTCCAAATCCTTTGAATCAACCCTCTTCGATCACGCTCTTAATCGATCCTCCAATTTATTTGGAAAAAATATGATAAGCGACTGTTCTCCTGCTGCTCTTTATCAACTTAGCTAGGAACAATTATGAACCAACAGAATCTCAACCACACCAGCAACTGCTGAAGATCTGAAGCTCTGCTTCCAAACTACGGAAAATATACACAGCAACTCGAAATTGGAATGCATCCCTCTGGCTGGCCTCTATGTGATCATATTGGCTCAATGCAGCCTCTACACAGCACAGTCTGCTCCGACGTCACCCTGGAAGGCTCTATGTTGCCTCTGCATCACTCAACTGGGATTGCATTAGCCCCTACATGGCCTCTACTGGGACTGTTTCCTCCTGCTGATGCGCTGCCCTCTCTGGATCTCTGCTGCTTCAATTGGCACTCTCTGCAGCAAAAACTTCTTCAGCCGATTTACTAGAGATTCAACTTGATCTGCAATGCTCTGATACCATGTGAAAATTTCTTAATCTAAGAAACCCTATTACTAACCATTGATTTACTTCTCCTACTTGATTATTTATACAATTTATTAATCTAAATATTCTGAAAAACAATGAAGTAAACACATATACCAGCCTAGACATACAGATCATTTACTGAATATAACATTCATATGACAAAGTGACACACATATTTTTTGAACAAATGTCCCCGGAAATACCCAATGCGGGAAAACTGGTGAAACTAGCTCTGGAGGGTTTTATTATTATGCAGAATCTAAATACAACAATTTCTGGGCACTAGACATGGTTGGCCCTACAAAGAAAATCATGGCAACAATACCTCTTTCACTCGGAGACAAAAAATGTGGTTGATTCACACCCTCAAATGGGATTTTTAAAACTTGAGCCCTTTCTGGCCCACGGGAAACCCCCGCGCTACTCCTCAGCCCTTTGTGTTAGCCTTATTGGCTTGTGTTAGCCTTTGTGTTGCTCTAGAATGGCCTACGTCACCCTCTCTGGGCTTACACTGCCCCTGTGCTGCCCTGGATGGGCTTGCGTCAGCCCTGCATAGCTCCTACTGCCTCTGTGCTGCTCCTGACTGGGCTCTTGCTGGACTGCGTAGCACTGGCTGTCCTCTATGCTGCTGGATATGCTGCCTCTCTGCCACTATTTTATTCTTGGACTGGGACTATATCATCCCTCGCCAATGCTGCCCCTCACTGCACTGCAAACTCTTTCTGAAATTCTTAGCAAACCACACCCTAGAATTTCAGCTTAGCTTCAGTGCTCTACCAATGTCTGTGTTCTCCAACTTACCCCAAGTCCTTCTCTTATAATTTTCTCATTGGAAAACCAAAGGCACTGATCTAATCTCTAATCAACGAATAAGATTAGAAGCTGCTTGATCCACGTCACTTAGAACATTGTCATCACATGCTGAATTTAATTCGCTTTAATCTTTTAATTTTCCTAAGTTAGACTTAGGGTCATTAATTAAAAATATTAATTATTTGAATAACTATCAAAACAGATGGAATTTCTCCAAACGCTTTCTGGGTCTTGGAGATCTCATGTACTCTAGCTCCTCCACAAAATTTCAGCTAGAGCACATCCGATGCTACCCCAAAATCTCAACAATCCCTCATGCTCTATGTGGGCTCCACCCATCGAATTCCCTCTCCCACCCAATTATAATTCTTCCAAGGGGTGTGTATTCCCTTGGAGTGGCCCCCACTCTCCACTTCCCATCGAATTTCTTGGATTTTCTAATGTTTGGAGGTGGCACCTTTATAAATTTTCCATTTTAACCCACTTCTCCTAAGTTTATATGCCAAATATTTATTAACTGCCAAAAAATTCAAAAGTGAGAATTCTCTTAGAAAAATTATTAATTGGGGACATGACATTCCTCCCACCAAAAATAGCTTGTCCTCAAGCAATGCCTAAACAAGCACCCTCTCTATGAACTTACCCAAATGGCTACTGCAAACGATACATGGGTCTCAAACATGCCACTGAGTCATCCTTGTCCCTGACACTATCCTGTCATGAAGGAGTCTCTCTATACTAGGGCCCCAAGCCATCCTGATCAACGTGAAGCACCTGTTGCTCCACTCACTATCTAACCTAGTATAAGCACCCAAGCCCTTGGCATACCATCATTAAATAGAGCATCATGATCATATAAAGTCATGTCTGTCTCCACGTGCAACTGCTCTACTAAGTCATCCATCTCATGTGATCTAAGGGTGGGCACCTTAAGATACAAACTGACTCCTGCGGAAATAAATCCTTGCCCACACAAGCTTCCCCTGAATTCCCCTTGCTAATCACCCCTCCATGCTGGTGAAGTCAAATAAAAATTGGAAAGTCAAATTAGAATAAAATTTGCAATCTGAAACTAGCATCTCATAGGTGAGATGAACTACACCTAGAGACTTCCCAAGAAATACTACTCTATTCCAATGATCATAAAATGTAAAATAAATAAGGTTACATTCAATTTAGGGAGATCAATACTATCTCCTAGAAAATATGAACTAAGTCTAAACTAAGACACACACAACCGTGAAACAAACTTTCTCCATTAATTTCAACTCTCCCCCTTAATGGAGAAAGGATTCACTTGCACACCTAACATCTCCCTAAACAATTCAAATTTGACTTCCCAAGAGGCTTGGTGAAGATATCAACTGCATTTTCGCTGGTGTTACAATATTCAAGAAAATCCTCTTTGGATAGAACCTTTTCTCTAACAAAATGAAATTTAGTATCTATGTTTTTTGTGCTTTTATGAAAAACAAGATTATTTTCTAGCTTGATTGAACTTTGGTTGTCACATTTAATCATCATAGCATCCTTTTGTTCTTCTCCTGCATCATGAAGAAGTCTTCACAACCAAATTTCTTCACAAGTGGTTGCACATTGATACTCTGCTTATGCTGATGATAAAGATATAGTACTTGACTTTTTACTGCTCCAATAAATAACCCCGAACACAATATTGAAAGCATATCCTGTTATAGATATTCTATCATGCTGATTTCTAGCCCAATCTGAATCTGAATAACTTGTCAGTTTAAAATCAAAAGAATCAGTATATTTAATGCCAAAATTTATAGTTCCTTGAAGACACCTTAGGACACCTTTTGTTGCCACCTAATGATTTTCAAGAGGTTTTTTCATAAACTGACTCAAAACACTATCTAAATATGCTGAGTCAGGTCTAGTTGTAGTCAAATAAATAAAACTTCCAACTAGTTGTTTGTACAATGTAGCATCCACCTCTTTAGAAACATCATCACTTTGAAATTTAACATTTTGTTGTATAGCTACTGAAGCAACTTTACACTTATCCATTCTGAATTTCTTCAATAATTCCCTGAAACACTTTCCGTGAGTAACAAATTTTAGTTCAGAATCCCTCCAGACTTCAAGATGCAAAAAATAATGCATTTCTCCAAGTTCCTTCATTTAAAATACCTGTGACATCTGCAATTTAATTTCTTCAACCAATTCATCAGAATTTCTAGTAACAATTAAATCATCAACATATAAGGAAATCAACACAATTTTCCCCCTTGAATCAAATCCGGTATACAGATTTGGATCATTTTTACTTATCTTATAACCATACTGTAAGAATAAAGTGTGAAAATTATTGAATACAGTTATGCATAAATCCTACTGTAGTATCATGGTTTACTTCTCCTACTTTATTAAGTTATACAAGTTATCTTTGGAAATAATATTCAGAAAATATCGAAGTAAACACAAATAACAGCTTGCACATGCAGATCATTTACTGAATATTATGCTCATTCAACAAAGTGACACACTGATTTTTCAGACAATAGTCCCTGGAAAAGCCCAATGCGAGAAAACTAGTGCAGCAAATATGAGGGTTTATTATTATTATGCAGAATATGAGTACAACAAATATGGGCACCCAATTGGTTAACCCAACAGAGAAAATAATAGATCTGCAGTAATACCTATTGTTATGAGACAAAAACCTTCATTGATCCACACCCTCAAATGGGATTTACAATACTCAGCCAAATTCTGGCCCTAGAAACCCCAGCGTCAGCCCTGCTAGGCTATACGAGCCCCTGTGTTTCTTAGAAGGGGACTACGTAACCCTAGACTGGGTGACGCAGTCCTTACGCTGCCTCTGAAGGCCTCTGCATAACCTTGGTGGCCTCCTGAAGTTGCAGCATTTCCCCTCCCTGGCTTGCATAGCACCTGCGTAGCAGCTGAAGCCTCTGCGTTGTGCAGCTAATACGTAGCTGTTGTTTTTTCCCTTTCTTCTCTGCGCTACTCCTGAATGGTTCTCCTTTGCCTCTTTCTAACTCTTAGCTCTGGGACCAGGCCATCTCCTTAGCCAATACTACCCCTCGCTACATAAATCTCTTCTGGAAATTCTTAGCAAACCCACCCTAGAATTCCAGCTCAGTCTCTCATCTCTGCCTCTGTGTGTGTTTCCAACTGACCCTCAAGCCTTTCTCTTATACTTTTTCGTTGAACACATCAACGATAGAGATTAAATCACTTGTCAATGAGTGAGATTAAAATACTTCTTGATCCACATAACTTAGAACATTTCAGCACACGTGTTAATTAATTCACTTTAATTATTTAATTTCCCTAAGTTTAGACTAAGGAAATACATTAAAATAATTAATTATTTGAATAACTTTAACACCAGATGAAATTTCTTCAAACGCTTTTTGGGTTTTGCAGGTGATGTGTTTCTTGGCCCCTCCACAAAGTTTTAGGGCCAGAGAACACTCGATGATACCCCAACTACACAAAATCTCAACACTCCCTCTTAGCATGGAGTGTGCTCTAGCTATACATCCACACCATGTATCGCAAGATCTTGGTATTGGTTTTTGTGCTGTTGATGCTTGGCTTGCTGCCCTCCATCCACTGCATTGTTGCTTTCTGTACAGCTGCCCATGTCACTGCCACATTTGTACTGCAACTCCCTCTCAAATTGCTACATCATGTTGCCCATAGCACAACCACTGCTAACTGCTGCACTACAACTCAGTTTCTGAGAAGTAAGCAACTGAAAGACTCCTGCACAATCATTGACAGACAAGTCAGGTTGCATCCCATCACTGAAGCTCCCTTGGCTGCTGATTTACGCTATCCTCATGGAGGCAATGCACTACTACAGCTCTGCACTAGGTGAGCACTGCCTCTCTGTGTTTTTGCCTCCATGCTACTGCTGCATATTCATTACGCTGCTCCCTCTTCAACTCTTCAGCTCTCCCCTCTGCTTCACTGTGACCTTCTGCAACCATCTTCTGACTCATCCCACTACCGTCTTAATGCTGCCGTAGCTCATATGTGATCCAAGAGTAGGGCTGACTCAAGGATCCCGCCATCTTGATCTGTAGCTGCTCTACAGATCCATGTCAACCCACCTCTTCTCTCGAGGTACATGAGCACTCATGGTTTCATCATCATCAGAGCCATCATCCTTTGCTGTTGTAGCCTTGGATTCAAAAGATCCTTTGTCATTCTTCTTAGGACAAGTGTTGGAGAAGTGTCCAAGTTCGCCACAGTTAAAGCACCGGACCTTGGATAGGTCCCTCTTCCTCTTTGCTTGTTGCTTTCATTCTTTTAAAGAAAGGCCTGCATCATCATCCTCTTCTTTCTTCACTCTAGCTGATTTGCTTCCGCTTCTTTTCCTCTTAGTGAATCTCCTGATTTCCTCCTGACGGAGGATTGCCCACATGTCTACCCATGATGGTAACGCTGCCCTGCCCAAAATGCTTTGGACAAAAGTTTCCCATTCTTCAGAGTCTACATTTAGAGCAGTCCTCACTAAGAGCCCCTCATCCAGATTTGCACCCATGGCAATCAGTTGATCCCGAATAGTCTGAATTATGAAGAGGAATGGATCTATTTCCTCACCCTTCTGCATTTGGAACAACCACATCTGATTCTCCAAAAGCATCCTTCTTTGGATAGAGCCTCCCTGATACATCGTGTCCAATGTTACCCACATCTCATTTGTCATATTTTTTCCAGCAATATGAGGCATGACATGGTCTTTAACTCCGTCCATGATCAAACGCTTAGTCTGCGCTTGATTTTATTCGTACTTATTTAGATAATCTGCATCAGTTGGCACAGCTAGGACTTTCTCTACATGATCCTTGATGCCATACTCATCTAGGACTGACAGGATTCTGGTCCTCTAGATAACGAAGTTGGACATGCCGTCCAACCTATCCTGATCTCTCAGTCCATATGGCGCCATCTGCTCAAATCTGTCGGAACAGATACTCTTCTCCCTCTTTTTGTTGTAATACTCGACATAAAACATTGGATCTGGGTTTCTTGGTGATTAGAAACCCTCTATAGTAGCTGCTCCCTCTAAAAACTAATTTCCCTCCTAGAAATATTCAGCCAAACACAAACAGAGAGTACTCTCTGATCCCCCTGATCGAATCTCAAATCTATTTGGCTCATATCTACTAAGCAATTGTCTTCCTCCCACTCTTTTTTGACTTAGCTAGGCACAATTTTGCATCGGCAGAATCTCCACCACACTAGCACTGTTGAAGATCTGAAGCACTTCTTCCAGATCTTGGCAAAACTTCTCTGCAACAGGAAGAATGTCCGGACTACGTCCCACTGACTGGCTCAACGTAGCCTCAACACTACTTAGAAGTGGACTGCGTAACCCCAGAGTGGGTGATGCATTCCTTACGTTGGCCTGGGAAGGCTCTATGTAATCTTGATGGCCTTTTGTAGCTACAGTGTTGCCCCTTCCTGGGCCTGCGTCCTCCTGCTGCCAAGCTGCCCCTTCCGGATCTCTGTTGCTTCTACTGTTGTCCTCCAGAAAAAATATTGTTCAGCTGATTTTCTAGAGATTCAACTTGATCCACTATCCCTCTGATACCATGTGAAAATTCCTGAATACAGTTATGACGAAATCCTACTGTAGTATCATGTTTTACTTCTCGTACTTGATTAAGTTATATAAGTTTTCTTCATAAATAATATTCAGAAAATACCGAAGTAAACACAACCAACAGCCTACAGATGCAGATCATTTACTAAATATTAAGCTCATTCAACAAAGTGACACTGGTTTTTTGGACAATAGTCCCCGAAAAACCCAATGCGGGAAAATTGGTGCAACGAATATGAGGGTTTATTATTATTAGGTAGAATTTGAGTACAACAAATCTGGGCACCCAATTGGTTAACCCGATAGAGAAAATAATAGATCTGCAACAATACCTTCTATTATGAGACCAAAGCCTTGACTGATTCACACCCTCAAACAGGATTTACAAGACTCACCCAAATTCTGGCCCTAGAAACCCTAGCACTGCCCCTGAAGCCCCACCATCAGCCTTACTAGGCTTTGTGTGCCCCTGCGCTACTCAGAAGGGGACTGCGTAACCCTAGATTGGGTGGCGCAGTCCTTATGCTTCCTCTAAAGGCCTCTACGTAACCATGGTGGCCTCCTGAAGCTGCAGCGCTGCCCCTCCTAGGCCTACGTAGCAGCTGAAGCCTTTGCATTGTTGCTGCTGCCCTTGCTTCTCTGCGTTGCTCTTGAATGTTGCTCCTCTGCCTCTTGCTGACTCTTGGCTCTGGGATCATATCATCCCCTCAACCAATACTACCCGTCGCTGCAAAAATCTCTTTTGGAAATTCTTAGCAAACCCGCAGTAGAATTCTAGCCCGGTCTCTCTACTCTACCTCTCTGTGTGTGTTTCCAACTGACCCTCAAGCCTTTCTCTTATACTTTTTCATTGATCACATCAACGACCAAGATTAAATCACTTATGAACAGCAGAGATTAAAAGGTTGCTTGATCCGCATCACTTAGAACATTTCAGCACATGTGTTAATTAATTCACTTTAATTATTTAATTTCCCTAAGTTTAGACTTAGGGAATACATTAAAATAATTAATTATTTGAATAACTTTAACACCAAATGAAATTTGTCCAAACGCTTTCTGGGTTTTGGAGGTGATGTTTTTTTTAGCCCCTCCACAAATATTCAGGGCTAGAGCATAGCCGATGCTACCCCAACTACACAAAATCTCAACAGAAAGAGTCTATTTTCTCCTACCAAGATCTTGGAGAGTGTTTCAACCCATAAAATGCCCTCTTTAATTTATAGACCAAGTATTCCTGACCCTTTTTAATAACCCCTTAAGGTTGTTTTAATACACTTCTTCCTTCAATTGTCCATTTAGAAAAGCAGGTTTTACATCTAGCTGGTGTAAGCTCCAATGGTACTTTGTAGCTAAAACTATTAACATCCTAATAGTGTTTAACTGTGATATAAGGGAAAAAGTCTCCTCATAATCAATCCCTTCTTTCTGTGAGTACCCTTTGGCCACCAACCTAGCTTTATACTTGTCGACACTACCATCTTCTTTGAACTTAGGTTTATATAACCATTTACAACCTATGGGCTCTTTTCCTTTTGGTAGTTCAACTAATTCCTCGGTTTTATTTTTAATTATGGATTCATACTCTTCATTCAACAATTGAAGTCCATTCAGTGGTGAGCAAGAAATCACACAAGATAGAATTGTGGCAAGTCTTCTACCAAGGAGATCAGGACATAAAGACTCACTTACCTGCAAGGTACAAAGATTATGCTCTTATGACTAGTATTTTAAATTTTGTTGAGCCCATAGATAAAAAGTGGAAAGTCAAATTAGAATAAAACTTGCAATCTGAAACTAGGAGCTCACAAGTGAGACGAGCTACACCTGTAAACTGCGCAAGCAGTATCACTCTATTACATTGATCATAAAATGTCAAATAAATAAGATTACATTCAATTTAGGGATATCAAAAGTATCTCTTATAAAATAGGAACTAAGTCTAAACTAAGACACACACACAACTGTGAAACAAACTTTCTCCATTAATTTCAACTAAGTCACCCATGCCAACAAAGAATCACTAAAATCCAACGGAAGGTCACTCCCAAGGGTAGTTGAACTGTCAAGTACCGTGATTCCAGGGTCCCATGCCCATCGCATGAAGGAACTATCCTGCAGACCCTACAACACTATGGTCATGACTAACTGTCTAGCATGCTCATACTAGAGCCTCATCTCCTACAACTCTCGACCATAATATATGTGATGATTGAGGCTACGTCCAACCTGCCAAGGAGACTCAGCAATGCCCATGCTTATCACTCCATGGTTGACCCCAATCCTGAACAACAACCTGCCTCACCATATCATGAAAACATTGGTGATCCCCCATGTGTCAGCCTAATAATGAATTGGATCACCGACTTGTGAAAATTCAGAAAATTTCAATCATATTACAGAGATTGATAATATTTATTCTATTTGTTAAATTACTGAAACAAATTATTTGTAATTATCTACGGAAAATATTGAAATAAATACACTGCAGTCTTCATAAAACAATTACTCATGAAAATAAATGTAAGGAAAATACTAGCAGAACAATAAAAACATTGACACAATTATTTTTGGAAAATTGTTCCCGGAAAAATTCAGTGTGGGAAAACTAGTGCAGTGGATGAGGGTTTCTTTTATTAATCTTCAGCAA
The DNA here is from genome assembly GCA_034641835.2 of Pinus albicaulis. NCBI lineage: Eukaryota > Viridiplantae > Streptophyta > Pinopsida > Pinales > Pinaceae > Pinus > Pinus albicaulis. The sequence goes on along the minus strand of CM076582.1, from coordinate 727,823,933 downwards.
AAATCTCATGTACAAAATACAGACAACATAATAGAAGAATCACTGAGAGAAATTTACAGATGAATTTCTCACGCTCCATAGTGAATTTCTGATTCCTGAGAGGACTTGCTGCCCTTACATTGGACCCACTGCGTCACCCTCTGCGTAGTGCCTACGTCATTGTCTCAACATTGATGAACTGTGTCCCTCTTCTGTGTTGCCTCCTCCAAACTTCTCCTGCACTCTCGATTACTGCTGATAACCTCTCCCTCTCACCTACAAATCAACCTATGATTCGATTTTCTCTTGTCGAACATCAGCCAGTGAGAAAATCAATCTGCTTGAGCAACTGAGTATCTGTCTAGTGTGCTCTCTAAGTGCCCATTGAGTTCCTTCTTATAATTTTCTCATTTAAATTTCAACGGCCCAGATTAGAAGTGAATCAATGGCTCAACTCATCTTGACTCGATATCCGTATCTTTCTAGAATTTTCATACCCATTTTAATTAATACCCTTTAATTATTTTAATTTCATAAGTTTAGACTTAGGAATCCATTAAAAATAATGAATTATTTTAATTAAACTGTCTCCAGGTGGAATTTCCCAAAACAATTTTTGTGTCTTGGATAATGCATATGTCTTAGCCTCTCTACAAATTCTTTAGGCTAGATCACATCCGATGCTACAAAAGTCAACACTCCCTCTTAGTGAGGAAAGTGCTCTAGAAATGCAACTTGTTGAAGCATCACTCTAACTTTGTATCATCTCCCTCTGCACTGCTGACGTCTGGTATCATTTTCCATCAATTACTGCACAACTTTGATTCTATGCTACATCTGTGTTGTTTCTGACCCTGCATACTGTTGTTGACTACTGCATCTGCACTGCAACTCCCTCTCATCTACTGCTGCTGCAACTAAGAATCCATCTGTTTCAGCTACTGAAATGGATTCTCTACCATACTCATCTCCTCCCTGAATTGGATGAAATTAGCTCTACCTAGAGCCTTCGTGAGCATGTCTACTACCTGATCTCCTATGGGGACATACTATAGTTGTATGTAATATCCCAAATTAGAAACAAATAGTAATACAAAGCATACAAAGACAAAATCTACAGTAAATAGAAATACACATCAAAAACACCATGAATTGAGCCAAAACTACTAAGCCATTTTATTAATTTTTCTAAATGGGAAAGGTATAAGATGGTTCTTAGGAAGATGGCACCTTGGCCTGCACAAGGAAGGCTAAAATAATCCTTCAATCCTTGCTCAGAAATCCTTGTTGTTTGCAGCTCTGTGTGGCTCCTCCTCTACGCTACCCAGTCTGGAAAATGTTGTTGATGGATAGAAATGTATTGTGTATTAGGGTTGTTCTACTACTCAGAAAATTCTAGGATTTGTACATCAGACTCTCCTACACAATTCCAGAAAAACCTGCAAAGGGTTTTCCGAAATGTTGACCTCGGAAATTCAACCTCTTGAGTTGGGTACGCAATTTTGTTGGGTACACTGTGTTCCTGACTGAATGGCTGGAAACAACTGCTGGAAACTTCTTAATAACTCTGCTAAGGAAGGGATATCCCCCTCACAAAACTCCTAGCTGAAATATACTTGTTTCCTTCCTTCCACGAAGCTGCTTCACTGCTGGACTGCATAACTCCCTAGCTGACTGCAAAGTCCTAGAAGAGACTGCATAATCCTAAAGTGAACTTGTGATATCTCTCTCTAAAAACTAATGAAAACTCCTCTCCTGAGCAGGCACTCGAAGTCCCCCGAGGATGAGGTTGAGATCTCCGCTCGGAGATCTCTGTGCTAAAAATCACTTGCAGACTCGGCTAAAAAGCTCAAGCGTGCTTCTGGTTTACCAGAAAGAAAATTAGCTAATGACTGAAAGAATGAGGAATGAGATACTCTCATCCTCTTTTACCTAGTTGAGCCCCCAACGTTCCCTTGGGCCCCACTGGACTGCGCTGCCACCTCTCCCTACCAACCACTGCATTGGCACTGCCCAGCTGTTGTCCCCTTGTTGTCCTCATGTTGCCCCTACGCTGTTGCCTCTGCTGCGATGCCACTAGGTTGATATCTACTGCTTGTTACTGCCCCCATGGGTCCCACTCCAACTCTAATGTTTGCCTTGGTGACTTTACGAAAGTGATTTAATCATCTGCGGGTCACCTTTACCCACTATATTTTTCTACTAACATTAGAAAAAGGCAAAATTGACAAAATTAATATTCCAATTAGCTGACTGCTAATTTGGAATATTACAATCCTCTCCACCAAAACATTTCTTGTCCTCAAGCAACTACAAATATGGATGTTGCAGGATTTTCTTCCCCTCCCAAGTGGCATCCTTATCTAGAAGGTTTCTTCATCTGATCATATATTCTTTCACGGTCCTGCTCCTCAAATGCCTCTCCCGTGTGTCCAAGATGGGCTCCATCTGTAGCACCAAATGCCCCTTATCATCAGTAGGTGGAAGCTCCATAGTGGTTGTCACCTGTTATCCTAAAGCCTTCTTCAAGCATGACATGAAAAATTTTGTGGATCCTACTCTCAACTGGTAGCTCCAACTCATACGCTACCTCCTCAACACTCCTAATCATGTTGTATGGTCCATAAAAGCGAGGCTTGAACTTCTCAGCTCCTTTCTACTTCAGCGTGGACTATTTGTACAACTGAAGACGGAGGTAAACTAGATCATCCACCACAAACTTCCTCTCGACGCAGCTTCTATCTACATATAGTTTATGTTGGTTATCTATTGTAGCTATGTTATCCTTGAGAACTCGGAGTATGTCTTGGCTCTTTTGGATCTAGTCCTTGGCCCTAGGGGCTTTGCTAGCTCCAAACATCACATCAAAAAAATTTAAAGCATTATAACCATGTAAAGCATAAAATGGAGACATACCAATCGACATGTAGAATGTCATGTTGTAACAGTACTCCCCCAAGTGAAGCCAACGTCGCCAATCCTTTTGCTGCCCCATGACGGTTTCTCAAGTAGCCTTCCAGCCACTTGATAATTATCTCAGTCTGTCCATCCATCTATGGGTGTCAACTAGTGTTGGGTGTTAATTCTGTACCCACCAAATGGAATAACTCCTGCCAAAAGCCTCCCATGAACTAGTTGTCCCTGTCACTAACTATGGTCTTTGGAAGACCATGGAGTCTGAAAACATCTCAGAAAAATAACTCAGCCACCTATGAAGCAGTGTATCGGGTTGAGATGGTGAAGAAATGAGCATACTTCGTCAGTCAATCAACCACTACGAAGATGCAATTCGTGCCCTGCACCATGAGAAAATTGGTTATGAAGTCCTTGGAGATGCTTTCCCATTTCCCCGATGGAATGGGTAGCGGCTATGGCAAACCTACTAGGTGGTTCAGCTCTCCTTTTCTCCGTTGACAAACTACGCACTCTCGGACATGTCGAAGTACATCCTCCTTGAGGCCCTTCCATGAGAACCTCTCCCTAATGGCCCTGTATGTTTTCATGAACCCCTAATGGCCTGAAAGCGATGAGTCATGAGCTGCATGCAAGATCTTCTTCCTGAGTTGGGAGTTTACTATCAGGAAGATCCAATCACGATAATAGATGACCTCATCCAACACCCGATATTTGTCATTTGTCACCTATCCGTCTAGTACCTCACATGCAAAACAGTCCTTGGGGTACTCCACCAAAAGCTGAGCCCTCCAGTCTGCGTCAATTCTCATCATGGACAGTGCTACCTGTCTCTATGACATTGCATCTGCCACCACATTGTTCTTCCCCTTGACATACTCAATGTCAAAGTCATAAGCTTGGATCTTGCTGACCCATTTTTGTTGTCTCTCCTGCAACTACTTCTACTCAAGGAAGAATCGAAGACTGTTGTAGTCAGTCCTCACTCGGAACCTGTTCCCCACAAGGTACTGCCTGAACTTGGCCAACGCATGCATGATGGCCAGCATCTCTTTGTCGTATATGGGGTACAATTTCTCATGTGAGAGCAGCTTTTGGATCTCGAAAGCTATAGGATGACCCCCATGCATTAATACTATGTCTACCCCTTCTCCTGAAGCATCACACTCTAGCACAAAGTGCTACGTGAAATCAAGCAATGCCAACATTGGGCAACAACTCATCACCTCCTTGAGCCTATCAAAGTCCATCTGCACAGCATCTTTCCAGACGAAAGCCCCCTTCTTGGTGAGATTGTTGAGGGGTGCCACAAGTTGTGAAAATCCTTTGACGAACACTCAATAGTAGGTGCAAATGCCTACAAACCCCCGAAGTTTTGTCACGTTCTTTGATTCCGGCCAATCTCGGATGGCCCAGATCTTCTCCTCGTGGTCTCTCACTCCATTCACTCCGATAATATGCCCCAAATAGAGCATCTCTGTAAGGCCAAACTTTCACTTGGACTGCTTGGCATCGAAATTAGCTCCTCCAAGATACGCAGTACAACCTCAATGTGCTACAAATGTTCTTCCCATGTGTGGCTGTAGATGAGAATTTCATCGAAAAATACCAGCATGAACTTCCTCAACTGACCACGGAAGATGTGTTTCATGCAAGACTGAAATGTGGCCGAAGCATTGGTTAGCCCAAAGTGCATCACTAAAAACCTGAAATGTCCGTAGTGGTAAGGAAACGCAACCTTGGGGACATCCTGGTCCCTCACCCTAATCTGATGGTACCCCAACCTCAGATTCATCTTAGATAATAACTTCGTTCCCCTCAACTCATCCATCAGCTCATCGGCCCTAGGGATGGGGTAGCGGTTCTTCATGGTCTTCTTGTTCAGCACCCTGTAATCTATGCACATCCGCAGTGTGTCATCCTTCTTCTTCACTAGAACCACTAAAAAAGCAAAGGGACTAGTCTTGCACCTGATGTGTCCAAATGCCAAGAGCTCATGTATGGCTCTCTCAATCTCATCCCTATAGTATTTTGGGTGCCCGTAGGGAATGGTAATCACTACCTCGACGCCCTACTCTAGCTAAATGGTGTGCTCAAAACCCCGATTCAATGACTGTCTTGGTGGAATGTCCCCAAAAACCGTTGAGTAATGGTATAGGATAGTCTGCACATCCGGGTGTGCAGGTTGACCTGAGACACCTGCCTCTAAAATCCTCAACTCCACTTCCCACTCTATGTCTCCCTTCCAGAAATCTGCCCACATCGAATGTGCAGAGACTGTTTGTGGAGGCTATGTTTGCATGCCTCTGATCATCACATGCTTCCCACTCTTCTTATCCATTCACTCCATCTCCAGAGTCTCCCAATATGTAGTGACCTTCCCAAGTGTGATAAGCCACTATACACCCAATACTATGTCGGTGTCTGGAATATCGACCACAAAAAAATGATCTGTCACCATGTATGTCCCCATGGCCACTGTTAATGCCAGAACATATCACATGCACTACATAGTCCTCATACATGGAACCAACACAGAGAACCCATCAAATCTCTCTCTATGTATGCCCCTCCTCTGTACCAGATGGGCATTGATAAAGTTGAACGTGGCCCCGCTATCGACCAACACTGAGACACGCTGCCCTTGAACTATCCCTCGGACCCTCAACATCAAGTACTTGAGAACTCCCCGCAAGGATGACAGGACCCCTCCTGTGGGTGCAAAAATTGCTCCTGTTTCTGCTGGGGGAGGTGGTGGTGGATGATTCACTCCAGTTTCATCGGTGCTATCATCTCCCTCCAAATCCTCATATGCCTCCGCTTCCCCTTCACTGTCAAGAAGACCTCAATGTAATGTGCCTTCCCTCTAGCACATCGATGACCTGGAGCCCATGGCTCCTAGAAAGAGAAGCAAATCTTCCTCTGTCTCAAGTCTCTCCAGGTGTCATCATCCAAAGGCCCTTGGCCCTGGTTCCCTCTCGGGGGTGTGGCTCTCACGCCCTTCCCCTTCTACTGGAATGCTAGTCTGTGGGGGAAAGGATCCCTCGTCCTCTGCATAGAGTCGTGCAAGTTCCTAGTCCTCCCTATTGCATCCTACAACGTAGTATGCATGGTAGATCTGACTAGCCCACGCAAAGGTTCAGCCAGTCCTTCAATAAACATGTACACTCTCCTGGGCACAGATAAGTCTGGAACCATCACTGAGAACTTCAAGAACTCGAGAATGTAAGTTTCTGGGTTCCTCGTCAGCTTTACAAAATGTTCCTCCAAGTCTTTCCAATCAAATCTCTCTATCAACCTCTGAGTGAATTCATCATACGTTGTCACTCCCGCGTGACCCAACGTAGTCATCCCATGGAACCACTAATCATGGGCTTCTCTCTCAAGATGCAGCGCTGCCACCTTCATGGCCTCCACCTCCACCATTTGTTTAAGTTGAAAATACATGTCCAGATTCTCTACCCAAGATTTTTCTGAACACTTCGATGACCCATCGAAGGTACGCAGGAAAATTTTGCCCACGGTATATTGCAGGTCACTGCCCTGCGTGTACCCTCCTCGGTTCTGGCTATGTGGTCTGCTATTGTTCTTAAGCTGGCAGAATCCTTTGAAAGTGAGGCCATCTCTGAACTCTGGACCATAAGACTGATATTCTACGAAGTATTCTCCATAGTGAGCCGCCTCTGACTCCTGTGTTGCTCCTGCTCCTGCCCCTGAAGTCAAGAATGTGGGCATGGTAGAGCGTGGTAGTGTGCATGGCACTACCTGCTGTGCAGTGTTATTCTCAAGTAAATGATGGGAGGTACTATATCCTTCTCCATTCTGAAATTCCCTTGGTATTTCTCTATGCATGTTCTCTTCAGCAAACTTCTGACCCATCTCCTCTATTTTCTTGAGAGCTCCTGCATTGAATTTAGGAGGAGGTTACCAAACTCCTTCCCTTCATCTCTTTCCTCTGCCATGGTGCCCTCCCCTTGACTTCCTCGACTGGAACGTTGTCTTCTTGATCAGGTGTGATTTCAAGCCTCTGCTCTCTGCTTATATACCGCTACTTTTGGTATGTAACGTACTCTCTATCTTTTGGGGTCATAGACCAAGTGCTCCATAGGCTGAGCCAATTCTATGAGCTCTAATACCACTGTAATATCCCAAATTGGGAACAAATACTAATAAAAAGCATACAAAGACTAAATCTACAACAAACATAAATACACATCAAAAACACCATGAATTGAGCCAAAACCGCTGAGCCATTTTATTAATTTTATGAATGGGAAAGGTACAAGAAGGTGCTTAGGAAGATGGCACCTTGGCCTACACAAGGCAGGCTGAAATAATCCCTCAATCCCTGCTCATAAATCCTTGCTGCCTGTTGCTCTGCGTGGCTCCCCCTCTATGTTGTCGAGTCTGGAAAATGTTATTGCTAGCTGGAATTGGATTGCGTATTGGGGTTGTTATACTACTCAGAAAATTATGGGATTTGGACACCGGACTCTGCTCAACAAACCAAGAAAAACCCGCGAAGTGTTTTCTTTAATGTTGACCCCAAAAATTCACCCTCTTGAGTTAGGTATGAAATTCTGCTAAGCACACTGTGTTCCTAACTGAATGGCTGGAAACAACTGCTAGAAACTGCTCAAGAAATCTGCTAAGGAAGGGATGACCCCCTCACAAAACTCCTGGCTGAAATATACATGTTTCCTTCCTTCCCTGAATCTGCTCCACTGCTGGAATGCGTAACTCCCTAGATGATTGCGCTGTCCTGGAAGGGACTGCATAATCCTGAAGTGAACATGTGATATCTCTCTCCAAAAACTGACTAAAAACCCTCTCCTGAGCAGGATTTCGAAGTCTCCCAAGGATGAGGTTGAGATATCCACTCGAAAATCTCTATGTTAAACAACACTTGCAGACTTAGCTAAACAACTCAAGTGTTCTTCTAGTTTCCTAGATAGAAAATTAGCTGATGACTGAATGAATGAGGAATGAGTTGCTCTCATCCTCTTTTACCTAGTTGAGCCCCCAATGTTCCCTTGGCCCCACTAGATTGCACTGCCACCTCTGCCTTCCAACCACTGTGCTGCCATTGTGCAGCTGTTGTCCCCTTGTTGTCCCCACACTGCCCTTGTGTTGCCTAAGCTGCTGCCTTTCCTGTGCTGCCTCTAGGTTGATGTCTACTGCATGCCGCTAGCCCCACAGTTCCCACTCCAGCTCTAATGTTTGCCTTGGTGACTTTAGGAATGTTATTTAATCATCAGATTTATTTGTGGGTCACCTTTACCCACTTTATTTTTCTGCTAACATTAGAAAAATGAAAAATTGACAAAATTAATATTCTAATTAGCTAACTGCTAATTTGGAATATAACATTGTACTGTGCCATGCTAAACACAGTCTCTGATAAAGTGACATATGATATCAATGTGTTTAGACCAATCATGAAATACTGGATTCTGAGATAGTTCAATACAACTTTGATTATCGTAGTAAACACTTATCACTTCCATCCGCTTCCAGAACAAACTCACAAGGATCTTTCTAAGCCATATAGCTTCGCATGTTGTTGTGCTAGCTACCATATATTTTACTTCCTTTGAGCTCAGAGATACCAAATTTTTCTTCCTTCTACACCAAGAGATCATCCCTGAGCCAACTCTAAAGCAGTACATAGAGGTACTCTTCTGGTCTACCGAACTACCTGCCCAATCTGCATTTGTGAATCCGCTCAATCTGACATCATCTCCTTGGGTATATTTCAACCCATATCTGACTACTCCACTCAGATATCTAAGGATGTGGCTTGCTCTTTCCTAATGTAATCTTTTTGGCTCAACCATGAACTAATTAAGGGTGTTGACAGCGAAACAAATGTTTGGCCTGGTGTTGACCAGATACATGAGCGACCCAATGAGCTATTTGTACAAGGTGGGGTCCACTTCCTTCTCTCCTGATGCATCTATTTTCTTCCAGTTGGTGATCATAAGCGTTTCCATGGGTTGGAAATCCTGCACTTTGAATCTCTTCAGAATATTTGTATCATATCTTCCTTTCCCAAGGAAGATCTCCCCATTCTTCTGCCAAACTTCCAACCCTACAAAATAATGCATCAACCCCATATCCTTGATATCGAATTCTGCTTCAAGATTCTTCTTGCAGTCCTTTATGAGCCCTAATGACCCTGCTATAAACAAGTCATCTACATATAATACCAGAATAGATAGTAGATATTGGGATCAACATCACTCTTGATGAATCCCAACTGCTGCAAGTAACTATCAATCTTACCATACCACACTCTAGATGCATGCTTGAGCCCATATAGGGCTTTCCTTAAGCTACATACATGAGTTCTCTTTTCATGAGTCTCGAAGCCTTCAAGCTATTCTATATACACCTCTTCTTCTATCACCCCGTTCAAGAATGTTGTCTTGACATCCGTCTAGTGAATCTCCCATCCCATATGAGTTGTTATGGATATAACGGATCTGATAAAGGTATATATAGCTACTTGAGCAAAGGTCTCCTCATAGTCTATTCCTTCCTTTTGTGCGTACTCATTTGCCACAAACTTAGCCTTATACTTATCTACACTTCCATTTGCAGTGTACTTGATCTTGTAGATCCACCTTGATCCTACAATTGATCTATCCTCTGGTCTAGGTACCACTTCCCAGACATCATTCATCATAATAGAATTGTATTCTTCTACCATGGCATCCACCCACACTTGGGGTTGTACTGCTTCCTGAAAACTGAAGGCTTCTTCAACCTGTGCTACCAAGGATTGGTATCTCTCAGGTTGTCTACAATGCCTCTTGTCGGTTCTAGGAGCTCTGACAAACTCCTCTGTGTCCCTCAGCATCTACAGTACTTCCCTACTAGTTCTACCACTAGTGGTGGGAGGCTAAATCAAATCCTCCTCCTGTTCCTGTTGTTCCGCCTGCTAAGAACTACCTGGATCTCCTACTGCTGAGGAAATACTAGTGTTGCTCACTATACTCAATCCTAGTGCCAGTCTTCCTTCTTGTCCTCCCTACTGCCACTACTGTTATTGGACTAATGGAGCATCTGTTGAATGATCTCCTACTGCCATCTCTCGATATTTCCTGAAAGCTCTATTTTCCATGAACTTTACATCTTGCCTTACTAAAATTTTCCTGCTGCTAGGAATGTAGATCCTATATGCTTTTGAGGTCTTGTTATACCCTACGAGGTACCCCTTATTTTCAACCTGATCCAGATTACTATGCTTCTCATCTAGAATGTGACAATATGCCACACTCCCGAATATCCCAAGATGACTTACCTCCGGCTTTTTCCTTGTGAAGACCCCTTCATGTGTTTTCTTCCCCTATGCTCAGTGAGGAGTTCTATTCTGAATATAAATTGTTGTGTTGCATGCCTTTGCCCATAAGAATCTAGGCAAGTCATGTTCATATAACATAGCCTTTGTTGCCCCAATGATTTTTCTATTCTTCCGCTCTGCTACTCCATTTTGCTATGGATTATATGGAATTTTCCATTCTCTTTTGATGCCCTCCTTTGCATAGAAATCTGTGAAGTCTTTATCTGTATATTCTCCACCATTATATGAATGGAATACCTTTATCCTTTTACCTTTCATGTTTTCTACAAGAGCCTTGAACCCTCTGAATCGATCAAATACCTCATCCTTGGTCTGTAATATCCCAAATGGGAAAATAATAGTAATACAAAGAAGCAATAGACTAGAAACTACAGAAAATAAAATCACACCATTAGCACATGAAAAATGGAGCCAAAAATATGATTTGAGCCATTTTATTAATGCTTGGAAATGAGTACAATGATGGTGCTAGAAGGGATGCACCTAGGCCTGCTCAAGGCAAGCTGAAGACTCTCTCAAAACAAGCTGAAATGACACCCTGGAAATGGCTTTGCGTGGCTCTAGTGCTATGCTACTCTGCTCAGAAATTTAGTTGTTGCAAACTTCAGACTACTTTTTGGGCTTCTTCTAGCACTCATATAATTCAGGGACTTGAACACCAAACTCTACTCAGGAAACCCACAAAAACCTGCAAAGGAATTGTAGAATGGCGGACCCTGAAAATTTTCCCCTGTTGGGCTTGATTCACTGCGCTGTTGGCTGAAGCTTCACACCTGAAGAATCCACTACAAAATTTCCCCAAGAGATGAGAAATAACCATGTTAGGAAGCACTCAGCTTCCCCACCAAGTCTTAGCTGCAACTCCCTGTCTTCTCACCTCCCAGAAACAACCTCCCTACTGAACTGTGTCCTCCACTGCGCAGTCACTACATCCTCTACGTAGTCCCTAAAGTGAACACGCTCCTCCTGTAATCTATACTATGAAATTCTCCACCAAAATGGTAAGTATCCTCTCCTTAGTGTGCACTCGATGACCCCTGAGGCATAGGTTGAGATCTTCGCCTGAAAATCTCATGTGCTAAATAGCATTATAGACTTGGCACCTAACACAAGCGTGCTATGTCAAAGTGCCAATCATAAAGGTAAGTGAATGAATGAGAAACTATGTTGCCCTTCCTTCCTTTTGTCAATTGAGCCTCAATGTTCCTCATGGGCCCACCATAGACTGTGCAGCCTTTTCTTCGAACCAACCCAGTGCTACCTCCTTTCGAGACTCCCTCATGCTGCCACCTAAGGAGCTGCAACTAACTCGATGTTGGCCACTCGGACCCCACTAAAGCTGAAATATTCTCTTGGGAACTATAGGAATTGACTTTATCTTCCCGAAAATAATATTTGTGGGTCCCCGACCCACCTTATTTCCGCCTAATATTAGAGATAGCAAAATTTATCAAAATTTAATATTCTAATTAGTGAAACTACAAATTAGGAATATTACAGTCCTCCCTGCCAAGACTTTAATTTTCCTCAAGCAAGTACAGTGATCGGTGTTGGAGGATCTGCACCCCTTCCCAAGTGGCATCATCATCTGGAAGATTCTTCCACCTAATCAAGTATTCCTTCACCACCCGGCTCCTCAAGTGCCTCTCCCTAGTGTCTAAAATGGCCTTTCGCTGGAGAACCCAGTGCCCCTCATCATCTATAGGAGGTAACTCGGTGGTTGTTGTCATCTACTGTCCTAAGGCCTTCTTCAGGAAAGACACATGAAAAATGTTGTTTATCCAGCTCCCTTGCGACAGTCCAACTCGTATCCTACTTCCCCCACTATCCGGATGACTCTGTATGGCCCATAGAAATGAGGCTTGAGCTCCTCGGCCCCCTTCTACTTCAGTGTGACTATTTGTAGAGTTGGAGGTGAAGGTAAACCAATTCCCCCACCTCAAACTGTCTCCCCGCATGGCCTTTGTCTGCATACATCTTCTGCTGATTTTGTGTTGTCACCAAGTTATCCTTGAGAACTCTGAGAATGTCTTAGCTCTCTTGGATCCAGTCTTTGGCTCTGGGGGCCTTACTAGCTCCAAACATAATATCAGCAAAATTTAGTGCGTCATAACCGTACAAAGCATGAAAAGGAGTCATAACAATACACATGTGGAATGTCGTGTTGTAGCAGTATTCCCCAAAGTGCATCCATCGCAACCAAGCCCTCTGATGTCCTGTGACATACTTACACAAGTAGCCCTCTAGCCACTTGTTAACTATCTTGGCCTACCCATCTGTCTGTGGATGGTGGCTCGTGCTCTATGTGAGCTCTGTGCCCACCAATCAGAATATCTCCTGCCAAAATTCACCCATGAACCTACTATCCCGCTCACTGACTATGGTCTTGGGGAGACCATGTCGTTTGAAAATGTCCCTAAAAAACAACTTGGCCACCTGAGAGGCCATGTACTGGCCTAAGATGGTGAAGAAATGTGCGTAATTAGTCAATCTGTCGACCATGACAAAGATACAGTCCTTGCCCTACACCATGGGCAACTCAGTGATGAAATCCATCGAAATACTTTCCCACTTCCCTTTAGGGATGGGAAGCGACTGCAGAAATCTTGCCGGATGGGTCAGGTCCCCCTTATTCCTCTGGTAGACATCGCACTCCCAGACATGTCTCAAAACATCCTCCTTGAGGCCCCTCCATGAGAACCTCTCTCTGATGGTCCAGTAGGTCTTGGTGAACCCCTTGTGCCTAGATAATGGAGAATCATGGGCTGCATGCAGAATATTCCCTCACAACTGGGAGTTAGCTGTCAAATAGATCCAGTCCCGGTAGTAAACCACCTCATCCATGACCCATTACAACCAAAATCAAGAATTCAAACTGATCTTTCGAGTAATCCACTAGCAGTTGGGCCTTCCAATCCGCCTCGATACTCATCAGTGAGAGGGACGCTGGCCTCCTCGACAGAGAATCGACCACCATTTTATGCTTCCCTTTGACATACTCGATGTCAAATTCGTAAGCTTGAATCTTACTAACCCACTTCTACTGCCTCTCCTAAAGTTGTCTCTACACTAAGAAAAATCGGAGGCTATTGTGGTTTGTCCTCACCCTGAACCGGTTCCCCACCAGGTATTGTCTGAAGTTGGCTAGCACATGCATGATGGCTAGCATCTCCTTGTCATATATGGGGTAGAGTCTCTCATGAGGAAAGAGATTCTAGCTCTCAAAGGCTATGGGATACCCCTCCTGCATCAGTACAGACCCTACTTCTTCACTTGATGCATCGCACTCCAAAAAGAAAGGCTTGGTAAAATCTGGAAGTGCAAGGACCAGAAAACTACTCATCACCGGCTTGAGGTGATCAAATGCCTCCTGTGTTGTAGCAATCCAAGTGAAGGCCACATTCTTCATCAAATTTGTGAGGGGTGTTGCCAGCTGTGAAAACCCCTTATTAAACTTCCAGTAGTAGATGAAAATGCCCATAAACCCTCTCAACTCAGTGATGTTCTTGGGCTCTGTCCAATCCCGAATGGACTTAATCTTCTCCTCATGCACCCTCACACCATCAGTGCCTATGATATGCCCCAAGTAAAGCATCTATGTCAGCCAAAACTCACACTTGGAAAGCGTCAATTAAAACAGTTGCTCCTCCAATATGTGAAGCACCGTCTCTACATGTTGTAGGTGCTCCTCCCAAGTTTGACTGTAGATCAGTATGTCATCGAGAATACCAACATCAACTTTCCCAGTTGCCCACGAAATACGTAGTTCATGCATGACTAGAAGGTAGCTGGAGTGTTGATTAGCCTAAAGGGCATTACCAAAAACTCAAAGTGCCCTTAGTGACACCTGAAAGTTGTCTTAGGGACATCCTTGTCTATCTTGGTACCCCTATCTGATGGTACCCCGACCTCAGATCTATCTTGGAGAAGAACTTGGCTCCCCTCAGCTAATCCATCAACTCATCAATCCATGGAATGGGGTAGAGGTTCTTCATCATTCTCTTGTTCAAGGCCTTGTAATCGATACACATCCTCAATGTATTGTCCTTCTTCTTCACCCGAACAACCGATGAAGCACAAGGGCTCGAGATCTGCCGGATATGTCTTAATGCTAAGAGCTTGTGTATGGCCCTCTCAATCTCATCCCGGTAGGCCTTGGGGTGCCTATACGGGGTAGTGATCACTGCCTGGATCCCAAGATCTAGCTCGATGGTGTACTCGAATCCTCGGTCAGGTGGCTGCCTTGGTGGTATGTCCCCGAAAATCGTGGATTATCTATTAAGGATGGTCTGGATATCTGAGGGAGGTGGCTTTGCTTCTCCACCAGCCTCTGAGATCCTAAACTTGACATCCCACTCTATGTCTCCCAGCCTAAAGTTTTCTTTCATGCGATGAGCTGAAACCATCTGTGGAATGTAGGAGAACATACCCCTAAGTAGTACGAGCTCCCTGCTCGGATCCAAAAAATCCATCTCGAGACTCTTCCAATATATGGTGACTCTCCCCAATGCGTAGAGCCACAAAACCCCAAGTACTACATTAGTATCCGGAATGTCGACCACAAAAAAGTGATCGGTCATAGAATAGGTCCCCATGGTCACTGTCAAATCTGGCAGATAACGTGTGCACTGCATGGTCCTATATCCCGACACAAATATTGAGAACCCCTCAAACTCTATTGTGGTTATGCCTCTCCTCCGCATCATTTGAGCATCAATGAAATTGTGGGTAGCCCCACTGTCGACCAGAACTGAGACTCATTTTCCTTGCACTGTCCAATGAATCCTAAGTGTCAGGTACTTGGGAACTCCTCGCAAAGATGCTAAGACTCCTCCCAAAGGTGAAAACGTGGCTCCTCCAGCTGCCGGTGGTGGTGGTGGTCCCTCCTACCGAGGTATTGCGCTTTCCTCTCCACCCATCTCAAAATAAGTCTCCTCATCCCCCTCGTTGTTCGAGAAGACCTCGATATAGTGGGCCTTCCCAGTTGTGCATCTATGAACTGGTGCCCAAGGATCCTGGCATGTGAAGCAGAGCTTCTTCCTCTAGAGATCCCTCTTGGTCTCATCATCCAACTGTCCTCGACCCTAGTTACCCCTCGGTGGTGACGCTCTCGCATCTCTTTCCCTTTGCTGGAAGACTGATCTATCTGGATGTGTCACTCATGCTCTCCCCACTGCGTCATGCAAGGTAGTGGATATGCTAGATCTCACTAAACCACAAAGTGGCTCTGCCAAGCCCTCTACGAACATATAAATCCTCCTGGATTTCGATAATTCCGAAACCATCACAGATAGCCTCAAGAACTCTGAGATGTATGCCTCAGTGCTCCTTGTATACTTGAGCTTTGTTAGCTCTCCAAAGTATTCCTCTGGATCCTTCCTCTCAAACCACTCAAATACCCTCCTAGTGATCTCATCATATTTTGTCACACCTCTATGCCCCAGTGTAGTCAACCCATGAAACCACTAGTCATGAGCCTCCCCCTCCAATTATAAGGTAGCAACCTTGATTGCTTCGTCCTCTGTCATTTGGTTCAGTTGAAAGTATACGTCAAGCTTCACAACCCATGCCTTGGCCGAGCTCTTGGCCAAACCATCAAATGTCGAAAGGAACATCCTCCCTATTGTACGTTGCAAGTCACTGTTTTGCACATATCCTTCGCCACTTTTTCCACTGGGCTTGTTGCCTGTTTTCAGCTGGAAAAAGTCCTTGAAGGTGATAGCCCTTCCAAATTCTAGGCCATATGATTGATACTCAATGAAATACTCACCATGGTGAGCCTCCTCGGGCTCATGCTGCCCTCCAGTACCTAAAACCAGAAATGTGGGAATCGTGGAGTGAGGTGGTGTGTACGGTACTGTTGGCATGGTGATGTGTGGTGCATCTTGGTGTTGCGAGGTGCCATATCCTTCCCCAACTCAGAAATCCCCCTAAAATCCCTTTCCTTTTCTTCCATTACTAAACTTTGAACAAATCTCCTCAATTCTCTTGGAGAGGTCCTACACTGATTTGAGAAGCAAATGGGCAAACTCTTCCTCCTTGCTCCTACCCTCATCTACTTCCCCCATCTTTCCCTCTACAGTCTCTAGAATGTTGTCTACCGAGTCAACAGTGATTTCAAGCTCCATTTCCCTGATCCTGTACCTTTTCCTTTGATAAGTCACGTTATGCTTGTCCTCTGGTGTGATAGACTGCACTGCTCCACAAACTGAGCCAAGACTATGAGCTATGATACCACTATAATATCCCAAATGGGAAAATAATAGTAATACAAAGCAACAATAGAGTAGAAACTATAGAAAATAAAATCACACCAATAACACATAAAAACTAGAGAAAAAATATGATATGATCCATTTTATGAATGCTTGGAAATGAGTACAATGATGGTGTTGGAAGGGATGCACTTGGGCCTACTCAAGGAAGGCTAAAGACTATCTCAAAACAAGTTGAATTGACTCCCTGGAAATGACTCTGCGTGGCTCTGATGTTGTGTTGCTTTGCCCAGAAATTCAGTTACTGCAAACTTCGGAATATTGGTTGGAGTTCTTCTAGCACTCAGAAAATTTTGGGACTTGAACACCAGACTCTACTCAGGAAACCCACAAAAACCCGCGAAGAAATTGTGGAATGGATGACCTTGAAATTTGCCCCCGTTGGGCTTGATCCACTCCGTTGCTAGCTGAAGCTTCACTCCTCAAGAATCCACTGAAAAATTGCCCTAAAATATGAGCAATAACCCTATTAGAAAGCACTCATCTTCCCCACCGAGTCTCAGCTGCAACTCTCTCTCTTCTAACCTCCAAAAAACAACCTCCCTATTGAACTATGTCCTCTACGCAGTCACTGAACTGAACACGCTCCTCTTGTAATCTATGTTGTGGAATGCTCCTCCAAAATGGTAAGACTCCTCTCCTGAGTAGACACTCGAAGTCCATTGAGGCAGAGGTTGAGATCTTCGCTCGAAAATCTCATATGCTAAACAGCACTGCAGACTTGGTACCCAGCACAAGCATGATATGTCAAAATTACATTATGAAAGATAAGTGAATGAATGAGAAAATTTGTTGCCCTTCCTTTTCTCAATTGAGCCTCGACTTTCCTCATGGGCCCACCATAGACTGCGCAGCCTTTTCTTCGAGCCAACCCAGCGTTGCCTCCTTTCGAGCCTCCCTCATGCTGCCACCTAAGGAGCTGCAACTCACTTGATGCTGGCCACTCATACCCCACTAAAGCCGCAATATTCTCTTGGGAACTATAGGAATTGGCTTTAGCTTCCCAAAAATAATATTTGTGGGTGCTCAACCCACCTTATTTCCGCATAACATTAGAGATAGATAAATTTATCAAAATTTAATATTCTAATTAGCAAAACTTCTAATTAGGAATATTACATGGTCTTTAAGAAATAGATCCAGGATTTTCCAGAGTGATCATCAATAAAGGTGACAAAGTACTCGTCACCGCTAAGAGCTCTGGTGGACATTGGGCCACAAATATCTGAGTGTATCAATCCCAATACGCCTCTTGCTCTATTGTCACGTCTGGGAAAAGTTGCCTTAGTGTACTTCCCTAGTACGCATCCTTTTAATACATCATCATACTCAGTACTGAGGACTGGAACTCCTATAGAAGTCTCTTTGAGCATTCTCAGTGCTCCAGGGTGTAAGTGTCCCGTTTTCCTATGCCATAGTTCATTCCATTCCTTTTCACTATTATGAGTATTGTCTATCAGTGCCATTGGAGACTCAAGATGCAATCTATACAATATGGTGCTTTGAGCTCCAATTTGTCTAATCTTCTTCCAACTGGGATGTTTGACATATATCTTCCTTCCAATGAAGTAGTCATCGTACCCATTTTCCTGCAACTGGGACACTGAAATCAGATTCATTCCTAAGACTAACACATGCAACACATTAGTGGCACTGATGCTAGTTCCTACTTCCGTCTGAAACACTATGATGCCTCTCCCTACAAGAGTATACTTCGTTTTGTTTCTCATAGTGATCTAGAAGTCCATTTTCTCTTCTTGATAGCTAGAGAAGTACTATCGTACTCCAGTCATGTGAGCTTAAGCCCCGATATCAATATACCAAACACCTATTGATGTTGAACTTGACAAACATGCGAATTATTCTTCCAATCTTCACTATCCATGTTGTTTTGTGCCATCTTCACTATCCATGTTGTTTTGTGCCATCCTCCTTCCCAACACTTATCTTGCAACTGAAAAACACTGTGTTTTAGTTGGAGATCTTCTCTGCAAAAAAACTACAGTTGTTCCCTGTGCCTTTGACAACCCTTCGATCTTGATATTGATTCTCTGTGAACTCCCTCGGAGAATTAACTCTTCCTCGAAAACTTGCCAGCCTGGCCCAAAGGACTACGCAGCCCTCTGGGGACTTCAAACAACTGCTCATGCAGTGCTACAATGCTCCCTTTTCATTTTGCACTAGATCTCTCTTGCCTCCTATTTGTGCTCTGATACCATGTGAAAATTCGGAAACTCTGAATTCTACTGCAACAAATGATAATATTTTTTCTATTTGTTAAATTATTGAAACAAATTATTTGCATCTATCTATAGGAAATATCGAAATAAATACACTGCAGTCTTCACAAATCAAATGTAGAAAATAAATGTAAGGAAAATACTAGCACAACAATAAACACATTTCCACAGTTATTTTTGGACAATTATCCCTGGAAAAATCCCATGTGGGAAAACCAGTGCAACAGATGAGGTTTTCTTTTATTAATCTTCAGCAAAAATCTCATGTACAAAATACGGAAAGCAGAATAGAAGAAGAATCACTTAGAGAAATTTACAGATGGATTTCTCATGCTCCATAATGAATTTCTGACTCCCGAGAGGACATGTTGCCCTCACACTAGACCCACTGCATCACCCTTAGTGCATTTCTTGCATCACTTCCTTTGCGTTGATGAACTGTGTCCCTCTTCTGTGCTGCCTCCTCTGGACTTCTCTTGCACTCTCGATTACGGCTGATAGCCTCTCTCTCACACTTGCAACTCACCCTCTGATTTGATTTTCTCTTGCCGAAGTTCTGCTAGTGAGAAAATCGATCTGCTTGGGCAACTGAGTATCTACCTGGTGTGTTATCCAAGTGTCCGTTGAGTTCCTTCTTATAATATTCATGTTGAACTTTCAACGGCCTAGATTAGATCCTAATCAATGGCTCAAATCATCTTGACTCAATCTCCGTCTTTCTCTAGAAGTTTCACACCTAGTTTAATTAATACCCTTTAAGTATTTTAATTTCCTAAGTTTAGACTTAGGCATCCATTAAAAATAATTAATTATTTGAATTAAACTATCTCCAGGTGGAATTTCCCAAAACGATTTCTAGGTCTTTGAGAATGCATATGTCATAGCCCCTCTACAAATTCTTGAGGCTAGAACACATCCGATGCTACAAAAATCAACACGGATATTTTGACCATACTCACTAAGTAATGGAGTGTCCCCCATATCAACTAGATCCCTGGATCCCATGACCATAATAAGGTCGGTCCACAACTCCTAATTTCCATTCCTTATTGTTGTGACATGTTGCTAGTTGTTCGGACCCCTTTGTGCCTCGCCTCTAGTCCCTGTACGTATCTCATGGATGGGAACCCAACATTAAGAATCTGTCACGCGTATGGAAAACTTCTCTGATCCTGCCAAACCACACAACGAAATATGCTATCCCAACTCCTAACAATGTACCCTGGTACTACTTGGAGCCTAAGCATCATCCTGCTAACGAGGACTATCATCCCTTGTACCTCATGTTCACATAACACCTCGGGTTGTCGTGCCCACATTGTCCCCTACAGCTCGCTCACAATCACCTCCCGAAGTGTGAACTCAAGCGTGGAGCATACGCTACCTCTATAGAAAACCATGCACTCCCCACACTTGTACCTGTCAGTTCGTGCCCTGACCAAATGCCACCGATGAAAAGTCTCTCTTTGGACACTTTGTGCCCCAACTAACTGTCTCAAGCGAGCCTCCTGCATAATGTTGCATGAATTGGGGACATTTTTTGGAAGAGAGGACGCAAAAGTGTCATATCCCAAAAATCTAGGAAGCAAATCATCTCGGAAGCATCTACTATATATATAATTTTTTAAATATATTTTTGCATTTATATTAAAAAAAACATCCAAAATACAAAATTAGTTGTAGAAGTCATGAAAACATGCATATTTTTATGTAAATCAAAATATATATGTCATCCATTATACATCAATGATTAATTTTTCCAACATCCACCATCTAGATGCATCAAACATCGACAATCTAGATTCCTCTTCTCTTGTCTAGCCTTTGCTTCTACTTCAATTCTCTAGGGATTATTACCCACCACTTCGTGGGTGATATCCCTAGGATAATTTTTTTCTCCATGATGGACCTCAGTCGGCAGCCAACAGCCCCTTGTAGCCCTCGACTAGCTTGTTGTGCCATTTCTTCGCCACCTGAGCTAGCCATGTGGTCCCTCGCACATCTATATTGATCTATGTTTGAAGATGGGCCTACTGAATCTAAAGGTATGTCTTGTAATTTGGTAATTGAGTATTGGGTTTACTTATCATGGACACTTTTGGGCATGGATTGATGGGGGGATTCGGTGGAAAGAGTGGGCTTAGTTTGTGCTCAAGTCTCCTTGATCTCTTTTGAATGTTATCGTTGGATCTTAGTCCTGTGGGATCTCCTTTCTCGACCATTTGGTTCTAGGGTCGTACTACTTGGGAAACCCCGACTTTGGGTGCGTGGTCCCACTCCTTGATCCACATATATTGCTTACTTTCCACTCACTATACCCTCATTCATCATTTCTCACATCTAGGTCCACGTTACCTCTTTGGGTCCACATAGGCATTAGAGAACTTTTGAGGTCAAAAATGGGCCTCCTAAGAAAAATGTACTACCAAAATAAAATTTATAAGAACCAATAGGATTTAAGATGATGATGTCAACCATGGGGGGTGATTCACCATTTTTGGGGTAAAAAAAGTAAAAAGATTAAAAAGTAATAAAATAATAAAAACTACTTTTTCAACTTGTATTTTCAACTTATCTCCCTAAGGGTTTACTCAAATTTCGAGAGGGGGTACTCGTTGGATGAAAAATTTAATTCCTCATCCAAGGAGCACCCATGTTGCATACTTTTGATGGACCCTGCTACATGAAAACTGAGAAATACATGAAAAAACCTGATTACAATCACGTTTTTCATGCATTTCTCATTTTTCGTGTAGCAGGTTCCATCGAAAGTATGCAACATGAGTAATCTTTGGATGAGGAATCAAATTATTCATCCAACAAGTGTTCCCGCTCGAAATTTGAGTAAAACCATTAGGAGATAAGCTGAAAATACGAGTTAAAAAATTGTTTATTTTTTTCCCTCTAAAATTTGATGATGTAAACTAATCTTGTTTTATTATTTCCACTATTATTTTATAATATCCTTAGGAGGCCCATTTAGACCTCAAAATTCCCCTCAAAATTCCCATTTTAGACCTCAAAATGCCCTGGAGGTTGAAGCAGCAAAAAGAAAACTAAAAGCATAAATGGCCACATTCAACAGGAAATTGTACCACAAAATGCAAAAGATGGTCGGGACAAAAATAATTAGCACATGGGAAAAATCCAATACATGAGGTCTACTCCATACCCATGGTCCTCACCCTGGTCCATAGGCCCTAGATGAGCCTCCTTTATCATTCAAGAACCCATGATTGTCCCAACCCCTGGAGGGCAATGAACCACCCTACCTAAAAGAGGGTAATCACTGCTATATCTTACACATCATACTTTTGGCCTTTGAGCCCCGAGCAGCAAATTAAAGAAAATTCATAAAAGGAAAAAGGCATAAAAAGAAGGGTGGAAAAATCAAGGTTGGGGCACCTCATGTATCGTGATTGCTCCCTCCTACACGTTATATAACTAGGTGTGGGCTTCCCTTCCTCTAGATACCCTTGAGCCCCAATATGTGGCCCAGGACTGCCCCTCTCATTCCCTACACCATTTCACTTCTTTATCACTTCCCACCCCCATTTGAGGGATGTACCTTGGACATACTCTAAAAATTCCTAGATCTGGAATCCTACAGCAACAACTGATGAGAATTCTTCTATTTGTTAATCCCTTGAACAAATTATTTATTGTGTTCTATGGTAAATATTAAAAACCCATATGTTGAGATTTTTTGTATTTGGGGTAGCATCAATTGTGCTCTAGGTCCCAAATTTTGAGGAAGGACTAGAGTTCACCTTATCTACAATACCTAGAAATGGATTTGGGAAATTTCATCTTGTTTAGGAGATATTAAATTAATAAAGAATTTTGATGTATTTCCTAAGTTAAAGCTTAGGAAAATAAAATAATTAAAGTGAATTTAATTAAACATGTTATGAAATTGTCTTAAGTCATGCGGATCAAGCTTTCTTTTAATCTTAGCCATTGATTAAAGATTTAAACTTGGCCATTGATTTGTTAATGATAAAAGTATAAAAGGAAAGGCTTGCGGTCATTTGTAAGACACACAGAGGCATAGCACTAAAGCTAAGCTGAGATTCTAGGGTAGGGTTTCTAAGAATTCTCAAGTGTTTCAGTTGCTGAGAGGGGAATTTAGACCAAGGGGATGATCTAATCCCGGGGTCTAGAATACATAAGAAGCAGAGAAGAGATCAGGAAAGACAGCGCAGAGGAAGGCAACATTAGTAGCAACAGACGGTAGCAGCAGTGGTAGTAGACGGTAGCAGCAACAGACGACAGCAGCAGCAGCAGCAAACAGCAACAGCAACAGACGGTAGCAACAGTAGTAGCAGACGGCAGTAGTAGCAGCAGCAGACGGCAGCAGCAAGGACAGTGTGATTTTTAGGAAACCCTTCATGGTTTACGCAGAGACCCTAAGGGGCAGCGTAGTGACTACGTCACCCAGTCTTGGGTAACGCAGTCCCTTCCAGTGACAGTGCTAAGCATTTGAAGGCCTTCAGAGGCTGACGCAGTGTCTTTCAGGGGCAGATCTGGGGTTTCTAGGCATAGATCTGGCTAAGTTCTGTAAATCTTGTTTGAGGGTGTGGATCAGTATTTTTGGTCTTAGATCAGCCAGGTGCTGCAGATCTAGAGTTTTCTTTGTAGGGTTTTCCAGGTTTGGAACTCAGAATTGTGTATTCAGAAATATTCTTAATAATAGAGCCCTCCAGTAGCCAGAGACCGGTTTTCCCACCTTGGGTTTTTCTGGGGACAATTTGTCCAGAAATAACTGTCACTTTGTCTATGTGTGTATGTGCTTATTCTAGATATGAATTGGTAGAGTTCTATTATGTGTTTTGCTTTGATTTTAACTTGAATTTATTCAGTTGATAACTTGTATAAATAGGAGAAGCTTAACCGGATTAACAGAAATAAATTTTTCATAAGAATTAAGATTTAGAAATTTCCACACCATACACTACAGCCTTCACAAATTAATTTCAGAAAATAAATAAGTTTGGAAACAAGATCTGTGCAAGAATAAATCATAGACACATGACACCATTATTTTTGGACCAATGTCCCCGAAAAACTCAATTCGAGAAAACCGATGCAGAAGCTAAGGGTTTGTATATTATGGAGTAATTTTCTAAGTACCAGTCTATGATTGTCCAAACTGACAAATAATACAGAGAAAAACTGACAAATAAAATCTCGTGAGAAGATCTCACTCTACCACAGGAATCTGGCATCGACCTAAGCTCGAGACGAGTTGCTATGCACTGCCTCTGTGTCACAACTGAGGTTGCCTTCTCTCTTGTCGTTGGATCTCTCTGCTGACTGGAAACAAGGTCCTTCTAGCCTCCAGAAACTCCCTCTGGCTACAAACACTGACTCTCGATTTTTTCCTTAATAGAATTTCGAACTCCCTCTGAAGCTTTGCATGGTCCTTATGTAGCCTCTGCATGGATGGCTCTACACTGCTCTCTGTGGCCTTTATTGCCTCCTCTACTTCGCACTCTCTAGATCAAGAAACTCTTCCAACCAGAAATTATCTCTGCCCCTCTCTACGAGAATCTTCTTGATAGATCTTCTCCCTTAGCACTGCTCACTAAAGAATTTCAATCTCTAGACTCTTTCTCCGTCTCGTTATTATTTCCAAAGGCCCATAAAGTCCTTATAATATTCTCGTTGGGACTTCAATGGCTGACATTAAATTTTTAATCAATGGCTAAGATTAATATGACTTGATCTTCATCTTCTCTAGAAGATTCACACTTTGTTTTAATTAATATCATTTAATTCTTTTAATTTCCTAAGTTTAGCCTTAGGGTCCCATTAAAGATAATTAATTATTTTCATAAAACATGATGTGAGTGGAATTTCCCAAAATGCTTTCTGGGTTCTTTGGAATACATGTGTCTAAGCCTCCCTGCAAATTTTGAGAATTAGATCACATCCGATGCTACCACAAATCAACACACCCTCTTAGCGAGGAATGTTCTCTAGCAATACATCCAGTTGAAGTACTGCTCTGATTCTGTAACATCTCCCTTTGCGTTGTTGATGTCTAACATTGCTGCCCACCAACACTGCACTGCTACATCCGTGTTGTTGCTGACCCTACATGTTGCTGCCAACTACCACTGCACTGCGACTCTGTTGCTTACGGAAAAAAAAAAAAACAACTAAAACTAAACTAAGTGTTCAATATGATGCATCTCATACTGAAGATCTGACTGTTGCTAGTCTCTTCGTCGACCCTCTGAAGCCTCTGTGCTACTGTTGACACTGCACTGCTGCCAACTCTGCTCTACGCTGCTCAGACTCTGGCGCTCACTAGCCATTACGCTGTCACTTCTGCACTCATGTGCACCAACTGAAACTCATAGAAAAGTGATGATCTAAGAGGTGGACTCCTCAAGTATCCTGCCCAATTGTAACTCTTTCGAGCTACAGTTCCAGATCACCCCAACGCTCCCCTGGCGATATATGGGCAATAATGGCGAATTATTCTTCCTCGATCTTGGCAGTTGCAGCCTGTGGATAATGCTTCTCATCTTTGTCCTTCTACTTGAGAGGGCACTGTGTAGCATAATGTCCATATTCGCCACACCTGAAGCACTTGATCTTTGAGACGTCCTTTTTCCGTCTTCACTACTCCTATTGTCCCTTTGAAGCAAGGGCTACATTCTCCTCCTCCTCCTTGGGCTTCGACCCATTGTTGTTGTTTCTCTCAAGTTTACACTTGAACATGTCATGCCTCATCTCTTCCTGATGAAGAGAATCCCACATCGTTTCCCAATCTGCCAATATTTCTCTGCCCAAGATGCTTTGGACGAAGACTTGCCACTCATCTGAAACTAAGTTCAGGGAAAATATGACCATCTCAGTGGCCTGAGGCACAACACCTACAGCTGCCAACTGATCTCGGTTCTCCTAAAGTCTAGACAAGAATGGATCAATACACTCGCCCTTTTACATCCTTGTAGAATAAAAATTTTCCTCCAAGAACATCTTCCGCTACTCAGAATATCCCTGATATAGCGTCTCCAAGGCCTAACACATCTCTCTAGCTATCCCTTTGCTTGCGATGTGACATACGACATGATCCCTCACTTTGTCGATGATCAGATGCTTCGCCTTTGCCATATCTTTTTTGTATCCTTTCAGTGGATCTACATCTACAGGTACAACTACCACACCATCGATGAAAGCTTTGAGATCATGTTCATCTAACAGGCATATGATCCTTTCCTGCCATATCACATAGTTATAGGCTCCCTCCAACCAATCTTGATCTCTCAGCCTGTTTGCTACCATTTATGTCGACTAAAAAAATGTTGAACTAGCTCTCTCTCTCTTCTCTACGCATCTTCTGGCCTGGCCTATGCATTTCCTTCTGGAGATAGTAGATCTTCCACTCAATATTGTTCCTCAGCTATTGAGAATTAGAATTCCTTGAGGAAGAAAATTCCCCCAAATGTGTCTTCTGCTACTCTCTTCTGACGCTTTCTGCACTAGCAATCACTGCTACATAGAAACTGTGTCCCACCCAATTGTTGATTTGTGTTGCTCCCTCTGCTTATGACAAACTACAAACTAGAAAATCCTGCGTCTCTATTGGCTCACTCAAAGAGAGATTTCCTTGAAGATCTAGCCTTCTTGGCTTGGACTACACAATCACTAAGGAGATCGATCTGCTTCTTGTTGATTTTTGGGTAGCAAAGGATGTTCTCTATCTCTGAAACTTTGTGGAGGGCTAGAACACATGAGATCTCCAAGACCCAGAAATCATTTGGAGAAATTCCACCCGGAGCTTAAGTTATTCAAATAATTAATTATTTTAATGGAGACCCTAAGTCTCACTTAGGGAAATTAAATAATTAAAGTGAATTAATTTAAACATGTGGGTGAGAATGTTCTAAGTGATGAGGATCAAGTATTTTCTAATCTTAGCTGTCGATTAGAGATTAGATTACGGTTGTTGATTTGTCAACTAGAAAATTAATAAAGGAAGGCTTGGGGTCAGTTGGAGAACACACACAAAGTGGCAGCACTTGAGCTAAGTCGAAATTCTGGGGCACATTTTTCTAAGAATTTCAGAGTGAGCTTATAGTGTAGCAAGGGGCAGTTCAGCAGCAGGATTTTCATACAAGGCCGAGAATACAATAGCAGAGAGTCATTGCAAGCCCAAGATGGGTGACGCAGAGCCAACAGGGCTCACATAGAGGGACGCAAAGCTATAGAGGGTGACGCAGTCACTCAGAGAGCTACGCTGGGGTTTCTGTGGGGTAGATCGAGTAGCCATCCAGCGTTTTGATTTCTGAGCTAGAAAGGCTCATAGAGAGGGTGACACAACTCCTGTAGAAGGTGACGCAGTCTAGCTTGCTGTAGCCATTGCTTAACAGCACTTGGAGACTACGCAGTCACCTGTGGGGTTTATTCATCCAATTGTTGGATCCGCCATAATATCTGTCTTCGGATAGAGGTACTGCTGCCAAGGATTTTCTCTATTGGGTGAGCCACATTGGCACCCTATTTTGTATTCATAAATATACTTAATAATAAAACCCTCAAGATTTGTTGCACTAGTCTTCCCTCATTGGGCTTTTCTGGGGACATTTGTCCAAAAAATTTGTGTCCTTTGTCTGCATGGTTTCTTATTCTTCAGTACTTGATCTATATAATTATGTAGGCTGCAGCGTATTTACTTCAATATTTTCATGAATTATTCATAAAATAACTTATTAAGTTAAATAAACAAGTAGGAGAAGTAAATCATATTTAGTGCAATAGGATTTCTGGTTTAGATTCAAAAATTTTCACATGGTATCAGAGCATTTGCAGATCAGGAAGAGTTGAAGCCATCAGAGGAAGACTGAAGAAAATTTGTTGTAGGAAGGTAGTTGTCCCGAGTGACAGTGCAGATCCAGAGAGAGGCAAGGAAGGGTGACACAGTCACCTAGCGAGCTCACATAGAGCCTGCGTCAGCGAGGAGAGGTGACGTTGTAGATGCAGTTGTGGCAGCGTAGTGTTTGATGGGCTAGCGTAGGGGTTTCGAGCCTCCGTCTTTCCAGTTGTCGTGGCTGAAAGTGCAGATCGTTTTTCTTCAGTAGTTGCTAGTGGGGCATTGTTTCTGTTGGTGCAGAACAGTGTCTAGTGGGGGGTGGAAAAGTAAGGGGAAGTAGTTCCTTAGTAGAATTCGTGCCAAGGAGTCTTGATCCAGAGCTGATCAACAACAAAGAGTGATCGAAGAGGGTTTATTTGACATTAGTTGGCGGAGGATTTCTAGGAGGGAAATCGTTTTTCAAAGGGAGCGGGTTCCTTAGAGAGTTTCTAGCACCAAGAAACTCAGACTCGAGTTTGTTGGGGCAGCAGCAAAAGAAGAAGAAGAGAACCAATTCGACATCTTTAGTTGATCAGAGATGGCCACACATGGACTAAGGGATCAGGAAAAGTTGGATGGAGCATCCAACTTTGTCATCTGGAAGGCCAGAATCCTATCAGTTCTAGATGATCATCGTATCAAGCATCTCACCGAGAGCGTAGTTGTTGTTCCTGTTGATGTTTATCCATTGAAGAAGTATGAATAATCTCAAGCGAAGGCTAAGCACTTGATCATGGACGGAGTCAAGGATCATGTGGTCCCACACATTGCTGAGAAGGCAACAACACATGAGATGTGCACTTCCTTTACCACATTGTATTAAGGGACTTCTATTCAGAGGAGAATGCTTCTAGAGAATCAACTTCAACTATTCCAAATGCAGAAGGGAGAAGAGATCGACCCCTTCCTCATTAGATTGAAGGTGATCCATGATCAGCTGGTTGTCATGGGGGCCACACCAGATGAAGGTATTATGGTGAGGACTGCTTTGAATGCAGTTTTTGATGAGTGGGAGAAATTTTTTCAAGGCATTTTGGCCAAAGAAACGCTTCTAAGTTGGGAAAACATGTGAGTAACCCTTCGACAAGAAGAGATCAGGAGGATGACCAAGGTGGGCATGAGCAGTGGAGGGATCAAGATCAAGAAGGAGGAGGAAGATGTGGCTCTCGCATCTAAGGGACAACATTGGTAGCAGAGGAAGAGGAAGAAAGACCTTTCAAAGGGCAGTTGCTTCAGGTATGGTGAACTAGGACATTTCACTGAAACATGCCCTATGAAAAAGAAGGGCAAGGAAGAGTTTGATTTGAAGGTTGTCATAGCTAAGGATGGTAATGGAGATGATGAAGATGTGGCCATGAGTGCTCATGTACCTCGCGATAAGAGGTGGGGGGATATTGATTTGTAGTTCTTTTGAACTGCAGTGAGGGGCAGGATCCTTGAGGTGCCAAACTCCTAGATCGCACACGAGCTACAGGAGCCCTTAGTGAAAATAGTAGGATGACTCGATTCAGTTGATGTGGAGGATGATGGAGCAGAATTGGCAAAGCTAGGACGTTGAAGTCTTGAGCAGCAGCATCGTAGCAACAACTTAGAGGTTGATGGATTTCAACAGCGCAGAAGCAGTGCTTACGCAGTGCAGAGCAGCAGCAGCGCGGAGCTCTACAGGGCTAGTACAGATTAGCAGCAGAGGGTGCTTCAGCATCGAGGTGCACTCATAATGACTTCTATGTCAAGCTTTTTGGTGGATTTTTTTAGTTTCTTAACTCTCAGCAACTGAGTTTCAGTGCAGCAGTTAGCAGTGGAAGTGTTATGGGTAGCATGATGCAGCATTTGAGAGGGAGCTGCAGTATAGATGAGGTAGTCTCAGTGGCAATGAAATGGGCAACAGTAAAAATAGCAGCAACACAGTGGATGAAAGGAATCAGTCAAGCATCAGCAGTGCAAAGGATGTCATGGATCAGGGTGATGCTTCTGGTTGAAGTATTGCTAGAGCACATTCCTCGCTAAGAGGGAATGTTGATTTTTGGGTAGCATCGGATGTGCTCTAGCTCCGAAACTTTGTGGAGGGGCTAGAACACATGGGATCTCCAAGGACCCAGAAATCGTTTGGATATATTCCACCTGGAGCTTAAGTTATTCAAATAATTAATTATTTTAATGGAGACCCTAAGTTTAACTTAGCGAAATTAAATAACTAAAGTGAATTAATTTAAACATGTGGTTGAGCATGTTCTAAGTGACGAGGATAAAGTATTTTCTAATATTAGCTATTGATTAGAGATTAGATCACGGTCGTTGATTCTTCAACTGGAAAATTATTAAAGGAAGGCTTGGGGTTAGTTGGATAACACACACGCAGTGGCAACACTTGAGCTAAGTCAAAATTCTGGGGTGCAGTTTGCTGAGAATTTCGGAGTGGGCTTACAGTGCAGCAAGGGGCAGTTCGACAGTAGGATTTTCATCCAAGGCCCATAATACAATAGCAGAGAGGCAGCGCAGGCCCTAGAGGGGTGACGTAGAGCCAGTGGGGCTCAAGCAAAGGGAAACAGATCCAAAGAGGGTGACACAGTCACTCAGAGAGCTACGCTAGGGTTTCTGTGGGGTAGATCGGGCATCCATCTAGCGTTTTTATTTCTGAGTCGAAAAGGCTCATAGAGAGGGTGAACACGGCTCCTGGAGAAGGTGACGTAGTCCAGCTTGTTGTAGCCATCGCTCAGCAACACTTCGAGACTGCGCAATCACCTGTGGGGTTTCTTCACCCAATTGCTAGATTTTCCATAATATCTATCTTCGAATAGAGGTACTTCTGCTGTGGATTTTCTCTGTTGAGTGAGCCACATTAGCACCCTAGTTCATATTTAGAAATATGCTTAATAATTAAACCCTCAAGAGTTGTTGCACTGGTTTTCCTGCATTGGGTTTTTCCGAGGACATTTTTCTGAAACATTTGTGTGTTATTTTTCTGCAAGGTTGCTTATTCTTTAGTACTTGATATGTATAAATGTGTAGGCTTCAGTGTATTTACTTCAACGTTTTCATGAATTATTCAGAAAATAAATTGTTAAGTTAAATAAACAAGTAGGAAAAGTAAATCAGATTTACTGCGGTAGGATTTCTAGTTTAGATTTAGAAATTTTCACACTGCTTACACAACTCTTTGATCTTCGGCTTCTTATTCAACGTTGGATCTCCTAGATCTTCTCTCTTTCTCCTCTTGCACTGCTAAACAAGCTCTGATACCATGTAAAAATTCCTATATCTGGAATCCTACTACAGCAACTGATGAGAATTCTTCTATTTTTTAATTCCTTGAACAATTTATTTACTGTGTTCTATGGTAAATATTGAAAACCCATACACTACGTCCTTCACAAATTAACAGTGGAAAATAAATAAGTGCGGAAACTAGATCTGAGCAAGAATAAATCATAGACACGTGACACCATTATTTTTTGACCAATGTCCTAGGAAAAAACCCAATGTAGGAAAACCGGTGTAGCAGCTGAGGGTTTGTATATTATGCAGTAATTTTCTGACTACAAGTCTATGATTGTCGAAACTGACAAATCATGCAGAGGAAAACTGACAAATAAAATCTCATGAGAAGATATCACTCTGTCACGAGAATCCAACACTGACCTTATCTCGAGATGAGCAACTCTGTGTTGCCTCTACATAGTGACTACGTCACCCTACGCTGCCTCTGCGTCACAACTCAATTTTCCTTCTCTCTTGCCACTTGATCTCTTTGATGACTAGAAACGAGATCCTTCGGGCCTCCAGAAACTCCCTCCGACTACTGCAACTGACTCTCGACTGTTTCCTCAATATAATTTTGAACTCCCTCTGAAGCTCTGTGGAGTCCTTGTGTAGCATCTACGTGGTTGGCTCTACACCACTCTCTGTGGCATTTACTGCCTCCTCTTCTTTGCACTCTCTAGATCAGGAAACTCTTCCAACCAGAAATTATCCCCAACCCTCTCTGCAAGAATCTTCTCAACGATCTTCTCCCTAAGCACTGCTCACTAAAGAATTTCGATCTCTAGACTCTTTCTCCATCTCGGTATTATTTCCAAATTCCCCATCAAGTCCTTATAATCTTCTTGTTGAGACTTAAATCTTGTTGATTAAATCATTAAAGCATTAATCAATGACTAAGATTAACGTCACTTGATCTTTGTCTTCTCTAGAATATTTACACTCTGTTTTAATTAATATCCTTTAATTATTTTAATTTTCTAAAGTTTAGACTTAGGGTTCCATCAAAATTAATTAATTATTTTCATAAAACATGATCTAAGTGGAATTTCCAAAAACACATTCTAGGTTCTTTGGGATACATGTGCCTAAGCCTCCCTGCAAATTTTGAGACTTAGAGTACATCTGATGCTACCACAAATCAACACTTACTATCCCCTCTAACGATAGAAACCACCTAATAAGGTACCTGGATAACCCCCTTTGGAGCTTGGAGACATTATCACATGCCAAAGCCCACTATGGAAGGGCATGCCATTATGAAGTTCCCACTTTGTTGTCTATGGTTTTTAAGCTCTTTTACACGATTACTCCAGTGACTTATTGTACTAGAAGGTTAGGGGACACATTGGATCTTATGCAGGATTGCAGATGGTGTCCATTTGAGTTTTGTCTCCCTATATGGGGTCCTAACCTCCCAAAGGGCTACATTGGCACATGTAGGGTGCGTGTAGAGAACCATGGGCCTCCACTGCAACAGAAAAAACTCCATGTATCCCCACTAATATCCATATATTCCTAGAGATCCACCTTTGGGACGAGGGTGATGCACTTGGTACACTATGCCCAGCAGACCCAACGGGAGCATCACACACTTGGCAGGTGTCCCAGGACTTCTACGATGACATGGTAGCATTCATTCCATCATTTTAGCCCTTACAGATGATCTACAAGCATCTTTAACTCATACGGAGACCCATGGGTCATTGGTGTTCCCCCACACCCATTGGGAGCACCATAGGTCTGCTACTTGGAGAACAAGGGGCCACTTCCTTGTCCATCACATTTTGAGGATTTTTTTCACCATTACGGTACTTATGAACATTATCAGGCCTTTTGGATGTCTCCACGACATGCACATATTATTATTGTACCTTCTAAGAGGCTTATTATTTCATTTATGAGCTAGTTTGGTGGGCTTGTCACCAAAATTTAGGTTATTTGCACATTATCTTATGTTTAGGGGCTAGTGTAGGCCCATTATCTAAATAAAACTCCTAATTGGTATATAAATAGGAATTATTTGTATTCATTTGTATCATCACTTCACTTGGGA
This sequence comes from Pinus albicaulis, assembly GCA_034641835.2. NCBI lineage: Eukaryota > Viridiplantae > Streptophyta > Pinopsida > Pinales > Pinaceae > Pinus > Pinus albicaulis. Next base: position 727,790,980 of record CM076582.1, on the reverse strand, counting down.
TCTCTCTATCTTTAGAGAACTTTGCAGTTTTCCTTGGAGGACTATTTTTGGATGATGGATGAATTTTGATATATGGATTTGGGCTATTTCTACCTTGGAGATTCTTATTTTCAAATGTGATGCTGGTTGGATATACTCTCTAACATTGTAAGTGAAAATTTAATGTTATTTTTCTTGTTTTTGCATACAATTGAACTTCGTTATAATTAGGGCTAATTGTTGCATATATGAAATGTGGAATTATGTGTCTATTTAGATTATGCTATGTATGGGTCATTATTAGATGAACTAAATATCCTATAGATCATATTATCTTGATAAAATTGCACCATTTGTATGAATTATAAATGCTTGAAAGTCACTTTTCTTCTCTTTCCTCTCACATTGGACGAAGTTGACTTTCAAGGCCTCCTTGAACAAGAAATTGAATCCTTCTTCATTATTATCCTTGAATCCATATCCCCAAGTGAATCAGGCACTGTTCCCTCAAAAAAGGGTGACCATTTTCCCCTGTTTTTCACTTTTTTCCTAGGTCTAGCCCCATTAGGTCCCCTAGGGAATCAATTTCCTAGGAATCTATACATAGGAAAACTTCTATCTCCTAGATACAAATGCGTTGGTGGGTCAGCTCACTCTCCTCTGAATTTGGAGAAATTTCGACAGTGGAATCTCTAGATGCCCCAAGCTCTAGCTCTAGTTGGGACCTAGTAGGATCAATTTGGCATCATTGGAAGAAAATTCTTGTTTGATCCTTTTCCTGCACCTTGAACAGGTTAATAACATCATCGAGTGGCAAAATCCATCCCGTAACCTCGCCTGGGTCCACTTGGCCTCGTGTGGTCCCATTCTTCATCAAAGCTTATTTATCAAAGACTTCTCAGGAGTATAAAGTCCCAAAGGATTTTAGGGATTGAGAACCTCCTTTGTAAATATTATTCTTCTACCTCAACCCTCCAATCCTGATCCCCTCTCCCTAGAAGATCAAGTCCCTTGTTTAAAAGGCAAGCAAGTCCCATTCTTCATTCTATCCTAGGGAAATGGTTTCTAGGGCCACTTCACTCCTATTCATTGATCTATACTTTAAAAGTGACTTCCTAAACTATCGAGTCTCCTCCCATTAGTGAAAGTCCGTAAAGAGCAGGGAGTTGTCTCTGTGGTGACGGTGGGCTAAGTCTCCACCATTGCTCTTGACCTAGTAGTTTCCCTCATAGGAACCCCTCTTAAGTCCTTGCTGGTTTGAGTGGTAACATTTCTGGCGCCGTTGCTGGGGACACAAGACGTGTGTTTTGTTCCCCATATGACATATTGACGTATCATTATTGGTGATTCCATTAGAAGAACGAAGCCCTAGTTCTTTATTGAACCTAAAGTTCGATGCTTGTAGGGTGAGGCAAGAATTTTCCCAGGCATATTTAAATTTACCATGGTGACTCCTACATATTTTTCATGCATATCTCAAATATCTTGTCTTTCTTTGATAAATTTCCAGCTTTGGACATCGCTAGCATGCCTGGGCACCCTAATCATATCGCAAGAAGGATGGTACGTGGGGTGCTTGTGTTTGATGGTGACCCACTCTCTACAATTGACCATGTAGAAATATTTAACGCACATGCTTCAAGAGAGAAAGTGGTTCACCAAGATGTCCTTATGTTACTTTTCATGGGATCTCTCGGTGGTCATTATTCATGGTTGCATGATCATGAACCAAAGAGTATCTCATCTATTGAGCTCATTGATGGCTTTCTTGGACATTTTCAAGTATATGCTACATTAAGAATCCAAGAGGAAGCTCTCATTGAGCATCATCAACACATTGATAATCGAAGTAGTGAGCAGGGAAACGAGTCCTCCTAGGGTCCACATGATGAAAATGATGATTTTGAGAAAACATGGGTTGGGAAGGATGAATCTATGGAAGGTGAAGTTGAAACTAACCTTACCTTTCTTGAGGATATTACTTCTGATGATTCTCCTTTTGAGAGACTTGAGGAACGTGGTCCCATTACCCCATCAGAGGATGACATTGAAGATTACTTCCACATTGAAAAGGGGAAATGGGAAATTGTTGGTCCTCAATTTGATTGTGCTCCCATTTACGACACCAACAAGGAGGACGAGGATGAGATTAGTTTTCCCCTTCTCTCCAGCACTATTTATGATGACATATCCATTGGCACTCTTTGGAAGGGATATCTTTATTTTCATTTGCATGAATAGGGGTAGTTGGAAGTGATCAATTTTCCTTTTAGGAGACACCCAATCTTTGATTGCGCCGAGAGGCACTCTACAGTCCAGTATATAGAGATGTGTAGATGTAATGTGTGTAGATGTAATGTGAGAAATGTAATGTAAACTTTTGATATGTCGAAGTATATAGAGATGTGTAGATGTAATGTGAGAAATGTAATGGGAGAAATGTAAGGTAAACTTTTGAGTATATAGAGTGTGAAAATTCTACTATAGTGTATCGGTTTATTTCCTCCTACTTGATTTAATTAATACATGTTATTTCCAAAAATTAGATTGAGAAATATCGAAAATAAACACAACTACAACCTACACATGCAGATCATTTACTGAATAATTCACTCATGCAACAAAGTGACACATGGATTTTTGGACATAAGTCCCCGAAAAAACCCAAACCGAGAAAACCGATGTAGCAGATATGAGGGTTTATTATTAAGTAGTTATGAGTACAGAAAATCTGGGTTCCGAACTTGGAAAACACGACAAAGAATAAAGGATATCAAATATGTAGCTAACCTAAAGATCTAGTGCAAAATATATGATTGTTCCACACCCTCAAACGGGATTTACAGGACTCAGCCCAGATCTGACACTATAAACGCTCAGTGCAACTTATAAAGCCCCAGCGTTGCCCTAGAAGGCTTGCGTCATCCTCTGCGTGGCCCTAGGAGGGCTTGGGTCACCCCTGGAGGGTCTACGTTGCCCCTGCGCTACCTATGCTAGGCCAGCGTCAGCCCTGCATGGTCCTAGCTGCCTCTGTGCTGCCTCTGCATTGTCCCTGCTGGACTGCATGGCTCTGAAGCCCATGTGCGTTATCCTTGAGCTGCTTCTCTTGCCTCTTGTTGTCCCTTGGCCCTGGAATTAGAACATTCCCTTATCCAATACTACCCCTCACTACAGGAAATTCCTCTGGAAATTCCTAGCAAACCCGCCCTAGAATTCCAGATTTATTCCTCAGTTCTACCAAAATTGTGTGTCTTCAACTAACCCTCAAGCCTTTCTCTTATAATTTTTTGTTGAACCCTTCAATGGCCGAGATTAAATCATCCATCAATGGCTGAGATTAAAAGATTGCTTGATCCATGTGACTTAAGACAATTTTAGCACATGTGTTAATTAATTCACTTTAATTATTTTATTTTCCTAAGTTAAACTTAGGAAATCCAGCCCATGGGGTCTTGGTTAAATGACGATGAGGTGGGCTGTTATAGCACTCATCACAGATTCAATTTCCTTCCCTGATCGGGGTGATGTATCTGGACATGTTGATGAAGATGGAGTAAAAAAGAAAAAAAAAGTGAAAAAAAGAGAAAAATTGAAAGGCACTACCAAACTTACAAAAAAAAACTTAGGAAATCCATTAAAAATAATTAATTATTTGAATAACTTGAACACCAACTGAAATTTTTCAAATCCATTTCTGGGTCTTGTAGATCAAGTGTACTCTAGTCCCTCCACAAAATTTAGGAGCTAGAGCACAACTGATGCTACCCCAAATACACAAAATCTCAACACTCCCTCTTAGCATCAGGAGTGTGCTCTAGCAATACAGCACACCATGTATCACAAGATCTTGAGTACTTGATCTATGTTGTTGATGCTTGGCCTACTTCCCTCCATCTACTGCACGGCTGCTCTCTGTACTGCTACCCATGACACTGCCACTTACACTACCACATCTGTACTACAACTCCATCTCAAATTGTTGCATCATGCTGCCCATAGCACCGCCACTGCTAACTCCTGCACTGCAATTCAGTCATTGAGAAGTAAGCAACCGAAACACTTTGTCCAACTGTTTGACAGACAAGTCAAGTTTCCTCCACCACTGAAGCTCCCTAGATGTTGAATCACGTTGTCCTCTTGGAGACATTGTCATGCTGCAACACTGCACTGCGTGAGCCCATCTTCTATGTGTTGTTGAAGTCCCATCATCTTCTCTGTGTTTTTGTCTCCACTTTTTTGTTGCCTCTACATGACGTTGCTCACTCTTCAGCTATTCCACTCCCTCTTTCTATTCAGTGTGGTCATCTGCAACCATCCCCCGACTCATCTTGCTACCATATTAAGGCTCTCGTAGCTCATATGTGATCCAAGAGTAGGGTTGACTCAAGGATCCTGCCATAAAATATGGAAACTCTATATATCCATGTCACCCCACCTCTTCTCTTGAGGTTCATGAGCACTCATGGCTGCATCATCATCAGAGCCATCATCATTTGATGTTGTATCCTTGGAATCATAAGCTCCTTTGTCCTTCTTCCTAGGACAAATGCTGGCGAAATGACCAAGATCACCACAATTAAAGCACCAGACCTTAGAGAGGTCCTTCTTCCTCTTCCCTTGATTCTTTTCCCTTGATGCAAGGGTTGCATCCACCTCCTCTTCTTTCTTCACTATGGTTGATCTACTTCCTCCACTGATAGACTGCTTGTTGGTGATCCTCTTGGCCTCCTCTTGGCGGAGAATAGCCCACATATCTGCCCATGATGGTAACGCTGCCCTTCCCAGAATGCTCTGGACAAACGTTTCCCATTCTTCAGAGATAGAATTCAGGGTTGTCCTCACTAGGAGCCCTTCATCTGGATTAGCATCCATGCCAATCAGCTGGTCTCAGATAGCTTGAAGTCTGAAGAGGAATGGATCTATCTCTTCACCCTTCATCATTTGGAACATCTGCATCTGATTCTCAAAAAGCACTCTTCTTTGCATAGAGCCTCCTTGGTACATCACCTCCAAGGCTGACCACATGTCATGTGTTTTATTCTTGCCAGCAATATGAGGAATCATGTGGTCCTTGACTCTATCTATGATCAAATTCTTCGTTCGCACTTGATTTTCTTCATACTTCTTGAGTGGATCTGCATTGGTTGGTACAACAAGTGTCTTCTCTGCATGATCTTTGAGACCATACTCATCCAGAAATGAGAGGATTTTGGCCTTATAGATAACATAGTTGGACATTCCATCCAATCTTTCTTGATCCCTCAGTCCATATCAAGCCATCTTTGCTCAGATATGACAGAAACAATACTTCTCCCTCTGTATCTGGGTTTCTTGGTGACTAGAAACCCTTAGTAGTTGCTTCTGCTAAAAACTGACTTCCCTCCCGGAAATATTCCACCAAAAACTCAAATGAATAATATCCTCCAATCCTCCTGATCGAATCTCAAATCTTTTTGGCTCAGATCTACTGAATAACTTTCTTCCTCCCGCCTTTTTTGCCTTAGCTAGGCACAATTCTGCACCTACAGAATCTCTACCCCACCAACACAGCTGAAGATCTGAAGCACTGCTTCCGGATCTTGGAAAAATTTTCTGAAATAAGAGAAGTGAATAGACAACGTCCTCCTGGCTAGCACAGCGCAGTCCCAACATTTCTCAGAAGTGGACTGCGTAACCCCAGACTGGGTGACGTATTCCTTACGCTACTTGGGAAGGGTCTGCGTAAACCTAGAGGCCTTCTGCAACTTCAGCATTGTCTCCTGGATCTGCTTTCCCTTGCTGTCAAGATGTCCTTTCCCGATCTGCTGCTTCTTCTTCCACCCTACAGAAAAATATTTATTCAGCTAATTGCTGGAGATTTAGCTTGATTTGTTATCACTCCGATACCATGTGAAAATTTTACTGCAGTGTATTGGTTTATTTCCTCCTGCTTGATTTAATTAATACAAGTTATTTCCAAAAATTAGATTCAGAAAATACAGAAAATAAACACAACTACAACCTACACATGCAGATCATCTACTGAAAAATCCACTCATGCAATAAAGTGACATAAGTCCTCGGAAAAACCCAAAGCACGAAAATCGGTGCAGCAGGTATGAGGGTTTATTATTAAGTAGTTATGAGTACAGAAAATCTACGTTCCAAGCTTGGAAACCCAATAGAGAATAAAATATATCAAATCTGCAGCTAACCTAAAGATCTAGTGCCAAATATCTCACTGGTCTACACCCTCAAACGAGATTTACAGGAATCAGCCTAGATCTGACCCTAGAAACCCTCAGCGCAGCTTCTGAAGCACCAGTGTTGCCCTAGAAGGCCTATGTCAGCCTCTACATGGCACTAGGAGGGCCTGCGCCACCCTTGGAGGGTCTACGCTACCCCTGCGCTGCCTCTGCTAGGCCAGCGATAGCCCTGCGTGGTCCTAGCTGCCTCTGCACTGCCTCTGTGCTGTCCATGCTGGACTGCGTGGCTCTAAAGTCCATCTGTGATATCCTTGAGTTGCTCCTCTTGCCTCTTGCTGTCTCTTGGCCCTAGAACCAAAACATTCCCTTGGCCAACACTACCCCTCACTGCAGGAAATTCCTCTGAAAATTATTAGCAAACCCGCCCTAGAATTCTAGATCTATTCCTCAATTCTACCAAAATTGTGTGTCTTCAACTGACCCTCAAGCCTTTCTCTTATACTTTTTCATTGAACCCTTCAACGGTCGAGATCAAATCATCCATCAATGGCTAATATCAAAAGACTACTTAATCCATGTGACTTAAGACAATTTCAGCACATGTGTTAATTAATTCACTTTAATTATTTTATTTTCCTAAGTTAAACTTAAGAAATCCATTAAAAGTAATTAATTATTTGAATTAATTGAACACCAACTGAAATTTCTCAAATCCATTTCTGGGTCTTGTAGATCAAGTGTATTCTAGTCCCTCCACAAAATTTGGGAGCTAGATCACAACTGATGCTACCCCAAATACACAAAATCTCAACATAGAGATGTGTATATGTAATGTGAGAAATGTAATGTAAACTTGGGTATGGTAAGTAAATAAATGTAATGTAAGTAAACATTTGAAATGTACAGGGGGTATATTTTTATTTATTTACTGGGGTATTTATTCACTTCATAAACCTCTTTATGTTTAAAGAAAACTTTAAAAAATGTTTTATTTAGGTGAAGCCTATGGGAAAAATACCATTTTAATACCATGGGCTAAATACCATGGGCCAAATACCATGGGGTATCCTAAATAAATAAATGTAATGAAAGTAAACATTTGAACTGTACAAGGGGATATTTTTGTTTATTTAATCGAGTATGGTAAATAAAAAATAAAACCTCTTTTTATATTTACTCCATAAACCTCTTTATATTTAAAGAAAACTTTTAAAAAAAGTTTTATTTAGGTGAAGCCTATGGGAAAAATAACACTTTAATACCATGGGCTAAATACCGTGGACCATATACCATATTTATAAAAGAGGTATGGTAAATAAATAAAATATAAATAAACCATAGGTATGGTAAATAAATAAAACATCTTTTTATATTTACTCCATAATCCTATTTATATTTAGGAACACTCAAAAAGTGGTTTTATTTAGGTGAATTCTGAGCTAAATACCATGGGCCAAATTATTATTAATACCATGCCAAAAAAAACATTATTAACCCTAATATTAATATGATTATTAATTCTAATATCCACATTAATATATTATAATATTAATATTATTAAATTTAATAAATTTGGATCATGTAGGTTGGTATTTGAGTACACTACATGCATTGTCTATGTCAGGTAACAATAAACATGTAAACGTAAATGTAAAAATAATGTTTAATATTTAACATTTAAAATTTAATCTAATTAATTTAATGTTGACCCTAATGAAAAATCGCTTCTCTCCCTACATATATAAATTTAACACAAACACAGTCTCGAATTTTATTTGTGAGAAAGCATCTGATTGTGTGAATAGTGAAATAATATTTGTGACAAATTATTTCGGGATTTGTTCGAAAGTAGTCCTGCATTTTATTTTTTTTCTACCTTTTTGTTTATGTAATATGTCGAAGTATAATGCACATGTGTAGATGTAATGTGAGAAATTCAATGTAAGTAAATATTTTAAATGTACTGAGGGTATATTTTTATTTACTTACTGGGAAATATCTTTATATACTTACCCTAGAGGTATGGTAAATTATTTAGGAGGGTATGGTAAGTAAAATTATTTATGGGGGTATGGTAAGTAAATAAATGTAATGTAAGTAAACATTTGAAATGTACATGGGGTATATTTTTACTTATTTACAGGTTATGGTAAGTAAATAAAACCGCTTTTTATATTTACTCCATAAACCTATTTATATTTAAAGAAAACTTTAAAAAAAGTTTTATTTAGGTGAAGCCTATGGGAAAAATACCATTTTAATACCATGGGCTAAATACCGTGGGCCAAATACCATATTCTTCTATTGCTCCTACATTTTATTTTATTTTACCTTTTTGTTTTTACCTTTTCATCCTAGATCCATCTTAACTCCTAAACATATTATTTCTATTCATATAGAGATGTCTAAATGTAATGTGAGAAATGTAATGTAAACTTTTGATATGTGGGAGTATAAGGCACATGTGTAGATGTAATGTGAGAAATGTAATGTAATTAAACATTTGAAATATACTGGGGGGTATATTTTTATTTATTTACACGATATGGTAAGTAAATAAAAAATGTTCTATTTAGCTGAAGCCTATGGCAAAAATGCCATTTTAATACCATGAGCTAAATACCATACTTTCCTATTGCTCTTGCATTTTATATTGGAGGGAAAAGAGAAAGAGGGAGAGATAGAGAGATGGGGGAAGAGAGAGGGAGGTAGGAGAGGAAGGAAGAGAGAGAGTAGGAGAGAGGGAGGGAGATAGGAGGAGAGAGGAAGGGATAGAGAGATGGAGTTGGAGGGTGAGAGAGGGAGGGTAGAAGAAATACATAGAAAGCGAAAAGTGGAGAGAGAGAGGGAGTGACAAGGGAGAAATAGAGAGAGTATGTGTATGTTTGGGGGTGAGATAAAGAGAAAAATAAGGAGATATGGAGTGAATGGGGGGAGAAGGAGAGAGGGAGGGATATAGTAACATAGCTAGAGGGTGAAGAGAGGAGAGAGAGGGTGACAAAGAGAGAGATGGACGTGGGAGAGAAAGGGATAGAGGAGAATGAAGAGAGAGAGGATGTGAGAGAGTGGAGAGAGGGAGGGAAAGAGAGATGGAGTTGGAGGGGGAGAGAGTGAAGATTATTTCTTGCACTAGATCCATTGATTTCAATGTGTATGGTGATTTCTAATCCTATTTTATTTCTAATCCTATTTGATTTCTTTCACAATATGCATTGATTTTAGTGTATATGTTGAGAGAGAGAGACAGAGAGAGACAGAGAGAGAGATAGAGGAAGGTAGGATAGAAAGGGAGAGAGAGGAAGGACAAGAGAGAGGACATGAGAGAGAGGAAGAGAGTAATGAGGGAAGAGAGAAAATTGGAGGGCAAAGAAAAGGAGAGAGAGAGAGGGAGGAGAGAGAGGAAAGACGAGAGATAGGAGGAGAGAGGGAGGGGGATAGAAGGAGAGATGGAGTCAAAGGGTGAGAGAGGGAGGGAATAAGGAATACATAGAGAGTGAGAAGTGAAGAGAGAGATGAAGTGACAAGGGAGATATGGAGAGAGTGTGTGTATGTTTTGGGGTGAGATAAAGAGATATAGAAGGATATATGGAGAGAAGGGAGGAGAGAAGGAGAGAGGGAGGGATATAGTAACATAGTTGGAGGGTGAAGAGAGAGAGAGATATAGATGTAGGAAAGAAATGGACAGAGAGGAAGGAAAAGGGAGGATGTGAGAGAGTGGATAGATGTAGTTTGAGAGGGGAGATAGGGAAGAATATTTCTTGCACTAGATGAATTGATTTCAGTGTAAATGGTGATTTATAATCCATTTTGATTGTTTGCACTAGATGCATTGATTTTAGTGTAGATGTTGATTTCTAATTATATTTAATTTCTTGTACTAGATGCATTGATTTCAATGCAGATGATTTCTAATCCTATATGATTGCTCACACTAAATGCATTGATTTCAATGTGGATAGTGATTTCATATGCTATTTGATTTCTTGCACTAGATACATTAATTTCAGTGTATATGTTGATTTCTTATTATATTTGACTGCTTGCACTAGATGCATTGATTTCAATGTAGATGATTTCTAATCCTATTTTATTGCTTGAACTAAATGCGTTGATTTCAGTGTAGATGGTGATTTCTAATCCTATTTGATTGCTTGCACTAGATCCATTGATATCAGTGTAAATGTTCGTTTCTAATCCTATTTTCTTACTTGCACTAGATGCATTGATTTCAGTGTAGAGGTTGATTTCTAATCCTATTTGATAACCTGCATTAGATGCATTGATTTAAGTGCAGATGTTGTTTTCTAATCTTATTTGATTGTTTGCATTAGGTGAATTGACTTCAGTGTAGACATTGATTTCTGATTCGATGTAATTGGATGTACATTGATGGTACATTAATTTTAAAGTGATTGGATTAACATCGTGCGTTGATTTCAGTGTAAGCACACAAAATTATTGACAATGTACATTAATATTTGTGTTATAGTAAATCAACCTATTAATATTGAAGATCAACATAGACAATGTATGATGTTTAGTACAATAGTTCAAGCTAAATATTTAAATTGTTTATCATTTCAACTGTCCTTTTCATATAATCGATATGAAAAGATGAAAAAACTAACAAGGGTGACAATAATAATAGTAAAAGAAAATAATTTGAGATTGATCACAATGAAGACCATTTGCAATTGACTGCATCCTTATTATTTTCATTTTCTATCATTCAACACTATTACATTGTCACTTTGCATTCAAAAATTTTATTTCATCATTAAAGTTATTAACAATATTTATCATCTCAAAAAACTGAGCTAACTAAGCAAATTTTAAAATTATAATGACCAAATAAATATCAGACATATTTAGCATATATAAAATTATTATATTTATATTATATGTATTTACATATTATTGATAAAATTAATCATATTTTCGATAGATTTTCCTTGGCGGCACGCGACTAAAACCAGCCTAGATCCATATTAACTATGGATCTATCAAGCGCAGGGAGGGATCAAATCTCTCGAGGTGCAAACTTTCCTCACGTTTTGGACTCAAAAAAGAGGTTTGCACCTCGAGATATTTGATCCCTCTTGACGCTTGATAGATCCAGAGTTAAGATGGATCTAGGTTGGTACTAAGGAAATTGATGAGCCTCCCACTTCTCCCAAGTATGATTCTATGTCCAAATCAGTTGATGCTTTAGATTATGATGTTAGGGAAGAAAAACCCGTCAAATGCAATACTTCATCCTCTCTTTTTCCTATTGGTTATTATCTTGAGTCTTCTTCAAGTGATTCCCTCACCTCTTGTCACATGTTCTCAAGTGGCAGTGAGCCCTTTCCCCCTTCCAAGCATAGTTTCAAGATTCCCCTCATTGATTATACTTTATCTCCTTGGGCACCCCCTCAGGATCATGATCAATATATAATATCCCCTTTACATTGTGATCATCATGGAAAACAAATGTGTGTTTCTCCATCTCATCAGTCTCCATTTCCTACTAGTCATGACCCTGTGGAGGCCACAAAATATGACATAAATGATAAGGACCACCATGGAAATGATATGCCCGAGATTTCCATCCATCAAAAGTTTATGAGCTTAATCATTGACATCTCTTTATTTTGGTTAGTAGAGAGGATCTCATGGGATATATTATATCCTTTTCTTACCTCTTCTCACATAGGCATCCATGTGTGGCTTATGAAATTTTCACTCTGAAAATTGTTACTGCAGTAATTGATTTATTTCGTCGACTTATTATGATAAGTTATTTACAAATGCTTCAGTAAATTTTGAAATAAACACAGTTGTAGTATTCACTATAATCAATAGCAAAAGAACAAATAGAACACAAATAGCACGATAGAAACAACCACATGAACACAGTTATTTTTGGACCAATGTCCCCGGAAAAACCCAATGTGGGAAAACCGGTGCAGCAGATGAGGGTTTGCATTAATCTTCAATAGTGAAAAGATCATTTACAGAATTCAAGAAGAGTAGAATCAATAGCATACACCTGATATGAATTTTCCAGATAATCCGAAAGAATTCCCCACACACGGGATGTCCTCCAGCACCCTCTACGTCAATCTGTGTAGCCCCTTTGCGCAGTCACTGCCTAGACTGCATAAGTCTGCGTGGAGGGCTAGTGTTGCTGCTCAACACTTCCTTCCCTTTTTCTTTTGTCCTCCTTCTCCGTCTCTGTTGACATCTCCCTCCTCCTTCTGTCTCTGCAACCCCGCCTCTATAGACTCACCCTCTAAAATTGAATTCTCTTACTTCAGAATCGATTTCCTTCGGGTACTGAGAATGTGCCCGGCTTGCTTTCCAAATCACCCTTAGGCCTTCTCTTATAGTCTTCTAGTTGATGAATCAATGACCCAGATTTTATCCTTAATCAATGGCGCAGATTAAAAGATGACTTGATCTTTATTTTCTAGAAGATTCACACTCTGCTTTATTAATACCCTTTAATTATTTAATTTCCCTAAGTTTAGACTTAGGGATCACTTTAAAATAATTAATTATTTTAATAAAGCAAAATTTGAGTGGAATTTCCACGAATGATTTATAGGTTCTCTGGTACACTATTTTCCAAGCTTCTCCTCAAAATTTGAGATCTGGAACAGTTATGGATGATATAAAATAAACACTCCCTCTTAGTGAGAAAAGTGTTCAAGCAAGGTACCAATTGTACTGCGCTGATTCTAAAGCATTTATTGTGCTGTTGATGCCCTGGTTGCTGCCTCTCACCTCTGCACTGCTCCCCTCTGTACTGCTGCCTGTGACACTATCTCTACGACTTCCTTATCCGTATTGCAACTCCCTCTGTCTCTGTAGACCACCCATTCCTCTACTGGAAAGGGTTGTTGACCATCCCCATATTTTCTCTAAAGTAAGTAAACTTAATCTTACTTAGAGCCTTGGTGAGGATACCTGTCACCTTTTCTCCTGTAGGAGTGTACCTCAACTGTACATCTCCTCGTTGGACATGGTCTCTGATGAAGTGGCACCTAATGTTAATGTGCTTTGACCGATCATGAAATGCAGGATTCTCAGAGAGCTTGATGCATCTCTAATTATCACACAAAATTTTGGTCGATTCCATCATCTTCTTGAGTAAGTTCAAGAGAATTTTACGAAGCCATATGGCCTCGCATGAGGTTTTTCTTGCTGCCATATATTCAGCTTTGATCAAGCTCAGTGCGACGAACTTATGTTTCCTACTGCACTAGGAATTCATTCCCTATCTGAGACTAAAACAGTACCCACTAGTACTTTTCTGATCCACTGTGCTTCCAGCCCAATCTGCATAAGTGAACCCACTCAACTGGATTTCATTTCCCTTAGTGTACTTCAACCCATACTCGACTGTCCCCTTCAAATATCTGATAACATGTTCAGATGCTACCTAGTGAGGCCTCCTTGGTTCCACCATGAACTGACTGAGGGTATTCACTACATAACAGATGTCTGGTCTAGTGTTGACCAAGTACATCAATGATCCAATGAGTTGCCTATACAAGGTAGGGTCAACCTCATCATCCTTGGACGTGTCTATCTTCTTCCAGTTTGTAATCATTGGCGTAGCCATGGGTCTATAGTCCTCCATCTGAAACCTCTTTAGGATCTCTGTAGTGTATCTTCCTTGCCCAAGGAAAATTTCTCCCTTTTGCTGCCAGACCTCCAAACCAAGAAAATAGTGCATCTACCTTGGATCCTTCATGTCGAATTCAGTAGCCAGATTCTCCTTGCAGTCTTTGATGAGCTTAGATGATCCAATAAGGAACAAATCATGTACATATAATACCAAGATTAGCGGCTCATCCTCTACTCTCAGATAATAGAGGTTGGGATCTGCATCACTCTTGACGAATCCCATCTTCTGTAGGTAGGTATCAATTCTCTCATACCATGCTTTGGGAGATTTCTTTAGTCCGTACAATACTTTTTTAAGCCTGCATACATGAGTATTCTACTCATGTGGATCAAAGCCCTCTGGCTTTTCTATGTAAAATTCCTCTTCTATCACCCCACTCAATAACGTTGTCTTGACATCCATCTAGTGAATCTCCCATCCCATCTGCGCTGCGAGAGAGATGACAGATCTGATTTAAGTGTATCGAGCTATAGGGGCGAAGGTTTTCTCATAGTCGGTCCCTTCTTTATGTGCATACTCAGCCACAAACCTGTCTTTGAACTTCTCTATGTTGCCATTTGCAGCATATTTGATCTTGTAGATCCACCTTGATCCTACAACCGAATCTGTTCTGAGGTCTAGGGACTACTTCCCCTACATCATTCATCATGATGGAGCTATACTCCTCCACCATGGCATCTACCCACACCTGATGTTGAGCTGCCTCAAGAAAACTAGAGGGTTTTCTGACTTGAGCTACCAGTGCCTGGTACTGGTTAGGTTGCCTACGTACCCTCTTTCCTTCTCTAGTGGCTCCAGCAAATTATTTTGCATCCCTCAAAATTTTTTGGAGCTCTCTGCTCATTCTCTCACTGGTAGTGGATGGATTTGCCTGCTCTCTTGTTTGCTCTTCTTTGGAAGAACTTTCCTCAGAATCCTTGTGCCGTGGAGAGGCACTCGAGCCATCCCCTGTATGCTGTTGAGACTGTACTAGTGGATCCTCCTCAACCTACATATCTGTAGCCATTTCCTGGGATCTTCTGAACGCTCTCTCCTCCATGTTTCATGTCTCGCCTTACTAATATCTTCCTGTTTTCTTGAATATAGATGTGATATGCTTTCACATTTTCACTAACCCACAAGATAACCCTTCTCTGCAGTCTGATCCAACTTATTCCACTTCTCATCGAGTACGTGGCAATATGCTATACTGCCAAATATCCTGATATGGCTCACCTCAGGCTTGCTACCTGTGAACACACTCTCAGTGGTCACCTTCACCAATGCTCTATGGGGCACCTTGTTCTGCTCATACGCAGCTGTATTGCATGATATTTCCCACAAAAATTTGGGCATGTCTTGGTCATATAGCATTGCCCTTGCAGCTTCTACAATGGTCATGTTCTTCCTTTCTGCAACTCCATTCTGCTCTGGATTTTATGGAGCTATTAATACTCTCTTTATGCATTCCCTTGAATAGAAACTAGTAAACTCTTTATCAATATACTCTCCACCATTATCTGATCGCGACTTCGTAATCTTCTTTCTAGTTAAATTTTCTACCAAAGCCTTGAATTCTTTGAAACGCTCAAAGACTTCATCTTTGGTTTTAAGAAAGTAGATCCAAGTCTCCTGGAATGGTCATCAATAAAGGTACCAAAATACTTTGAACCATATAGATTAGTCGTGGAGATTGGACCGCAAATGTTTGAGTGTATCAACTCCGATACACTCTTGGCCCTACTACTGCTTCCTGGAAATTCTACCTTGGCATACTGCCCTATCACGCACCCCCTGCAGACCTCATCTTTCCGTGTGCTAAGTTATGGAGCTCCCATGACAGTATTCTTGAGAATATTCAAGGCTCCATGATGTAAATGCCCCATCCTTCTGTGACATAATTAATTCATATCTCTTTCATATGTACTATCGATTAGTGCCATTTAGGACTCAAGCTGGAGCTTATATAATTTATGGCTCCTTACTCCAATTTGTGCCTTCATTTTCTACCTAGGGTGTTTGAAATAAACTTTATTTCTAATAAAGTATACGTCATAACCCCTGTTCTGGAGTTGAGACACCGAGAGTAAGTTCATCCCCAAACCCGGCACATGCAGAACGTTTGTGGCCCGAAGCTTGTTGCTAGCTTCTATCTTAAATATTATGGTACCTATTCCAATGGGGGTACACTTGGCCTTGTTTCCCATTGTGATCTATAAATTCATCTGCTCTTCTCAGTAGCTCAAAAAACATTCTCGAACTCCCGTCATATGAGCAGATGCTCCACTATCAATATACCAAACTCCTGGAGAGGTCGTTCTTGACACACAAGCAAAATCCTCTTCTAGTCTGGATGCCAAAATAGATATGCCATGCTCCCTTTGTTTCTCCATGTGCTCTGAAGTACTGCGTGAGCCCTTTCGAACCGTGTTAACTTCGGATATTTGTTCCATTATAGAACCTCCCTTTCTGTCTTTTGCCTTTAGCTCTGATACCATGTGAAATTTTCACTCTGAAAATTATTACTGCAGTAATTGATTTATTTTTCCTACTTATTATGATAAGTTATTTACAGATGCTTCAGTAAATTTCGAAATAAAAATAGCTACAATATTCACTATAATCAAAAGCAGAAGAATAAATAGAACACATATAGCACAATAGAAACAACCACATGAACACAGTTATTTTTGGACAAATGTCCCTAGAAAAACCCAATGTGGGAAAACCAGTGCAGCAGATGAGGGTTTGTATTAATCTTCAACAGTGAAAAGATTATTTACAGAATTCATGAAGAATAGAATCAATAGCATACACATTATATGAATTTTTTGGACAATCCAGAAGAATTCCCCACACACGGGATGTCCTCCAGCACCCTTTGTGTCAATCTGTGTACCCCTTTGCGCAGTCACTACCTAAACTGCGCAAGTCTACATGGAGGGCTAGTGCTATTTCTCACTGTTGCCTTCCCTTCATCTTCTATCCTCTTTCTTCTACATATTTGTTGACTTATCCCTCCTCCTTCTGTCTCTGCAACCCTGCATCTACAAACTCACCCTCTGAAATCAAATTCTCTTACTTCAGAACCGATTTATTTCGGGTACTGAGAATGTGCCAGACTTGCTTTCCAAATGACCCTTAGGCCTTCTCTTATAGTATTCTTGTTGATGAATCAACGGCCCATATTATATCCTTAATCAATGGCTCAGATTAAAATATGACTTTATCTTCATTTTCTAGAATATTCACACTATGATTTATCAATACCCTTTAATTATTTAATTTGCCTAAGTTTGGACTTAGGGATCACTTTAAATTAATTAATTATTTTAATAAAGAAAAATCCAAGTGGAATTTCCACAAATGATTTTTGGGTTCTCTGGAATACTGCTATCCAAGCCTCTCCTTCAAATTTGAGACTTGGAACACTTCTCAATGCTATAAAATCAACATGGGCATCTTATTTCTCTACTTCCCACCGTCCTTATCATCCATGTGATTTTTTCCACCTTTGATTTGATATTCGCTACATGAATAATCATATGGGCCGACATATTTATATTGATTTGATGATATGTTGGTTGCACTAGCTTTTTTGAAAATTTCTGAACCTGAGTTACAGAAACCCTAATGCAGTTTTCTGATTTACTTCTCCTACTTGTTTTATTTAATTAACAAGTTATTTTTCTGAATTATGAAAAAACATCAAAGTAAATACTATTGCAGCCTACACATACATACATATCATTTATTAAAGCATAATGCACACATGACAAAGGATACAATGTTTTTTGGACAATGTCCCTGGAAAAAACCAATGCAGGAAAACTAGTGTAGCAGCTCTTAGAGGGTTTGTTTATTAAGAAGATTATCAAAATACAATCAAGGGCACCAGTAGCGGTTTTCCCAATAGAGATATCATGACAAATATGCCTCTATAACTCGGAGACAGAAAATATTGTTGATTCAGCTGAGGCTTCACACCTTCTGGAAATGTTGAATACGAGCCCTTTCTGGCCCACTGGAAACCCCAGTATTGCCTCCCTCGGCACTGCATCAGCTCTGCATAGCTACTAAAGCCTCTCTGCAACACAGGCTGCTCCTGCGTCACCCCTCTGGGCTCAGCACTGCCTTTGCATCACCTTGAAGGGCCTACATCAGACTCTACACTGCCTTTGTGTGAGCTTGGCTCGGTTTCATCCCTCCTGCTAGATCTCTACACTGTTCGGTACGGATATGCCTCTCTATCTATTTTTTCTTAGCCTCAGATCTGAATAATCCCTCACCAATCTGCCCCTCACCAGCACTGCAAGCTCACTCGAAAATTCTCAGCAAACCGTGCCCCAGAATTTCGACTTTGCTCAAGTGCTACCGCTCTGTGTGTCTTCTCCAATTGACCCCAAGCGTTCCTTTAATACTTTTCTCGTTGAACATTCAACGACTGTGATATAATCTCTAATCGGAAGCTAAGATTAGAAAAGACTTGATCCATGTCACTTATAACATTCTCACCCACATGTCTAAATTAATTCACTTTAATTATTTAATTTCCCTAAGTTAGACTTAGGGTCTCCATTAAAATAATTAATGGAGATCTCATGGATCTAGCTCCATGGTCTCGAAAAAATTTATGGGTCTTGGATATCTCATGTGTTCTAGCCCCTCCACAAAGTTTCGGAGCTAGAGCACATTCGATGCTACCCAAAATCTCAACACTCCCTCTTAGTAAGGAATGTGCTCTAACAACACTTCACTCCAGAAGCGTTACTCTGATCCATGGCATCGGTCCCCTATGTTGCTGATGCTTGGCCTACTACCCCCTCATCCACTACGTTATTTCCCTCTGTATTGCTGCCCATGACTCTGCCACAGTCACTGGTGGCAACTACCTCTCAAATGTTTCCCATAGCACTTCCACTGCTAACTGTTGCACTACAACTCAATTGTTGCAAAGTAAGCAATTGAAGGACATCACCCAAAATACTGACAGACAAGTCAGCTTGGGTGCATCTCAAAATTGAAGCACCCTTTGCTGCTGCTCTGCGCTGGCCCTCGAAAGCTCTACATTGTCTGCTACTTTGCACTACATAAGCACTACCTCTGCACTGTTGAAATCCCATCAGCCTCTGCGCTGCTACTTCCACACTACTGCTACCTCTCCTCTGTGCTGCTCCAGTCTTCAGCGTCCCAACACTGCCAAAGTGCCTCCATGATCCTCTGCACCAACTAACTCTAGTCATCCTGCTACTATATTTAAGGGCTCCCATAGCTCGTATGTGATCCAAGAGTTTGGGCACCTCAAAGATCCTACCCCCCATCTGCAGTTCAAGAGAACTACAAATCAATGTCGCCCCACCTCTTATCTTGAGGTACATGAGCACTCATGGAAACATCGTTATCACTGCCACTATCCCCTTTGGCTACACAGCCTCAGAATCTAAATCTTACTTTCCCTTCTTCTTCTTAGGACAAGTATTGATGAAGTGTCCTAATTCGTCACATCTGAAGCACCGGACCTGTAAGAGGTCCTTCTACTTCTTCCCTTGGTGGTGCATTTGTCACTTCGATGTGAGAGCTACATCTTCTTCCTGCTCTTTCTTTATCTTGGCTCCTTCGCTGCTGCTGCACCTCTTGGTTGTTCTCTTGATTTCTTCCTGATGAAGGATTTCCCACATGTTCTCCCATCTTGGAAGTTGTGCTCTACCCAAAATAATTTAGACAATTGTCTCCCAATGATTGGTGACTGCATTCTTTGCAGTCCTCAACAAGATACCATTATCACGGGTTGCCCCCATTGCAACTAGATGACCTTGAATAGCCTTCAATATAAAGAAGAAGGGATCGATCTCCTCTCCCTTGTGCATCACAAATAGTCGCATATGATTCTCCAGAAGCATCTTCCTCTAGATGGAGTTATCTTGATACAGCGTTTCTAGTGCCTGCAACATTTCATTTTTCGTTTTCTTCTCGGCAATATGTGGGACCACATGATCCTTTACCCCATCCATGATCAAGCGCTTAGCTCGCGCCTGATTTTCCTCATACTTATTTAGAGTATCAACATCGACCAGAACAGTCACAAACCTCTCGGCATGGTCTCTGATACGATACTCGTCAAGGACTGACAAGATCCTGGCTTTCCAAATTACAAAGTTAGACACACCTTCCAACCTGTCCTGATCTCTCAATCCGTGTGAGGCCATCTCTACTCAAAATTGTCGAAGCGAAAAGCTCTTCTCCCTTCTACTATTGCTACTCTCACCAAGAGACTAGATCTGGGTTTCTTAGCGATAAAAACCCTCTAGAGACTATGCTTCCTCTGACTAGTTATTTCCCTCTCGAAAATCCTCCACCAACTCTGTCGGATCAGCTCTCTACGATCACTTCACTGATCGAATCTCAGATTTCTTAGCTAGAAAATATATTGAGGAATTTTTCCCCCTTACTTTGTCAACCCTTCTAGACATTTTTTTGCACCGGCAGAAACAATGCCGCACCAGCAACTTTGAAGATCAGAAAACTACACTTCCAGCCATGGCAACCAACACAATGTCACTCCCTCCTGGACTTCATCACCCTCTTGGGTCTGCGTCACCCTCTGCGTTAGCTTTGCATTAGCTTGACAGGCTCTATGTCACTCTTCTGGGCCTGCGTCAGCCTCTGCATCAGCTCTGTGTGAGTAGACAGGCTCTGCGTCACTCCTGTTGTGTCTGCATTTTCCCTCTGGTGATGTGTTACCTTTTTCTGGATCTATGTGCTTCAGTTGCCCTCCTGCAGCAAAAAAAAAATTATCTCTTTGTTGATGGCTTCAGCTTGATCTGTAATAGCATTGATACCATGTGAAAATTTATGAACCTAAGTTACAGAAACCCTACTGTAGTTTTCTAATTTACTTCTCCTACTTGTTCAATTTAATTAACAAGTTATTTTTCTCAATTATTCAGAAAAAACATCAAATTAAATACTATTGCAGCCTACACATACATACATATCATTTACTTAATCATAACGCACACATGACAAAGGACACGGTATTTTTTTGACAATGTCCCCGGAAAAAAACCAATGCGGTAAAACCAGTGCAACAACTCTTAAAGGGCTTGTTTATTAAGCATAATATTTGAATACAATAAAGGGCACCAATAGTGGTTTTCCCAACAGATAAATCGCGGCAGATGTACCTCTATCACTCGGAGATAGAAAATATGGCTAATTCAGCTGAGGCTTCACACCTTCTGGAAATGTTGAATACAAGCCATTTCTGGCCCACTGGAAACCCCAACGCTAATTCTCCTATCACTACGTCAACTCTGCATAAATGCTAGAGCCTTTGCATAGCATAGGCTGCTCCTGTGTCACCCCTTTGGGCTCAACGCTACCTCTGCGTCACCCTGAAGGGCTTGCGTCATCCTCTGCATTGCCTCTGCGTGAGCCTAGCTGGATTGCGTCCCTCCTGCTAGGTCTCTGTGATGTCTGGTATGGATCTACCTCTCTACCTATGTATTCTCAACCTCAGATCTAAATAATCCCTCATTGATATTCCCCTCACCAACACTCTAAGCTCACTCAAAAATTCTTAGCAAACCGTGCCCCTGAATTTTGACTTAGCTCAAGTGCTACCGCTCTATGTGTATTCTCCAGCTGACCCCAAGCCTTCCTTTAATACTTTTCTCGTTGAACATTCAACGACCATGATCTAATCTCTAATCGACGTCTAAGATTAGAAAAGATTTGATCCACATCACTTAGAACAGTGTCACCCATATGAATAAATTAATTCACTTAAATTATTTAATTTCCCTAAGTTAGACTTAGGGTCTCCATTAAAATAATTCATATTTTGAATAACTTAGGTTCCGGGTGGAATTTCTCCACACGATTTCTGGATCTGGGAGATCTCATATGTTCTAGCCCCTCCATAGAGTTTCGAAGCTAGAGCACATCCAATGCTACCCAAAATCTCAACAGCTTTATGATTACGCGTAGTATTAGTTTTGTACCATGTGCATGTTAGGGTAGGATGCATTACATGATGATTTTATGCATCATAACTAATCTCATACGATATTTCTCATGATATATTAGCAGCATTTAGATTAAAAATTGCATATTTTTATTACTTATCAATTTTTTGGGCTGACATTAAGCATGGGCGATCATAAGACACCATGAAAAACATGTTGCCCCATGTTTTTGATCGCGAACATGTGAAAATAACATGTCTACAATGACCAAGATATTGTTAGAGTTCTTGTGACCTCCTGTTCGACTATCCTTGTCCACCGCTTCAAGACATCATGTCCCAATTGGAGCCAGATGTCACCCACCACTTCGTGGGTGATATCCCTAGGAGAAATTTTTTCTCGATGATGGAACTCAGCCGGCAACCAACAACCCCTTGTAGTCCTCGACTAGCTCATTGTGCCATTTCTCTGCCACCTGAGCTAGCCATGTGGTCCCTCGCCCATTTGTATTGATCGTATTTTTGAAGGTGGGCCGCCCAAATCTAAAGGTATGTCTTGTCATTTGGTAATTGAGTATTGGGTTTACTTATCATGGACACTTCTGGGCATGGATTGATGGGGGTATTTGGTGAAAAGAGTGGGCTTAGTTTGTGCTCCTGTCCCCTTGATCTCTTTTGCATTTTACCCTTGAATCTTAGTCCCGTGGGATCTCCTTTTTTGACCATTTGGTTTTAGGGTGGTACTACTTGGGAAAACTCTCAAAAGGAGGAAAATCCTATTGAATCATGTTCAAGTATGATTTATGAAGTATTGTCTATTAGTAATGCTCCTTAATACTATGAAGAATGGTTGTTAGATTCTAGTGCTTCTCATCATATTTTTCCAAACTGAAATTGGTTTCTCTTCGTATGAATAAGATAATGGTCAAATTGTTCTTATGGGAAATAAAAATTCTTGTAAGACTACTAGGGCGGGAAGCATGAAAATTAAAATGCTGGATGGTATTAAAAGAACATTGTTAATTTTGAGAAACTAGGACCAAACTCCATGTTGCACTGCTCATATGACAATGGTCATATTTTTTTTGGCCTCTTCTTTCGAAGAGGTGAAAGATTGACCTAAAGATCATCTTGATCGGATGAGCAGAACATTGATTTTGAATTTATTTTACACTTGTGCAAGGTCGGCCAAATTTATCCCACATGCCTAAGAGATGTGTCACACACCCTCATTGATGAATATAAATTGGAGAGACTTGGAGGTCATTTTATCATCATCTGATCACACATTCTCTCATTGTGATATGATTGGTTCGATAGCCTTTAGAGGCCTTTTTCCCTCACACGTGTGGAGCGAAGCTGTTATTTTCTGCGCTGATTTGTTTAGGGCTTTCTGTTTTTTGCGTTGATTTGTTTAGGGCTTTCTGCTACAGCATTGACCAACGTTGACCGTATTCAACCCTTGGTCATTTGACCTTAATATTCTGCAAAAATTCCAATTTTAGGAGGACGTACAACTGAGCACTAAAATCGAGGAATTCCAGGTTGTTTGACCAAAGCCCTAGTTTGCTGCGTTGACTTTTTTGAAGCTGCTTGCGTTGACTTCTCTGCGCTGTCCCTGGTTTGAATTGCATTGTCTTGTGATGAGATGTCTTTGAGAGTTGTGGGTGTGACACATGAAAGTGTTGGCTGACCGAGAAAGACTTTGCTGGTTGAATCATCCTGCTAATCGCCATAACGCAACAATATCTCATATCTTTGCTAGACATAAGGAATTGTAAATCTGATCTATATTTGGCTTGTCTTTTATTGATCTATTATTTTTTTCTATCAGCATTTTACTTTCAAGTTTATGTGATTGCTATTTTGTATTAGGCCTGAGAAAGATTGAAGTAAAAGTGCATCAAGCATAGAACACCATTGTTACCTAAATTTAACATGGTATCAGATCTGAGGTGAAGACAAAGTCCAAGCTGGTGTTAGAAGCTATCTCTGAAGGAAGAAATCCCATCAAGGACAAATGGCCTCCTTAACCTACAAGGGTTTCAAGGCTCATAATAAAATTACTGATAAGTCTGATTATCATGTATGGAAGATGTCCTTGGATTTGGCACTAGAAGATCAAGATGTCATGGACTATGTACAGGGGAATATTCAAGAGCCTTCATCAAATGTAGTTGTTGCCTCGAAGACGAAGTATAGAAAAGGGGAAATCAAAGCAAAGATGATTATCCAGGATTCTATTCATAAGCACTTGGTTGCTTACATTTCTGAGCTGAAGACATCTAAGGAGATATATGATAAGCTAGTGTGCATGTTTATGGCTAGAAATGCTAATCAAATCCTCTTCTTCAAGAATCAATTAAATAATATCAAGATGGGTAAGGATGAATCTATTCAATCCTATTTTATGACACTCACTAAAATAAGGAATAACCTCCTAGCTATTGGGGAAGTATTATCTGATAGAGAGATGGTTCTTATTGCACTTGGAGGTCTCCCTCATTATTGGAATGTATTCAATACCACTATTCTCAATAATAATGTGATTCCTGATTTTGATGAAATATTAATGAGATGCACTCAAGAGGTAATAAGAATGATGGAGTATGCCTCTAATGGAAATGGAAGTGACCCTACTGCGTTCGTCACTCATGCAAAGAAGAAGAACCATGGTGGCCCAAGAAATCAAAACCATGGTAGAGAGGGGCCCAAAGGAAGGAAGGGAAGATTTTACACTTGTAACAAGTCTGGTAACTATGCAAGAGAGTTCCCTAATATAAGCGACTCTCCTAGGGATGATGACAACAACAACTCGAGAAGGAATGGTAGGAACAACAGGTTCGAAGGAAAAAGGAAGGCTCCCTTTGATCGTAATGGAAATGTGCAACCTTTCAAGAGGTCAAGAAATTCCAAGTACGATGAGTCTAATGTTGTTGATAATAACAAAAATGATTTTATTCTTGTATCTATTCTCTTTGCTGCATCTCCACCCAACACTCTGGATGTCTGGTTAATTGATAGTTGTTCTTCAAGGCACCTCACTAGTTATAAAGAAGCCCTTTCTGATCTGGTTGAGAAGGATAATAATCTAGAAACTATCCTTGGATATAATGTCACCTATCACGTGAGAGGAACAGGTACTGTGACCCTCCATCTATCTTAAGGTCAACTCATCTGATTAAAATATGTGTTGTATGTACCTGATTTGAAGAAGAACCTTGTGTCCATTTTAGCAATGGAAGACAGAGGGTTCACAGTGGCATTTGTTGATGGAAATGTACTTATCTGGAAGTAGAAATTCAAGGAATCTCTTTCTATTGGTTTTAGAGTTGATACACTCTACCAACAAGGAATTCCATTGGGGGTTACGACATGTGATACAACTCTTCAAACAGAGTTATGGCACCGGAGGTTTGCACACCTTCATTATAAAGCCCTTCCTGAAGCAAGGAAGGTGGTGACAGGGATGCTCGAATTGAGAGATGATCATGAAGGTATATCTCATGGTTGTGCCGAAGGGAAGCATACAAGGGGACCATTCCTTTCAAGTGTCACAAAGAAAACTGATATCTTGTAGTTGATACATTCTAACTTATCTGGTATGCTGCCTGTGACATCCTTGGGAGGATGTTCCTATTACAAAACTTTTACATATGACTTCTCCCGCAAGACCTGGAAATATTTTTTTGAAGAAGAAGGACGAAGCATTCAATTGGTTCTGTACCTTCAAGTCCTTC
Source organism: Pinus albicaulis (assembly GCA_034641835.2). NCBI lineage: Eukaryota > Viridiplantae > Streptophyta > Pinopsida > Pinales > Pinaceae > Pinus > Pinus albicaulis. The sequence continues at coordinate 727,765,456 of CM076582.1, read as the reverse complement.
GTGGAAAATCAAGCTGAGAATAAAATCAAAGTTTTGAGGACTAAAAATGGGACCGAGTATGAGTCAAATGAGTTTAATGAATTTTGTAGAGAAGATAGCATTAAGAGGGAGACCACAACTGCTACACTCCTGAGCAAAATGGTGTTTCTAAAAGAAAGAACAGGACAATTGTGGAAGTTGCCTTCACCATGCTATGTGACCAAGGTCTTCCGAAGTTTCTATGGGCAGAAGTTGCGAACAATGATGTGTATGTTCAAAATAGATGTCTGCATCCTGCTCTAGACTCCAAAACTCCCGAAGAAGTATTCTCTGGTAAGAAACCTTATTTTTCTCATTTTAGAGTTTTTGGTTGTCCTGTTTACTTTCATGTGCCGAAAGAAAAGAGAAGCAAGCTAGATGCTTCTAGAAAGAAGGGAATGTTTGTGGGCTACAGTGAAACTTCAAAGGCATATAGAATCTATGTGCTTGTTCAAAGAGAAGTGGAGATATTCCACGATGTCACCTTTGATGAAGATGTTGCCCTCAAGAAAGTAAGAAATCTTCCTAGCTCCAAGGAAGACAAAGAAGATGAAGGAGGGAAGTTGGAAGAGCCGAAGGATGACCTAATGCCTGATGTTGAAGGACCTATGGATCCCATTAATTCACCTCCTTCAAATAAGAGAAGACCCTCATGGCTTAGGGATACTCTCGAAGATGACGAGAGACATATTTCCCCAAGGGGGACATTCTGTGAAAGCAAGAAGCCGAAGAGATACCAAGGCTATCTAGCATCCATGAGTACGATAGTACAATCTAAGCCTGGAACATTTGAAGAAGTCGTAAATCATCAATTTTGGAAGGATGCTATGCACGAAGAATATGAGTCCATTATGAAGAATGATGTTTGGGAAGTGGTCCCAAGACCGGAGGACAAATCTATTGTCACCTTGAAATGGCTCTATAAGATCAAGCATGGATCTGATCGAAGTGCTGAAAAGTACAAGGCAAGGTTCATTGCCTGAGGCTGAACTCTCAAAAAGAATGCATATATTATGGTGATATATTTGCACCTGTGGCCCGCTATACCACCATCTGATCTATTATTGCCCTTGCTGCTACGCAAGGATGAAGTCTACATCAGATGGATGTGAAGACCGCTTTTCTTCATGAATTTATAAAGGAAGAGTTGTATGTGGAGAAACCTATGGTGTTCGAAGTCTGAGATAGAGACACCCATGTATGCAGGTTGAAGAAAGCCCTCTATGGGTTGAAGCCATTGTATTAAAAACTGGAACTGGTGGACCTAATGAACCGGTATCCAGACCTGAACCGGTCTAATAGGTACTGGTCAGGTATAAACGAACTGGTTTTTAAAAAAATACATTAAATAATTATTTTTTAATAAAAAAAACTATTTTTAAGATTTGTAACCATGATTCCAAGCCAATAGAGAAAAAATATGCAAATTTTGCTCATTTATATACCATGTAAAGGTGAATATATCAAAAAGGCATTATGGCACCGAGTGCAATACATATCATCGAAAAAATACACAAGCAATGAGGCTCCAAATGACCCATAAAGTCCAAAAACAATGCTACAAGCTATGAGAATTGAGGCCATTAGCCTACATAGTACAGTGACAGTCTACTACAAATATACATATATTATATTACTAAATTCTAATTAATGATCAAAATTATCACTTGAAAGTTGAAACTTCTAATCATGATGAAAGTTCAAACTCAGTTGGTTGAACTTGAGTCTCCCGACTCTCGACTGCCAAACATTGCAAGTGCTCCAGTCACAAACTTCTCTATTGGTTCAATGACTTGAGTTTCAAACTTATGAAGGTATTCTACCCTAATATTCCCTATTAGTTCATTTATTGCTCCACATGGCTTTACATGGCCTCCTATCCCAGCCAAGTGTTGTTGGAACCTGTAAATACCCCCCCCCGCAATAGATTTTTGGAAATATTTGCAAATCATTTTTCCATCAATAATATCACAATGAGCTCATGCAGTATCCTTGCCTTTTGGAGGCATGATGGCTAATACTTAGTTCAAACTCTATTTTGTTCCACTACTCCAACAAAAATCAACTCTCCAAGCTCTCAATCAAACTCACAAAAGCTCAAAATGAGTTGTGTGAGACAAATGAGAGGGTACCCCTGCCTTTAAAGGATTGGGGAGGGTGTTTATGGAGGAAAAAAACCCCCCTTTCCCCTCCAAAACCACCCATTATTGGCCAAATCAACTTTTGTGGGTCATTTTTGTGGTTGTGGCAACTAACCTCATTTTTGTGGTTGTGGCAGCTAACCAGCCGGTTTATTGATAAATCGGCTGGTTTATCAATAAACCGGCCGATTAGACCGGTTTAACCAGAAAAAAAAAAAAAAAGAGAAATGGGGTGCCTGACCGAGTTTTTTGACCAGTTTGGAATGGCTAGGCTCCTGACCGACCAATTTGACTGGATACTGGTTTAAACCGACTGGTTTTTAATACTATGGTTGAATAAGCACCCAAGGCTTGGTACGATAGGATAGATAGCTACTTGATGAAGCTGGGCTTCACTTGAAGTAATGCTGATTTGAACCTTTATTTTAAGGTTGATAGAGAAAGGCCTGTCATTTTGGTTCTCTATGTGGACGGTCTCTTCCTGACAGGTGCATACCCTCTCATTCATCAATGTAAGAGGGAGCTAGCTTCCGAGTTTGAGATTAAAGACCTAGGACTAATTCACTACTTCCTAGGCTTGGAGGTCTGGCAGAGGCCAGGCAAGATTTTCCTTTCTCAAGGAAAATATGTCGTGAAGCTGTTGGAGAGATTTGGTATGGTGGACTGTAAGTCTGTGTCAACACCGATGGAACTCAACTTTAAGAAGTTGAGTGGAAATGCTACTGGGCCCGTGCTAGCAAAGCCCACCGAGTATCGACAACTCATGGGGGCCCTGATGTTCTTATTGAACTCCTGTCCGAACATATGTTTTGTAGTGAACACTTTGAGTCAACATATGGTTGATCCTTGTCACATTCACTAGATTCGTGCCAAGAATCTGTTGAGATATCTTTGAGGCACAATCAACCATGGGCTGAGATACACTGTCAGGTTTGAGACTCCATGGATATACTAATGCTGATTGGGCTGGCATTGTGGTGGATCGCAAGAGAACATCTGGATGTTGCTTCACCTTGGGTTCTGCTTCGATATATTGGATGAGCAGGAAGCCGAAGTTGGTGTCTTTGAGCACCGCTAAGGCCGAATACATTGTTGTGAGTATGGATTGTTGTGAAGTTGTTTGGTTGCGAAAGCTCTTCGATGAGCTGTTCGGGCATGTGCCAGATACCGTTGTTATCCTTTGTGATAACCAAAGTGGGATTCGTCTTCCTGATAATCTTGTGTTCCACAATCGATCCAAGCATATTTATATCAGGTACCACTTTATCTAGGATATGGTACAGCGAGGCATTGTAAGTCTCGATCATATAGGAACTGATGAGCAGCTCGCGGATATTCTCACGAAGCCCCTGGGGAAGGTCAAGTTCCTAACTTTCCGTGAGAAGCTTGGAATCATGCAAAGACCCTATTCTGAGGGTCCTGCTTAAGTTGGACTATGAGTTTTGGGAGCTTGAGGGGGCTTTGGGATGACTTCTTAGAGCTATAATCACATACGAAGCTAGGCTTGCCAGACCTTGTTGTGTTTCTACCCCACCGTTATGATATTCAGTTGATTCGCCTCTCTCTGATCTGTGCCCTGCACGCATCCTACCCATGGAGTTTTGGACTCATGGGAAGTACCTCTCATTTGGCCAATGAGGTGGGAAATGTGGATAGAGACCATAGAAAGAATGATGGATGCATCAGATATTTCCATACACTCTATGTCTAGGATGGCACGTGTTCAACACCTTGATCTAGGATCAAGTATGATGAGGTTTTACCCTCTAAACTGACTTTGGGTTAGTAAACTAACTTCAGGTTTGTTAGCACTAGTATTTTCATCCCACCCATCCCACCTTATTTTACTCTACTTTCACCTCATCTTCATCATTATCATTGACCTCGCTTCATTTTTAAACCAATTTTTCCCAAGGGTGCCCAAGTCATCATTGTTCACAAGCAGTAAACCCTAATTTCCTCTCCCACTGAGATAGGGTTTGCTATGGAAACAAATAAATTTGAGAAAATGAGGCATAAGTTAGGTCATATCAGTAAGTATGAGGCCATTCCAACTCATAAGATCATGTCTCCATCATTTTTTAAGAAATCATTCCAAGGGTCAAGTTATTTGCCACTCATAGAGCCGGTTTGTCTTCAAACTGTATTTCTGACCAAAAAAAGATGAATTTAACAAAATTAAGTCCATAATAGGTCGATGAAGAAAAACCTCCTTCAGTTTTTACACATGTGTCATGGTTTTGGATAAATATAAAACATACAGGTGCCACGGGAGAGTTGCTACACTTCTGGAGTGACCTTGGGAAAATCAAGTTTTATCCTATCTGTAATTTCCAAATGACTTGCATGATGAGTTAAATGATAACTAGACAAAGATATATTTCCAATGAGATATAATGAGCTCAATTTGGAGTTGAGGAAGGCCTCCAAACGTTGCCTGCAACAACACTCTGCATTTTTGCACCCTCATTTTTCACTTTTTGACCGGTCTTGGGAGAATCAGTTTTTGACAACACAAATAAACTCCAATCAAAAAACAAAAGGTATATTTGAAAAATAGACAGGATAATATTTCCAACGAGCTATCCTAAGCACAATTTGGACACTGGGGAGGCCTCCAAATGTGGTCTGCAAAAAGGTGTTTTTAAGGGTATTTTTTGCACAGTAAAATTGCTAAACGCGCAACACCTTGGACGCTACGCACTTTTTTTAGGCATATAATGGAAAAATGGCCACCACCAAAAGATTTTTAATGATGATAAAATCAACCCTATGAATTCTCTAATATTTTGGAGGATAATTGATCACTGAAAAAGACAAAAAACCATGTTTCTACCTCAATTTTTGCCTGGTTGTTGCGCATTTACCAGTCTTGGGAGAAGTGATTTTTGACAGGGAAAATTACCTTCATTTTGCAAACTGAAGGTATTTTAGGAAAATATACTTGAAGGGATTTCAAAAAAGTTATATTGGTGCCAATTTAAACACCTGAAACCTAGTCAAAAAAAGCCTGCAAGTTGGGGTAAAATGGCGCTGTGCATTTAACAATTGACTGATTTTTTGTGAATTTTTCTACAAATTTGAATTTTACCTTGGGGAATCATGTTTTTACCTCATGTAATTGATGATGTAAATGTAATTATTATGTTTTTACCATTACCTAGGATAATACATCAGGTTAAAACTCATGATGAGCTGTAATGAATCAGTTTGCAAAAAGTTAGGGTTGAGTTGCTTTGACCACCCTACACTCTAGGTTTCAGTTCAGAATATTGTGGATCAGCTCCTCCTCTCATGGATTAGAACCCTGAGGTTGGGAGAGGTTGTTCGAGGCCTATATCATGTTATTTTTTACTCATTTTCAAAGGTTTGGAGTTGGAATCAGTTTCATTTTGCTACTTGATCAAGGGAACTTGTACTCAGTTTTGGCCAAGCTAATAAAGAGGAGTTGCTGCTACATTTATGGGATACCTGTGATATTTAATGTCTTTCATTGTTTCTTTTTCAGTCACATATGTTTGAATGTATTGTTCATATTCATTTTAATGTCTATTTTATGATCTTTTATAAGCTAGAAATTCATAATACATGCTAGTCATGCTCTGTTTTGAGTAACTCATCATATTTTGTTTCATTATCTTCTATCTGAGAGAAATACATCTCTTATGCTTCCCTCAGCCTCCTTACATTTTCTAAACCATTCCATAATCATTATCTTCAAGTGATTGGCATTATACCTACCTTGCCCCATTCATCCCTACAACCCTAAATATATTTCCCTGACCTAGCCTTTCCTTGGCCTGATTCCATTATCCACTGATTTACCCAACCAAAACCAAATCAAAACAACCCCTTGCACTCATTATATAGCCTAAAACCCTAATTGCTTCAACCCTCCTGGCTGTGACCCTTTTGGAGAGAGCCCTCTCTGGCTTGGTAGGGCTAGCTATCAAGTCAAAATCTTGGTTTGTGGTTACCTCTATTGGGATTCCTTCCCCAGCCTTGGGAATCTGGTGGAGTATTAACATACTGGTGTCTTTGTCGAGGAACGAAAGATCAGATCTTCCCTGGGAAAGAACGACAAATTTTAGATCTAATTGTTGATGGTGAACAATAGTTGGACACATATGAAGGCTGAACCATTCACTTGGCGACTCCATTGACTGAAAGATCCAGAAAATCAACACTTCATGGCGACTCCACCGCATGAAGATCAGTAGATTCAATAATTTTCAAGCTAGAAACTGTTGCAAGAAGGTATGCTCCCATGAGCCGAGATCACATTCCAGCTTTCCCAAATAAAATGCCTAAGGTAGATTGGCAAATGAATTTTCCTATGTTTGAATATGATGATAGGAATGATGCTGCTTTACATCTGGTTAAATTTCACATGCACACACGCAAGTTGAAAGTTGAATTTCTTGAAGATTGTCTTTTAAAGATGTTCATGGCTTCTCTTGAAGGAAAAGCACGATCTTGTTATGAAGGTTTGCCACCTGCCAGTATTTGTTCTCTTAGATTTTTCCATTCAATATTTTATGAAGAATACAATGAGTCCTACCCTTCTTTGTCTTTAGTTAATAATTTTTGTGATCAATTTGAGGTTTTCATTCAAAACCTAGAGGATTCTTAAGATGATAATGAGTTCATGGATGAAGATATCTTGGAGGCTTTGCATGACAATCCTTTTCATCACCACAAAGAGCAAGCTTTTTCTCTCATGGAAGAAAAATATGATGTGTATTGTCTTGATGTACATAATGACTTCCCACAGGAGACAATTCTTGCAACAATACAACAAGTGCATCAGCCAAAGGTTAAATAAGATATTCATCATCCTTGTGAATATTTAGGAGAGAAAGAAGACAATTACTAGGTTATCAAAAGAAAACAAAAATTACTTTCTCCGTTGTCTGAATATGAGATAGATCAACTCCTGAACAGTCATTTTACAGCCCAAGACAAATCAAGTTTGCAGTGTTCACATAGTCAAGAAAGTGCTGTTAAAACTCCTTCCATTTTTTAAAATGAAAAACTAAGTTTAAATGAGGACAATCCTGAAACTAGTTTTATAGATCACCATGAAGAATGACAATCTCCTTTTTCAATGTTCATATTTGACGAAGTTTCTCGTGAACCTGATTTGCCTAAGTACGATAAATCTGAAGATAATTTCGATGAGGAGCTTGATGAAGCTATACAGGAAATTGTTGTGAGTAAACCAATTTATGATGATGATTCCCTACAAGAAGATCAGTTGGCAGATATTGTCTTCTTTCATGAAGATGATAGGGTTGGCATGTTTGATAATTTTGAAGAATTTTTCTTGTTTAAGGATGAATTAGACTATCAATTTGAGGAGTATGAACCAGAGAGAGACAAAATTCCAAAGACTGAGTCAGAATTTATCATGCTTAAGGAATTTTCAGCAAACACTCAGATACAGAAGGTTATACTTCCCTATGCTTTCCTATCATGTTATTTCAGATCAGAATGAAGAGTGTGCTTGTACTTTTGTTGTTGGATCTCAAGACAAGGTATTGCTTCAGGATTTTCAAGATCCCTTTGGCAGTATTTTACAAGCATTGGAGATGATTAATGTTGTCTTGTTTGTCAGCATAAGTCTTGGTCTCATTTTTTATTGTGAGTTGTCTACATGTACATCATTTTGCTTGCTCGAGGAAAGTGAGAGCAAAACTTCAGTAAGTAGCCATCTCCTGGATTGGTTACACTGGAAGGATCATTTCACCTAATCAGCAATTTTGCAGCAGATTAGAGTAGGTTGGTATCATCTGAGTTTGATTTTATTTTATTTTCAGCCAGCGTTGACAAAATTCATCAAGGTTTGAAGCCCGAGGTGAAGGCCCTAAGGCTTTCATGATCTGTTAGTGTGGGTTGAAGTTTGAAGTGTGTTTTCAGTTTTAGTTTTAGTTTCAGTTTACATATTGAACTCCATTACCCAATGGATAAGGCACTGATCAACGAGTTCCCAGAGGTCTGCGGTTCTAGACACCTCCTCATGAGTTGTCTTCCCCAATTGGAGCTGATGTTAGCACTGGTATTTCCATCCCACCCATCCCACCTTATTTTACTCTGCTTTAACCTCATCTTCATCATCATCATTGACCTCACTTCATTTTTTAACTATTTTTTCCCAAGGGTGCCCAAGTCATCATTGTTCACAAGCACTAAACCCTAATTTCCTCTCCCACTGAGCTAGGGTTTGATATGGAAATAGAGATATTTGAGCAGAGGAGGCATAAAGGTAGGTCATATCAGTAATTATGAGGCCATTCCAACTCATAAGATCATGTCTCCATCATTTTTTAGGAAATCATTCCAAGGGTCAAGTTATTTGCCACTCATAGGGCCGATTTTTCTTCAAATTGTGTTTCTGACCAAACAAAGATGAATTTGACAAAAGGGAGAGTTTTTTTTCCATAATAGGTCATGTAAGACAAACTTCCTTCATTTTTTACAAAGGTGTCATGGTTTTGGAGAAATGTCAAAAATACAGGTGCCACAGGAGAGTTGTTGCACTTTTGGAGTGACCTTGGGAAAATCAATTTTTATCCTAACTGAAATGTACAAATGACTTTATTGATGATTCAAATGATAACTAGACAAATATAGCTTTCCAATTAGATATCATGAGCTCAATTTTGAGTTGATAAGGCCTTCAAAAGTTTCCTTTAAGAGCACTCTCCATTTCTGCACTTTTTGACCAGTCTTGGGAGAATCAGTTTTTGACAAGGAAAATCAACTCCAATCATAAAAAAAAAGGTATATTTGGAAATTATATAGGATAATATTTCCAATGCGCTATCATGGGCCCAACTTTTACACCAGAAAGGCCTCCAAATATGGTCTGCAAAAAGGTGTTTTTAAGGGTATTTTTTGGACAGTAAAATTGCTAAACGCGCAACACCTACAACGCTACACTCTTTTTTGAGGCATATAATGCACAAATGGCCACCAAAAAAAGATTTTTAATGATGAGAATATCAACCGTGTCAATTTTCTAAGCTTTTGGAGGATAACTGATCACTGAAAAAGACAAAAAACCATGTTTCTACCTCAATTTTTGCCTGGTCGTTGCACGTTTACCAGTCTTGGGAGAAGTGATTTTTGATAGGGAAAATGGCCTTCATTTTTCAAAATGAAGGTAGTTCTGGAAACTAGACTTTAAGGGTTTTCCAAAAAGCTATCTTGGAGCCAATTTTGACACCTGAAACATAGTAAAAAAAAGCCTGCAATTTGGGGTAAAATGGCACTACGCATTTAACAATTGACTGATTTTTTCTATGTTTTTTTACAAATTTGAATTTTACCTTGGGGAATCATTTTTTTTACCTCATTTAATTGATGATGTAAATGTAATTATCATGTTTTTACTATTACCTAGGGTAAATACATTAGGTTAAAACCCATGATGAGGTGTCATGAATCAGTTTGCAAAAAGTTAGGGTACACTCTAGGTTTCAATTCAGACTTTAGTGGATCAGCTCCTCCTCTCATGAATTCGACCCCTGAGGTTGGGAGAGATTGTTTGAGGCCTATATCATGTCATTTTTTACTCATTTTCAAAGGTTTCAAGTTGGAATCAGTTTCATTTTGCTACTTGGTCAAGGGAACTTGTACTCAAATTTGGCCAAGCTAATAAAGAGGAGTTGTGGCTACATTTATGAGATACTTGTGGAATTGAATGTCTTTCATTGTTTCTTCTTCAGTCACATATGTTTGAATGTATTTTTCATCTTCATTCTCATGTCTATTTTATGATCTTTTATAAGTTATAAATTCATAATACATGCTAATCATGCTCTATTTTGGGTAACTGATCATATTTTGTTTCATTATCTTCTGTTTGAGAGAAATACATCTCTTATGCTTCCCTCAGCCTCCTTACATTTTCTAAACCATTCCATAACCATTATCGTCAAGTGATTGGTATTATAACTACCTTTCCCCATTCATCCCTGCAACCCTAAATCTATTTCCCTGACCTAGCCTTTCCTTGACCTGATTCAATTATCCATTGATTTACCCAACAAAAACCAAATCAAAACAACCCCTTGCACTCATTATCTAGCCTAAAACCCTAATTTCTCCGACCCTCCTGGCTGTGACCCTTTTGGAGAGAGCCTTCTCCAGCTTGATAGTGCTAGCTATCAAGTCAAAAGCTTGGTTTTTGATTACCTCTGTTTGGATTCCTTCCTCAGCCTTGGGAATCTGGTGGAGTGTTAACATGGTTAGTATGAGACTCTTTTGAGTTCGAGAGAGGTTCTTACCTCTAAGCTGACTTCGGGTCAAATTTGTGTGATGTCTTTGTGACTCACCTTTTTTTCTAAAATAAAGAGCCAGCAAAGCAAGTTACGGCGGGATGACACACGATGTTTGGTTTGGTACATGATGGATGGCACTTGTAGACAAATGAAGTTCTCCCTAGTTGAGAGGGAGTGTTAATTTTGGGAAATTAGGTCCAAACTCTATGTTGCACTGCTCATATGATGATGGTCATATTTTTGTTGGATTCCTCTTTCAGAGAGGTGCAAGATGATCTAAAGATCATATTGATCGGATGAGTAGAACATTTATTTTGAATTTATTTGCGACATGTGCAATGTCGGCCAGATTTATCCCACATGTCTAAGAGATGTGTCACCCACAATCCTTAATTAATATAAACTGGAGAGACTTGGAGGTCATTTTCTCATCATCTCATCACACATTCTCTCATTGTAATCTGATTGGTTCGATAGACTTTGAGGCCTTTTTCCCTCACATGTGTGGAGCGAAGTTGTTGTTTTTTGTACTGATCTATTTAGGGATTTATGTTTTCTGCGCTGATCTGTTTAGGGATTTCTGCTGCAGTGTTGACTGTAGTCAACCCTTGGTCGTTTGACCTCAATCTTCTACAGAAATTATAATTGTAGAAGGTCATACAGCTGGGCACTAAATCGAATAATTCCATGTTGTTTGACTAAAGCCCTAGTTTGTTGCGTTGACTTTTCTAAAGCTGTCTGCGTTGACTTTTATGTGTTGTCCCTAGTTTGGCTTGCGTTGTCTTGTGATGAGCTGTCTTTGAGGGTTGTGGGTGTGACACATGAAAGTGTTGGCTGACCAAGAAAGACTTTGTTGGTTGAAGCATACTGTTGACCGTCGTAACGCAACAATATCTCATATCTTTGCTATACATAAGGAATTGTAAATCTGATCTATATTTGGCTTGTCTTCTATTGATCTATTATTATGTTCTATCAGCATTTTACTTTCAACTTTATGTGATTGCTATTTTGTATTAGGCCTAAGAAAGATTGAAGTAAAAGTGCATCAAGCATAGAACACCATTTTTATCTAAATTTAAAAAACATTAATAGATGTTAGACATGTGCCTTAACTAAAGAAAAATTCAATTTCTTCAGGAGCTTTGGATTCTTGAGGTCATAAGTTTACAAGTCAAGGTGGAGCATTAAAGGTGTGCAAGGGAGCTTTAGTGGTTATGAAGGCTAGTAAGACAAGAAACCTTTACAAGCTAGATGGAAGTACTTGGATCAATTCAGTAGCAGTGGTATCTAAGGAGGCGATTGAATCAACTTTTTTATGGCATTAGCATCCTAGTCATATGAGTGAGAAAGGACTACAATTACTATTTAATCACAAATTACTTCCAAATTTAAAATCTTTGAATTTGAATTTCTACATACCATGTATATTTGGAAAGTAGTGTGGACCAAAATTTAATGCAAGCAGTCATGTTAGAAATGAATTCTTGATTATATCCATTATGATGTTTGGAGGTGATCTCCTACTATTTATTTTAGAGGATCAGCATATCTTGTAACATTTATAGATGATTTATCTAGAAAAGTGTGGGTTTATGTTTTGAAAAGAAAATTTGATGTGTTTAAAACATTTAAACAATTTAGAGTAATGGTAGAAAATAAAACTATCAAAACAATCAAATGTTTTAAGAACATATAACGGAGATAAGTTCACTTCTTCAGAATTTGAAAAGTATTGCAAATAAATGAGGATCGTAAGATACAAAACCACTGTATATACTCCACAACAAATTGGTGTAGTAAAACACATGAATAGGACTCTTCTAGAAAGAGCAATAAGCATGCTCAACAATGCCAATTTGAAAAAATATTTGTGGGTGGGAGCAGTCGTTATTGCTTATTATCTTGTAAATTGATCAACACTGGCCGCGATAAATTGTAAAATCCTTGAATTTTGGACAAGTTATCCCTTTAATTATTCAATTTTATAATTTATTTTTGGTTGTGCAGCTTATGCATTTACTGCTAAGAATCAACATTCTATGTTTCACCCTAGATATGAAAAGAAATAATAAATAAATAAATAAAAATCATTGTTGGTTATGATGATGTAGCTAAGGGATACAGGTTGTGGGGCCTTACTACCCACAAAGTCATCATCAACAGAGATATGATATTTTATGAATCTCCTCTCATTAAATTATACAATGTAGAAGATGTTTTGAAATAGAAAGAGGTATAAGAATATGTATAGTTAAATCAAGAAATTCAGTCGGAGACCCAACCATCTACAGATACAAGGAAGCAAGAAGAAGCTTTTGATGATAAAGAAGGCACAGATGCTGAATAATTTCAGGAAAATGTGGAAATTCTACAACCAACACCAAGAATATCTACACACAAGAGAAATCATCCTAAAAGGTAAACCAATTTTACTTCATCTATTGCTTTGGTTACTGGCAATGGGGAACCTTATTGTTATCAGTAAGAAATAGATTATATCAATAATGGCACATGGATAGTGGCAATGAAAGAAGAAATGGATGCCTTGGAGAAAACAGAACTTGGGATTTAGTAGAGCTTCCTAAAGATAGAAAGGTTATTGGATGTAAGTCATTATAGCTTCCAAACTTGTTCATGTAAATCCAAACTAGTCATTATAGGTTCCTCTTTGCTAGGTCCCTATATTAATAGTATAGTCCCTTATTGTTGTTAGTGTAACCCCCTTATTGTTATTATTGTACCCTTGTAACCCCCATATTGTTATTATTGTGCCCTTAAATTATTATTGTTAGGTCGGCTAGGATTACATTGTGGCCCCACTAGGATTACATTGTGGCCCCATGGACTCCTATATATAGAAAGGAGGTTTTGTAAATTGAATCATCCAAGAATTTTTCATTCATGTAATGTATTGGAGGTTTCCCTCTCAACGTGGCTTATTTCTAAGGCATTGATATCTCTTTTCTTCTATTTCTGGAGTTGGTTTCACAACATTTGGTATCAGAGCTTTGGATTCTAGGGTTTTTGCTGCTGCAAACTACTCATAGTGGAATTTTCGTTATAACTTTTTTTCTACGAAGGTTCAGAAGCTAAAAAATTTAGAGTGCGAAGCCAAATTCCTGAGGAACATCTTCACAAAATTTCAGAGCTTGGCTCGCAATATTTTCAGAGATATTATCTGTGGAAGTTAGGGATTTTTGTAGGCTCCTAAATTTAACATAAACAGGTCATTGTGGAATTTGCGGTATAACATTTTTTCTACGAAGATTCAGAAGCTGAAATTTTTTGAGACCGAATTCGCAATCCTAAGGAACATCGTCACAAAATTTCAGAGCTTTGTTCGCAATATTTCGGAGATATGATCTGTGAAAGTTAGGTATTTTTCAAGCTCCCGAATTTCATCTCAAAGAGGTTATCGTGGGAAAATATTCATAACTCTCTCTTTGAGCATCGGATTGGAATGCTGTAAAAAGTGGCCGCAAGTGCACAAACTCTAGTTTCTTGTCTATCAATTTCAGAGCCAAAAGAGGAAACAGGAAGACGTGGAAAGTCATACAAATTTGCTCTACTGAACCAGTCCATAATTGCGTCATTGTGGAAGATTGGACATATCTTTGTCTTGAAGAATCCAAATCAGGTCAGACCTGTGACATTTGAAAGAAGCTTCAGAGGGCTACTACAAGGCTGAATTTCAAATATTGAGGATCCTCAATTACATAGATAATTCAATTTCAATATAGAGCTCCTCAAAAGCAAGTAAAAGGTGTGTATTTTTTCCCCGAATTGCATAAGTCTTGTTTGAAGAATCAAGTTGAATTGATTCCAAGGGAATATTGTAGAATAGATATCAGTATTGGATTCTAAAATGGCCCCTAAAAATAATACAATGCCCACTAAGCCTTTAGAAGGCTCTACTATGACTCATGAAGACGAATAATGGCAACATGACATATCAAAATCACAAGAGCAAGTGCAACAAATTTCGCTCTCGCAAAGAGCAACAAAAAATGACATGGACGTTTTGAAGAAATGCGTGGAAACTAAGATAGAGGTTTTGAAGAAAGGCATGGAATATAAGATGGATGGTTTGAAGAATGGCATGGAATCTAAGATAGATGGCATGGAAGCTGGCATGGAATCTAAGATGGATGACATGGAAGCTAAGATCGATGAGAAAATGGAAAACATGAAGAATGATCTAAAAGCAGACATGGAAGGTTTGAAAAAGTTGATACAAGAAATGTTTCCTAATGGTGAAAAGATATTAGAGGAAACTCATGATGAGAACAAAATAAATGTTAGTCACGATTTCATAAAATCTAATGTTGGCGAGAAGAACCACCATATTCCAAAAATGGATATCAGGAAGTTTGATGGAAAGGATCCTGTAAGATGGATACTACAGATGGAGCAATATTTTGATCTCCATAATGTGAAAAACACGCAAAAGGTACGCATTGCAACTTTACATTTAGAACAAAATACATTTGTATGGTATCGATGGTTTTGCTCCCGTAAACAAATTGTCACTTGGTCAATTTTTACGGAGGAAAATGAGGATACAAAGAGCAACACCTTCTTTACCTAATTGATAAATCTCAAACAAAAGGGTTTAGTGGGAGAGCATATTGAGGACTTCCAAAAATTGAATATAAGGGTAACTGATATTCCATAGGAACACAGGATTGATCTCTTCATAGGTACTTTAAAGGATAAAATCCAACATGAAGTTCACGTTTTGGAACTTGATTCATTGGAGAAGGCATTCTAGTTGGCAAGAAAAATTGAATGTGAAATTATGGCGACAAGAAAGCCTACCACTCACTTCTATAAAGAGAGAAGTATTGCTACTCCTAGATTTCCACAACCTACAAGGTTGACACCACAACAATTGGAAGAAAAAAGAGAAAAAGGGCTTTGCTACAGTTGTGATAGAAAATACACTAAAGGTCATAAGTGTGCTGAGAAGAAATTATTTTACATAGATTGTGAAGAGGAAGAAGAAAATGAACAAGAAAAGGATATACACCAGGAACCAGCCCTAGAAGAGGAAGAAATGAGTCCGACCATATCGTGTAATGCATTGGCAGGAATTACCACTCCTCAAACTCTCAAGATAGAAGGACATATCAAGAAGGAAAAGGTAATAGTGTTGATTGATTCAGGTAGCACCCATAATTTTATTCATTGTAAGGTAGCCAAGGAATTGAATTGTTTCCTATACCCAGCACCAGAATGTCAAGTGATGGTTGCAAATGGAGGAACTATAAATTGCTCTGGAAAATTCCATATTATCAAGCTAACCATGGGGGAATATCTATTGAATAGTCCAATGCTTTCCATTCCTATGGGACGTGCTGATGTTGTACTATGAGTACAATCGTTACAATCTTTGGGGATAGTAGCTTTTAATTTTCAAGAACTTTTCCTGAAGTTTTTTTCAGAAGGAAAGGAAGTCGAATTACAGGGTATTGCAGGGAAGCCGGGAAAGATAATAATCTTTAATGTCATGACAAAGCTTCTAAAGAAAGAACAACGAGGCATAATTGCACAATTATGCTCACTAGAAGTTCCAACATCAAAATCATCTATTTCTGTAGATCTCCAACAAGTCTTGGACAATCATTCCAAAGTGTTTGAAACTCCCAAAGGACTCCCACCTATTCGTGATCATGATCATGCTATTCATTTGATTCCAGGAAGTGTTCCTCCAAACATCAGGCCTTATAGATATCCTTACTTCCAAAAGAGCGAAATTGAATGTATGATTTCAGAAATGTTAGAGGCGGGTATAATTCAACCTAGTCAAAGTTCTTTCTCTGCTCCTGTAGTATTGGTACACAAGAAGGATGGATCATGGCGCATGTGTCTAGATTATAGGGAGCTCAATAAGCTCACCATTAAAGATAAATTTCCCATTCCTGTGATTGATGAATTATTGGATGAATTACATGGAGAAATTTATTTTACCAAGTTGGATATTCATTTAGGATATCATCAAATTAGAATGAAGACTGAAGATATTCCGAAAACAACATTTCAAACTCATGAGGGTCATTATGAATTTTTGGTCATGCCTTTTGGCCTTACCAATGCACCTTCTACATTTCAAGGGTTGATGAATTCCATTTCCAAACCCTTCCTTAGAAAATTTGTGCTAGTATTTTTTGATGATATACTAATCTACAGCAGGTCTTGGAAGGATCATGTTGAACATGTTGACAGGGTGCTCAAACTATTGCAGGAGAAGCAATTATATGCAAAAAAATCCAAATGTTTCTTTGGAGTACAAGAGGTGGAATATCTGGGTCATATTGTATCTCACGAGGGTGTTAAGGTAGGCCCTAACAAAATTAAAGCCATTAAGGAATGGAAAGTCCCCACAACCATAAAGCAGTTGCGAGGATTTCTCGGGTTAACAGGGTATTATCGCAAGTTTGTTAAGAATTATGGGAGAATAGCAGCACCTCTAATAGCATTATTGAAGAAAAATGCATTTTCATGGACTCCTGAAGCAACTAAGGCCTTTGAACGTCTTAAAGAGGTAATGTGCCTAGCACCGGTCTTAGCTATGCCAGACTTCACAAAAACCTTTATTGTGGAATGTGATGCCTCAGGAAATGGAATTGGTGTTGTTTAATGCAAGAAGGAAGACCCATTGCTTTTGAAAGTCATCCAATCAAAGGAAAGTATTTATAGAAACCTATTTATGAGAAGGAAATGTTAGCAATACTGCATGCACTAGAGAAATGGTGAACTTACCTAATGGGAAGACACTTCAAGGTAAAAACTGATCATGATAGTCTGAAACAATTCTTGGAACAAAGGCTATCTTCAGAAGAGCAACAAAAATGGGTCACAAAGATGTTGGGTTATGACTTTGAAATAATCTACAAAAAAGGAAAGCTTAATGTTGTTGCAGATGCACTCTCAAGAAAGAATGAAGAGGTGGAAGCATTGCTTTGTGCCATTTCTATTATCCAACCAGATTGGATAACTAAAGCAAGAGATGAATGGAAGAAGGACAAAGAAGTATGGACATTCATTCAAAAGTTGCAACAAGATCCTAGTACATCTGATACATTTAGTTGGAAAAATAATTCTTTATGGTACAAATATTGCTTATATCTTTGTAAGAATTCCCAACTAAAACAAAAGATTCTTTTGGAATTGCACACTTCTCCTTTAGGAGGACACTCAGGATTTTTAAAACTTACCACAGGGTGAAGAAAGAATTTTTTTGGGATGGCCTTAAATCTGATATTCAAAAGTTTGTGGCGGAATGTTTGGTTTTCCAGCAGAATAAAGTGGAAACAATTAAGACCCCGGGACTTCTACAACCTTTATCTATTCCAAGTCAACGTTGGGAGGAGATTTCATTGGATTTTATCACAGTTTTACCTAAGTCCGAAGGAAAGAGTGTCATCATGGTGGTAGTTGATAGACTTACCAAGTATGCACACTTTTGTGCATTATCTCATCCATTTAAAGCAAGTACAGTTGCTACTACATTTATGGATAGAATTCAAAAGCTACATGGAAGCCCAAGGGTTATTGTGAGCGACCGAGATCCCATTTTTACTGGAAATTTTTGGACAGAGTTATTTTCTTGTTTGGGTACTCAATTAGCTCATAGCTCATCTTATCATCCTCAATCTGATGGTCAAACTGAGATAGTAAATAAATGTTTGGAAAGATATCTTTGTTGTTTTGTATCTGATAAACAAACACAATGGGTCAAGTGGTTACCTCTCGCTGAATGGTGGTATAACACTTCCTTCCATACTGTAGCAAAAATGACCCCATTTATGGCACTTTATGGATATCATCCACCATCCATCACATCATCTTTAAGGAAAAATTCGAAGGTTCAAGCAGTGGAAGATCACATCGAGCATCAGCAAGAAGTTCTCCAACTCTTAAAGGATAACCTGAATTTGGCACAAAATCGAATGAAACAACGGGCAGATCAACATCGCAGCGAGAGAAGTTTTGATGTAGGAGATTGGGTATTTTTACGGCTACAACCATATAAACAAATGTCCCTCAAGCAAGCTAAGAAGGATAATAAATTATCGCGAAAGTACTATGGTCCTTACAAGGTGTTGCAAAAGATTGGTACTATGGCATACAAATTGGAGCTTCCTGCTTCTTCACGAGTGCATCAAGTTTTCCATGTTTCATGCTTAAAGAAGGTTATAGGTGAAAATCTTCCAGTTCAAACAATATTTCCAGAACTTGATGAGGAAGGAAAAATCATATTGGAACCTGAAGCGGTCACGAAAACAAGAACTTGACAACTACGGAATCGATCAATTTCAGAGTATCTCATCAAGTGGAAGAACTTACCCACTAAAGATTCTACATGGGAGGATGAGAATTTTATACAGAAGCACCCAGAGCTACTCAAGTGTTGAGGACAACACTTTTTTGAAGGAGAGGGGCATGTTAGGTCCCTATATTACAAGTATAGTCCCTTATTGTTGTTAGTGTAACCCCCTTATTGTTATTATTGTACCCTTGTAACCCCCATATTGTTATTATTGTGCCCTTAAATTATTATTTTTAGGTCGGCTAGGATTACATGGTGGCCCTATGGACTCCTATATATAGAAATGAGGTTTTGTAATTTGAATCATCTAAGAATTGTTCATTCATGTAATGTATTGGAGGTTTCCCCCTCGAAGTGGCTTATTTCTAAGGCATTGATATCTCTTTTATTCTATTTCTGGAGTTGGTTTCACAACACTCTTAGATGGAAGGCATATATTTCCATGAAATATTTTCTCCAATTTTTAAGCCTGTATTTGTTCATTTTGTGCTTGCACTAGTTGTTTTTCTTGATTTAGAGTTGGAGCAATTGGATATTAAAACAAATTTCCTATATGGATATTTGGACGAAGAGATATACATGGAATAGCCAGAAGTTTTTGTGCAACATCGCAAGCTTGCAAGCTCAAAAAATCATTATATGGCCTGAAGTTTTCATCCAGGCAATGGTACAAAAAGTTTGATTCCTTCATGATGAGCCATAATTATACTAGAAGTATGACAATTGTGTGTACTTCAAAAGTTTGAATGGTATATTCATTATCTTCATGTTAAATTTTGACAATATGCTTCTTTCAAGAAAAAGCATGGATGAGATCAATACTATGAAGGCTCAAATGGCTAGGAACTTTGATATGAAGGATCTAGGAGAAACAAGATAAATCTTGAGTTTTGAAATATACAAAAATAGACAAAATGGTAAGCTCAAATTTTCACAATACAAGTACGTTGAGAAAGTACTTGTAAAATTTTGGATGAAATAATGTGGAACCTGTAAATATCCCTTTCGCTTCCCATTTTAAGCTTTCTTCAAGTTTATGTCCTAGTAGTAAGGAAAAAAATGATTATGTAACATCCCTTCCAATAAAAATCTACTAAGTGCCTTTCTCAATTTTTGCAAATTTTGGATGGAGAAAATTTTGGGTACAAACTTACGAAAAGTGGGTGAAATTAATTATTTTAATTTTTTGTGGCAAGGGAGGCCCTAAACATTAGACAAAGGAAAGATTAATCACATAGTGGGATGTGGGGACTACCCCATGAGGAAAAATGCACTCCTTGAGGAAATCGAATTGGAGGGAAGAGGGAAGAGGCAAGGAGGTCGAATTGTGGAGCCCACAAGGAGAGAGGAGGAGCAACAACTATAAATAGGAGAAGTGGATTCCATTTTGGCACCTTTTGACAACCTAACTTTAGAACACAAGTTTCCTTGATCTATTTATCAAAGTAAACCAGTGTTGTTTAGCACAAGGAATTCCCAAGTGGGAATTCCACCTCTACCTTCGGTGGACTTCAAGTGCCACCCTAGGGGAGCATTGCTATACATCTAAGGTTGCATTGGAGGGATTCTAGAGGTGAAATAGAGATATTATAGAGCAGACTGGGTGCAAGAAAGGATCACACACGTATGGGAGGAGAGAGTTATAAATCAAAGATTGCTCCAGGAAAATTAGAGGCCCATCTCCTGAGGATTTGGCAATATTCCTGCAGGTGACTTACAAGTTGATTTGGTGGCAGCACTTCAGGTTGAAATTCTCTTCTTGGGGCATGCGCAAAAGTGGCTGACTGGGGTCACTAGAGGAGCAACATTTGTTGTGGAGGATAGACCGAAGTTGGGGGTGATTTTTTCTAGGGGACGTCGAGATAATTATTGGAAGGATTTATCAACTATTTTTGGTAGGCATTTGCAGCAGAATTCTGGGTGGTACGAATTTCTTAGCAAGGGGAAGATCACACTCTATTTTGGGGTAATTTTGGAAGGTTGGAACCATGCCCAAAGATTTATGGGTTTTTATGAGTATTTGGAGGAGAGGTCTCGGTTAAATTTTCATAATTTTCCGGGTAGAATTCAGGCCGAACTCCAATTTTATTCAAAAATTCATTTTATCTCTGAGCTGGTAGTTTGCACCATTTTGTGGGTTTTCTAGTGTGAAGGATTGGGACCAATTCCTTTTTGGGTCCTATGGGAAAAATTAAGAGGAGGCTACAGTAATGATTTCAGACCATTTTGGGCATTCTAGTGGGAGATTCGAGCTATTCTATAGCAGCAACAACAACTAATTTCCTCGTTCAGCGCAGAGGCCATCTTGGGTAGAAGTTATACTCATTGGAGGCATCTATCTCACCTGGGTTTGCTTCATCTTGCTTATGAAAGCCCAGGTGCACTTATTCCTTGCTATTGTACTCCAATATATTTCAGATTTTAATAAAATCGCTCAGTTGTTGTTCTGAAATGGTGTTGGGTGTTTGTGTCATGTGTTGTATTATTATCTATTATTTTCTAGTGCATTCTTCTTTTGCACTTAGTATTTTCATTTAGGAATATTACATTGGTGTCAGAGCATGAGCTTGGCCCACTATCGGTAAGCTAGCAAGATCATGGAGGATTTGATGAGACAGAGCCAACAATTGGTGAGGTAGATCCAGCATATCCTAGAGGGGATGCAACAAATGATACATAACCAGCGGAGAACCCAAACACATTC
The DNA here is from genome assembly GCA_034641835.2 of Pinus albicaulis. NCBI lineage: Eukaryota > Viridiplantae > Streptophyta > Pinopsida > Pinales > Pinaceae > Pinus > Pinus albicaulis. The sequence goes on along the minus strand of CM076582.1, from coordinate 727,743,973 downwards.
ACGCACACCCCAGCTGTGTGAAAATTTCATCAACTTAGGAATCCTACTGCAGCAACTGATGGAAAGTCTTATATTTTTTACTTACTTAACAAATTATTCATTGTGTTCTACAAGCAAATATTGAAATCCATTCACTATAGCGTACACTAATTAACTACGGAAGAATTACAAGTGGGGAAACAAATTTGAACAAACATAGATCACACAACCGTTTTGACACAATTATTTTTGGAGTAATGTCCCTAGAAAATCCCAATGCGGGAAAACCAGTGCAGCAAATTTGAGGGTTTATATATTATGCATTAAATATTATGAGTACAAATCTATGATTGACACATCCGTCAAATCATACAGAGAAACTGATGGAAGATATCTTGTGAGACAAACCTCACTCCTGCACAGAAACCCAGCACTGATCTGCACCAAGATTGGACTGCCCTGCCTTGCCTCTGCATAGTGACTGCATCACTATTCATAGTCTCTGCATCACAACTGTGGATTCCCTCTGCCTCTGCGTTGGTCTCACTGCTGGCTGGAAACTGAAGCCTTCTGGCCTCTAGAAAATCTCTTTGGGATCTGACACTGGCTCTGCGCTGTCTCCTCGGCAGGAAATCAACTTTCCCTTTGGCTCTGCGTAGTGACTGCATAGGCACTACGTCATTAGCTCTACAATGCTATTATGGCTCTCTCTGTCTCTGCTGCTATGTACTCTCCGGCTCGGGATTCCTTCCAACTGAAATACTGCCCCTCTCTACAAAAGATCTATCGATCAAGTTTTCTTTCTGAGCACTGCTCACTAAAGAAATTTACCTCTGATCTCTGCCTTGTGTCTCCAAATGTGTTTTCCAAATGACCCTTCAAGCCAATATTATAGGCTTCTCGTTAAGACTTCAACGACCCAGAGTAGATCTCTAATCAGCGACTAAGATTAAATTTTGACTTGATCCATTTGTTCTAGATCATTCTCACTCACATTCTATTAGTTCATTTTAATTATTTTATTTTCCTAATCCCTTTAAAAATAATTAATTATTTCTATAAAATATAATCCAAGTGGAATTTCACCAAACGATTTCTAGGTTATTTGGAATATGTGTCTAAGCCTCTCCACAAAATTTGAGACTTAGAGCACATCCGATGCTGCCCTAGAGCACATTCAATGCTGCCCCAAATCAACACTCCCTCTTAGCAAGGAATGTGCTCTAACAATATGTCCTGCTGCATATTGTTCTAACCCTGAAGCATCTCCTTCTGCATTGTTGATGTCTGACACTTTGTCCATCGACTCTGCGCAAACATTGCATATATACTGCTATTGATACTGCCACTGTTAATACTGCATCTGTACTGAAACTCCCTCTGAATTATGCATCTATGTTGCTGTTGACTCTGCCACTGCCAAATACTACTGCACTACAACATGGTTGCTTTCTGCAACTGAAAATCATCCAAAATTTGACGAGTATACTACATCTCGGTGATGAAGATCTGACTGTTGCTAGCCTTTGCACTGCCTCTCTGAAGCTGTTGCGTTGTTGTTTCTCTACACTGCTACAACACTGCTCTGTGTTGCTCAGACTCTGGCGCTGCCAACCATTGCACTGTCACTTCAACACTCCTCTACACCAATTGACACTAGTCCATCCTGCTACTTCTGAGTTGGGATCCTGTATCAAGGTGATGATCTGAGAGGTGGACTGCTCAAGGATCCTGCCCAACTTTTAGATCTTTGTGTTTACAACTCCAAATCAGCCCACCTCCCTCCTGGAGGTATATGATAAATCATAACAAACTCCTCCTCCTCTATCTTCACTACTCCAACCTGAGGATCATGTTTTTCATCCTTGTCCTTATTTCTAAGAGAACACTATGTGGCATAGTGTCCCATCTCACCACATCGGAAGAATTTGATCTTTGATAGATTCTTCTTCCTCTTGCGTTGCTCTTGTTGTCTCTTTGATGCAAGAGTTACATTCTCTTCCTCCTTCTTGACCTTTGAACCACTGCTACTGTTGCTCTCAAGTTGACACTTGATTAAATCTCTCCTCATCTCTTCTTGTTGAAGAGTTGCCCACATCGCTTCCCAACCCAACAAATTCTCTCTACCCAGGATGCTCTGGACAAAGACTTGATAGTCTTCGGACACAGAATTTAAGGCAAGTCTAACCATCTCTGTGGCTTGAGGAGCTGACCCCAAAACTGCCAGTTGATCTCAATTTTCCTAAAGTCTAGACAGGAATGGATCAATGTGTTCTCCTTTCTGCATCCTGGTGGTCCACATTTTCTGCTCCAAAAACATCTTCCACTTCTCGGAAGACCCCTGATATAGTGTTGCCAACACATCCCACATCTCCTTGACTGTCTCTTTGCTAGATATGTGTGAAACAATATGATCCTTCACTCCGTCAAGGATCAACCGCTTGTCCTTTGCCATATTCTTCTTGAAGGCCCTTAATGGTGCTGCATCCACCAGTTCAGCCTAAGCACTTTCGATAAAGTGCTTGAGGTCATGCTCATCTAGAAGTAAGGAGATCCTTGCCTTCTAGATTACATAGTTGGAGGCACCCTCCAATCGATATTGGTCATGCAACCCACTAGCTTCCATCTCACCCAAATGTTGTAGATCTATTGCCTCTCACCCTCTGCATAGTTGGCTTTACACACTCCTGTTGGAGCAAGCCACAAAATATGTTGCTACGCACTTGGAATCTGAGTTTCTTGGGAAAGAAAGCTCACTAAGGGAAGAAATACCCAAAATTGTGTTTCATCTATGCTTCTTGACCCTCTGCACCAGCATTCACTGCTGTGCAGTCAACTACGTCCCTCTAGTTGTTGATTTGCGTAGATTTGCTGCGCTGCTCTCTCTGACTCGAACAAACAACAACCTGGAACAATCTTACCTCTCTGTCGGCTCACTTAGATAGATATTTTCCTGTTGGTCTAGCCCTCCTGGCTTGGACTGTGCAATCAACTAGGAGATCGATCAGCTGCTTACGCAACTCTTTTGATCCTAGCTTCACCAACGTTGAATATGTTGAATATGTTCTTTGTCTCGTCTGCACTCAACTTAAACAAGCTCTTATACCATTTGAAAATTATGTCAAATCAAGAATCCTACTGTAGAAACTAATGGAAAGTCTTCTATTTGTTATTTACTTAAAAAAGTATTCACTGTGTTCTACAAGAAAATATTGAAATCCATTCACTATAGCCTACACAATTTAACTGCAAAGGAATTACAAGTGTGGAAACAAATATGAACAAACATAGATCACACAACCATTTCAACACAGTTATTTTTGGACTAATGTCCCCGGAAAAATTCAATGCAGGAAGACATGTGCAACAGATCCGAGGGTTTATATATTATGTAGTAAAAATTCTGAGTACAAATATATGATTGACACATCTGCCAAATCATACAGAGAAACTGACAAAAGAGATCTTGTGAGACAAACCTCACTCCTCCACGGGAACATGACACTGATCTGCACCAAGACTTGACTGCCCTGCGTTGCCTCGACGCAGTGACTGCATCACTCTGCATAGTCTCTACATCACAACTATGGATTCCCTATGCCTCTGTGTTGGTCTCACTGCTGGCTGGAAATTGAAGCCTTTTGGCCTCCAAAAAATATCTCTGAGATCTAGCACTGGCTCTGCACTACCTCCTCAAAAGGAAAATGACTTTCCCTCTAGCTCCGTGTAGTGACTACATAGGCACTGCATCACTATTTCTGTGCTACTGCTGTGGCTCTCTCTGTCTCTGCTGCTACGTACTCTCCAGCTCAGGATTCCTTCCAACCGGACTACTGCCCCTCTCTGCAAAAGATCTCTTGATCAAGTTTTCTTTCGGACCACTACTCACTAAGGAAATCGATCTCCGATCTCTACCTTGTGTCTCCAAATGTGTTTTCCAAATAACCCTTCAAGCCAATCTTATAGTATTCTTGTTGAGACTTCAACGGCCTAGATTAGATGTCTAATCAACGACTAAGATTAGATTTTGACTTGATCCATTTTTTCTAGATCATTCTCACTCACATTCTATTAATTCACTTTAATTATTTTATTTTCCTAAGTTTAGACTTAGGGTCCCTTTAAAAATAATTAATTATTTCTATAGAATACAATCCAAGTGGAATTTCTCCAAACAATTCCTGGGTTATCTGGAATACATGTGTCTAAGACTCTCCACAAAATTTGAGACTTAGAGCACATTCGATGCTACCCCAAATCAACAAGTCGTACAACACCCATACGTATGGCGAGTCTGGCCATCCTACCATGCCTCATTTCTTGGATGAATAGGAGGAGAAGAAGTATGGTTCAATGGTAGGATTATCAGGTAGAGGAGGTCAGTTAAAGGGTGAGTCCAGGAGGCGATTTTTCTGGTGGAGACCTAGTTTTAGACATTAGGAACCTGAGGAGGAGGTCGAGGGTACGCAGGGTCATGACGAGCAAGTAGATACACCTAGTGTGACACAGGAGCCACCCTTGCGAGAGTTTCCTTTGGTAGTCTCGATTGACACATTGGTGGAGACAGTTGGGCACAGACCCATATGACCTTCCATTGATGAGGTGCCAGTAAGGCGCAAAGGTACCCAGAGTTGTGACAGAGTTCCCAAATGACCACTATCTACAGCAACAGCGAGAGCACCTTGAGGGGCATGAGATAGATGAGTATGTTATGCTTAAGGAGCTACCTGTGGTGGGGCAGCTCAGGACTCATGTTGAGCCCATGATGAAGGAGGATGGGCAATCATCTTTTGGGACTGCCATTGACGGAGATAAAATAGATACGCGGGCAGCTAGCAGAGTTGCAGTGCTTCTAGTCAATAGCTCTCTTCAGGCCTACATAGAGGGGGCCTACAGTATTGTTAGGTTACCTCTGCACATTGGTGGGAGAATGGTTGAGTTACCTAGATAGATCGTACATGAGTTGCACAGGGAGCAACACTCACAGTGTGGAGTTGTTATGTATATTGGTGCTCTTTCATTTGATCCCTCTCATGGGGTTGGATAGTGAGAGGTATTGAGATGGTACCTGATGGAGCGAGTTATGTGTAGGGATGTATCCATGGCCATAGTTCAATAGAGGTTGTGGGTTACCAAAGGGGCTCGATGGAAAAACTATTTTTGAAATCTAGGCTGGATTCCACATCACATTGTGAAAATTCCACAATGGGAATCCCTACTGCAGCAATCTGATGTTATTTCTTCTACTTGTTAATTCTGATACAAGTTATTTACAATTTTACATAATAAACATCGAAATAAATTCAACTGCATCCTTCAAAACATAAAAAATGTTGCGGAAACAAGTACTGAGCAGGGAAGAAATAAAAACACACATAAACACCATTGTTTTTGGACTATGTCCACAGAAAAACCCAATGCGGGAAAACCGGTGCAGCAACTAAGGGTTTTAATTATTATGCAGTAGTTTATGAATACAGATCTTTGGATGCCCGACTAGAAATCCGATACAGAGAATCAACTGGCAAAAAAGATAGTGTGATAACCTCACACTAGTACGAGAAGATCCGGTACTGATCTGACTAGAGATGAACCCTCTACATTGTCTATGCGCAGTCTCTACACAACTCTTCGTCACACCTACGTAGTTACTGTGTCACTATTGCTCGGACTACAACACACCTCCCGACTGATCTTTTGTTGGCTGGAAACTCGATCCTCTAACCTCCCAATCTCACACCCCGGCTTCCGGTATTGGATCTCAGATGCTCCTCAGAAAATCTTCAAACTCCTTCTAAAGCTATGCGCTGCCTCTGCGTGGCTCTACGCTGCCCAGCGTGGCTCTATGTCGCTTCTTCTGCACCTCTCTCTACCTCCTCTGCAATGTATTCACCAGATCGGGAATACTTCCTCCGAAAAACTATCTATGCCCCTCACTGCAAGAAATCACTTCAATATTCCTTCGGCAACTGCTGTGTTTCTCTCTTGAGAAATCGATCTCTTACTCGATGTCTCTTTCAAATTCCCATCAAGCTCCTTCTTATAATCTCTCATTAACATATCAATTGCCAATATTAAAAAATAATCAAAGGATAAGATTAACTGGGAGTTGATCCTTGTCTTTATCTAGAAGATTCACACCCGATCTAATTAATACACTTTAATTAATCACATTTCCTAAGTTTAGACTTAGGAATACATTAAAAATGATTAATTATTTTAATTAAATCATTTATGGGTGGAATTTCCCAAAACGCTTTCTGGGTGTTGTGGAATGCATGTGTCTTATCCTCTCTACAAAATATTGATGCTAGAGCACATGTGATGCTACAAAAATAAACACTCCCTCTTAACCAGAAATGTGCTCAAGTGTTGCAACCTCCTGAAGCATCATTCTGACTTATGCACCATCCTAGTTGAGATGTTGATGTCTAGCCACTACTTCCCACCAACTACTGCGTGGCTCTATCTCTATTGCATTTGTGCTACTTTTGACTCTGCATGTTGTTGTCAATTGCATCTGCCCCGCGATTCTGTTGTTGCTGCCACTGCAACATCCGCAACTCCTCTCATCTATTGTTGCTGCAACTGAGAGATGTCCATCAGCTGAACCAACTGTGTTCAGATTGATGCATCTGTTCACCGAGTTCTGACTGTTGCTAGCCTCTTCATTGTCACTGAAGCCTTTGCACTGCTGCTGACTCTGCTTTTGTTGCTCAATTCCTCACGCTGCTAACCACTGCTACTTCCACTCTGGAAACTGACTGCACCATATGTCATTGGTCCATCTTGCTACTACTATTATGGGATCCTGTAGCAATTTATTGATCCAAGAGGTGGACTCCTCAAGGATCTTGCCTGTAGTTCTCTGAGGCTACAAAACCATATCACCCACCTCTCCCATGGAGGTATATGGGAAATCATGGCAAACTCCTCTTCCAATATGGAGGATAGCCTATCAATTTCTGCGGTAGTACCTTGTTGATCCTGCTCCTTCTCCTTGTCCTTCTTCCAAAGAGGACACTGAGAACTGAAGTGGCCCATCTCACCACATCAGAAACACTTGATCTTCGGAATACCTTCTTTCGCCTATGCTGCTACTATTGTCCCTTTGATGCGAGGGTTGCATTCTCCTCTTCCTTCTCGATCTTTACCCAACTGTTGTTCTGCCACTTATGGTGCTCTTCACCAAATCACGCCTCATCTCCTCTTGTTGTAGATCAGCCCAAACTCTCTCCCAATTAGGAAACTTCTCTTTGCTCAGGATACTCTGGACAAATACTTGCCACTCATTGGAAACGTTGTTCAAGGCCAGCTGTACAAACTCAGTACCCTCAAGTGTTGCTCCCACAGCAGTCAGCTAACCTTGGGTATCCTGAAGTCTCGTCAAGAACGGGTCTATGCGCTCCCCATTCTGCATTCTTGTACATCTCATCTTCTCCTCCAAGTACATCTTCTGCCACTCGAAAGACCCTTGTAATAACGTGGCCAATGCAGCCCAAATCTCTTTGGTTGTGTATTTTCCTACTATGTGATATACAATGTGATCTCTCACTCCATCGAGGATCAGCTTCTTGGCCTTCGCCATCTCCTTCCTGTAGGCCTTAAGTTGATCTACAACTGTGGGCTCAACTATCACACTAACAATATAATTTTTGAGATCATGCTCGTCTAGAAGGAAGGAAGCCCTTGCCTTCCAGATAACATAGTTGGAAGCACCCTCCAACCTATCTTGATCTCGTAACCCAGCTGATGCCATCTCGCCAAACAAATTTTGAACTACCTCCTCACTGCTTTGCGTAGCTACTCACTGGCTCTACGCACTCCCTGTTGGAGTAAGTAGATCTGCTCCCCGCTATTGCTACTCTGCAGTGAGAAAACGAATTCCTTGGCTCGAAATTCTCAGAGGAAGAAATTCCCTCAAAATGTTATCTTCTTTCCTCTTGTAGTGCTCTTCTATCCTAGAAATTTACTGCAGAAAACTACATCCCAGCTGAAGATTTTTTCTCTGCTGAATCTGCTGCATTGCACCCTCTACCTCTGACAAGATCTCGATCTAGAAAATTTACTCTCTGTCGACTCACTCATAGAAGTAATTTTCCACAAAAATCGGTCTTCCTAGCCAATGGAATGAACAACCCCTCTAGGGTTGGATCTGCTCCTTACACAATGCTTCGAATGCCTTCTTCTGATCAGCGCTAGGCACTTCCTTCTTTGCTCTCCTGCGCTTTAAAACCATGTGAATATTCCACAATGGGAATCCATAATGCAGCAATCTGATGTTATTTCTTTTACTTGTTAATTCTGATACAAGCTATTTATAGTGTGTTGACCACTGGAGTGCCACCTGACGATAATGAGAAGGCTCCATGCCCAAGGATGAACCAAAAAACATTTGTACCATCGGATATCATCAATTCAACAGAGTTTTTGAACTCTACTTCTATTTCTCAACATCTTTCTCTGATGCACAGATTCCACGGCCTATGGGGAATTGTAATAAGTGATGCTAGTAATGATGAATTTGAGTCAGTATTAAGTCTGTAATAGGCCTAGGATGTTGGAACTCGATCTGCAAGTGAGTACACCTTGGAGTGATTTTTTTACTTGGTTAATTATTCCTTCTTTTTAGCGACAAATAATTTTCTAGCTTTTTACACTCATTGCATTGCCCCAAAGACGAGGTGATGGCTTGAAGGTTGAGTCCCTAATGCACCTTAGAGTTTAAAGTCAATGTATATTACCATACTAGATCACACAAAAAAATTCATGGAATTTGGTTAGGTCTAAGTAGTAATTTTTTAATCTTTTAGATTTCCCGCAGGTCAAAAACTGCAATTAAATTTGTAATTGGATTGTAATAAGTGTTTTCTAGAGAAGTTGTATGGGGTATGAGTAATCAAAATTACACCTCTCACCCTCAGCTTTATACTAGGAAACGCTTTGAGGGGTTAATAATGAGTTTTGGACCCTCAAAACCCACATATCCTAAGATTAGTGGAAATTCTGGCATTTAATTAGGCTAAAACTAAATAAAATAGAGAGAAATAAATTATTCCATGTGACACAATAACGTGGAAACGACTTGGAAATTATCATAAGTCAAAGGTTGAGTCAACTGACATGTGGAGGATGACTAAGCACTCTGCATCATTAATTCATAATTTATTTATGTAAAATCGAATTTTCCAGAGACAAAGCAACACTTACACTCAAGAAAAATCGAATTTACTAGAGGCAGTTAAGGATAAAAGGAATATTCTACTAGATCGGTTGACTAAAGACCAAGTGGGGACCTCTTCTCACGAGCCATCTAGACTACGACAACACTCAACACTACACTCAGAGGATTTACGCTATTTGGACTACGCAAGCACTCAGAGCCACCACACAGTTCTCACGGAACTACGCAAAAGATCACTGGGGTCAACTAGAGGTATGGTTTCAGTTGGTTCGAGTTTGCGGTCACGGACTCATTGTAGCACGGGACTTCCTCTGGATTATGGATAAGTTAACTATATCATATGGGAATTCGATTTCCCCATGTGTGCACAAAGAAATTCGATTTTGCTCTGGGTGTCTTAGTCTTCTCCATATGGAACTTAGTTTACCTTTACTCAGGTTTTTCTTCAAGTTCACTTCTCACATGCATTTTCCTTGGGAATTTCTCCTGAAACCAGCTCCAAAAATAGAAGAAAAGAGATATCAACACCTTAGAAATAAGCCACCTCGATGGGCCAACCTCCAATACATTACATGAATGAACAATTCTTAGATGATACAAATTACAAAACCTCCTTTCTATATATAGGAGTCCATGGGGCCATAATGTAATCCTAGTGGGGCCACAATGTAATCCTAGCTAACCTAACAATAATAATTTAAGGGCACAATAATAACAATATGGGGGTTACAGGGGTACAATAATAACAATAAGGGGGTTACAATAACAACAATAAGGGACAATACTAGTAATATAGGGACCTAACATGCCCCTCTCCTTCAAAAAAGTGTTGTCCTCAACGCTTGAGTAGCTCTGGGTGCTTCTGTATAAAATTCTCATCCTCACATGTAGAATCTTCAGTGGGTAAGTTCTTCCACTTGATGAGATACTCTGAAATTGATCGATTTCGTAGCTGTCGAGTTCTTGTTTCCATGACCGCTTCAGGTTCCAATATGATTTTCCTTCCTCATCAAGTTCTGGCAATATTGTTTGAACTGGAAGATTTTCACCTATAACCTTCTTTAAGCATGAAACATGGAAAACTGGATGTACTCGCGAAGAAGCAGGAAGCTCCAATTTGTATGCCATAGTACCAATCTTTTGCAACACCTTGTAAGGACCATAGTACTTTGGCGATAATTTATTGTCCTTCTTTGCTTGCTTGAGGGACATTTGTTTGTATGGTTGTAGCCGTAAAAATACCCAATCTCCTACATCAAAACTTCTCTCGCTACGATGTTGATCTGCCTGTTGTTTCATTCGATTTTGTGCCAAATTCAGGTTATCCTTTAAGAGTTGGAGAACTTCTTGTTGGTGCTCGATGTGATCTTCCACTGCTTGAACTTTCGAATTTTCTCTTAAAGATGATGTGATGGATGGTGGATGATAGCCATAAAATTCCATAAATGGGGTCATTTTGTTGCGGTATGGAAGGAAGTTTTATGCAATGCATGGGATACAAAACAACGAATATATCCTTCCAAACATTTATTTGCTATCTCAGTTTGACCATCAGATTGAGGATGATAAGATGAGCTATGAGATAATTGAGTACCCAAACAAGAAAATAACTCCGTCCAAAAATTTCCAGTAAAAATGGGATCTCTGTCGCTCACAATGACCCTTGGGCTTCCATGTAGCTTTTGAATTCTGTCCATAAATGTAGTAGCAACTTTACTTTCTTTAAATGGATGAGATAATGCACAAAAGTGTGCATACTTGGTAAGTCTATCAACTACCACCATGATGACACTCTTTCCTTCGGACTTAGGTAAACCTGTGATAAAATCCATTGAAATCTCCTCCCAACGTTGACTTGGAATGGATAAAGGTTGTAGAAGTCCTGGGGTCTTAATTGTTTCCACTTTATTCTGCTGCCAAACCAAACATTCCGCCACAAACTTTCGAATATCAGATTTAAGGCCATCCCAAAAAAATTCTTTCTTCACCCTGTGGTAAGTTTTTAAAAATCCTGAGTGTCGTCCTAAAGGAGAAGTGTGCAATTCCAGAAGAATCTTTTGTTTTAGTTGGGAATTCTTACAAAGATATAAGCGATCTTTGTACCATAAGGAATCATTTTTTCCAACTAAATGTATCAGATGTACTAGGATCTTGCTGCAACTTTTGAATGAGTATCCATACATCTTTGTCCTTCTTCCATTCATCTCTTGCTTCAGTTATCCAATCTGGTTGGATAATAGAAATGGCACAAAGCAATGCTTCTACCTCTTCATTCTTTCTTGAGAGTGCATCTGCAACAACATTAAGCTTTCCTTTTTTGTAGATTATTTCAAAGTCATAACCCAACATCTTTGTGACCCATTTTTGCTGCTCTTCTGATGATAGTCTTTGTTCCAAAAAGAGTTTAAGACTATCATGATCAGTTTTTACCTTGAAGTGTCTTCCCATTAGGTAAGTTCGCCATTTCTTTAGTGCATGCAGTATTGCTAACATTTCCTTCTCATAAATAGGTTTCTGTAAATACTTTCCTTTGATTGGACGACTTTCAAAAGCAATGGGTCTTCCTTCCTGCATTAAAACTGCACCAATTCCATTTTCTGAGGCATCACATTCCACAATAAAGGTTTTTGTGAAGTCTGGTGTAGCTAAGACCGGTGCTAGGCACATTGCCTCTTTAAGACGTTCAAAGGCCTTAGTTGCTTCGGGAGTCCATGAAAATGCATCTTTCTTCAATAATGTTGTTAGGGGTGCTGCTATTCTCCCATAATTCTTAACAAACTTGCGATAATACCCTGTTAACCCGAGAAATCCTCGCAACTGCTTTATGGTTGTGGGAACTTTCCATTCCTTAATGGCTTTAATTTTGTTAGGGTCTACTTTAACACCCTAGTGAGATACAATATGACCCAGATATTCCACCTCTTGTACTCCAAAGAAACATTTGGATGTTTTTGCATATAATTGTTTCTCCTGCAATAGTTTGAGCACCCTATCAACATGTTGACCATGATCCTTCCAAGACCTGTTGTAGATTAGTATATCATCAAAAAATGCTAGCACAAATTTTCTAAGGAAGGGTTTGAAAATGGAATTCATCAACCCTTGAAATGTAGAAGGTGCATTGGTAAGGCCAAAAGGCATGACCAAAAATTCATAATGACCCTCGTGAGTTCGAAATGCTGTTTTTGGAATATCTTCAGTCTTCATTCTAATTTGATGATATCCTGAACGAAGATCCAACTTGGTAAAATAAATTGCTCCATGTAATTCATCCAATAATTCATCAATCACATGAATGGGAAATTTATCTTTAATGGTGAGCTTATTGAACCCCCTATAATCCAGACACATGCGCCATGATCCATCCTTCTTGTGTACCAATACTACAGGAGCAGAGAAAGAACTTTGACTAGGTTGATTATACCCGCCTCTAACATTTCTTCAATCATACGTTCAATTTCGCTCTTTTGGACATAAGGATATCTATAAGGCCTGATGTTTGGAGGAACACTTCCTGGAATCAAATGAATAGCATGATCATGATCACGAATAGGTGGGAGTCCTTTGGGAGTTTCAAACACCTTGGAATGATTGTCCGAGACTTGTTGGAGATCTGCAGAAATAGATGATTTTGATGTTGGAACTTCTAGTGAGCATAATTGTGCAATTACGCCTCGCTGTTCTTTCTTTAGAAGCTTTGTCATGACATTAGATCTTATTATCCTTCCTGGCTTCCCCGCAATACCTCGTAATTTGACTTCCTTTCCTTCTGAAAAAAATTTCAAGAAAAGTTCTTGAAAATTAAAAGCTACCGTCCCCAAAGATTGTAACCATTGTACTCCTAGTACAGCATCAGCACCTCCCATAGGAATGGCAAGCATTGGACTAGTCAATACATATTCCCCCATGGTTAGCTTGATATTATGGCATTTTCCAGAGCAATTTATAGTTCCTCCATTTACAACCATCACTTGACATTCTGGTGCTAGGTATAGGAAACAATTTAATTCCTTGGCTACCTTACAATGAATAAAATTATGGGTGCTACCTGAATCAATCAACACTATTACCTTTTTCTTCTTGATTTGTCCTTCTATCTTGAGAGTTTGAGGAGTGGTAATTCCTGCCAGTGCATTACACGATATGGTCAGATTCATTTCTTCCTCTTATAGGGTTGGTTCCTGGTGTATATCCTCTTCTTGTTCATTTTCTTCTTCCTCTTCACAATCTATGTAAAATAATTTCTTCTCAGCACACTTATGACCTTTAGTGTATTTTCTATCACAACTGTAGCAAAGCCCTTTTGCTCTTTTTCTTCCAATTGTTGTGGTGTCAACCTTGTAGGTTGTGGAAATCTAGGAGTAGCAACACTTCCCTCTTTATAGAAGTGAGTGGTAGGCTTCCTTGTCGCCATAATTTTACGTTCAATTTTTCTTTCCAACCTGAATGCCTTCTCCAATGAATCAAGTTCCAAAATGCGAACTTCATGTTGGATCCTATCCTTTAAAGTACCTATGAAGAGATCAATCTTGTGTTCCTCTGGAATATCAGTTACCCTTATATTCAATTTTTGGAAGTCCTCAATGTGCTCCCCCATTAAACCCTTTTGTTTGAGATTTATCAATTGGCTAAAGAAGGTGTTTCTCTTTGTATCCTCATAATGTGCTATCATTTCCTCCGCAAAAATTGACCAAGTGACAATTTTTTTACGGGAGCAAAGCCATCGATACCATACAAATGTATTTTGTTCTAAATGTAAAGTTGCAATGCGTACCTTTTGTGTGTTTTGCACATTATGGAGATGAAAATATTGCTCCATCTGTAGTATCCATGTTACAGGATCCTTTCCATCAAACTTCCTCATATCCATTTTTGGAATATGGTGGTTCTTCCTACCAACATTAGAGTTTATGAAATCATGATTAACATTTATTTTGTTCTCATCATGAGTTTCCTCTACTATCTTTTCACCATTAGGAAACATTTCTTGTATCAACTTTGTCAAACCTTCCATGTTTTCTTTTAGATCATTCTTCATGTTTTCCATGTTGTCTTTCATTTTTTCATCGATCTTAGCTTCCATGTCATCCATCTTAGATTCCATGCCATCCATCTTAGATTCCACGCCTTTCTTCAAACCATCCATCTTCGCTTCCACGCATTTCTTCAAAACATCCATTTCATTTTTTGTTGCTCTTTGCGAGAGCGAAATTTGGTGCACTTGCTCTTGTAATTTTGATAGATCATGTTGCAATTCTTCATCTTCATGAGTCATAGTAGAGCCTTCTGAAGGCTTAATGGGTGTTGAATTATTTTTACGGGGCATTTTTTTTTAACCCAATACTGATATATATTCTACAATATGCCCTTGAAATCAATTCGAATTGATTCTTCAAACAAGACTTATGCAATTCGTAAAAAAAAAATACACACTTTTTTCTTGCTTTTGAGGAGCTCGATATTGAAATTGGATTATCTTTATGATTGCGGCTCTTCAATATCTGAAATTGGGCACTGAGGTATCTTTCTGAATTATCTTTCGAATGCCACAAGTTTGACTTGATTTGGATTCTCCAAGGCAACGTTATGTCCACTCTCCTACAATGACCTAATTATGGACTGGTTCAGTAGAGCGAACTTGTACGACTTGCCACGTGTCATTGTTTCGTCTTTTAGCTCTGAAATTGATAGAAAAGAAACTCAGTCTGTGTACTTGTGACCACTTTTTACGGCACTCCAATCTGATGCTTAGAGAGAGAGTCATGAAGATTTTCCCACGATCACCTCTTTGAGATGAAATTCAGGAGCCTGAAAAATCACTACCTTCCACAAATCATATCTCTAAAAATATTGCGAACCAAGCTCTAAAAATTTTCGACGAGTTTCCTCAGGATTTCAGATTTGAGCCCTAAAAATTTCAAATTCTGAACCTTCGTAGAAAAAAATTTATATTTCAAATGTCACGATGACCTGTTTAGATTAAATTGAAGAGCCTGCAAAAAGACCTAACTTCCACAGATCATATCTCCGAAAATATTGCGAACCAAGCTCTGAAATTTTTTGACGATGTTCCTCAAGATTTAGGATTTGTACCCTAAAAATTTTAGCTTCTGAATCTTTCTAGAAAAAAATTTATAGCGAAAATTCCTCACTGACCTATTTGGAGCACGAAACCCTAGAATCCAAAGCTCTGATACCAAATGTTGTGAAACCAGCTCCAAAAATAGAAGAAAAGAGATATCAACGCCTTAGAAATAAGCCACTTCGAGGGGGAAACCTCCAATACATTACATGAATGAAAAATTCTTGGATGATACAATGATAAAACCTCATTTCTATATATAGGAGTCCATGGGGCCATAAAATAACTTAGTGGGGCCACAATGTAATCCTAGTTGACCTAACAATAATAATTTAAGGGCACAATAATAACAATATGGGGGTTACAGGGGTACAATAATAACAATAAGGGGGTTACACTAACAAAAATAAGGGACTATACTAGTAATATAGGGACCTAACAGTATTGTATCATGTTATGAGTTATTGGGCTTGAGGAAACTCTGTAATTTTTGTATATCAATAGAATCAGGACTTTGGGGCTATTTAGCGGATGTTCTCTTGGCTATTTCTTTCCATACTATTGCTATTGTATTTGAATTCATTTACATGCTTGATAAGTATTAGTTTACATTTTCCATCTAGCTTTGATTGATGCGTGCAAGCTATCTTGCGTGCATCATTGATTTAGAGTATTATTTTAGAAATTAGTTTGCCAAGTCATTTTCGGAGGAACATTTGATTTATCTATTTCAATATGATGCTCTAATCCTTTTGCAGACTAATATTTGTTTAAATGTGTAGGGAAGATCTATTCATATTGTGAGCAGGAAATCCATCCGAGCGTGGGAGATGTCTCAAATAGATTAACTCACTCCTATATTAAAAAGGATCCAAGACTCAGCTACTTTCAACCCCGATTTTTGCATCAAAATAAGACAAAAAGGGAGTTTCTCGTTCTCTAGCTACTTAATCATCTATTTCCAATTCTAAAATCTAAAAATTTCCATTTTTAGAGCATTTTAAAGTCATATTTTCTACTTCAAGAGCGTTTTTTAAACCAGGAAATAATAGGGGTTTTCTCCCATTCCTTGGGCTAGTGCCTTTGTATATTAAGTTTTACTTTATATCATTTTTATTTCAGCCTAACGTTTGATTTTCTTTCACAGCCCGCAAGATTTTGCGTGAAAAGCGAGGAGCTTGAAGAAAAGACGACAAAAAGCAATTGATCCTCCTTGCATGTGAAGGCTTCCATTACTTCAAAATCGAGTTTTAGGGAGGCCGTAAGCACCTTTGGGACATCAACAAACTCGATCTTTGCTGTGGGCCTTGGAGCCTTGAAAAATTCATATTTTGAAGGTTTTCTCCATAAGTTGTGTTGTCAATTTTTGAGGAGGGGATTAAGCCTTTTTCCAAGCTCTTTATTCATAAAGGGACCACCTTTTTGGCAACCTTCTTAAAAGTTGTTTTCCTCACTTGTAATCAATAATAAAAAACTTTTGTTGCTTGAGGGAGCTTGGGATATTTTTCCCATGGTATCCCCCTTCCTTGGGTTAAGAGGAAGGAATTTCTTGGGTGGATTGATTAATTTTCTAATTTTCGCTTTATGCATGCTAATTAATTAACAACTAATGCACTCTACGTCCATCTAACTAAAATTTTGGTTAAGTTAAACTTACATGCATAAGCTTCAATGCTACAAACTTGAGCAAAATCTCTTTTTATGTGTGAGAAAATTCGCATGGTTGGAAAAATTCTATTGATTTAATTTTTATGCTTCATGCATGTTGAGGAACCATAGAAGCACCTTTTTTATAAGAATTTATCTCATTTCACTTGCCATTAAATGCTATAGCACACATAAGTCTATTGTTTCTCTCAAAGTTTGGTTTATTATTGTAAGTAAGCACCATCTCATCTCTTCTGGAAAATTTGCATGTATCATTTAAATGAGATTAATCAACATTCATTTCACACAAGTAACTCATTAAAACTTACCTCCAACATAAGTTGGTTGTATAGACCTCTAGGGACCCTCTGCTCCTCTATTGACTTCTCACTGTGAGATCCAAGTAATTTGAGCAAGGGTGTTAATTTTGGGAAACTAGGTCCAAACTCCATGATGTGATGCTCAAATGATGATGCCAATATTTTTATTGGATTCCTATTTCAGAGAGGTGTAAGATCGATCCAAAGCTCATCTTGATCGGATGAGTAGAACATGTATTTTGAATTTATTCCACATGCAAGGTCGGCCGGATTTATCCCACATGCATCAGAGTTGTGTCACACACCCCCAAAGATGCCTATATATTGGAGAGACTTGGAGTTCATTTGAGAGACAATTTGTGGAGGCATTTTTCTTCATTCTTGGATGGTGATGGTGCAACATTCTTGGTTCTGCGTTTAGGGTTTCTTGGTGCAGCATCTTGGGGTTGTGTGACACACGCGGGTGGCTGGCCTTATGAAGACTTTGCTGGTTGAAGCATCATGTTGATTGTCATAATGCCACCATTATTTATATCTGTTTTTGGCTTGTCTTCCATTGATCTATTGAATTTAACATGGTATCAGAGTTAGGAGAAGACAACGCCCTGTTTATGTTAAAGAATCTAGGGCAGCGAGAAGAGGGATGTTCTAAGGGAAAATAAAGGTGTCGTTAAGGCTGTGTGGTAGGCTGTAGGCCATACCACCACAGTAAATGATAGCGTGAAGACTAAAGGGTAGCATACACATGAAATTCATGTGCCATAATCTTCAGCGTGGAAAAGACTTCTATGAACAACGTGAAGAGATCTACCTTTGAGGCTGTCGAGGGTTTCAAGAAGGATGAAGGATGTCTTCTAGGGTTTCTTCTACACTAGGGCCGAGTCTTCCACAGATGGACAGGGACAGGTATATCTTATCCTTGTTGCTTTGTATTCAGAAGCACATTGGTAGGCCATATACCATTTTCTTTAGGTGGAATAATTTGCGACATACAGAAGTGCAGCAGAACCCACCGTATCGAGTTTAGATTTTATAAGTCGAACAATGAAAAAGGGTGTAGCCGTTGACAATGAAAATGATAATTGTCTTGAATCTTCCAAGTCAGTTTGGAATACTCGCAGGGAAACCGATTTATTCCTTTCCATGCCGCAAACAAATTGCCTGCTAGTGGTTTGCGGACTCAACAATCAATTTTTCAACTCTGGCTCTATATGGACCTGTATTCTATGTTTTGGGGGTTCCCGAATCTTGAACCCGTGTCGCCTGAAGTTGATGTTGTTGCATTAGGGGTTGGGACTGTCGGCACTGTGGGTTTAGCTCAGAGTTTCGTCACTTATCACGCGTTTATTTTTTTTCCCAGTGTTCAAGATTCTAGAGTGGTGCCTGCTTTGGTTGGTTTTCACATATCACATTGACCGCAATCCCTCTTTCGCTATCTATAATCCTATTAATTTTAGCATGTATTGGAGCACCACGTCCCAAGTTTGATTTCTTTTGCGTCAAATTTTGTGGGCCAAAGGCGTGTCCAACTATGAAGAAGCCCTGGATGATGGCTTGGATGCGGGCAATACAGGGACAAACTAAATAGATACTTCGGGAAATTGATCTTGTGGTTTTGGACATGGTGCGGGCTTCCAGGCACAATGAGATACAGAGAATGCCACAGAACTTCTAGCTAGAGACTCAATATCTCCCGAAGCACTAGTTTCAGCTAAAATTACCACTGTGATCGAATCTACAGGCGCAATAGGTTTTTTCACCGTTGTTGACTGTAAACCTGGGATCTGAATAGCAGATGAAAAGTTAACATCTAGACCATCTAGAACCGGATTACTCTAACAGTTTCATTTTCCTTCTTCACGTGTTGATGATTGCCTCTTCAGCATGCACAGTTGTTGATATCATCACATCACTATGATACACTTTTTTTTATCAAAACTACCCTTTTCTAGAATATAGCCAACTATAGAATCAGCTACAAAACTTGTCAACATCCCAGTGTTTGGAACATATTTTTCGGGAAATTGATCTTGTGGTTTTGGACATGGTGCGGGCTTCCAGGCTCAATGAGATACAGAGAATGCCACAGAACTTCTAGCTAGAGACTCAATATCTCCCGAAGCACTAGTTTCAACTAAAATTACCACTGTGATCGAATCTACAGGCGCAATAGGTTTTTTCACCATTGTTGACTGTAAACCTGGGATCTGAATAGCAGACGAAAAGTTAACATCTAGACCATCTAGAACCGGATTACTCTAACAGTTTCATTTTCCTTCTTCACGTGTTGACGATTGCCTCTTCAGCATGCACAGTTGTTGATATCATCACATCACTATGATACACTTTTTTTTATCAAGACTACCCTTTTCTAGAATATAGCCAACTATAGAATCAGCTACAAAACTTGTCAACATCCCAGTGTTTGGAACATATTTTTCTGGTAAAACTACATTTTTATTAGGTGGAGATAACTCCAAAAATATTCTCTGCTTCTAGTGAGGCTAGGGACAAGGATATTCCCCGTGAAAATTCATTCACAATTGAAGGATTGTGGGTATCATCACCTAACTCATGAGGCATATGTTGTTCCTTTGATGCCTTTTCAAATTGTTCATATAGAGATAAAATAGATGTTGTATAAACCCTGGACAACATCTTTGTCTCAGAAACTGCCCAAACATCAGATGGTCAGCCTTCCCCAACTACAAATTGTTGGGGCACAAATGCAGCCATCTAACTGTGTTTGATATTTTTCATCCGATTGTATCTGCTGTGATAAATTTGTTCCTCTTAGAATTTGTTGATTCCTCAAGTGTAGGAGACTATCCACCATAGAGCCCTGGCATGCAGGCATCTGCTGTGGCAAATTAGCATTCATTATAAAAGGATCATGAGATTGCCAAAACATGAGGCGATCCGTAGATGCATTTCCCAAGGCTCCAAATACTTGTGCTCGTTCATAGGATGTTTTCTAAAGATGCTGATGAGATAACTGCTCCAAGGGAACCTGAGGTATCAGCAGTTCTAGAAGTCAGTATTGATCTCCAGGGAAACATTTCATCACTGATTTGAATGTTTCTAGAGGATCTCACTGTGACATCATTCAAAATCACTGTGAGAATGTGTGAGGAATATGTACTATTCAAGAAAAAGAAACAATGAATCCTAATATAGTGGCAGTGATGAAAACAGTGATCTGAAGATGTATCCTTAACAAAAGTCTTTTGGAGTAGTGTTGGTTGCAACATATATTGTAGCTATGACGATAGAGATGGTGATATGAATTATGCGCAATAGCTGTGATAAGTTGCAGACTATGTATAGGCAGTAAGAACAGCATTGATAGCAACTAAGGGAATTGATGGGCTAAGTTTAAAGCAACAATATTCTTTGTGAGATATGCTTGGTACATCAAGAATGGAGGCCAAAGGAACGTAAGTGGAAAGCATATTCTGCATGTAATTCATCTTTATTTGTTCTTAATGTGTAGGAAGATATGGACAGTGACATATGGCAGTATATGGCTATGATTATTGAATGGCCTTGAGAGTGGGTGAGTAAGATTTAGGCCCATGATTACAAAGCCCATTCCAAGTTGGTTTCTGGGATGCCCAATCATGAGGACATTTGTCGGAATTGTGACAAAGAAAAGCATAGGAGACTTTTCCTCATTCCTCAAGTGTCACAAAGACATATGATGCTTTATGACTTATCTAATATGTTGCCTTGGGAGGATGTTCTTATAGATGCTTTCTCTCTCAAGGGAAGCTGCCATTAAGAAGGAGATTACAACCCTCATGGCTTAGAGACATATGGCTCTAAAGGGGGAAATTCTGGGAAAAGCAAGAAGTCGTATAAATACCAGAGGTATCTAGCTGCCATGAGTACAATATGAGCCTGGATCATGTGAAGAAGTTGTAAAGCATCAATTTTGGTAGGATGCGATACAGGATGATATGGTCCCCAGAACGCAGGTCAAAACTGTTGTCACCTCGATATGGCTCTATAAGATCAAGCATGGATCTAATGTGAGTGTTGAAAAGTACAAGGAAAGATGTGTTGCCTCGGACTTCTCTCTAGGAAGGCATTAATTATGATTGCACCTATGATCTATTATTACCCTTGTTGCTATGCAAAGATGGAGTCTACATCAAATGGATGTGAAGATTGTTTTTCTACATGGTTTGATATAAGAAGAGGTGTATGAGGAGCAACTTCTGGGGTTCGAAGTCCAGGATAGAAACTCTCATGCATGCAGAAGAAAGCCCTCTATGGGTTGAT
Source organism: Pinus albicaulis (assembly GCA_034641835.2). Taxonomy (NCBI): domain Eukaryota; kingdom Viridiplantae; phylum Streptophyta; class Pinopsida; order Pinales; family Pinaceae; genus Pinus; species Pinus albicaulis. Next base: position 727,722,477 of record CM076582.1, on the reverse strand, counting down.
GCAAGCCTCTATGGCTTGGTACGAGAGGATAGATAGCTACTTGATGAAGCTATGCTTCACTCGTAGACTATAGTAATGTTGATTCAAACCTTTACTTCAAATTTGATAGAGAAAATCCTCTCATTCTGGTTCTCTATGTGGATGACCTCTTCTTGACAAATTTTGGCCCTTTCATTCATCAGTGTAAGAGGGAGCTCACTTCTTAGTTCGAGATGAAAGACATAGGTCTGATGCATTACTTCTTAGGCCTGGAGGTATGGCTAAGACCTGGCAAGATTTTCCTCTCTTAAGGAAAATATATTGTGAAGCTACTAGAAAGATTTGGTATGGTGGACTGTAAGTCCATGTCAACACCCATGGAACTCAACTTTAAGAAGTTGAGTGAAAGCGCTGCTGAGCCCGTGCTAGCAAATCCTACCGAGCATTGACTCATAGGGGCCCTGATGTTCTTAAAGAACATCCATCTGGATGTATGTTGTGCAGTGAACACTTTGAGGCAACACATGGTTTATCCTCATAACATTCACTAGGTTGGTGGCAAGAAACTCTTAAGACATCTCTAGGGCACAATAGACCATGGGCTGAGATACACTGTTAGGAGCTTGAGACTCTGTGGATATACTGATAAAGATTGGGCTGGCAATGTGGTGGATCGAAATAGCACTTCCAAATGCTACTTCACACTTGGGTTTTCTTCGAGAAAGAAGCAGAAGCTGGTAGCATTGAGCACCGCTGATGCCACATACATTGCAACGTGTATGGCCTGTTGTGAAGACACTTGGTTGCGAAATCTCTTCAGTGAGTTGTTCAAGCATGTGCTAGATGCCACCGTTATCCTTTGTGATAACCACAGGGGGATTCATTTGTCAGAAAATCCTGTGTTACACGATCGATCCAAGCATGTTGATGTTTGGTACCACTTATTTGGGATATGGTACAGCAAGGCACTGTAAGACTCGATCATATAGGAACTGAGGAGCAGGTCGTGGATATTCTCACAAAGCCCTTGGGGAAGGTCATGTTCCTAAACCTTCCATGAGAATCTTGGAATCGTGGGACGACCATATTTGGAGAGTCCTGTTGGACGATGAGCTTTAGGAGCTCCAGAGGGGGCCTTGGGGATAGCTTCTTGGATCTATGAGCAACCACAGTGCTAGGCTTGCCAAACCCTGTTGGTGTGTTTCTGCCCCACCGTGATGATATTGAGTTTGTTTACCTCTCTTTTATCTATGCCCCGTGTGCATCCTACCCATGGAGTTTCGGACTCATGGGAAATACCTTTCATTTGGCCAATGAGGTGGGAAATGTGAATAGAGACCATAGCAAGACCGATGGATGCATCGGAGATTGTCGTACTCTTTATGTCTAGGATGGCATGTGTCGAACCACTTGATCTGGGATGAAGTCTAGCGAGGTTTCAGACCTCCAACTGACTTTAGGTCAGTGAAACTAACTTCGAGTTATTATATGACTCTCTCGATCTCGAGTCCAAGTGAGGTTTCGAACCTCCAACTGATTTCGGTTCAGTTAAACGAACTTCGGGTTGGTGTGTGACTCCTTCGAGTCCTATGGAGATTTCCGACCTATGAGCTGACTTCATATGAGCCGTGAGTGATGTCTTTGTGACTCAACTTTTTTTTTGAAATAAAGAAGCCAGCAAAGCAAGTTACGACGGGATGACGCATGATGTTTGGATGGCACTGGTGGATGGAGGTCTCCCTAGTTGAGAGGGAGTGCTAATTTTGGGAAACTAGGTCCAAAATCCATGATGTTATGCTCAAATGACGATGCCAATATTTTTATTGGATTCCTCTTTCAGAGAGGTGCAAGATCGATCTAAAGATCATCTTGATCGGATGAGCAGAACATGTATTTTGAATTTATTCCACATGTGCAAGTTCGGTTGAATTTATCCCACATGCATCAAAGTTGTGTCACACACCCCCAAAGATGCCTATATATTGGATAGGCTTGGAGTTCATTTGAGAGACAATTCGTGGAGGCATTTTTTCTTCATTCTTGGATGGTGATGGTGCAGCATTCTTGGTTCTGCATTTAGGGTTTCTTGGTGCAGCATTTTGGGGTTGTGTGACACATGTGGGTGGTTGACCTTATGAAATCTTTGTTGGTTGAAGCATCATGTTGATCGTCGTAACGCCACAATTATTTATCTATGTTTCTGGTTTGTCTTCCATCGATCTATTGAATTTAATAGTGAGGTTTGGGATTAAAGAGTTGATTTGAAATATTTGTTGTAGAGTAAGTTTAATTAAAATGAACCAAAAGCACTCTTCATCACATTTCCCTTTTTATGGTTGTTGATCTCATGCAAGTAGTGTGATGCTTACTTTCTATATTTGCAAAGTTTAATTTCATCTCCAGCATCTAAATTTTTGGTTGTTTCTAACTATGACAAGATATGTTTAAATTTTGTGATTTGGTTATTTTGTAATCATTTTTATCCTACAAATATCTTGCGCTGACATCTTTTGTTTCCATTTCAGGATTATTGTGTTCTCATCTCTTTGAGCATTATTCTTGAGCACATTATTTAAGGCACTGGTTGAATGGTTTTATATTATTATTTCAAAGCTGCTCATAAAATGCTCATAAATATTTAAAAGTAATCCAATCTCACTCTAACAATTCTCCTAAAAATTCATATCTTTAACTTAGTTTTTCTTTAGGGACCACCCCCCATAGCCAACCTAGGAGATATCTTAAATGGAGAGAGTCGAGAATAGGTGACAACCCCTTCTCTGAATTCCTTTCCACCAACCACACCTTGTGGGCTTAAAAGCTTTTCCACTAACTTGTAGGTAGGTGTAAGCGGCAAGGAGCGATAACATTTTTTGACGTCGTTGCCGGGGACAAGTCTTCTTGTGCCTGGGATAATGACTAACTTTGAGTTTTGGCATATTTGAATTTTAGATTTGGATTCTTGCTGAATTGGTGACTCCACTCAATTCTAATTTTGCAAGAGTCTCTACTAGGAGAAATTCAAGTGGTCTAGGTAGCCCCTCTCTTGATCCTGAAAGGGTTTTTAGAGAGAGGTTAAATAGACTTTCTCATAGTAGAGCTCTTGATAGTCTTGGGCAAGAGGCTATTTCTGAAATTAATTTGTTGTTCCAAGAATAAGTTGAACCTAACATCATGAATGATCTTTTTTCTCCTTGTAACTTTACTAACATTAGTGGCTATCCTCACAATATCCCTTACAAGGCTATTGAAAGGTTGTCTTCTTTTCAAGGTAACAATGTCATTAGCTCTACATCACATGTGAAGAACTTTAATGTCTGCATATTTAAGTGGTGTAACGTTGCTAACTATGAGGATGTAAAGATGAGGCTTTTTGTTCTCTCTTTAAAAGATGATGCTCTTGATTAGTTCACTGAGAAACCTGCGAACTCGTATGATTCTTTACAAACAATTGTTAATACTTTCATGAGAAAGTATGGAGAGAGAAGAGAGAATAGTCATCTGATCAGTGCCATTAGCACCATAAAGAAGAATGAGAATGAAACCATGGAGGAATTTAATAAAAGATTCAATGAATTGGTTAAAATCATGCCTACAATTGTTAAACCTCTTGATGAATTTCTCTTATGCTCATATTTAGATGCTTTTGGTGTGGACATTGATTATGAGTTGAGAAGAAAGGAGCCTGCAAAGTTGGGTGTAGCTCAAACTGAAGCCTTGAAAATGGAGAGGGCCAGAAAGAAATCAGGAACATCTAAGATTCCTGGTTTAACTAGAGGGCCATCAAAATTGAATGATTCCAAAGGCCAGACCAAGGAAGACACTACACATGATTCTATTAAGGAATTAACTCAACTCATCAAGATCATGGAAGCAAACCACACTAAAGAAATGCAAGCCATGCAAAGTAGTTTGGTGGCCATGGAAAGATCGCAAGTGCAAATATTCCAACCTAGGCCAAATAATGGATGGAAAAAGAATAAAGGCCCTCAACAAGATTATAGGCCTCCAAATCCATTGGAATCCACCAACATGGTCGATCAAATTCCCCCCTTTTTGTAGGCCATGTAATGAGTTCCATGAAGAAGCCACATGCCCATATGTAAAGAGAATTAAGGAAGGTAGCATGTTGGGAGATGAACATGTAGGAACTAGTGGTCAAATCAATATTTTCTCCATGGAAGATCAAATATACACCATTGAAAGTGATCAAGAGACTCACCATAGTCCTAATAATCTTGGGGTTGACAATATGATTGAAAATCTTGACAAAGTTGCTAAGATTTTTGGGGAAAAGCCTACATCTGTACAAATTCTTGCTATGTAAAAACACAAGGGGATGACTTATCAAAGAAAGGATATTCAAGACCGGAATAATCACATAAATTTTTCTCCTCCTACTTCAGAATTAAATTTTGACTTGGGCATTTGGGTGAATAATGCAAAGGTTTCTATCCCAGTGACAGAGATTTTAAAGATACCATCTCAAAGGGCCAAGTTACTAATGTTGAGATTCAACAAGATGATGAGCTTAGTGAAAAGAGTTGCCTTCACTAAGTGGGCCCGCAGGCTATTTTTGGCGCAAGTCTATTTTTAGACATGTCAATCATATTTCAGAAGTTGCAGGATGCTATTTGTGGATGGTTGATCAAGTTGGAAAAATAGATTAAATTCTATTTTTATAATATTGGGCGAAGTCTATTTAGAGATCGTCAATTTAAAAATAGATGCATGTGGATTATTATTAGCTCTTAATAATAATCAGACTCTAAACAGCAACTTATTCTCTTGGAGCACTTCAGTTCAGTGCACAGATGTGGCACATCAACTGACAGAAGGAATTACGCTATTCCTGAGGGTTTACTGGAGCTATTGCATGGAGGACTCAGTTAGAACTCAAGTGGCAGAGTTATGACACAGTTGGAAGAAGTAGTTATGGAGTTGTATTTAGTTTAACTCGCTAGAATCGCCTGAGCTAGTTGTATCTAGTCTAACTGATTGATACACTAGTGAGAGTGGAGTGAATTAATTCACAAATAACAACTCATTAATCAACTGAACAATACATCAGTTAACTACAGTGCATGGCAGTTTCAGTGGAGACCAGTGGAGAGATAGGTGAAAGGGCAAGATAGACTATTTGTTGTGACTATTAGTGATGCATTGATTGCATACAACACTCAGTGGAGATGCCAATGAGGATTGCGCAGTCAATCCAAGAGTAATTCGAATTCATTCAGAGCTATTCTTCAGCAGAGATTGCGTAGTGGAGGCGGGCTAGCAGGTGGCAAAGATCGGTGCACGAATTGGCAAGATTAGGCCTGTATAGTGTATGACGATTGTATTGTACTGAGAGCTTGTGATAAGCTTTGTATGTTTGTATGATATTGTCATATGATCTTCATGTTACATAATTTTTGTTTGTGCTTCACATGTGTGTGCAATTAAATTTTTCCGCAAAATATTAACAAGTGGAATAGATTCAGTATCTTGCATAAAGTTAAATAGTGTGAGATCAAGTGGATATTGTACATATGCATGCTTAGTGCATATAATTTATACATGGTATCAAAGCATTGTTGATTGAATATTGCAATTGTGAAGTGAGTTTGTGCTGGTGGACAATTCGAATTTGCTACAAAATATTCTTGGTGCAGAAATTGAGTATACATTGAAATGTATTTCAACGGGTTGAGATTGGAGTATGCCCTTGATGGGAGCTCGAATTACATAGCCTGGAAGAACATGATGGAGGCAGTGCTGGAGGATAATGGGCTAAAGGATTTAATCAATAGTAGTGTTCCTAAGCTGGGATCTAGTGATGATGCATTACTTGATGCATGGCAAAAGAATACTGAAAAGACGAGGAGGATTCTATTGGAAGGTGTGAAGGAAAACATTGTGTCCAGCGTTCACAGGAAATCCACTCCATTCTTAATGTGGAAGGCCTTGACAGATTTGTTCCAAAGCAGAAGTGACCAGAGGAAGTTGGCGCTTAAAGACAAGCTCAGAAAAATAAAAATGGAGAAAGGCGACAGTATTCAAAAATACCTCATGAAGTTTTTCCACTACAAGGATGAGCTGGGAAGTGTGGAGGTTACTGTTGATGATGAAGACTTGGTGAGCTTGGCTCTCCTTGGGCTTCCAAAGAGTTGGCATAGCTACGAAGACTCTGTCAATGGACGGGATAAACTGCCAAGATGGGAGCGACTTTGGTCGAATCTTGTGCAGGAGGAGATAAGGCAGGGTACCAGGGATGGATCTTCATCGAAGAATGAATATGAAGAGAATTACACATTGGCTACCAAAGCAAGGAAAGGAAAGGGGAAGAAAAATCCTTCTAAATCCAGTACGAAAGGCAAGAAGCAGGATTTGTCCAAAGTGAAGTGTTTTCACTATCACGAGCATGGACATTTCGCCACCAACTATCCACAGAAGAAGAAGAATAAGCAGGCTGCTGGATCTGCAGCTGGAGAGGCCTTAGCCTCGCAATTTGAGCTGGATTTTTCTTTGATCGCATGCTTGGTTTCAAGTTGCATGGGATCGGTGTGGTATCTTGACATTGGTGCGTCTTTCCATATGACAGGAGACAAAGAGTTGTTTAGTGACTTGGAGGAGAAGGACCTCCAGATGCATATAGAGATGGGCGATGATGGTCGGTACAGTGCGACTAGAATTGGGACCATTACCTTTGAGAGGGAGTCCGGTAATCCATTCTTGTTGAAGAATTTCATGCATGTTCCAGGTCTAAAGAAGAACTTGGTCTCAGTCACAATGCTGGAAGACAGAGGTTATGATGTTGTTTTCAGTGAGGGAAAAGCTTTCCTTCGACATAAAACAACGGGTCAAACCAAGAAGATAGGGGTTTGAATTAAGAATCTCTACAAGCTAGAGGTAGATGGCTGCGCTGCAATGGTGGGCAAAGTAGAAGAAGTGGTGAGCCGCGATGAGGGTGAATTATGGCACAAGAGATTGGGCCATCTTCACCATGGCACTTCGAAAATTTTGCAGCAAATTTCTACTGGACTTCCCAAGGGTACTCTTGCGCAGTCAGATCAGTGCAAAGGATTTACAATGGGTAAGTTTGTGAAGACCACTTTTCATGAGAAGGAGAACCATGCTTCGGTGATCCTGGAGAGAATTCACACAGACGTATGTGGACCATTCTTAGTTGCTTCAACAGCGAAACACAGGTATTATGTGATATTTGTTGATGACTTTTATCGTAGATGTTGGATATTCTTCATGCATAAGAAGAATGAAACGTTCTCAAAGTTCTGTGAGTTCAAGGCATTGGTGGAGGAGGAGTCGGGGAAGCAGGTGAAAGCTCTAAGGAGTGATAATGGTGATGATTACATCTATGGCAAATTCAAATACTTCTGTAGCAAAGAAGGAATTCGAAGAGAACTCATAACACCTCATAACCCATAGCAGAATGGGGTTGCGGAGAGAAAGAACAAAACGATCGTGGGTGTTGCATGAGCGATGCTGCATGACCAGGGCCTACTGATGCACTTGTGAGTGGAAGCATGCAACACTGCGGTTTATGTGAAAAATCGTTGTCCTCATAGAGTACTTGGCATGAGTACACTTGAGGAAGTTTTTACTGGTAAGAGGCCTGATATTTATCATTTGAAGATTTTTGGCTCACCTGTTTACGTTCATGTGACGAAGGATGCTAAGAAGAAGTTGGAGCCGATACAGAAGTTGGGATATTTGTGGGGTACACAAAAACACCCCATAACTATCGTGTGTATTTTCCAAACAGTCGGATGATTGTTATACGACGGGATATAAAATTCAATGAGGTGAAAGCCATGAAGTTGTTGCTTGAGAGGGAGCTACACTTGCATGCGGAGGAGGAACTTCTTGTTCCCAAATATGAGCCTCTGGATGTGGATCAACCACAGGAGGAGATTCATGGAGTGGAGGAGTCCACTCATGCAGAACCAAACATCAGACAAGGCAGAAGCGTACCATAAAAGCTGAGAGACTGAAGGTGGATGCAGCACAGAATGTAGGAGTTCCCACATCACAGCGCAGACAGAGACAGTCACCTGACCGGTACACTGGATACATGGCTCTTATGAGAAAGTTTATTGTGACAAAGTCATCTTCTTTTGAAGAAGCAACGCAGGAGCCCACATGGGTAGATTTCATGGTGGAGGAGTATGACTCCCTTGTCAGAAACAGTGCTTGGGAGATTGTTCCAAGGCCGGTGAGAAAATTAGTTGTAGGATCAAGATGGATCTACAAGGTAAAGCAAGCTACTGATGGGAGCGTCGAGAAGTATAAGGCAAGATTTGTTTCCCGGGGCTTCTCACATATTGAGGGGATTGACTATGAAGAAACCTTTGCACCTGTCGCACGGTATTCTTCCATACAGAACATCATTTCTCTCTCGGCACAGATGGGTTGGCACATTCATCAGATGGATGTGAAGACTACATTACTTAATGGGATCATTGAGGAAGAGGTGTACATTGAGAAACCTGAAGGATTTGAGATTTTCAGCAGCGAGTCGCATGTGTGCAGACTCAAAAGAGTGTTGTATGGGCTGAAAAAAGCACCCTGTGCTTGGTACACTCGGATCGACAGCTATTTCACTGGACATGACTTCACCAAGAGTGAGGCGGATGCAAACCTGTACCAGATTGTGGTTGAGGGTAAGATTTTTATCATTGTAATTTATGTTGATGATTTTATACTAACAGGTGATGAGCAGTTGATACACTCATGCAAGGTTGATCTTGCAAAGGAGTTTGAGATGAAGGATTTGGGCCTCCTTCATTATTTTCTTGGATTGGAAATATGGCAGTGGGAAGGTGAAATGTTTGTGTCTCAAGGCAAGTATGCCCGGGGGATACTGGAGAAGTTTCACATGTAAGGCTGCAAGCCTATCGACACTCCTCTTCCAGGAAATTTGAAGATAGAGGATGCTACATCGGCAGAGGTAGTGGATGCCACTGTTTATCAATAGTTGGTGGGTTCACTCATGTATTTAGTCAATACAAGCCGGACATATGCTATGCGGTGAGCCAGTTTTCACAAGCCATGGTTAAGCCTACCAAGCTCTTTTGGAAGGTAGGTAAGCATGTCCTGAGATATCTCGGGGGCACATCTGAGTATGGTTTATGGTACAGACAAACAGATGATGTGAAGTTGCATGGCTTCACGGATGCAGATTGGGCAGGAAGCCCAACAGACAAAAAGAGCACATCGGGAGGGATTTTCAGTATCGAATCTACGACAGTTTCTTGGTACAGCAGGAAACAAAGATCTATGGCACTCAATTCAACGGAAGTGGAATACATGGCAACAACTTTAGCTGCATGTGAGGTTATCTGGATGAGGAAGATTCTGGTTGGTTTGTTTGGTTCACATTTAGATCCCACAGTGATCCATTGTGATAATTAGAGTTGCATTAAACTCTCGTTTAATCCTGTGTTTCATGATAGATCTAAACATATTGATATCCGGTATCATCATATCAGAGATTGTGTGTAGCGGAAGATCGTATTGCTTCAGTACATTCCTACGGAGGATCAGGATGCAGATATTTTGACGAAGGCGCTCACCAGGAGAAAATTAGAATACCATAGATGCAGGATCGAGGTGAAAGATAATCCCTATCTTATATAGAGGGAGTGTTGAGATTCAACAACATGATGAGCTGAGTGAAAAGAGTCGCCTTCACTAAGTGGGCCCGCAGGTTATTTTTGGCGCAAGTCTATTTTTAGACATGTCGATCATATTTCAGAAGTTGCAGGATGCTATTTGTGGATGGTTGATCAAGTTGGAAAAAAAGATGAAATTATGTTTTTAAAATATTGGGCGAAGTCTATTTATAGATAGTCAATCTAAAAATAGATGCATGTCGATTATTATTAGCTCTTAATAATAATCAGACTCTAAACATCAACTTATTATCTTGGAGCACTTCAGTTCAGTGCACAGATGTGGCACATCAGCTGACATAAGGAATTACGCTATTCTTGAGGGTTTACTAGAGCTATTGCATGGAGGACTCAGTGAGAACTCAAGTGGCAGAGTTATGACACAGTTGGAAGAAGTAGTTATCGAGTTGTATTTAGTTTAACTCAGTTAGACTCAGTTGAGCTAGTTGTATCTAGTCTAACTGATTGATACACTAGTGAGAGTGGAGTGAATTAATTCACAAATAACAACTCATTAATCAACTGAACAATACATCAATTAACTACAGTGCATGGCAGTTTCAGTGGAGACCAGTGGAGAGATAGGTGAAAGGACAAGATAGACTATCTGTTGTGACTATTAGTGATGCATTGATTGCATCCAACACTCAGTGGAGATGCCAATGAGGATTGAGCAGTCAATCCAAGAGTAATTCGAATTCATTTAGAGCTATTCTTCAGCAGATATTGCGCAGTGGAGGCAGGCTAGCAGGTGGCAAAGATCGATGCATGGATTTGCAAGATTAGGCCTGTATAGTGTATGACGATTGTACTGTACTGAGAGCTTGTGATAAGCTTTGTATGTTTGTATGAGATTTTTATATGATCTCCATGCTACATAATATATAGCTGGGGTTTTCAGCTTTAGGCTTTCCCGGTTAAAAAATGTGTTATGTGCGATTGATAATTTTTGTTTATGCTTCACATGTGTGTGCAATTAATTTTTTCCGCAAAAGATTAACAAGTGGAATAGATTCAGTATCTTGCATAAAGTTAAATAATGTGAGATCAAGTGGATCTTGGACATATGCATGCTTAGTGCATATAATTTCTACAACTATATGCAATTGAAGTTAATCAAAGGGAAGAAAAGCCTAATAATGAACTAGAAGATGAAGAAATTGTATTGAAAAGTATGAACTGTTATGTGGGGAACGAAGATCATCTGCCTTTTCATGTTTCTTTGATACTAAATGATCGTCTTTTACACAATTGCATGCTTTCTTCAGGGGCTTCATCAAATGTCATGACCAAGAAAGTAATGGAGAAACTAAATTTAAGGGTATCTAGGCCCTATCAGAACATATGTTCAATGGATTCTAAAATAATTGAAGTGTGTGGGATAATTAAAGATTTATAGGTTTTCCTAGCTGCATACCCAAACAGACTAATGACTATGGATATTGTTGTGATAGATGTTCCTGATTCATGGGGAATGCTCCTATCAAGAAAATGGGCATCAGATTTAGGTGGTAGCCTTCAAATGAACTTGTCATATGCCACCATCCCCAAGCCAGATAATAAATTTGCCAGCCTTTATAGGGAGTTAGAGAAAATATATCATGTTGAGGATACAAGGAAACCCAACAATGAGATTATCTATATATTATGCAGGAAGTGATGTTGTGTTGACAAATTTTCTTCCCCCCTTAATAGAACAGATTCAAAACGAAGAGATTAGGCATAGCTTAAAAAGCAGGGTTACTTCAAATCTTCCATTAGATAATTTTCAAGACAAAGCTATAGCATTGACAGTAATTACATCATCATCGTAATCGCAACTAACTAGGAAGAAAAGATAAAAACGAAAAAAAGAAAAAAGATATAAAAAATGAACCACCGGTTTTTAGCAAGATCAAGCCTCAACGCATCAAAAGTCGAAAAAGGAAAAGGAAGAGGTTTGGTATATCTGATGGCCACAAACAGATTAACATTGGGACAAGTCATAGTCCCAAGATAGTCAGAATTGGACAAGGCACATTAGAGAAAGAACCTATGGATTTTCTTGTGAGTAGGCAGGTTCTCAAGAGGGATTTCACCAAAGACATTTGATTCCATAGGGCATCATGTGTATCATATTCCTAACCCTATCCCTTGTAAAAAAAAATTAAGTAGTTTTATTTCATGAATAAATTGTTATTTATGTTTCCTAGAATAAATTTCCATTTCTGTACTTGATTTTATTTGATGTTATTTTGAATGGATACTGTTAATATATAGCTTTGTTTGGTGGATGCAGATTCCAGGTCCTTGCACACTATCACTTCATATCTAGCATGCATAACCATATGGAGCCAAATGTTGACCATTGGGGTGGCACCTGATGATAATGAGATGAATCCATGCCCAAGGATGAACCAGAAGACATTTGTACCATCAGATATCATCAGTTCAACAGAGTTTTTGAACTCTACTTCTATTTCTCAACATCTTTTTCTGATGCACACATTCCACGCCCTACAGAGAATTGTAATAAGTGATTCTAGTAATGATGAATTTGAGTCAGTATTGAGTCTGTAACATGCCTAGGATGTTGAGACTCGATCAGCAAGTGAGTACACCTTGGAGTTTTTTTTTTACTTGGTTAATTATTCCTTCTTTTTCGGGGCAAATAATTTTCTATGTTTTTTTTTTCATTGCATTTCCCCAAAGCCGGGGTGATGGCTTGAAGGTTGCGCCCCTGAAGCATCTTAGAGTCTAGAGTCGATGTATATTACCATACTAGATCACACACAAAAATTCGTGGAATTTGGTTAGGTCTAGGTAGTAATTTTTTAATTTTTTATATTTCCTGCAAGTCAAAAACTACAATTAAATTTGTAATTGGATTGTAATAAGTGTTGTCTAGAGAAGTTGTATGGGGTTTGAGTAATAAAAATTACACCTCTCACCCTCAAATTTCTACTATGACACACATAATGAGTTATGGACCTTCAAAACCCACATTTCCTAAGTTTAGTGGAAATTGTGGCATTTAATTAGGCTAGAATTAACTAAAATAGAGAGAAATAAATTATTCCATGTGACACAATGACGTGGAAATGACAAAGAAACACTTACACTCAAGAAAAATAGAATTTACTAGAGGCAGTTGAGCAAAAAAGAAATATTCTACTAGATCGGTTGACTAAAGACCAAGTGGGGACCTCTTCTCATGAGCTATCTGGAGTGCAACAGCACTCAACACTGCACTCAGAGGATTTACGCTATTTGGACTGCGTAGTCACTCAGAGCCACCACGCAATTCTCAGGGATCTACGCAAAAGATCACTGGGGTCAACTACAGGTATTGTTTCAGTGGGTTTGAGTTTGTGGTCACAGACTCATTGTAGCACGGGACTTCCTCTGGCTTATGGATAAGTCCACTATATCATATGGGAATTCGATTTTCTCAGGTGTGCACAAAGAAATTCATTTTTTCTCTAGGTGTCTCTGTCTTCTCCATATGGAACTTGGCTTACCTTTACTCAAGTTTTGCTTCAAGTTCACTTCTCAAATCCATTCATCCTTGGGAATTGCTCCTGAATCTCTAAGCCATTGGAAATTGTATTGTATCATGTTATTAGCTATTGGGCTTGAGGAAACTCTGTCATTTTTGTATATCAATAGAATCAGAACTTTAGGGCTATTTACCGGATGTTCTCTTGGCATTATGAGGTGATTTATTTCCATACTATTGCTATTGTACTTGAATTCGTTTACATGGTTGATCAGTATTAATTTACATTTTCCATCTAGCTTGGATTGATGTGTGCAAGCTATCTTGCATGCATCATTGATTTAGAGTATTATTCTAGAAATTAGCTTGCCAAGTCATTTTCGAAGGAATGTTTGATTTATCAATTTCATTATGATGTTCTAATCCTTTTGCAAACTGATATTTGTTTAAGTGTGTAGGGAAGATCTATTCATATTGTGTGCAGGAAATCCATCCGGGCATGGGATAAGTCTCAAATAGATCAACTCACTCCTAGATTCAAAGCAATCCAAGACTCAGCTACTTTCAACCCCAAGTTTTGCATCAAAGGAAAACAAAGAGAGAGTTTCTCGTTCTCTATCTACTTGATCATCTATTTCCAATTCTAAAATCTAAAAATTTCCATTTGTAGAGCGTCTTAAAGTCATATTTGCTACTTCAAGAGTGTTTTTTAGACTAGGCAAGAATGGAGATTTGCTCCCATTCCTTGAGCTAGTGCCTTCGTATATTAATTTGTACTTTAGATCCTTTTTATTTCAGCCTAACGTTTGATTTTCTTTTGCAGCCCACAAGCTTGAGCATGAAAAGCAAGGAACTTGAGGAAAAGACGACAAAAGGCAATTGATCCTCCTTGCATGCGAAAGCTTCCATTACTTCAAAATCGAGTTTTAGGGAGGCCATAAGCACCTTTGGGACAGCAGAATACTCGATCTTTGTCATGGGCCTTGGAGCCTTGAAAAATTCATAGTTTGAATATTTTCTCCATAAGTTGTGTTGTCAATTTTTGAGGAGGGGATTAAGCATTTTTCCAAGTTCTTTATTTGTACAGGGACCTCCTTTTGCATAGCTTTCTTAAAGGCTATTTTCCTCACTTGTAATCAATAATAAAATATTTTTTGTTGCTTGAGGGAGTTTGGGATATTTTTCACATGGTATCTTCATTCCTTGGTTGAAGAGAAAGGAATTTCTTGGGTGGATTGATTTATTTTCTAATTTTCGTTTGATGCATGCTAATGAATTAACAATTAATGCACTCTACATCCATCTAACTAAAATTTCGATTAAATTAAACTTACATGCATAAGCCTCAATGCTACAAACTTGAGCAAAATCTATTTTTATGTGTAAGCAAATTCGCATGGTTGGCAAAATTCCATCGATTTAATGTTTATGCTTCATGCATGTTGAGGAACCATTGAAGCACCTTTTTTATAACAACTTATCTCATTCCACTTGCCATTAAATGCTACAACACACATAAGTCTATTGTTTCTCTCGAAGTTTGGTTTATTATTACAAGTAAGCACCATCTCATCTCTTATGGAAATTTTGCATGTATCATTTAAATGAGATTAATCAACATTCATTTCACACAAACAACTCATTAAAACTTACCTCCAACATAAGTTGGTTCTATAGACCTCTAGAGACCCTTTACTCCCCTATTGACTCCTCACTGTGAGATCCACATAATTTAGGTGAGGGTGAGGTCTGGGGAATGAAGAGTTGATTTGAAATATTTGTTGTAGAGTAAGTTTAACTAAAATGAACCAAGAGTACTTTTCATCACATTTCCCTTTTTATGGTTGTTGATCTCATGTAAGTAGTGTGATGCTTACTTTCTATATTTGCAAAGTTTAATTTCATCTTCAGCATCTAAATTTTTGGTTGTTTCTAACTATGACAAGATATGTTTAAATGTTGTGATTTGGTTATCTTGTAATCACTTTTATCTTGCAAATATCTTGTGCTGGTATCTTTTGTTTCTGTTTCAGGATTATTGTGTTCTTATCTCTTTGAGCATTATTCTTGAGCACGTTATTTAAGGCACTGGTTGAATGGTTTGATATTATTATTTCAAAGCTTCTCATAAAATGCTCATAAATCTTTAAAAGTAATCCAATTTCACTCTAACAACTCTCCTAAAAACTCACATATTTAACTTAGTTTTTCTTTAGGGACCACTCCCCATAGCTAAACTAGGAGATGATTAAATGGAGAGAGTCGCGAATAGGTGACAGCCCCTTCTCCGAATTCCTTGCCACCAACCACACCTTGTGGGGTTGAAGGCTTTTCCACTAACTTGTAGGTAGGTGTAGGTGACAAGGAGCGATAACACGGTGTTACATAGTAAACATTGAAATAAATTCAGGTGCAGCCTTCACAACATAAAAAAAATTGTGGAAACAAGTACTAAGTAGAAAAGAAAAAAACACACACATAAACACCATTGTTTTTGGATATTGTCCCGGAAAATACTCAACGCGAGAAAAACGATGCAACAGCTGAGGGTTTTAATTATTATGCAGTAGTTTATGCGAGAAAAACAGTGCAACAGAGAATCAAGTGGCGAAAAATATAGTGAGATAACCTCACACTAGTACGAGAAGATATGGTACTGAGCTAACTTGAGATGAACCCTCTGCATTGTCTCTGCAAAGTCTTTGCGCAGCTCTGCCTCACACCTACACAGTTACTCCATCACTATTTTTGGGACTGCGTCACACCTCTCGACTGATCTTTTATTGGCTGGAAACTCGATCCTCTGACCTCCCAGTCTCACACCCCAGCTTCTGGTACTGGATCTCAACCGCTCCTCAACAAATCTTCAAACTCCTTCTGAAGCTCTGTGATGCCTCTGCGTGGCTCTGTGATGCTTCCTATGCACCTCTCTCTGCCTAATCTGCAATGTGTTCACCGGATCAGGAATACTTCCTCCGACAAACTATCGCTGCCCCTCACTACAAGAAATCACTTTGATCTTCCTCCATCAAATGTTGTGTTGCTCTCTTGAGAAATCGATCTTTTGATCTCTTACTTGATGTCTCTTCCAAATTCCCATCAAGCTCCTTATAATATCTCGTTGACATATCAACAGCCAAGATTAAAACATAATCAAAGGCTAAGATTAACTGGGAGTTGATCTGTGTCTTTATCTAGAAGGTTCACACCTAATCTAATTAATAAACTTTAATTAATCACATTTCCTAAGTTTAGACTTAAGAATACATTAAAAATGATTAATTATTTTAATTGGATCCTTTCCAAGTGGAATTTCCCAAAGCGCTTTCTGGGTATTGTGGAATGCATGTGTCTGACTTCTGCATCATCCCAGTTGCGTTGTTGATGTATGGTTGCTACTGTGCACCAACTATTGTGTAGCTCTCTCTGCATTGCATCTGTGTTGATGCTGACTCTTCATGTTGATGTCAACTGCATTTGCACTGCAACTTTGTTGTTTTTGCCACTGCAATATCCACAACTCCTTTCATCTGTTGTTGCTGCAACTGAGAGACGTCCATCAACTGAACCTCTGCGTTGTCACTGAAGCCTCTACGCTACTGTTGACTCTGCACTGCTACCAACTCTGCTCTGCGTTGCTCAGTTCCTCACACTACTAACCACTGCTACTGTCACTCTGGCACCGGACTACACCATCTGTCACTAGTCCATCCTACTACTACTATTATGGGCTCCTGTAGCAAGGTATTGATCCAAGAGGTGGACTCCTCAAGGATCCTACCCATGTTGTAGCTCTGAGGATACAAAACCATATCACCCCACCTCTCCCCTAGAGGTATATGGGTAATCATGGAAAACTCCTCCTCCATTCTGGAGGATAGCCTATCAATTTATGCGGTAGCAACTTGCTGATCCTGCTCCTTCTTCTTGTCCTTCCTCCGAAGAGGACACTGAGAACTGAAGTGGCCCATCTCACCACATCTGAAACACTTGATCTTCCAAATATCCTTCTTTCGCCTACGCTTCTCATATTGTCCCTTCGATGCGAGGGTTTCATTCTCCTCTTCCTCCTCGATTTTCACCCCACTGTTGTTGTTGCCACTTATGGTGCTCTTCACCGAATCACGCCTCATCTCCTCTTGTTGTAGATCATCCCAAACTCTTTCCCAAACTTCTCCCAATCAAGCCTTAAGTTGATCTGCATATGTGGGCTTAGCTACCACACTAACGACATTAGTTTTGAGATCATGCTCGTCTAGAAGGAAAGAAGCCCTTGCCTTCCAGATTACATAGTTGGAGGCACCCTCCAACATATCTTGATCTCGTAACCGAGTTGATGCCATCTCGCCAAACAAATGTCAAACTGCCTCCTCTCTCATGTGCACAACTGTTGACTAGCGCTAATCACTCCCTGCTGGAGTAAGTAGATCTGCTCCCGACTATTACTGCTCTGCAGTGAGAAATCGAATTCCTTGGCTTGGAATTCTCCAAGGAAGAAATACCCGTGGTATGTTCTTGTCTTTCATCTTATGACGCACTTTTGTCCCAGCAAATTTCTACAAAACACTGTGTCCCAATTAAATATATTCTCTGCGGTGAATTTGTTGTGGTGCTCACTTTGCCTCTGACAGTAACTCGATCCGATAAATTCACTCTCTGTCGACTCACTCAGAGAAGTAATTTTCCACGAAAATCAGCCTTCCCAACCAATGGATTGTGTAGCCCCTCTAGGGTTCGATTTGCTGCGTACGTAATCCTTCAAACTCCTTCTACTCAGCACTGGGCTCTTCTTGCTCTTCTCTCTTGCTTCCCCTGTGCTCTAAAACCATGTGAAAATTCCACAATGGGAATCCCTACTACAACAATCTGATGTTATTTCTTCTACTTGTTAATTCTGATACAAGTTATTTACGGTGTTACACAGTAAACATCGAAAAAAATTCAACTGCAGCCTTCACAACATAAAAAATGCTGCATAAACAAGTACTGAGCAGGAAAGAAATAAACACACATATAAACATCATTGTTGTTGGACAATATCCCCAGGAAAAAAAAAAAAAAAAAAAACCAATGCACGAAAACTGGTGCAACAACTGAGGGTTTTAATTATTATGCATTACTTTCTGAATACAAATCTTTGGATGCCCAACTGACAATCTGATAAAGAGAATCAACTGGTGAAAAAGATAGTGAGATTACCTCACATAGGTACAGGAAGATCTAGTATTGATCTGACTCGATATAAACCCTCTGCGTTGTCTCTGCACAGCTCTGTGTCACACCTAGGCAGTTACTATGTCACTGTTGTTAGGACTGCATCACACCTCTCGGCTGATCTTTTGCTGGTTGGAAACTCGATCCTCTGACTTCATGATCTCACACCCTGGCTTTCGTTACTGGATCTCAACTGCTCCTCAATAAATCTTCAAGCTCATTTTGAAGCTCTGTGTTGCCTCTACATGGCTCTATGCTGCCCAGCGTGGCTCTATGCTACTTCTTCTACACATCTCTCTGCCTCCTCTGCAATGTATTCAACGGATCAAAAATAATTCCTCTGACAAATTACCTATGCCCCTCACTGCAAGAAATCACTTCGATCTTCCTCCGACAATTTCTGCGTTGCTCTCTTGAGAAATCGATCTCTTGATCTCTTACTCTATGTCTCTTCCAAATGCCCATCAACCTCCTTCTTATAATCTCTCGTTGACATATCAATGACCATGATTAAAACATAATCAAAGGCTAAAATTAATTGGGATTTGATCTGTATCTTTATCTAGAATATTCACACCAGATCTAATTAATACACTTTAATTAATCACATTTCCTAATTTTAGACTTAGGAATACATTATAAATGATTAATTGTTTTAATTAAATACTTTCCGTGTGGAATTTCCCACAACACTTTCTGGGTATTTCAGAATGCATGTGTCATAGCCTCTCTGCAAAATCTTGAGGCTAGAGCACATCCGATGCTACAATAATCAACACATCATGGACTCAGTCGGCGATGGTAGTAGCTATGCGCTAGATCTGGAGATTGAGGGCACACACACCCATAGATTTCTATCAGAGTTCCGAGCAGCACTAGTGGCTAGCTGGATCAACAAGGGAGTAGGTGGACTCCGTGAGTTGTCTTGGCATGTGGATCAGGCATGGAATCACAGGATGATCATCATACTCTTGCAGGAGCTGATCAGAGGAGGTAGCATCGACAGCCCACTAGACAAAGCATTGTACAAGGATGAGAATTACCTACGGATATGTTGGGTGCAAAGGACACCAAGCAACAACACCTTAGTGACACCGCCACTGGTGTGTAGGGAAGTTTACCTGTTAGATCTCTCTGAGAGGATCAAGAGGTGAGGTCCACCCATTCGAGATCATGGAGGTTTGGTAGTAGAGATGGAAACCTTGACAAGATGTAGATTGTTGTACACTGACTCAGCCTATGGCCGTGGCATTTTGTGGTGTATAGAGATATGCAGTGATGAGTGCCTCTTGAGTATATTCATAGGGGCAACACTGTTACCGATGAAATAGGTAACCTGACCTCAAAACGGGAACTCTAGCCCAAAAACTCTCAAAAAACATGAAAAAACACCCCCAAAAAAAAAAGTGTGTCTTCCAGAACGCACTTGTTTTTTTTTTAAGGTCAAATTTCAACATTTTCTAAAATTATGCTAAAACCAAAATTGTTTGTTGAAAAAAGGATTGAAAAAACACCCAAAAAAAAAAGTGTCTCTTCCAGAATGCACTTCGTTTTTTTTTAAGGTCAAATTTCAACATTTTAAAAAATTATGGTAAAAACAAAATTGTTTCTTGAAAAGGGGATTGAAAAAACACCCTCAAAACAAAAATAGTTGATGCTGGAATAACAAAAAAAAAATTGTGTCATACTTTTGGCATTTTTAAAAAATAGAAGTAACATTTTTTGATTTTTAAAATTCAAACATTAAAAAAAAACCTAAAATTTAAGAAAAAAAAATAAATTTAAAAAATAAAAACATTTAAAAGCTTAAAATTTAAAAATATATGAAGATTAAAAAATAAAAAATAAAAACAAAGTAAAAATTTTAATTCAATCATTAAAAAAAACCTAAATTTTAAGAAAAAAAAATTTTAAAAATAAACCAAAAAAAATTAAGATTAAAATTTAAAAAAAATATAGAAATTAAAAAATATATATATATTAAATTAAAAAAAAAAAAAAACAAGTTAAAAAAAGATGGAAATTATAAAAAATAAAATATAGAAATTAAATTTAAAAAAGAAAAAGAAAATGCTTGTTAAATTTAAAAAAAGAAAAAAAAAAATTAAAACAAATAATTAAATTTAAGGAAATATATTAAATTTTAATAAATTTAAAAATTCAAAAAAAAAAAAAAACACTATTCAAATTAAAAGGAAAAATAAAAAATAAAACTTAATTAAAAATAAAAAATAAAAATAAAATACAATGAAAATATCAAATTTAAAACAATATATTAAAAAAACAAATAAACTATAAAAAATAAATTAAATTTAAATTATAAAAAATAAAATATATATATGAACTTAAATTAAAATAGGTATATACATCAAATTTTATTAAATTAAAAAAAAGGTTAATATTAAAATAACAAATTAAATTTAAAAACAAAAATATTAAATTTTAATAAATAAATGAATAAACAAATAAATTTTGAAAGAAAAAATAAATTTTAAATATAAAAGAAAAAAATATATATTGTTAAACGAAAAACTTTAAAAACTTTAAAAATCAATTAAAAATGGAAAATTGAAAAAAAAAAAGAAAAAAAATATTAAATAAAAAAAAATTTAAAAAAATTAACTTTCCTTAAAAAAAAAATCTAATTTTAAATGCACAATTTTAATTGAAATAAAAAAATATAAAAATTTTATGTAATTAACCAAAAAAAAAAAAAGTAAAACATTTAAAAAAATATTAAATCAAAATAAATTAAAAAAAAATATATAAAATTTATTGAATTTTATAAAATTATATTAAAAAACTAAACGTAAAAGTTAATAACAAAGAAAAATTATGAAATTTAAAAAAAATAAAAAATCAATTAAATAGAAAAAATGGGCAAAATTAAATAAAAATTAATAATAATATTAATAATAATAATAAATTTAAAACAAAAAAATAATAAAATTAAAAAAAATTAAAACAAAAAGAATTTTATTTTAAATAATTAAAAAAAAATTTATATTTTGAAATTTAAAAAAAAAAACAATTAAAAAAAAAAATAAAAAAAAAATCAATTAAAAGAATTTTATTTTAAATAATTAAAAAAAAATTATATTTTGAAATTTAAAAAAAATTAAAAAAAAAAATTAAAAAAAAATCAATTAAAAAAACAATTAAAAATAAAACAATTAAAAATAAAAAATTTTAAAAAATCAATTAAAAATATGAATTTAATTTACGGCCCGCCCGCTGGGCGGCGGTGGCCGGCCTGGCGGCGCAACGGGGGCGGCCCAGCCGGCATCCCGGCCCCCGGCGGGCGGAGGGTCGATTCCGAGAATCGGCCCTCCGCCTGCCGAGGCTCGGGAGGCCGGCTAGGCCGCCCTTCTGGCGCCGCCCGGCCGGCCACCGCCGCCCAGCGGGCGGTCCGTGAATTAAAATGATATTTTTAATTGATTTTTTTTTTTTTAATTTTAAATTGTTTTTTTTTTTTTTAATTTTTTTTTTAATTGGTTTTTTTTATAATTTTTTTATAATTTAAAAATATAAATTTTTTTTTTTTTTAATTATTTAAAATAAAATTTTCTTAATTGATTTTTTTTTTTTTTTAAAAAATTAATTGTTTTTTTTTTTTAATTGATTTTTTATTTATTTTTTTATTTTTTTTAAATTTCAAAAAGTTAATTTTTTTTTTCAAAAAGTTAATTTTTTTTATTTTAATATTTTTATTTAAGATAAAATTCTTTTATATTTTTTTATTATTATTATTATTTTTTAAATATATATGTACATCTATTTTTATTTGATTTTATTTTTATTTTTTATTTTTTTTTTAATTTTTAATATTTTTATTTTAATTTGATTTTTTATTTTAATTTGAATTTCAAAAAATTTAAAATTATTTTTTTTAATTCAATTTTTTTATTTTAAATTCAATTTGTTTAATTTTTTTTTATATTTAATATTATAGAATAATTATTTTTTTAAATTTAAAATTTAAAATTTATTTATTAAAATTTTTAAATTTTAATTTAATTTAATTGTTTTTCTTAATTTTTTCGTTTATTTAGTTTTTCATTTTTAAAATCTATAAATTGTTTCACTAAAAAAAAAAAAAAAACACTAAATTTATGTATATTTGTTTTTTAATTATTTGCACGTGGTTTTTTTCATTTTTTTTGTTTTTTAATGATAGGTTTTTTCTTTTCTTTTCTTTTTTTAATTTTTTAATTTTAATTTTCTTTTTCAATTTTAATTGTTTTTTTTTTGTAAATTTTAAAATTTGTATTTTTTTCCTTATTATTATTATTTTTTTTAATTTAAATTTTTAAATTTAATTTTTTTTTTTTTAAGTTTTTTTTTTCTAAATTTTAATTTTGTAATTTTAATTATTTTAAATTTTTTTTTTAAATATATATATATATATTTTAATATATTGTTTTTTTTAATAAGTTAGAAAAAAATGTTTTTGATTTTGATTTTTATTTTTAATTTTTTGGTCAATTTTTGTTTTTTTTCTTTAAATTATGTGTTTTTTTTCTTCAAATTTTGTCATTTCCTTTGATATAATTTTCAAATATTTTTGTTTTTTTTATTTATTTTTGTTTAAATTTTTTATTTTTATGAGCTATTTTTGTTTTTTTTTACATTTTTATTGGTTTTTTTTATTGTTTTTATATATTTTTTTTTATTTAAGTTTTGTGTTTTATTACCAACATGAAAATCACCACTCTAAAAAAAAAAAGGTTGATGCAGCATCAATACGTTTCAAAATTAGCATGAAAATCACTGCTCTAAAAAAAAAGGTTGATGCAGCATCCATACGTTTCAAAATTATCATGAAAATCACTGCTCTAAAAAAAAAAGGTTGATGCAGCATCAATACGTTTCAAAATTAGCATGAAAATCACCGCTCTAAAAAAAAAAAAAAAAAAAAATGATGCTGCATCAATACATTTCAAAATTAGCATGAAAATCACTAACATTTTAAAACAAATATTCATACTTCATAAATAAAAATTTTAGAGTGTCAAAAATGTGCACCAAAAAAAAAAATGGTGATTCTGCATCACCACTTTTCAAAATCGGGTGCTTTTTATGCTACCAAAAAAAAGTAGGTAACATTGTGGTTACCTATTTCATCGGTAACATTGTTGGGCTTGCATACAGTCACAGAGGAGTTGTTTGTTGTCCCTTGATACCCTCATCACGAGCAGTAGGGCACATGAGACTCACCTGAGGCGGATGGATGTGACCTAGAGTATCATGGACAGGAGATGAGTTTTCCCATTGGGGCAAAAACACTGTGCATGTGTTGGCATGTGGAGGCATCGGGATGACATGGTATCTTGCAGAGGTGGCATATGCTTTTCCCCCGAATCCCCCCCTTGAGGGCATGATTATGGGGGTTCTGTATGACACACCTTCGGTAGGGCATTCCAAAGCATTGCAGGGGCATGCAGCACAAGGGATGGTAGACCTGTTCTATAGGAAGGAACATAGGCTTCTGGCAGTTTTTGGGTACACCATCTGAAGAAGGGATGGTAGAGTTTTTCATGTGACCATGCAGGAGCAGGGACGTGGGGTATACACCATATTGTCCCTTGACAAATGGAGTCTATACCTGCAAGGATCATAGCTGAGGCACATATGGATCACAACAGTTGTCAGAATTATGTCGCCACAAACTTAGGAGTAAGGGTTTTAATTGACGAGTGGATCACTCCACTTCAAGATGAGCAAGACCCTGACAAAGAGAGATCCACCTCATTCTTGGCTTAACACATGGTAGATCACTCAGTTTTTCTCCACATGGCGAGTAGAGTATTCCATGATGTTGCTTAAGATCGAGGCTAGCCATGGGGTGGAAGGCTTGGGCATTGTTGAGTTGCCCATGCTTTTAGGTCCCCGTAATTTGCTAGATTGATTGAGATACAAATGGACAGGGGTAACATCAAACCAAGCTTTGGAGTCCAAGGACCTAGCCTTCCTGGATTCGGAGAGAGATCTCTCTAGTAGGTGAAAAGGTGTGAACTTGTTTGCTGATTAGGGTTAATTTTAGGCTAGATGTTAAGTGCAGGGTATTTTGATTGTTTTTTGGTTGGGTATGATGCTCAAATGGATTTAGATAGAAAACATGGAAGATTGTTAAGTCATTGGGCAATGGAGTCTAACAAGGTCATGATGAGTTCATCAATGGTTTCAAGAGCAATTGCAGGGCAATTTTAACTTGGTTGGTAGGTCTTTGAGGTTGTGGTGGATGATTAGATGAACATTAAACTTGAGAATAAAAGCTAGTGAAGGGCAGAACTAAATCCTTAATAACTTTTTAGACTAAAAGAGTTAGAAAATCATAAGCATGGAAAGAGAATCAAAGGCATAAGTGAAACCTAATCCTTTTGATTTCAAACTAAACACAGATGATTATCCAAGACAAGCCTTCAAATGAAATTATAGAAAGGCAAGAAACTTATTTAACTTTCATACATTTCATTATCAAGAGCAGAAAAACATTTAAGATGCACAAGTAGTTATAACCATAGAAGAAGAGAAAACTCTGAACATCTAAAGTTACAGCTGTGAAGGTTCTTTGAAACAAATTTAGCTAAGTAAAGGCAAAGAGCATGATTCAAACAAACTTCATTGACAAACCAAGGCAAAGATGCTTTAAAGAGGAGTTTTCAAGGACAGAGTATTTTAGTGGCCACAATATGCAGGGCTAGCCATAAATCATACTTGACACTAACTGATCTAAACTATTCAAGAAATGGACAAGCTAAGAACTTATTAGAGAGCAAGAGATGGATTCTCTAACATATCTCAACAGAAGAAAACATTAAGGAAGTGAAGGACAAACAAAAGTAAGGTGCCATCAGGAAACATTTCTTAATATAAATTTTTTGTCCTACTACAACATAGCAAGATGGAAAACATAATGGAAAACTAGAAAACATAAACATAAGAAACACTTCACCATCAACCAAGCTTATGGATCCTGCAAACAGTCTCTATCCATCAACAAGCAAACCAGGGCATGCATGAGCTCCAAGACATTAAATTGTCATCAAAAACTCCAAGAGACTATGTATTTGCTTCAGCATAAATCATCAAAAGCCAACAAAATACATAAGACCCTCATGCTCTATTTATGGAGCAAATGAAGAGGTGAAAACCCTAAGAGGCTTCCAGAAACCCTAATTTAGCCATAAATGTCATAAATGTACTTAATGACCATGCAAGGCCCAAGACACATAAGAGATAACATAATAAATGAAAAACACCAAAACATAACTCCCAAATCAAATCAGGAATGATTTTCCCAAGAAAATATCAAAAAATCTTCTTGCCATAAATTTGTGTGTTTTGTTGACTTTTTGGCAAAACACAGTTCAGGAGCGCAGCGCCACTTTTGCAGAAAATAGGTTGTTTTGCAACCAAGTTTTGGACCACTTCCCAATGTCGGATTTGGCCCCGTGATGGCTCGTTGGAAAGCTTGAAGACTCTACTTTCCAGAAATACTTGATTTGTGCTGAATGGATGCCATTTACCGGTTCAAAAATCCAATCTCCCATGACTTCTTAGCATGTAGTGCCAGACCTAAAAAGGATGCAGAAAGGTCATTTTTGAGGTGTTTTTTGACTTTTTGAGGGGGCAAAAATGCTTTAATTGACCTGAAATTTTGTGGGTAGACTGCTTGTGAAATGACAAACCCAAAAATGTAAACTTTAGCAGCTGAGGATGCCCCAAAAAAGAGCGTAGTGCCTAGGGTGCTACACTCCTAGGGCCTTAAAATTTCAAAAAACATAAAAATTTCTCCTGTGCGCAGCGCCATTTTTCAGAGGGAATTTGGAGGCCTTCCCGGTGTCGGAATGAGCTCCGTGATAGCTTGTTGGAAATCTTGACTTGTCTAATTTCCAAATATACAATTTCTTTCTTGATTGAAGTTGATTTTATTTGTCAAAAGTTTATTTTCCCATGACTGGTCAAAAAGTGCTGAGTGCTGGTGCAGAAATGCAGAGTGCTGGTGCAGACAACTTTTGGAAGCCTTCCACAACTCCAAATTTAGTTCATGATAGCTCATTGGAAATATCTTGAAGTCTAGTTGTCATTTGACTTGTTAATAAAATCATTTGGACACTCCGGCTATGAGAAAAAAATGATTTTCCCAATGTCACTCCAGAAGTGTAGAATTTCTCCTGTGACACTTGTATTTTTGACATTGATCTCAAACCATGATACCTGTGTAAAAATTGAAGGAGGTTTTGCTTATTGGACCTATGATGGACAAAAACCTCTCTCACATTTGCCAAATTCATCTCATTTTGGTCAGAAACACAATTTAAAGCAAAACTAGCCCTAAGTGTGATACATGGCTTGTCTCTTGGAATGAATTCTTGGAAAATGATGGAGGCATGATGTTTATGAGCTGGTATAGACTTATTATTGATGACATAATCTATCAAATGAATCATTTGCTCTTGTGCCTCCTTTTCATATCAAACCCTAGCTTAGTTGGAAGAGGAAATTAGGGTTTGGTGTGAAGATTTAGGACTGCCTTGCAGAGGGAGGGGAATGAAGGGGTTAAGGTTTATCTAAATTCTTG
The DNA here is from genome assembly GCA_034641835.2 of Pinus albicaulis. Classification (NCBI taxonomy): domain Eukaryota; kingdom Viridiplantae; phylum Streptophyta; class Pinopsida; order Pinales; family Pinaceae; genus Pinus; species Pinus albicaulis. The sequence continues at coordinate 727,695,545 of CM076582.1, read as the reverse complement.
GGGAAATTTTGGGGGATAGGGATAGATGTTAGGGAGTAGGGGAAAGTGGAATTTCAGAAATTGAGTGAGGGGAAGGGGTCCAAAAGGTCAAAACACGGGCCTAGTCTTAAAAAGTGTCAACTTGTGGCAATAAACTAGGTTTTGTAGAAAAATGATGATTCTGAGGGATAGGAGTGATGGGAAGTGTTTATGGAGGTATTTTAAGGATAGGAGTAGGTGTAAGAGCATCAAGATATAAGCCTTATTGATGATTTAATCATGGAGGTCATGAAACCAAGAAAAATGCCTTAAAAACCCTAGATAGGTAATGGAGGAGTTTAGGCAAAACAAAAATAGAGGGTTGAAGCCAAAGGTGGCGAAACATAATGATAATGAGTGGCATGAGCCCATGATGGGTCTTCTTGGATGGGTGAGTTGAGCTTGGCATGACGGAATGATGAAATAGTGAAAATTTATCCCAAGGATATTGAAGGCCGTGAGATTTCTAGAACTCACAATGTTCATGAACTTTGTTTCTAGAAATCTAGAACCGATACTTAGTCATCTTCATATAGTGAAAATTATGGATGACTAACCCCTACATGTTCGGCATAGCTTTGTTCATTACCTGTATGGTGGACAAGATATACAGGAGGGGAGGACCCAGTATGAGCATGTTGGACTGCCAGTTATGACTAGAGAGTCACAATGTCAGCATGGTTGTTTCTTTTTGCGATCAGCACGGGATCTCGGCCTCTCAAGGCTTGGCAGTTTAGCCACATTCAGGGATGTGCTAGTTTCTCCGGGGGAAGATCGTACAGGTCTTCCATTGGGTTTCATTTGCACTCAGAGTAGTTATACCCCTAAATATTCGTTGATGACTTGGGGCACTACGCTAGTATCGCTGGATGATTGGCACATGTGGTTCTTGGCAATCATTGGTACTACTCAATGGAAGGCAGCAGGAGTTGGGAGCGATGGGCATCCAATCTGGCTGTGGGATCCAGGGATCCATTGGAAATAGGACTGCCTTGTTTTGGGAGGATCATGGCAATGACAAAGACAGGATTGCATCCTCCTTCATATGACAAGTCAGAGATCATTAGGATGATCACTACGAGTCAAGGAAGGCCCTTCTCACTATTATTTCGATAGGAGACTGGGCGTGGATCGGTAGATGGTTACCTTGGTGGGGTGCCTTGGCAGGATAGACCTGCATGCAAAGGAGTTGCCCCTTATTGGATTTGTAGCGTAGGTTTACCAGAGTGGACGACTCTTCAGGAGCACGAGAGGGTCGTAGTTATGACCAGGTTGGGGCAACATCCACTTGGTGGACTCACTTTGCGATTAGTTTGGGTCCCAGGAGCTACAAGGCTGAGCAGTTGGGTTACGGATTGGGGAGAGTGGGTTCTCAAAGGGGGAGGTCACCCTGATGTACCATTGGGACTTCGTTCAATAGCATGGACTTCACTTCCTAGAGACCAATTGAGACAGGATAGTGCCTCACTTGGGTGGCTATATGACTGGCAAAAAGTGGTCGTGATTGGTACGCCAGGACGAGGGATCTATTTTATGGAACTTAGGTTGTATCATTAGGAGTTCCCTCTTCAGGTACCCAAGATCAATTTTACGGCGAAACAACTTTCTGTGGAGTTGACAGGGGTTTGGCAGCATTTAAGTGCTTTGCTTATTGACAAGAGGTGGGAGGACTCTCACACCCCTACACCTTGGATTTTTGCATGGAGCAAGGGGTGCTTCACATTGAGCGGGATGACTTGGGTCCCTAGTATCTAGGGACTCCTTTATGATAGGTTAGCGCATGGATTGGGAGTGGCTCAGTGGCACAATTTTGACCCCGGTATTGCTTGCAGTGGTAGTTGGGTCAGCAGGGAGAGAGATCTTGCTCGGGAATTGCTTGAGGAAAAGCAATGTTTGGCGGGGAGGATTGTAATATCCCTTCCAATAAAAATATGCTAAGTGGCTTTCTCAATTTTTGCAAATTTTAGATGGAGAAAATGTTGGGTACAAACTTAGGAAAAGTGGGTTAAAATTAATTAACTTAATTTTGTGTGATAGGGGAGGCCCTAGACATTAGACAAAGGGAAGAATAATCACATAGTGGGATGTGGGGACCACCCCATGAAGAAATATGCACTCCTTGAGGAAATCGAATTGGAGGGACGAGGGAAGAGGGAAGAGGCAAGGAGGTCAAATTGTGGAGCCCACAAGGAGAGAGGAGGAGAAACTACTGTAAATAGAAGTGGCTTCCATTCTGGCATCTTTTGACAATCTAACTTTAGAACACAAGTTTCCTTGAGTTGTTTAGCCAAGTAAACCAGTGTTGTTTAACACAAGGAATTCCCAAGTGGGAATTCCACCTCTACCTTCGGTGGACTTCGAGTGCCACCTTAGGGGAGCATTGATATACATCTAAGGTTGCACCGGAGAGATTCTATAGGTGAAATCGAGTTATTCCAGAGCAAACTAGGTGCAAGAAAGGATCACGCACCTGTGGGAGGAGTTACAAATCAGAGATTGTTCCTGGAAAATTAGAGACCCACCTCCTAAGGATTTGGTAGCATTCTTGCAGGTGGCTTACAGTCTGATTTGGTGGCAGCACTTCAGGCCAAAATTCTCTTCCTAGGGCATGTGCAGAAGTGGCTGACTGGGGAGCTTGCGCAGTCACTAGAGGAGAAACATTTGTTGTGGGGGCTAGACCATAATTGGGGGTGAGTTGTGCTAGGGGATGTCAAGAGAATTATTAGAGGGATTTATCAGCTATTTTGGTGAGCATTTGCAGCAGAATTCTGGGTGGAACAAATTTCATATCAAGGGGAAGAGCTCACTCTATTTAGGGGTAATTTTGGAAGGTTGGAATCAGACCCAAATATTTCTGGGTTTTTATGGATATTTGGAGGAGAAGTCTTGGTTAAATTTGTAGAATTTTCCGAGTAGTACTCGGGTCCGAACTTCGATTTTATTCAGCAGTGTGTTTTATCTCTCAGCTAATAATTTGCACCATTTTTTGGGTTTTCTGGTGTGAAGGATTGGGACCAATTCCTTTCTAGGTCCTGTGGGAAAAATTAAGAGGAGGCTATAGCAGCGATTTCACACCATTACGAGCATCCTAGTGGAAGATTCGAGCTATTCTCTAGCAAAAGCAACAGCTAATTTCCTGATTCAGCACACATGCCATCTTGGGTCAAAATTTCTACTCATTGGAGGCATCTATCCCATCTGGGTTTGCTTTAGGTTGCTTATGCAAGCCTAAGTGCACTTATTCCTTACTACTGTACACCAATATATTCTAAATTTTAATAAAATGGCTCAGTTGTTGTTCTGAAATGGTGGTGGGTGTTTGTGTCGTGTGTTGTTTTATAATTTCTTTGCTCTTGTCTAGTGCATGCTTCTATTACACTTGATATTTTCATTTAGGAATATTACAGATTATATGTCTCATGTACCTTATGTCGATATAGTGGGAATTCTGATGTACGCGATGGTATGTACCAAACCAAATATTTCACATGCAATGGGTGTTCTTAGCAAGTACATGGAAAATCCAAGAAAATATCATTGGAATGCAGTGAAATGGGTGCTTCAGTATCTGAATGGCACAAGTTTTTATTTCATTACCTTTAATGATAGAAGTGATTCTATGTAATTTTCCAAATGGAAAATTAACAGCGATATTAAGCAAAATACACATGCAACACAGAAAAAATCAGATAACAATTAAACACCCATAAAATTGCACCAAAATTGTGCCAAGTTGAGCCATTTTATTATCAAAAGGAGAGTACAATGCATGGAATGTGTACACTTGGGCTTGCCAAGGCAAGCTATACAATGTCAAGTGAGAAAAATGTTACCCGGATGCAAAGGAAAGACTTCTACTCAATGTATTGCGTTGGCCCCGAAATTTGTGCAACTATTGGCTGGAAGAAACCCCTGTTTGAGCTTCAAAAGTTCTCATAAAATTATGCCAAATTAATCTTGGGCTCTCCACCACAAACCCAGAAAACCCAAGGGTCTGGGAAAATTTCACCGACCATCCGAGACCCAAAATTTAAGTTCACTCCTAGCTAGCTTCCAAATCATTTTTTTGTTTTGGGGCACCAAAAATAATCCAAAAATTCTACAAACATACTCCTTGACCCTTAATCGACAAAACCCAGAAATGTTTTGGGTTAATTACGACCTCCCGAAATTACCCAGACTTGGTGCTACACCCTCCCTCTACTAGTTCTGCATCCCCCTCAACCTACTACTGAAAATTTGACCCTGTTTCTACCCTCGAATAGCTGTATATTTTCTTCCCATTACGCCCGGAAGGTAAGAGGGAAATCCCTTCCTCGATCTTGCACAACTCAGCTAGCAACAACTCCACGAAATTTTGTCCAACAAACGTCTACACAGGCCCTTGGAATGTTGAATTTCGTTCTCACCGGAGCAGCAATCTCCAGCCCTAAAACTGTCCAAAAAATCTGGTCCAATATCAAGGGAATTTCTCCTAAATTCTCCAGCTGAATTTTCCCTTGAAGACCCTCAATCGAGAAAATCGATTTTTGCCACAATTTTTCTTATTGTTTGGATTGCTAGTTGGGCATCCATAGATTGTACACATATTTTCACTGCTACATAATAATAAAAACCCTCACTGTTGCACCGGTGTTCCCAAGTTGGTTCTTTCCGGGGACATTTGTCCAAACATAACGGTGTCAAATTTATGTGTATGTGTGTGCTAGTATTTTCTCAATTTCCAACGCTATTATTTCTACAATTTTATTTGTGAAAAACACAGTGTGAATTATTTGGTATTTGTCGTAGCAAACTACAAATAAATTGTTAAATAAAATTAACAATTAGGAGAATAATTTCCAGTTGTTGTGAGTGATGAAATTTTCACAAGAGAGTTCGAATTTCCACCTGGAAATCCCTAGTGCTAAACAACACTAGTTGACTTGGCTAAATAGCTAAAGAAAAATTTTATTCAAAAGCAGAATTGTTAAAAGATGCAAATGAAGGCATCTTCTCCTTATTTGTAATTGTTGGCCACCTTTTCTCCCTTGGTGGCCCCCACTCTTTCTCTCTCCTAATTCGCACCCCCTCCTCTTTTATCTCTCCTCCAAGAGTGCGAGTTCCCTTCATGGGCCAAATTTCTCTTTCTTGTGGGTCCCACATTCCACTAGAGCTACGATTTCTTGTTTTCCTCCTAATTTTCCTCCCAAGTCCCAATGTTGAAATTGCCTCCTCTTCCAAAAATCAACTCTAATGCATAAAATCAAATTCAAGATATTAAAGTCCTCCCCGTCAAAAAATGATTGTTCTCAAGCAATGCCTGGACAAGCGCCCCCTCTGACCATTGATCACCTCTGTCACCACCAGTAATACCATGGTCCCAAATGTGCCACTGAGGCATCCCCGATCTCTGCATTGTTTAGCCATGAAGGAATCCCTCGAAGCCCAGATCCCAAGCCATCTTAATCACTGTGAAGCATCCCTTGCTCTGCTCACTGTCCAGCCAGGTATAGGTACCAAAAGTCCTCTACATACTATCAATAAGTAGAGCATCATGATAATGTAGGACTCTTTCCAGCTCCCCTTGAAGTTTCCCTACCAACTAGTCCACCTCCTGCACTCCAAGGGTAAACTCTTGAAGATACAACCCAATCACTGTGGAGATGAAGTATCTCTCACATGGGCTTCCCCTGATATCCTCTTGTTGACCAACCTGCCATGCTGATGAAGTCCCCCATGCCATCAACGAGTCACAAAATCCCAATGGAATATCTGAATGATCTTCCACTGTAGAAATCAACTCATCCCCAAGGGTAGTTGTAATGCCAAGTCCTATGATGCCTGCATCCCATGCCAGCCTAAAATGGGTGCCACCATGTTGTTGTTGCTCAACTCTGACCCTGACGGTCTTCCCATCATGTGCAAGTTGTATCCTCCTCTCTTGGGACCTGATGGAAAAATATCTATAGAGTCCCAATGCAACTGGCCCAGGCATCTCCACGATGTCACAACCTACCCTTCCAACACTCACCCTAATCCGTCGCAGTAACAAGGAAAACCAGCCTTGCCATGTGACAAAGGCCCCAACGCTCCCTTGCATTTCAAACCAAGTGTGAGTTGGGTTGTCCTTTGTCTTGATCCCGCTCGTCACTAAATAGTGTGTCCAATCAGCCAACCAAATCCCTAGATCCCACAGCGAAAACTGCTACGATATAGTCCCGACAACTGCTGGCACCAACCTGTACCACATCTGAGGTCCTTGAGTGCAATCAATATATGGACTCCATACATCACGAAACAATCTGGTGCGTGCAAAATTTCCTTGTGTTGGCCTTACCGAGCAGTGGGATCTGTCGTCCTGCCTCCTCAAAGCGCTCCCTAATACTGCCCAGAGTCTAAACATCTGCCTACAAGTAAGGTCCACCAACTATTGTAGATGCTCCTGAGACACCTAAAAATGTCTCGCCAAAAGGGGGTCATGCATCTCCCTAATTGTGGGCTCAAGGGTGGTGCAAATGCTAACTCTACAGAAGATTGAACTACCCCCAAGCCTCAATCCACCAACTCGAGCCTTGACCATATGCAATAGCTGGAAAGCCTCTCTCTTAATGCACCATGTCCTATCCAACTATCGCAGATGAACCTCTTGGGTCTTGTTGCTCATGATGAGAGCATCAAGAGATTATAGCCAAGTCCCCTCTGTCAGTGTGAATGTTGGGGAGTGATAAATGGAAACTCATGGTTGGCCCTATGATCAGCTCGCTCTCCAAATCTGGGTGTCCTAAACCCAATGTTGTGCTTGATTCTCCTGTTAGTGGATCTCTCTGGTGGCAACACTCCAACAACCTGTTGTGCATCATCGTGCTCTGTTGTACACAAATACGTATCCTTGCACTCCTCTGCATAGCACTGAACTCTGTGGCACAACTCCATGCACCATTGAATACCAATGCTCAATGTCGTGGCACCATGTACCATAGGGCATCCCATATATTCCCATGCATCCACCACTCTACTAGTACACCCACCACGACGGGATCTACATCTCCTCATCTCTGCCCAGGTGCACCTGACGAACCTCAGTAGCCTTGGTGCCCAATACATCAATGAGAGAGCACTGCCTCCGTTTGATGCCCTGTCTGATGGTCTGTCGATGCCTCCTCCTACAAACTTCTACCAGACTAGGCTAATCGCCCTGTGCCCCCATGCACAATCAATATGCCAAGATAGCTTATGAAATATGTTTGCTCCCTTGTCAAACCATCATGTGTGGGCGCTCGGTCACTTGATCCATCGCACCGCTAATATCACCACTAACCAAACCCATGATGTGGCAGGGAACCCCATCTGGATCTTGTTGTCACCCAAGTTGTACACCTAAAAGCGACAACGTTTCCAAGGCAAGGGTTGTCACTCTGATCCCTGCCCACTCCATTCTAGCTATCTTCTAAAGCAGGCTAAGGGGGGTAGTCATAAGGGTGAAAGGATAGGGAACTTGTTGAGAATCAACAAGTTTAGGAGATACAAATGAATATCCTAGCAACTTGATTATATTGCAAGTAAGAATAATAAGCACAGTTGATTAGACTCTTAAGATATTTCAGTGAAAAACTAGTGCCTTGAAATGGAGAAAAACTTGCACAACAAAGATCAATGTGTCAAGTTACCAGATAGACAAGTGCTGCAGTGAAGAGTTAGGAAGGATGGGACGCAGATTTAAATTAGAATGCAAAAGACAATGCAAATGTTAAACAATTGCTCCAAATGAGATTAACCAAATGCTTCAATATGTGAAATGTTCTTAAAATTTACCAATAACATAATACCATTCCAATTATATGATGAAATTAGCATTTAGCACCTTGGGATTAAGCTAATGTCAATGATTAATGAAGCAAATGAAAATTGCAAAATTGGATCTATAACAAGATAGAGCAATTTCAGTGGAGATACCAATTAGCAAATTAAAAGAAGAACCATGGGATGAATTTTTAAATGCAAAATAAAAAGTTAGTAACCAAGTTAATAAGTTAGTAAGAAAGCCCCTCAAAAATGGGATACCATGGGGTATACGCCAATCTCCCCTAGAAGGAATATTTTTTTATTGAATTCAAAGATCACCCTCCTAGGCAAAATATGATGGCTTTTTAAACTTTAAAGGGGGTCTATGAATAAAGATTGGATATCCCACCTTAATGTAATACTTAGGGAGAATTTTATAATGATTGCACAAAAAAAATTAATTAAGGAAAGTTCCTCTCAAATTGACTTACCTTGAATTGAAATCCACTCCTAAAAATAAATTTGACGTCCGAGCTCAAATAAATCTCAATTTTAAATTTCAATCCTTAAATGCAAAAGGCGAAAACAAGGAACTCATAGTCCCATAGACTATTTTTAGTCTCATAGACGTTAAAATTTCATTTCATTTCATTTAAGTTTATTTCTCCTTCACATAAAATATTATTTTGCTTAACCTTAGATGTCAAAGCTCAAACGTGAAAATTACGCAAGGAGAAGAAGGGGTCAAAAATCGAATTCCCTCCTCAAAATCGAATTCAGAAAATCTTGGCTATATGCAGGGCGACCAGGATACATCGCACTAGAAGAAAGGATATGCCTCAAGTTGCAGGCAACCTTGAGAAGAATGAAGGGATCTGCTCAAAAAAGTTCGATATGTTAGGAAAAGGATGGGCAGGTCCAAAATTTAATTCGATTAGCTTAAACCCACAAAGGAATAACTTCTCTGCAAGACATCACTGTTGGCCAAGCCTTTGCACCAAAGAAATACAATCACCCCTTTAGGATTGCCGACAGGAGAGAAATGACTGTGGTTTCCCCAAAAATTTACTAATTTAATTTTTAAAAGCCACGAAAATTTGCAGGTGAAACCCTTAGTGCGAAAGGATATGCCTCAAGTTGCAGGCAACCTTGAGAAGAATGAAGGGATCTGCTCAAAAAAGTTCGATATGTTAGGAAAAGGATGGGCAGGTCCAAAATTTAATTCGATTAGCTTAAACCCACAAAGGAATAACTTCTCTGCAAGACATCACTGTTGGCCAAGCCTTTGCACCAAAGAAATACAATCACCCCTTTAGGATTGCCGACAGGAGAGAAATGACTGTGGTTTCCCCAAAAATTTACTAATTTAATTTTTAAAAGCCACGAAAATTTGCAGGTGAAACCCTTAAAATAAAAATCCATTTTTACTGCAAAATGTCTAACGGTTATTTGAAGAATTTCCTTGCAACCTGCCAAGAATTTCAAATAAAATTTACAAACCACAAAAAAAAAAAACTTTAAACTTCACTTTGGTGCCTGGAAATGTCTCTCAGGTTTGCGGCTTTACCAAAGAACGCTAATTCTAAAAAAAGAAAAAGAAATTGATGACACCACAAGAAATTTCGAAATCAATTTGGAAAACCTTATTAAAGTTTAAATCCTTGAAAATATTCGATCTGGAAAAAGAGATAAGCTTCAAAACCCTCAAAATAATCAAATGTTAATAGATCTTGGCTTTTTATGCTAGGAAAGGCCTGCAGTCTTCCGTTAAAAAAAAATGTATATATCATGAATAAATTCCCTAGGAAAAATCTTGAATTTGAAGGAGAAAATACCTTCAAACCCCTGTTCTAATATCCGCAAAATAAATCAAACAAAAACCCCAATGGCTATATGAAAAAGTGAAGAAATATGTACGACGTTAGAAAGAATATGTACACAAGACTTATTTATAATTTATTTACAAATTATATGGAATTACAAATAAAATTTTAACAAACGTTTTGAATGAAAAAAAAATCTCTAAAATAAGATAAGATGATTATATTTATGTCCAACTAATGACCACAAAGTAGGTCAAAGGGACTGTTGGGTACAATGATGTCCATACAATGCGAGAGAACCAAATGGTCTCTTATAAAGATACAATGCATGAATATAAAAGGTACAATGCAGGAACATAAAAATACAATGTATGGGATGCCCTGGCAGAGAAGATCCAGGAGCTAATGGGTCTGAGGATCAAACCCATCTCTCCTAACATCTGAGGCTAAATGAACACTAAAGAAACTCCACAAAGTCTGTTGGCCTGATAAAGAGCCGATGGAAAGTGCACACTGCCCTCTAGCTCGTTGCCTGGGGGAGTTCGCGCATTGTGAGGTTTGGAGGACCTAGTCTGTCTCCCAGGAACGGATCTGAGACGGATTTGTGGCTGAAATCTCATGTGGCAGGGTGAGGTTCCACAGATCCTCACTCATCTAGAGCATGGATATGAACTGGTATCAATCGGTCTCTTGGTGCCCCTGTTTGAAGGTAGTACCCTGAAAAATGTCGTGATCCTCTGTGTGGGGTCTGGTCTGATGGGAGGTTGGATAATATGCGCTTCAAACTTGAGAGCCTCCTGCATATATAGGGCCAAACATCTCTGATTGGAATACCTAAAAAAGTCGGCAAGGGTGTGAGAATCTCTGAACAAGCAATGGAACCTTCCTCTGATCTCGTAGCAGACAGGGCATCCAAAAATGAAGTGCACCTCGGTCTCCACATCTTGTAAATGACATACCTAGCAGATTTTGTCTCGTCTATCAATCTAGTGGTCTATCTCTACCCAAAGTCTATGAAAGCCTACTCTGAACTAGCCTATCGGAAAGCGAAGAGCATGGATCCAATGGTGAAACATGTACTGGGGTCGAACAATGAACCTGTCTCTCAACTCCAAGAAGTGCTCAGGGTAGAAGGCCATCTTTGGGCACAACCTTCCCTGAGGATTGACCCAGGTGACCTGGATGAACTGCCTATAGATGTCCTCCCTGATGATCTTGTTCAGCTCATGTCTAGTAGGTAAAAGGTGACTAGGAGCATCTAAGGAATATCGGAAAGGAGGGAGACGATCCAACTGAATGCCCACTGATTCTAAGAGATCTGAAACTAATCTAAACCAACATCTAGCCCGACCCGACGAAGTAGAACGAGCAATAGTCTCAGAAGATAAATATGTCAATTAAGGGTACCGGTCCCTACTCTGTATCGAGTCTGCAAAGCCTCGAACACGATGCAAGAATGAGACCAAACTGAAGACCATCTCAAGCCGAAAGGGCTGAGATCCAAACTCTAGAAGGATGATGTGCTGAGGTACTGTCTGTTTGCATCTAATGATGCTACGAAGAAGAAGAGTCTCGACTCTCTCAGCTAAAGCCCAATCCGACTCAAGTAAAGACAATCCGCAAATCTTTGAGCCATATAGAACAATGGGATGAACCAAGGTGTCCATGAGGTTCATCTTGGACGAGATTTCCTGGACGTAATGTCGAAAGCATTGTCTCTCGAGAAGGGCTAAGGATCCATATCCTTTGTTAATCCGAAGATGAAGTGTTGGTCGCAAACTGAAGCAGGGACCTAAGAATTGCACGCCCAGGTAAGTGTATTTGCTAGTGATCTCAACCTCCTCCCCTCTGAATAGGAAGTGAAGGTCCAAAGTTTTCTTCACCCCATTGAAGATCATAACCTTGGTTTTACCCAGGCTGACCGTCAACTGTCGAAGATCACAAAACAAAGATAAGGCATCCAATTGCCTCTGTAATCCTTCTGGAGATGAGGAGAGGAGGACCACGTCGTCGGCAAAGAGTAGAATAGATATAATAACCTAGTGAAGAAGGCAGCCATCAATGTCCTGGATATGCTCGTAGAAATGCCTCCAACTCATCAATATAGACCCCAAACAGGGTTGATCCAGGTGGATATTGGTGGTCACCCGCCTATTCCACTTGGGGCCCCACCATTGTCTCTTTTAGTTTTTCAGTTTCGGCACAACTTACTATTTTTAGCAGTTTTTTGGGTCCTAAACTTCCGGAGCCGTTTTGAGGCCCTAAACGACATTTTTTTGGAAAACGGAGAATAACATTTGTCCATCAAAATTTGTAGTCCTCGAATAGATCTTTCTAACGAGGTATGGTACGCGTCAAACGAAGATCGTATGCCAAAGTTACGCCCCTGGGAAGTTGAAACACCAATTTACCCAAATAGGGCCCATGGTTTTGGCGCTTCATCTCCTAGGGTTAGGGTTTTGGCTATTTAGGATTTCCCATTGTTTCTAAATAATAAATAGGCTCTCGAGCCTCATTGTAACTCAGTTCAGAGGCCTGTAGCCGCCACATCTCTTCTTAGAGATAGCTACCAGCGCCCTAGCTAGTTTTATTTTCATTCTGTCTGTAAGCAAATTTCAGTTCTTTGATATTAATGAAATGAAGTGTTATTTCCACTGCATCTTTGTATTTATGGTTATATGTTTATTCTGTTGCGTTCCTGCATAAATCCGGATCAGTGGTATCAGGGCGGTCTGTTTTTTCTCGATCTTTCTTTGCATGTCCCCTACGAGGTCGGGGTATAAGGAGTTAGGGCTCGATCTGGTGGAACCTTTGCAAGATCAGCCTCGCAAACCCCGACGGACGCCCATGGGAGATGAAAAGAAAGATGAGGGAGCAAGAGATCCTATCAAAATATTGCTCGAGGAGGCCCTCGAAAAACAAAGGAACGCGATGATGGATAACTTTGCCCAGATCCTTCAACTGGGCCGCCACCCATGCGCATCCTGCGTATCCAGCGAGCCATCATGGAGGTGCGACTCCTTTTAAGGTACAAAGTAACTTGACAAGCCGAGAGAGATATCATATATGAGGTTGAGGGTCGGGGGAAGAGAAACAGATGCCATAGATAGATGGTTGAATCTATTAGAAGGATATTTCTCGGTTCATAACTTTTCCGACAAGGAGAAGATTATTTTTGCACTCCTCAAAGCTGCCCCCCATGTCAAGGACTAGCGGGAAGCCCATTGTGAGAAAAAGGACGAGACAGAACCCTCTTTGTTCTCGACCGTACCCACTTGGAATTCTTTCTGAGATGCCATCAAGGAACAATACTATCCCGTGGGGAGCTATGAGGACAAGTACATACAATGGACCATGCTACGACAACAAAGGGATCAAGATGTGCATGAGCTGACGAATCTATTCCATACCCTGCGCACCAAGTTGGGTATCAAAGATTCAGAGAAACATCTGGTGCTAAAGTATCGCAGTTGTCTGCACAGATACATTCAGGAGGAAATGGAGTTCCTCGGCATCTCCTCGCTTGGTACGGCATACCGGTATGTTGCCAAGATTGAGCAGAAATTCAAGCAGAAGAAGCGAGACTTTGGATCTGCGAATCAAAAGCAAGGGAAGGGTGCTCCCAAACCGCAGAACAAAGGACAGAGCCAAGGCATGGCGACTCAAGACAACCTGTCGAAGCCATAAGCAAAGAACAACACCGCAAAGCCAAAGAAGGAGACGGGAAAGTAATGTGAGTTCCATAAGAGCTCCACTCAAAACACAAGTGAGTGTCGAGCCAAGCAGTCGCTGGTGGCCGAGATGAGGGCTTCTGATTCAAATGCATGCTCCGACTCTGAATCAGAACCTGACAAGGGGAATGACAAAGGGAAACAGATTATTGATGCGGAGCCCAATGCCACTATTGCTACTACGAAGATCCAGAAGGAGGAACCGGAAGATCCATAGGAGGAGGAATGTCTCTTCCACTCCCAAATGTGGGTAAAGGGCTCCCCAGTACAGTTCATTGTCGACAATGGGAGACAAAAGAACCTCATTTCAGCAGACGCCGTGAAGCGGTTGGGCTTGTCGACCACAGCTCACCCACATCCATACACCATCGTGTGGCTTCACCAAGGACGAGATCTCCGCATCAGCCAGCACTATCGCCTTCCCTATAGCATCAAGCCCTTCACGGATGAGGTATTATGTGACGTTGCTCCTATTGATGTTTCTGATGTATTATTAGGACAACCATACTTGTGGAAGCGTCATGCTATGTATGAGTCTCGGCTTCGTGCTGTTATTGTTACTTTGGGAAATAAGTTGTACAAGATACCAGAGGTACCACCTCCTGCCGCTATCTCTTTGGTTACTGCAAAACAATGCAGTAAGCTCATTTCCCAAACCAGGAAATTCGTTTTCCTGATGATCCGCCCCCAGGGCAAGAAGAAAACTATGGCCACAACCTCTAGACAGGGCTCCTCTGCACGACAACAACAATGGATACGGTTGTGGAGGAATACGGGGACATCTTCACCTCACCCACAGGGGTTCCTCTGCACTGTCAGGTCAAGCACCCGATTGATCTGACCCCAGGTGCGCCGCTACCCAATGGATCGATCTATCGGCGCTCTATTCTGGAGAACGATGAAATCAAGAGGCAGATTCAGGAGCTGCTGCAGAAAGGTCACATCTGACCAAGTTCATCGCCCTGTGGGAGCCCGATCGTGTTGGTACAGAAGAAGGATGGGATGTGGAGACTCTGTATTGACTATCGGGCGCTGAACAAGATCACTGTCTGCAATAGGTACCCGATCCCATGGATTGATGACCTTCTGGACCAACTCAAAGGTGCAAAATATTTCAGCAAGATCGACTTGAAGTCTGGGTATCACCAGGTACCAATTGAACCCTCAGATGTGTGGAAGACTGCCTTCAAAGCCAAGAAAGGCCTTTTCGAATCGCTGGTCATGCCTTTCGGGTTGACGAATGCTCCCGCAACCTTCATGAGGATGATGGACAACATCTTGCGGCCATTCGCCAACTCATTTGTAGTGGTGTACTTGGATGACATTCTGATCTTCAGCCAAACTTGGGAAGAACACCTTCACCACATCCGACAAGTCCTCCAAGCACTGCGGCAACACAAGTTGTGTGCCAATTTGGAGAAGTGCACTTTTGGCATGACCCAGGTTCAATATCTCAGATACATTATTGATGAAAGGGGGGTGCATGTGGATCCAACCAAGATCCAAGTCATTCGGGATTGGCCAGCTCCAACCACTATAACAAAGCTTCGCAGCTTTCTGGGTCTTGCTAATTTCTACCATAGGTTCGTGTTGGGATTCTCTCATATCACTTGGCCCTTGAGTCAAGTCACCAAGGGAGGAGCGAGAGCAAAATTCTTTTGGTCGGAACCTCAACAGAAGGCGTTCATAGAATTGAAAAATCGCCTTTGTTCTGCCCCAGTGCTCACTTTACCAGACTTGCAATAGCCATTTGAGATCGAGACAGATGCCTCTGACTATGCTATTGGGGCAGTTCTTACTCAACAGGGACATCCAGTGGCATATCACAGTGAGACATTGTCTGAGACAGTTCGCAAGTATCCCACCTATGACAAAGAAATGTATTCCATTGTGCAAGCCTGTCGACAATGGAAGCATTACATTTTTGGGAAGGAAACAATCATCCACACAGACCACCGACCCCTGCAGTTCATACAGACACAAGGGAAGTTGCAGAATGATCGCCATCAGAAGTGGTCCACATATCTGCAACAATTTCATTTGAACATCAAGTACAAGAAGGGTAGCACCAATAATGTTGCACACTGCCTCAGCCGACCACCGATCGTGGCGCTCACCACCGTGCTCAACTCTTGTGGGCACGAGACTTCTGATTGGCCGCTTCTCTATGAGAGTGACCCAGAATTCGGCCACACTTACAAGGCACCCTTGGGGGGTATGCAAGTTCCAAATTTTCACCTCCAAGATGCACTTTTATGTCACATGGGACACCTTTGTGTTCCTTCAAGCGAGCGTGCCAAGGTGATATGGGAAGCACACTACAGTCGAGTTGCTGGGCATTTCGGGGTCGAGAAAACAGTAGCAATCCTGCAGAAGTATTTCTATTGGCCGAACCTTCGAAAGGATGTCGAGAAGCACATCAGATCCTGCACTGCCTGTGCCATTGCCAAACCGACCATCAAGAAGCAAGGCCTATATACTCCTCTACCTACCCCTAGTCGACCTTGGGAATCCATCTCCATGGATTACATGTCGGGCCTGCCTTCTACTAAGCAGGGAAATGACTGTGTTTTTGTGGTCGTCGACAGATTCTCGAAGATGGCCATTATGGCGCCCTGCAAGAAGAATATCACAGCAGAAGCCACTGCTAAACTCTTCTTTGAACGAGTGTGGGTGCACTTTGGGATCCCACAGTCTATCATATCAGATCGAGATAGCAAGTTCCTCAACACATTTTGGTCCAGCCTCTGGTCAATGTTGGACACAAAGCTCACCAAGTCCACAGCTTTCCATCCCCAAACAGATGGCCAGATAGAGGTCATCAACAGAGTGATTGTACACATTTTGCGCATGTACAATTCAAAGCATCCACGCACATGGGACGAGAGCCTCCCCTATGTACAACATAGTTATAATCAGGCTCTCCACAGTTCAATCGGCCATAGCCCCTTTCAGGTGGGCTTGGGATTCCAGCCACTATGTCCCATCGACGTAGCCATGCCATTTGCAGCTGCTCAGGCCAATTCAGCTCATGTCCAGTCTGAAGTTGACAAAGCAAGTAGCTTCATCGAGCACATTCAACACATCCGCCAACAGGTTCATGATATATTGGACAGAGCCAATGCCAAGTACAAGCAACGCCATGATCAACACCGGGTGCCACACAACTTCCAAGTGGGCGACAAAGTATGGCTACATTTGCAGAAGGAGCGCCTCACTGGACCCCATCGCAAGCTTCGCCCGCTCCGATACGGGCCGTACACCATCACCAAGGCTATAGGGAACAATGCCTTCGAGCTCAGTATTCCACCATTCCTTGGTCTGCACCCAGTCTTCAATGTGGATCGCCTTCGTCCTTACTTCCCACCTCTACCGGACACCTCGGACATTGCAGAACAACTCACACCAACTGAGTTAAATCCAGACTGCATGGAACAGGCCACCACAGATTGCATCATGGACATGCAAATCAAGAACACTCGCCAGCAGAAGATCCAACTATACCGGGTTGTCAAAGCTGGCCAACTCCTGCACCAAGGAAAGTGGTTCACCAGGGACCAAGTTCAGTAGAAATTTCCTCATCTCATGGAGGAACTTAACGCAATGGGGACCATTGCTTCCTAAGGGGGGAGGAATGATCCATGTGGATATTGGTGGTCACCCGCCTATTCCACTTGGGGCTCCACCATTGTCTATTTCAGTTTTTCAGTTTCGGCACAGTTTACTATTTTTAGCAGTTTTTCGGGTCCTAAACTTCCGGAGCCGTTTTGAGGCCCTAAACGACGTTTTTTGGGAAAACGGAGAGCAACATGGGTCCATGGATTGATGTTGCTCATTCCAAATTTGTAGTCCTCGGATAGATCTTTCTAACGAGGTATGGTACGCGTCAAACGGAGATCGTATGCCAAAGTTACGCCCTTGGGAAGTTGAAACACCAATTTACCCAAACGGGGCCCATAGTTTTGGCGCTTCATCTCCTAGGGTTAGGGTTTTGGCTGTTTAGGATTTTCCATTGTTTCTAAATGATAAATAGGCCCTCGAGCCTCATTGTAACTCAGTTCAGAGGCCTGTAGCCGCCACATCTCTTCTCAGAGATAGCTACCAGCGCCCTAGCTAGTTTTATTTTCATTCTGTCTGTAAGCAAATTTCAGTTCTTTGATATTAATGAAATGAAGTGTTATTTCCACTGCATCTTTGTATTTATGGTTATATGTTTATTCTATTGCGTTCC